>OY728158.1:1018549473-1019789830 GCA_963277665.1 Viscum album | reverse complement strand
TTTTATCTCATGAGAAAATGTGTATTTTTATTGAACAAAAAACTATTTTATTTTGCGATGAAGATTTTATGATTATACACATATATTAGGCATCAATTTGATTTCATCTTTGTTCTAAACTATTTGTGGTATTTAAAACCCATGGCATGTAGTTTAATATTAATGAATCACTAGATTCCAGGAGTTTTTTAAATTTATTCTGGATTTTTGTGATGATGATTCCATTCATACAATATTATTTTAATTATTATTCCCCCATGTGTATTATTTATTCAAGAATGTTATTTCTCATTCCCCTTACCAGATGTTTAGCTCAGCCTTTTTTGTGATTCATATCCTATGGTGATTAAATGCACTAAGAAGAATGAGGGAGATTAATAATGATATATAAGAAGAATTTTAATAAATTTTTAACTTTTATTATGTTTAAATGATTCATGATCCAAGTTTTCCAAAAATAAATGACATTTCCATAATTATATATATAATTATTTTGTTTTTATATTTAAAATGGAGTAATATTAATGTAAGAAGATTTAGGTTTTCAACAAGGAATGTAATAATTGGGAAGTTAATATTTAAATATTAAATTTATAACATATTCCATATTTGAATGTTTTAAATAATATTACTAATTTTCCCAATTCTATGGAAAATAAAAGCATTATCTATGTGTACGTGTGGACTACCTCATCAAAATAACCATCAATTTATATTTTTTATTTCATGACAATATTATATGAATTTTCATGATAATGGTATTAAAAGGATTAATATGATTTTTATTTTATTAATAATATTCAATTTATAGAAATTTTGTAATACTCTTAATGACATGAACTACATAAAATAATTTTAAAATTAAAGGACCTAAACATGAAAGCTGTGTGGAAAATAATTTCTTTTTACAACGAAATTATTATGTATCCATATATTTTTATCATAATTATTTTAAATTAGATTAAATAATATTAATAAAAAATAAATTATTCTATTATTCTATTGTTAGAATTATATTGTGACTTAATTATTTCATAATCATCCATTTATCATTGTATGATCATGTACAGGTCAGTGTGACGACCTACTTGAAAAATTATAGGAAATTAAATCACATGTCATCACACAAAATTAATAACTTGTAAAATAAGATATAAATATGTAAATAATTGTTTTGTGTATCTATAAAAGATACATAGATTTTGAACTCTTTAGTTAATAAAACCCTATTCGTAGGTTTTATACCACTGAAAAATGTTTGTTATTGATTTCATATTCAAGGGAAAATACTAAACAATTATAAATATTACATTTTAGCAATAATTGTTATTAGGAAATATGAAAATTTTAAGAATAAAAAATATTGACACCACTTCTACAAAACTCGTCCAAACTATTTAAATATTAGAGACATGATGTGGGAAAATAGTGAAAAAAACTTATATTTATGGATTGATTGTTAATATGTATTATAAATTACAATAATTATAAATATGGTAATTGTTTATGTAATTGATATAATTAATATAGTTATTCAAGATATTTGTTACAAGGGAAGAACAAATCAAAAACTAGGTAAGAGTTTTTCATCTCAAATTCCTCTCTTTGAGACATGTTTCAAATTATGCACCTATTTTCATTAATATAGTATATATTAATAGTATTTGAGATATGATATCATCAATTATCATTTAATAATTTTATTTGAGGTTAAATTATAATACATTTTTTATAAGGGGTTTTACATAAAATTTTTCACAAGATACAATGGTTTTCTTATTCTCATTTATAATTCTTTTAGATGTATTACATGTTTGGATACATGTCTCCTTTTTATGGAATTCTATTGCTTTACTGTAACATTAATTTTTTATATTTTATTTCCATTTAAATCATGGGATAAACAAATCCAAATAATATTCTTCATTTATATTCTATTTGACTAAAGTGTTACCCCATTCATTGATTTATGATCATTCAATTGATCTTAATTCATATATTTATGTTAAATTATAACTTTTTATTATATTTTGTGGTATTCTCTCATAATATAAATTTCACCAGAAAAAAACCCTGTTGAAATGATACATGCTTCATTAATTATGTTTCATGTAATGGATATTGATAACTAAAATATATTTTCTATGATTTCTAATGTATTTTCTTGAACTTTGTTTTTCAATGAATTTGTTATCCCACCATAATATATTTTTATATAGTTTATATAAGAATATTTTGGAAAAATATGTTTTAATTAAAAATAAATCTTTACTATGTGGGTTTTAAATAATTTCATTTAAAAATATTTAAATTGACAACCACCCTTTCAAAATATGTTTTATATTAAACGACACATTCCTTTTTGAATCCTTTAATTAATTTCAAAGGATATATTATTAAATATTCATTTAAAATTAATTTTTTTCAAAGAGTTTTTATAACTCCTTTTTGACTCCATTATGTAAAATTTAAGGATTATTTATTAATTTTTTAGATTACACATTTTCATTGTTTTTTATATCACATTTCTATGAACATAATACCACTTCCAAGGTATTATTATTTAGATGTATTTCTAGATAGGGATGTTGAAAAATATATCATTCCAATTTTTCAATAGCAATCCTTTAGAAAATAAATTATTGATGTTTCCCATAAAATTTTATTTGATCATATTGTTTGAAATTTTTTCTAAAAACACATTTATTAATAGATATCAATTTCACCTTTTATCTCTATTTGAATCATTGTCATGGATGTTATTTTTTTTGAACCACCATGTCATGACCTTTTCCCATGAACAATACTACAATGAGGGGAGGTAGAAAATTACCCAGAGTCCCTCCTCTAGTAGGACCTAGGATGGTGACTAGCATTGAGGGTATAAATATACCATATATGGGAGTAATTTCCCCTTATAATATATATAGTACTGGGAGATAAGATTAATCATAAAAAATCCATGAAATATTATAAAATAAATCCAATACCATCTCCCATGAATGTATAAATAAAACTGATACAAATAAAAGTCTCTAAAAGTAAATACCAAAAAAAATCTAAGGTAGAAACATAATAGCTATTTGAGGGCCTAAATATTAATGTACAACATGGTCCACATAATACTTGGGGATATCTAAAAGAAATTAAATTACTAAGGATGGAATAAATGTGTAATCAGTAGAAACAACAATGTCTCTGATGCACATCTTAATGAGGCATACTAATTCACTGGTGAATAATTATATAGAACTAAAAAACACCTCTACATGTATACAAAATAAACCCAAATTAACCAAGTCACGCTATCCAAAAACATAAACCATGTAAAATAATATTAAAATAATAACAATGATAAGGTTTGACACACCACTTTCCCACTAGAATTATACTCTCACAAACCAATTTCATATGTACTAAAACTCTCATATTTTATGTATATCACACTACCCCACAAGAAGAATCACAAAACACCTATATGAAGACAAATGGGCTCACCACACCATAGGAACTGTCACATCACATCTCATCCAAAAAAGCCTGGTCAATCACATTACAACCACGTCCATAATAAGTGTAGTTGGGTATTATGAAAATGTAAGTCATCAACCTCATAACATTCTCCAACCATGAATGAACCCCACAAGATGTTGCCTCATAAGCATGATCATATCACCTCTCTACCAAATACACATGGGACACAACCCCAAAAGTATAGTCACATCTCAATTAGAAACACATTGGAAAAAAGAACCACCTTCTAATTCTCTAACAAACCTCCATTCATCACATCCTTTGAAATACCTATCTCACATAGATTAGAGACTGAGAAAGTGTGAGTACCCATCCATCCATCCATCTCATTGAATTTCAAGAAAAACACCCATGCATGACTATGTGGCTGCCAACCCATAATGCTCAATATGGGTGTTGTGTGAATAAAAATCACAAGTAATATACGAATATATATATATATAGTATCAAAAACTCAATCCTAACAGATGATTTCACAATAAAACTATACAACTCATAACATAGTCACCTTTTCTGCCACTTCTAGGTTCATAACACCACAAAACAATCCACAATCCACAAGCCATACTTCATATTTCCAACCAATTCCATTATCCAACCCATTCAATAAATTATTTAGCATCGACAACATTTAACCACCCATCCATTCATTTATTTATTCATTAACAATTTCTATTCCATTAATTAAACAAATCTCAATCCATTTTAATCATTATTTATGAACTTACTATTATTCTATCACAATCCACACATCTCAAATAACATAAATTCAAATAATAAAATGCTCATAAACCTCATTGTACAACCACCTCCCCACCCAAAAATTCTGGCCTAACAACCACCAACTCACTAGCCCAAAATCACATAAAAACCACCACCTCACCACCCCAAAATCTCTACTTAAGAACCACATACTCATCACCCCCAATGGTATAACCATATATCACCCTGCACCCAATCACTAGAACACATCACTACCTCACAATCACAACCACACAAAACATAAAAATAAGGATATTTTTACAGATTTAGAAAAGGTCTTTGATAACATTTAACATTATTTTAGGGGATTTATCACACAAACCATACACCTGGGGCAACCATTTCATTAGAAAAATATATGTAATTGATAAATTTATATTTTGGGGTGATATGGAATTTTTAATAAAATTAGAAGTCATAACCCACATATATAGAACTTATTCATGTCCCCCAATGACCACTATTTCCAATAGAGCATCACGCCCATACAATCACAATATCACAATGACAATAAATCATTAAAAAGAGGATAAAAATTCCATTTTCCCCTTTACATTTCGATTATCCAATTCATTATATTTAATTAGTTAAGAAAAAACATCTCCGATAGATAATAAATAAAACCCCTCACACATGATACATAATAACGAAAAATATTGGATTCTTTATCTCAAGAAACATTTATAACTCAATGCACAACAAATCCTGATGAAGAAATGCCTGTAAACCACATCCCCACCATAAAACCCACAGAACAACCAACACTTTATCAAAGGATCATCAAAAAGTGTCCCAAAAGACACCCCAAACTAAAATAACATCACTATAAAAAATCCCTATGAGAATAAAGGAGGGAAAACACCATTAATATGGGATAAAATACCATAAATCAACTACATATTGCCAAAAGTGGTAAACCAGAACCAAAAATTTGATGAAAGTGGAGTTGAAGGATGATGGTCATCTTAGGGTTATGAGGAATTTCCAAAAATGAGATGTAGAAGGAGAAACCATTAGGTTAGATAGAAATTTTCGTGCACTAAATATTATAATAACACTACATCAGCGATTTACATGACATGTAATCCCCTTACACATCTTTTAATTTCACAATTTTATGTTCTTATAAAAATCACATCAACTTGAATGACTAATCACTTTAATTAGTACACATTGTGAACTATCCCCTCACATTCCCTGGAAAAAAATTTCACATCATGTATACTTTACACAACATGTATTTCTAATAGCATCTCTACTGTAGCTTAATAAACCACCGAAAACCCATGATGACTCCCCATATCACCACCAAAAACTGAAACAAGAAATGTAACAGATGTGGAAGGAATAATAACTATATAAAACAATGATGTAATCATTCTCTATCTCAAGAATCCAAAACCACGCCTAGAAGAAATTAGGTATGAGAAACCACCCCACGAGATACCTCTTAAGGATGTCATTATACTTCAAATGCTGCATACTAGCCCTAGAATTTCAAAATACACAACCACAATCATCTCAAAAAACCTCATCACCACACCACAAAAAATGACATAATCTCATAAGTCCATGTCACCTTCACCATATAAACCCCTACCAAGCCCAAACTTACTTCCACTAAAACTGATGAACCACAATACCCCTAACACACAAATCAATGAATTTGTCCTTCAGGTAAATATACCAGGCATTATGTGTGGAACAAACTCACATGAACACGTCTTATCGTATCAAACTTTATACATCTCAATTTTGATTTAATTCCTACCTTATTCATATGTCAGGACCATATCAAAAAACATGCATACACAATTATGTAAAATAGATCATCTCATAAAACCTATGGATCCAAACATCACATCACAAATAAAAATAGAGAAAAAAAACTCAATGAAACTCCGGGTACTTGGTACACATATTTGTTTCACATTCCAAAGAATTATCCTCCAAACCACCATGCCTAAAAAGCACAATCCAAATGAATTATTTTTTCTCACATCACTTTTTTTTGAATATCCTTCTTCTCTATTGGAAACTCCATAAAAATCACATTGTAGTTTATATCAATTTCTCCCTATTCAATGACATGGGATTCATCATCATGGTACCGATGAATTTGAGAGACATGCAAGACATCGTGGATCCTATCCATCTATGGTGGACACACCAATCAAAACACCACCTCACCAACTCATCCCAAATAATCGAAGGTCCCAAAAAACCTAGGAAAAAGATTAATTCACCAGAAAATCCAATGCATCCCACGTTGAGGGGATCCTTAAAAAAAATGTGGCCCCCTAGCCCAAACCCCATGGGCCTCGTCCTATGAAAATAATAATATCTGTATTGGTCTAAATATGCTTTCATCATCTATAAAAACACACTGAACTTTCTATTTAATTCTCTACACCACAACAGGATCAAGAAATACAACATCCCCAACCATCACCCATGAACAATAGGGAAAAAAATGGTTTCTCATACAACTGCTCAGAATGAAGACATTCTAGTAGATGAGATATAGATGTTATTATAAGTTAACTAAACCAATGTTTTGTTTCATTCCCATGATCCACCAAAATAAAATACACACGCCCGAAGAATATCCTATACCTTATGGATAGTCTTCCCCATCAAGTCATCCATCTGAGGGTAGAATGTAGCATTGAGTAATAACTATCTTCCAAAATAATACATCAATATCCTCCAGTTATAGATGTATTAAATGTTTCATGATATGAGACAACAGATCTCGAAATCCTATGAAACTACAACACCAAAATAATAAAACTCTTATACAAAAACTCCGCTACAGTTTACTCCTTGATCCCTAATAAGTGGTCCAATTTCATCAACTAGTCCATGATCACCCAGATAATATCACAACCTCCCTATTATTTTGGTTACTCTATGAAAAAATCCATCAAGACATAATCCCATTTCCACTCAAGAACATCCAATTTCCACAACAAATTACATGGAACATGAGGATAAACCTTTACCAACTATAAAAACAAATAAATTATCCAAAAATTACACCCCAGTCTGTTTTATACTGAGAAACCAAAATGAATCTTCAAGACATGATATATATTGTAAAATCATTGTTGTTCGACCAATGGTAAGATATGTAATTCACAATGGACTCCTTTTGGAATAACTTCCAGAACAAAAAGTCTCCCATGAAAAAACATTCAGTTCTGATCATCATCTAACCATCCTTCTTGAGCATATCCATAGCATAGATGATCGTTCGTCACCTCCACCTCTATGTATCACATCTGAGACTCAAATAAACTTCTAATTGGAGAGGACTACACTATCAAATGAATTTTTTTACTACTATCCACCTCATCTATCTGGAAAGATTTTAACTCCTCCATTTATCTCCATGTATCCATAGACTATAGAGTAACATCCTTCACTAAATTCCTTCCCAAGGAATCAGATAAAACATTTATTTTTCTGGATGTGATGGAGTTTCCAAAATCATAACCCTAAAGATTATACATCCACCTCCTTTGACACAATTTCATATCATGCTATGAAAAGATATTCCTCAAACTCTTATTATTTTTGAATACCCAAAAGAGATCCATAATGATGTAATAATGCCAAATGTTTTGGGAAAACCACCTCTTACTAATCTAGGCCATTGGTGGGATAATTACTCTCTTAGTGACATAACTTCCTAGACCCATAAGATATAACTTCCGCAACTACCTCAACCAGCATCCCAATACCAAATAGGAAGTTTCAAAAAAACATAACAAACCTCAACACATTATTAGGAATCTAATGCAATTATTCACTAAACAACCTCACCATCAGGTAATCGAATGTTGCAAGGAATATACTAGTTCAAAAAAATTATCTCCATCCTATTCAATATAATCTTCATGCCATCAAATTAATAGAATTTTGAAGAAAACTCTAATAATAGTCTGTGAGACCAAAGATGCTAAACCATCTACCATGTTCTTCGTTTATTCCCAAGAAACAACTACCTTAACCTTTGATCGGTTCACTACTATACACTGCTGAGACACCACATGCCCAAGTAAATTCAATTCTCATTTCCAAAACATACACGTGGATAACATTCCATAGTGATGGAACCACCAAATAACATACAAAATGTCTCTGAGATTCTCTACATGATCCTCCTATGAATTTTAGTATATCAATATATAATTTATGAATACAATGATGAATTAGCCTAGGTAATTGAAGAACATAGATTTCATAATCCCCATGAACATAGTTGGTGTGTTCATAAAACCAAATCGAATTACTACAATCATAAATTTCTTATACCTGCATTTGAAGGTAGTCTTTGGATATCACCCTCCTTCACCCTCAAATAGTGATATCGAGAACATAGATTGATCTTTGTAAACTAGATCTCTCCTCTCAGCTTTCTGAAATGATCATCTATCCTTGGAAGTCGGTAACAATTATTGACCATCACCTGGTTCAAACTGAGGTAGTCTATTCCCTACCATTGCATCCAATCCGACATTGGTGAAATCAAAATTGGATCACCACATGATATAAAACTGATCTAGATAATACCCTTCTACATCAGATCATCTATTTGAATCCTATAATCTTGAAACACCTAATGTTCCTTTAGATAAGGATCCATTGGTATTGTAGAATAACCGGGCTATAAGAGTATACCCAACTCAACATCATGTCAAGGGGGTAGTTTTTAAACCTACTCTGGTAAAATATCCAGAGGCTCCACAATGATACTTGGAACTTCTATAATCCCATATACCGTTAACTCCACTGACAACTCAGCCATTAAATAAATAAGGGAATCCACATGCCGAATTCTTATCTAAAAATCCCTATCACTAATAGAAACCACATAATGGCCATATAGATCTGGAAAAAAACTCCTATTGAAGAAATTGAAAACAATACATATGGAATACAACTATTCGATGCCAAGGATAACATCCAATAGTTTTATCAACAGATAGAAAAGAACCTGATGATACTAATACATTCCCATCATCAGTATAAACCCCCCAACACTCATCAAACAAGATGGTCTGGACTCCACCATACATAGTAATAACTTTGGGATAAAGAATACTCTCTATGACTAGTAGGAGAGTATGATATAGATTTTCTGAAACCAATGTGTGAGAAGATCCTAATTCAAACATAGAACAATCATGGGAACTAAACAAATTGATCATATGTCTGATAATCTCTAGAACCTCTATAACTACCATATCTACTACATGAAACTGACCATGCTCTACCCATTTTCCTCTCTTCTAAGGACAACATCCATGACCATAGATGGGTCACAATCCCTGAACCCAAGGAATATCCTGAGGTTATCATCCAACTGCTATATCTCCCTTTCAAAAGAGAGTATGCCTAATGAACCTATAAATGAAAGGGTATATATGGAAACAACTTTTAAGGATAGTGTTAAAACTATCCACCTTTAGCAAACTAATCTCGAGGAACCACTAGGAAATAGTTCTATAAATGAACATGAACACAAATACTAAAACACTGGACAAAAACCCCCATGAAAATGATGGAAAGAATGATCCCTATAAGGAGGGAAATGAAGTAGTTGAGCTGGACTCACTACTCGTCTAAACCATGAAGGTCCAAGTGCCTAAGACCTTCCAATAACAAATCTTTTCCTTGAAGAATATTAATGATTACCCTATAAAAGAAAACCTCATCTTGAGTGAATCCACATGATCACCTCAAACATCTTATTAACCTATAGATACATTGCAAAAAAATAGAGTGTCTTCCTACTTACTTAAATGATAGAGATCCTCATCAAGACATCTCTTATAAGAATACTCATCTGGAGAAGGTTATGTGAAAAAATGACCAAGTTCACTGATGTTGGTTCATAGCTCCCACATTGAGATACTCCCCTTATAAAGAGGAAGGTGATCCTGTCACATTACTAAGGTCATATTAGATAATTCAAACAATACTCAAAAACATTTCTAGAAGACAACCCAAAAAAAATAATCATCCTCATGATCTACCATCTTGTGTATCCACCACGGACCTGACGCTCCCTTCCTCTGAAAAAATATAAATGGGGATTAGTATCCAATCAGGGCCTTTATCAAACAGAATGTGAAATCGATCTCCTCGGTACACCTATTTGTCTCAACATCTAAAACAAAAACCTCATACATCCCCAAATAATTTTACAGAAAATAATGAGAAAACAACTTCCAAGCCTCATCATCTTATTCTAGATCAACCCAATGAAAATCAACCATATAAAACCACTGAACCTTAACCTCCATTTCTATACACTGACGATGAACAATATCCATAGTTTATAAGAAAATAAGATCTTCTTAAGCTGGATAGTGTGAAATTTTATTAAGATTTATTTTAAATTCACTTCTTAATTTTAACTTTTCTAAAACAAACCAATTCTAACAACTAAACAAGACATCATGATTCACGTAACTCTTATAGGTCTCTACCCTAGAAACAGGACCACCTCACATGGAATTTCAATAAGCTCTAAATTTTTAAACTGTTACCGGGGGTAAAATAAGGTGTCTAAACTAGTCTCCCTTGCCTATGTCATTCACCAAGGTCAAATAGGCACAATTTCCATACAAACCCATAAAATACCTACAGTTCCTGAATTTAAACTCCATTTTATCTCCCAACCATCACTAATGATACCACTATGTCACATCCCCTCCCTCCAATGATACCATAATGAGGAGAGAGAGATATTGACACTCGAGTTCCACCACCCACAGGCCCCTGATTAGAAAATAGCACCGAGTTTATAAAAATATAATGTATGGGAGGAATTAAAATCTATAGTATAAATATATAGGGAACATAGGATGAATCAAACATATTAAACACCATGAGATAATATAAATGAAATCCAAAACAATCCAATATGCATGTATAAATAGAACTGATACAAATTAACATCTTTAAAAGTAAATACCCAAAATAGATCTTAAGGTACTGAAACACCATCTATCCACGGTCTGAGCTAGTAATGTCTAGAAGGGTCAACATAATCCTCCCGGAATTATTATTTCTTTATTTATGTAATGTTAGAAAACAGATATAATTAGTAGGAATTCCAAAGTCTATTGTGAACATGTGAAATAATCATACTAATTCACCTATACAAAAACAGTTCAACCATACAACAACTATACAATTATACTAACCAAAAAACAACCTCATAATGGAATGCTCACCAAATTGTAAAAGAAATATAATATAATATAATAAGAATCACATCGATAGTATTACTCTGCACTTCTTTCTATCTATTATGCCTCTTTCACATACCAACATAATACATCCAAGCAATTCCATATATTCCATATATCACAATGACCAACAAGTATGGTCACACCACACCTCACCTAAAGTCACCACAACTCGTCACCCCACAAGAAAGTCAAAAACACAAATCTACTACAGGCACCATGGAAATCAAATCAAAACCACTACCCTAACCGTTGTAGCGGGTTATCATGAACATTTCATAAATCAACTGCATGCCCTCCTCGCACCATGAATTACCCAAAATAAAATCATCCCTACAAGAATGGTTATATCAATTCTCACATGAAGACACCGAGGCGACCACCCCAAAAGAAATATCACATCTCACCCGAAAACACAAGGGCTATCACTACCACAATCTAATACACTAACAGTCTTTTGAACATCATAACCTATATAATACAACCTCTCCCATGAAGATAGAGTGGGAAAGAATAGGTACATTACCATTTTTCATTATAACCAAATGTCACTAAAACACCCCTAATGTCACTATGTGGGTGTTGGGACATAGTTGTTAATGTGGGTTTGGTGTGTATAGAAATCAAAATCCATATACATGTAAATATATAAATATTATCAAACACTCAATCCTAACCTATGGGTTCAAAATAAAACTAACCAACTCATAATACCATCTCATTTTCCACCACCTCAAAATGAATGACACCACATAACAATCCTCAAGGATTATGGAACATTACATATTTAAAATTTCCAACAAATACCATTATCCAACCAATTCATTTAATTATTTTGCATCTACCACATTTAACCACACAACCAGTCATTTAATTATTCGTTAACCATTTTTATTCAATTAGACAAACCAAACCCTGGCCATTTCAAAAAAATACCTAATTATTATTTTTATATAAAAATATAATAATCTAGAACAATTGAACCACACATCACACGAAGCTCATAATTTTTATCATACAACCAACTCACTGCTCCAAAACCATAGGAAAACAACCACCACCTCACCACCCCAAAAGCACATCCAAACTGTAACCACCTTGTTCCTCGAATGAACATCCAAAAAATTTATATCACCACACACCCCATCACAAACACAAATAACCACCCCATAATAATGGACACCCATCACATCACATGAAGGGTCCTTTAAAAAAAATTAAAGGTATTTCATAACATTCTCCTTTATTTTAGGGGAATTATCACACAATCATTAATGTTGGGGAAATAGTTTCATTATCCAAATATGAATGGTTAATAAATTTACAATATAGGTGATATCACAACAATAAAAAAAAATTCACATCATATATATCCATTGAAAATAAACCCCTCAACAACCACAATTTTGAGCAGCACAACTTGCCTCTACAATAATAATATCACAATAGTAACAATGCCTTAAAAACATGTGATACCTCCCCTTTCCAATTTCAATTTCAATTATCCTATTTATTATCTTTAATTATTGATGAAAAATCATTTAACCATGATAAAAAAAAATCATTCCCCTCTTGTTTAATACACAATAAGTTGAAATTGGGGATTCCATACCTCAAAAAATCTTTTCCAACTCGCTGCACGCCACATAGAGAATATTAAATTTCTATAAACCATAACCTCACCATTAGAAAATGTTAGTTAACATACACTAAATAAACGGATTGTCAAAAAAACTAAAAAACAGCCCAAACCAAAACAATATCGATTCAGTGAATCCTTGAGTGATGAAAAGAAGAAAACCATAATGAAAAAAATAAGAACCTACTACATATCAACCACAGTTTTACAAGAGGGATAAAATGAAAAAAATAGATCAATAAAATATGTGAGGAGGGATGTTAGTCCTTTTAGGTTTGGTGGGACATATTTACATTATGTGGAAGGAAGAGGGGCTATAGGGTTTGAGAGAATCCAGAGAACTCAAAACTTTATAATTTCTCTACATAAGAGATTTTAAGGACACAGAATCCCCTTTAACATATTGTAATTTTTTGATTTTATATTCCCCTAAATAATGTGTCTCCCCAAATGACTAATCATTCAATTAATTACACATCCTAAACCAGCCTTTAACCAGTCATGATCCCCACCTTCAGATCACAAAAATTTACATGGATTGTATTTCATGTATCAAGTCTTATACATCGTTGGCCTACACCATAAACTATAGGAACATCCCATGAAACCACCGACCATAGGAACTAGAATATTAATGAACCATGAGGGCACATAATATTTGAACCCCACTGAATATTATTATGAAATAATTCTTTGGGGGATTGAATTTTTCCATATCAACCATTTACATTATGGATTTCATTTTTAATGATCCCCTATAGAAATGTTGTGAATCACATTTCCCATTCCATGGGTTATTTATGATGTATTTAATGATTATTTTAAATGGAACTATATTTATTGGTGATTAAATATTGTGGTCCTATATATGGATATAATTCATTGGTAATGTTTACATTTGAAGAGCTCAAATGGGAACATAAGAGGATTTATCCCAATCCAAATGGTATATGGGAGGATTTGTACCATGAAAAAGGGTAAAACGGATGATATATCTAGTAAAAAGGCATATAATAAAGTTTTTATACCATTTTAAAATTTATACAAGAGGATTATACAAATCCCAAGATGGTACATAGGTGGTTAACCAATGACTACAATGTGATGAATATATTTTTGGGTGTCTTGGAAAATAGTATCTAGGATTATGTTTATACTATATTTGAAATATGTTTCATTGTTTTATTATTATTATCATGACTATGTAATTCAATCTTGGACCAATACAACCAAATTAGAGTATAATAATGTTTTAATAGTGGGGGTTTGACAAAATTCCATTAAATAAAATTTATTGATTTAAGGGGTGGTTATTTTAAAAAGAAATATAAATATTTATAGAAACAAAAAAAATTCCCTCCCCTTATTTATTTTTAAAAAATATAATTATTTGATTCCTCTTCTGCCTACCCTAGTTCGAATTCATCCTGATCTAACCCAGGTTGGCCTGGAACCGGTCACTCGAGCCAATCCGTGGAAAGGCCCGAGAGGCGTTCCTGATCCTCATGGGCTTGCGACAAGTGAAAGGGAATCGACATAGATGATGGGAATGATTTGTCCCAACACAAATACATAAAATCATAAAAAATAACAAAGATATATTCATAATAAATAATCAAAAATAATGTGACTAAACAAGAACTGAAGAAAAATAAAACTTACTGAATCAAGGAACCACTATCTCTGTGTGACCTCACTGGTCACTCTCCAACTCATGACCGCAAATTTTTCAATGTGAATTCAACCAATTTAGAACCTTTACAAGGTAAAAAAACAAAAAATACTGATAGGAATGGGTATTAAAACTATGTAGGCTAGACCTATAATCTATTCTCAATGAAATTACTTTATAATAAAAATAAACATCCATTTTCATGTTTTAAATACAATGTATAAAAGTATGGTTTTCTACATGTTACTAATAAAAGTATGATACATTTTCCCCATTCATTTCTCAAAACCCAAGTCATTCATTTAGTGAGATTTTAGCAATTTTAAAGGGAAGGTGATGATTACATTTTTAGTTTTCAAAAAAAGAATAAAACACATTTCATTGAAAACAGTTTTCATAAGAAAAATTTAAACCACAAACCACTTTCCAGTAAAAAAAACTACACACAAAAGTGCTACGGTAGTAAGACAACAACGGAAATGAAAATAATATATACATTCAATTAACACATTCTATACTGCACGAAATAAGAATGCGTAGACATAGGTGAACCCAAGAGATCAAGAACAAACCAAAACATACTAATACATGAGACTCTTTCCCTGTTGGCATGACACAAAGGATGAAAATAAAAATGCCCAAATTCCGGGATGACCTATCTATAGATAGAACGAGGGGAAGAATCCCATAGTAATAAACCTGAAATATATCCACATATATTGGGATGGTGAAAAGTACATCCACAACAAATGTATAAATTATTCTCAGAAAATTCTCTCAATATGTCATATTCCCATGATTCATGTATATTATAGGCGGGGTCTAACTAATGACAGCTGAGCATCCAATCATGAATATATATATATATAATAATAATAATAAACAAATAACAACAAGAATCACCCCGATCCACTCCAAGGGATAACCCCTTTCCTTTAAACCATTTGAGAACCCAAGAGCATATAATCTTGGGCCTCCCAAACAATTAGTCACAACCGAGCCAAGAGAGTTATTGAAGAGAGGTTTTCATAAAAAAAATTAATCATTATCTATAATGTTCCAAATGATCATTAAACACATTTCAAAAACCACCATTTTCAAAAGAACAAAATTCTTTTTCTAGAAAGGTGTAAAAACCACCACTTTCTTTTCCGAAACCATTTATAAAATCTCACTTATTTATAAAAAAAACTAGTTTCAAACCATTTTAGGAGCCTCAAAACACTACTTTTCATGCTACCAATATTCTAATAAAACAAAATAAAATCATTTTATACCCCAAATAAACAATAATATCCAACAAGGCAATTTATTAGTGACACATGGAACATTTACTAAAACCATTTATAATTAGGAATCTACTAGGTTCGGTCACCAATTCCATTCCACCATCATATTTAAATTAATATAATATGTTATTGGAATAACAAATCTGGTGAGAAATTATGAAAACATTTAATAGAAGAAACAGTGTGAACAGACATAACAAAACATAATCATTTTTCACAAAACAGGAACATAAGTACCAATTCACATTCCAAATAAATAAGAAACAGTTTCTCCACAATAATTAGAACAATTATAAGATTATAGAAGAAATAAATAGATGAGCATAAATTATAATGGAATTCCATTTGAGAGACCTACCTCAAAACCGATGTGCGATGAAATGAAATCTCTGAATTGTTGTAAGAACCATCCACACATAAATTGCATACCAAAAGTAGCTATATTAACCCCAAAATAATGATATGAAATGAAATGTGTCATGGTCAGACCAAAAAATAAAAATATATTTGGTTGTAAAGCACATAATATTCGAGTGAAAGATCACCAGATGGTAGTCACACCAGGTGGGAGGAGGCACGATAGTGGGTATAACATCATTAGGGTGCTGGAAGGCCATAACGACTCCGACAGGGTGCACACCAGTAGGTGAGGCTCTGTTAAAGAGAATGTAAACATGGGAGGATATCTAGAAGGCGGGGAGAGGGCTAAGAGGGTTGTGGGTCAGCCAGAGTGGTTATAAAATCCAGGGAGGTCGGCCAAAGGGGGTTGACGATCGGAGGAAGGTCGGCCGATGGTCTGGTCATCGGACTGGTGCAAGTCAGGTGGAGAGCCAGCCAGGGAAGTCCAAACAGCTGATAAGTGGGTGCAACGAAGGTTACTATGGTTAGGGATACATCCAAATTGGTTCAAGTGGGAGAGGATGAGGGGGATGATGCGCCGCTAGAGTGTGATGCGTTGGATAGTCATGGGAGCTGGTGTGTAGGAGGGCCGAATAGGGTCAATGAGGTGTTGGGACATGTTGTAAGGGAGAATGAGGGACGAGGCCGTGCTATGTGAGAATGAGGATGCATCTGGGATGCTGTGTACTGATAATAAGGTGACATGGAGGTAGTTTGGTGCAAAGTGTTATGCAATGTGGAAAATAACTGGGGGAGAAAGATCATGACAAACCCTAAAAAAGGGTTGAAAAAATTATATATATATATATATATTAAATTTCTCTTCTAATAACTAATTAGTAATGAATAAAATTATAATCATTATAATAATAATTATTATTATTAAAAAACTGTGATAATAAAAAAATATTTATTTCATTTAATTAATAATACAATCATTAACAAAAAAAATTAAATGACAATAATTAATGATTTTTTAATTATAAAATTTATTTTCCATCATTATGTGAAAATATATGGTCACGTATTTTCTTAGGTTAAGACACACAACATATAAATTGAAATCCACCCATGTGCCCAACGATGTCAATGCCAAAAAATACATTTTTTTATTTTACTCAATGAAATTAATTTGGGACTGAACCTAACGCCCAATAAAATATTTAAAGGCAGAAAAAATAAAATAAATGAGTCAAATGGGTCAGGGTGGAACAATTATCCACCCCATAACACTTTATGTCCCTAGAAATCCACAACCCAATCTAGTTGATCAATCAACACATTATGATTTCACATAAACAAGATCCAACCTATTATCCCATTGACATTCCATCGACCACCAAGGGACCCAAGCTCATTTCTCGAAACAGATCACCCGATAAGGGGAGGCCATAACAAACTCCCCACTATAATAATTCAACTAGCATCTCATAAAGGCATAAGAGAAATATCAAAGAGTCTTATAGTGGCTCTCCCCACCATAAATAAACATCCTAAAAATAGCCTAATTTTAAGCCAACTAAGACATGAACAAGGCCTTACTGAAGATAAAACAATCCCAAAAAGAATATTTAAACCACACACACCCATCCAAAAGGGATAAGAGATTAACTAGAAACCCTAAACAACCCAAAAACCCTCTCTCCATGGGCATGGAGGGATGGACCAATGATTGGATAAATGAATATACGATGGAAAAATATTCACATATCACCACCTCAGGGTTGACCCAAACCAAAGTCTCAACTGATTCACATGGGTGGTCCATGCAAGTCCACTGACCAGAAACTCACATCAAAAAAGGCACCATTACTAACATTGTACGAGGGATAAGTTAATAATGCTCTTTAAAACCTAATTAATTTCACCATTATATAGAAACTACTATAAAAACAATAAAATTGTTTTACCAAAATGATAGAGGAAAAACCTTAACCAAACTCTTTAAAATTCCCCAGGGTTCCTAACGACACAATGACTTCACTCTGAGGCCTATTGGATGGAGCTCTGATGGATAAAGAATCTCCTACCTCATAGTCAGGTTCCAATAATCCTAATAAGAAACATACACCTTTTTATCTGATAGATGAAAGGAAATAATTTTGAAAAAAACCATGATGTCATTGAAAACCAAAGTTCATCAAGGACCCATGACATTGCCATGCATTTCAAAACCCAAAACTATATCTATACACCAGCAATGATAAGAGATCCATTACAATGTAAGGAATACTAAATGATAATCATTAAACAAAAACCCTAGAAAACATAACTTTTGAAAAACTATCCTATGAAACTTTCAGCAATGCCCTGATAGAATCGTCGCATGTGACCCAGGAATTCACACCACTGAAAGGACTTCATAGCTTTTTTATAGGATGAATTTTTGTGAGCAGATGTTCCACCCTAATTATACACAAGGATCTATCGTTCTAAAGAGTCTAATGAAAGATCAAGATTCTTTTGGTTACAAAACTTTCACCATCCAATTTTAATCAATTTCTCATATCCCTTCCCGAATCCGCTCCACTACTCCTTGGAATTGAAGGTGCGAGTAATACTTTGAGCACTACCACAATAACTAATATGACATGAAACAATTCTGTTACCACATTGGAAAATGAAGTTAGGATGGAATTTTATACCTTCAACTATAGATCATGATAGATACCCACCTCAAAAAGCCAAGAATTAAAGGATTTATCTATGGAATTTCATGAATCATGAGGGTCTAGGTTATAAAGCACTGGAAAAACTCAAACAATAATCCTCCACCCTACTGCAAACAAAAAATCTCCATCCCATTTCTCTCCATTTTTTTTATGATAATAATTATGAGTGAACTATGCTTTGAAAAACTCCCATGTAAGCTCTTGATAGGGCTTGTTCAGAGATACTGACTTACACCACATCCACAGTGAACCTTCAAGCTTGATAGCTTCAAACATGACCTTCAACGATTCAGGAAACTGAACAAGGTTAAATTACTTTTTGACTATCCATGTAAAGAACCGGAAATTTCAAATAAATGTTTTCTAAATTATTTGGAATTTTAAGAGTACACAGTTTCTAGCGACACCTGATTCTGAGGCCCGGTGTGCCCGAAATCAATTTTTCAAGTTTAGCTCAGTTACATTCAGTAAAAAATGATCTGTTATTTATATCATTTAAACCGGTGCTTGGAATTGAAATACTATGGCACCGATGAACTCACAGAGCTGGTATTTTCTTAAGAGGACTTTTACCATAGATGCGTCTGCATGGGAGAAGAAGTTAAATTTTTGGGTTTAAAATAGAAGTAAATAAAATTGTGTACAATTTTATTTTATTATCCTTGGAAGTTAAACTCTACCATGGGATGTTGTTGTGGGGCCCACAACCACCCAACTTCCCATGTTTGGTTATGTGGGAGGTGGGGCCCACATGAGCCTCCCCCCTTTCACATTCCATAACCCATTAACTCCCTTTGAACTCCCATGTTAATTACATGACAAATCCCCGTTAATTTTATATCCTTTAATTGAGTAACTCTTCCACTCCCAACTCTCCCTCTTTAATTCTTACCAACACAGACTTAATTAATTAATTAAACCTCATCAATTAAATGAATTATCTGTTTGAATTATAAATTATGAATACATGGAAAAATAAAATAAAATTAGGAGAAACCTGATTTTATTTTGGTTAGAATGGTTGTGTGAGGAGGATTTGGGAGAACTATAGTTTTTTTTAGGAACTTCATCCTCAATAAAGAACACCAATTGTCCGATTAAGAACATCGTTCGACGACCCCTTTTTCTCCATCTTCTTCTTCCTCTATGTCAAGGGAGGAGACACTGACGCAGGAACTCGCTAGTGATGGCGCGTCTTCTATTCTCCTCTCCGTGATAAAGAAAAGACGTCACTTCCTTGAGTGCATACCGACAATGACGGAAACGACGCTGTCATCCACGATGCTTGACAACCGCGGACTCCTTTTAAAGGTAGGGGTTTAATATTGAAAGTGGATTTTTACTTACCCCATTCTTGTTGGAAATCGTTGTTGAATATGTCTGATTTATATCGTTTTACGAGGAGGGTGCGGGCCAAAAGAACATCGCCCGAAAACCCTTCATTGTTCTCATTAATTATTTTTGAATTAAAAATTTTTGGCGGAAGAGGAACAACGCCGTCGCACCCTAGCGAAAATGAGGTGAAGGGAACCAGCACCGTCGCATCAGTTGTGCAGAAAGAACCGCGGCCCGATACACGGGCCGCATTAGCGGAAGAACCATCCTGCTCATCGGCAGGCCGGGAAAAGAGGAGCCAGGGCACCTCGCTAAAGAAGCCACGACCTGCCGTGTGGGCTGCGTGCGCTAGAGGGCCAGCCAGCCTAGCTGGCCTGTTTGGGAAAGGGCGGCGCCGCCTAGCCCCATTGGTGCAGAAGATAGGGGGCCCGCCCCCCTAGAGACCGCTCGGCTTCAGCCGAGCCTGCCGGGCTGCGTGCCCAGTCGGGCGGCGCCAGGCCAGGCCAAGTCGGGCCACGCCGCGCCAGGCCGAGCCGGACCACACCGGGCCTCGCCGAGCCCAGCCATGTCGGGCCAGGCCGAGCCGGGCCGGGCCGCCCCTCGCCGGGCCGTACAACGCCACTTCGAGTCAAGCCGCGCCCCTACGGGCCGAGTTGAGTGATTTCTTCTGACCGGTCCGACAACCCTACTAGTTCGGACCCATCAAACTTGGTCAACCTGACCTGTTGGCCCACTGGGCTAAACGGGTCGGGCCCTGTTATTCACTTAAACGTGAATTAATTAAGGATCGCATGTCTGATTGGCGTTCCGTCTGCGGCAATGTGAATTTTTCAATGAGATGGTTCTTTTGAGATACTCTATGTGAGTTTCAGATGAACTTGGATATCAGCCAGGTTAAAAATGATTGTATTTCTAACCGGGCACCTGGAACGGGAAATCCAATATCTCTCAGACCGGGCGTCCGATTGACGCGCCGTCAATTGCGTTGAGATCCTTTTTACGAGACAGAACTTTGGGATACTTCAAATCTGGACTTCATGAGAGTTGATGTATCGACCCCCTTAACTCGTGGAGAAGACCCTCCCGGAATCGAGCGTGCTGTGTGCGGGAACCCTAGAGCTGGCTGTGACTGCGACGACGATGACGACTGTACTTGGATCCTACGTGGGTTCGACAGTGAGGACGACTGTACTTGGATCCTCTATGGGTTCGGTAGTGATGACGACTGTACTTGGATCCAACGTGGGTTTGGTAGTGATAGTTACTGTTATTGGATCCTATGTGGATTCGGCAGCGACAAATTCTGTACTTGGATCCTATATGGGTGTGGTAGGGGAGATGATTCAGAGGCTACATCTATCATCTCCACCCCTCTTCATGAGTAGTATACATGTGTGTGCTGAGTCTTGACTTTCAATCAATATCATTGATATGATTGACTTACATTCCTGTTTAGACTAGGTTGTGCTTTCTTGTGTGGACTGGGTTGAACTTGGGCTCTTGAGTTGGAGCTGAAATGGAATTGATGACTTAGATATATGTATGGGCATATAACTAAGTATAGTTGGTTGATACTTCATGTTTATATCTTTTCTTTGTGGTATATCCTTTGTGGATTCTGGGAGACCTTCGGGAGTCTCGGGGTCCCTATTGAGTATCATATACTCACCCCAGAATGGGATACGCCCGCACTACATTGTGTTGGATGCAGACGATCGACATCACTAATCGAGGTGGAGTCTAGTGGAGCGGGATGGTACCTGGAGGTGGACCACTTGGCGGGACGTACACAGAGCGGATGACCTGACCCGAGGAGCTGAGGAGACCATCTGTACCCACCCTTCAGGTGGGATATCCGGAGTATGACTCAATGGTTGCTAGTTTACTTTAATATAGTAGTTTTTTCTTTAATGTTATATTTTACTTTCTGTTGGGTTTGTATTCTGGCCCATTTACATTCTAGCACATAATTTTGTACTCTGTTTACTTAGTGTTTACCTCAGTTTGCGTTCTCTATTGTGTTTGTTTACTTATATAAAGGCAATACCTTCCATTTTAATCGGGATTTACGCCTTTGGTGCTAGTCTCCAGCACCTGGCCTATGGAAGGCGGGCTTGGGGTAGTCACGACATGGGCCCCGAGGATGGGTTGTGAAAAATTTGTATTAGTGGAGTCGGTTCTACCACAGAACTTAGGACTCTAATAATTTCATTCTGTGAAGCAATAGTGTTAAGTGTATTGAGTGCAGTTATCAGTCCAAGGAGTCTAGTGTTGGTGCGGCGGCCGACATATCCATACACTAGGACCCTAACTTCTGATTTCTGACTCAGTGCACGAAAACATTGATTTCATGTGTGTTTCAAAATATTTATTAGTGATTACATTATGTCAGCTCACCAGGTACACTGTATTGACCGTGGAGCACCTGTTTCTTTTTAGGATGGCCCCACGATGGCAGCTAGCTAGGGTTCCTAGTTACATGTGAGATGGCAGCCCACTGAGCGATGAGGCCTCGGTTTAGGGACCCATTACAGTGGAGGCACCAACGGTACATCTACCCGCTGGGCCACCGATACCACCAGTCTTAGCAGTGGAGAGTGCACGCCACCTGAGTGCACTGTATGAGTTTCAGTGACAGAGGCCGCCCAGGTTCCATGGAGAGACATACCCTTAGGCAACTAAGGATTGGTTGGAGGCTATTGTCTGAGTCTTCAGATTGGTAGGGACACTAGCAGATCTTATGGTGATCCTTTCCGAAAGTCTCCTGCACGCAGCAGCAGGTAGATGGTGGAACCTGATGCTCCAGGTGCATGATAAGGAATCTATACTTTGGAAAAAACTCGAGAGCCTCTTGCACTCAGAGATCGTTCCATCCACCCTCTGTGCGGTGCGCATGCATGTGTTACTACAACTGCGGCAGGGCAACATGACAGTCGCCCAGTACTCGATGAGATTTACTGACCTCTCATGCTACTTTACACACATGGTACGAGACCCATTATTCCAGGCCCGGACCATTGATCAGGGACAGAGGCATGAGATCAGGGCTACGATGATCTCCCTCAGCATTTTGACGTAGGCAGGAGTACTAGACCGAGCCCTACATGTGGAGAGCTTCCTTGCTGAGTCTATCCTAGCAGTGAGGCCTACCACAGGGCGACACGTTGTCGAGTCTTTTGTAGTAGGCAGTAGATAGTTTTGATAGAGGTCAGAGTGGACCAGGACATCAGGTGGGTGACCTCAGGATACTGGTTCGGATGTGCGGGGAATAGACAATAGATCTAGTCATACGAGAGACAAGCAGTGCTATGTATGCGGCAGGCAGGGCCACAAAGCTCGTGACTGCCCGACCCGCCATACAGAGGAGCAGCAGACAGTTGAGGGACCACCCCGGCAGAGGTAGACGTTCGACCGTGGCAGTCTGTAGGGAGCAGGCAGACGAGGCAGAGGAGCTGGCCGAGCAGCGGGTGGTGGGCGACGCTTTGAGGCTCTACCACCACCACCACCAGGAGGTCCACCCCGACCACAGGGAGCAGGTGGACAGAGGCAGGCTCATCTTCAAGAAGTGGAGGCTTACGACCACATCGTAACTGAGAAGATTCGAGGTACTATCTGTTTCTACTCCACCGTTGTTGTAGTTCTTATAGACACAGGAGTGAGTCATTCTTTTATTACTGCTAACCTTGTTTGGATCTCGGAGATTCCGACAGAGACGTTGGCTCGATCCTTACGGCTAGAGACTCCTACGGGAGAAGACTCAATGATTACACACTAGTGACGACATTGTGAGCTTACTTTAGGAGGCAAGAGCATCGACTAGGATCTTCTTGTAGCAGCGTCGAGGTCATACAAAGTCATCTTTGGCATGGATTGGTTATCTACAGTCTATGCTCAGATCGACTATATTTGGTGCAATGTGCGGTGTGTCCGCACAGATGGGAGTAGGTTCACCTTCACCGGTGAAAAGGTATCCTTTGCAGCATAGGAATGACTTACGTAGAAGAGAGGGAATCCAATCACACATCAGTTGGATAGTCTCATCCTTGTAGCGGTTGATGTGCAGAGTCCGAGTTTTCCTGTTATGGTGGATCAATATGAGGACGTTTTTCATGAAGATGTTCCAGGACTACCTCATTGCATAGAGTTAGATTTCTACATTGACCTGTACCCTAGGACAACCCTGATACCTACTACAACACATCAGATGGCTTCTTCTGAGCTTCCTGAGAAAAAGGTATAGCTGAAGGACTTGCAAGACAAGGGATTAATCCAACCCGGTGTTTCACCCTGGGCTTCTCCGACTTTATTCACCAAGAAGGTAGATGGGAGCTTACGACTATATGTCGACTAACTTTGCCTGAATCAGGTGATTGAAAAGAACAATTATCCACTCCCTAGGATAGAGGACCTATTCAATTAGATCAAGGGAGCACGATGGTTCTAAAAGATATACCTCATGGTAGGCTATCATCAGGTTAGAGTTCGAGATGAGGTTGTGCAGAAGACATCCTTCAGGTGTCGGTATGGCCACTATGAGTTATTGGTTATGCCATTTGGCGTAACCAACACTCCAGCAGTGTTCATGAGTCTCATGAACATGATCTTCCAGGCTTACCTCAATCTATTTGTTGTAGTCTTCATCGACGAAATACTGATTTACTTGACTACCGAGGAGGAGCACGCCTACCACTTACGAGTTCGACTGGACACACTCCAAGAGAAACAGCTTTATAGTAATCTCTTGAAGTGTCAGTTCTGGATTTAAGAGGTACACTTCTTGGGTCACGTCATCTCTGAAGCGGGATTTGCGGTGGATCCTATGATGATCGATGTAGTACTTGCTTGGGAGCCACCCAGGAGTGTGACAGAGGTGCAGAGTTTCCTAGGTCTAGCTGGGTACTATCGAAGATTTTTTCCAGAGTTTTCTAGAGTTGCAGCACCACTTTCATCTTTGATTAAATAGTGGAAACCCTTTGTGTGGTTAGATATATGTCAGTATAACTTCCAGGAGATGAGATATAGATCGACCAGTGCACCCATCTTGAGGCTACCGGAGGAGGGCGTAGGGTACATAGATTACTACAATGCATCTGGGACCGGACTCAGGTGTTTCCAGATGCAGTGGAGGGAAGTGATCACTTATGGGTCACGACAGTTGAGGCAGCACAAGTAAAACTATGCTACCCATGACCTGGAGTTAGCAGCAGTGGTCTTCTCCTTGAATATGTGGCAGAACTACCTGATGGCCGAGAGCTTTATAGTCTACTCTGACCTCCAGAGTCTCAGGTACATATTCTCACAGAAGGACATGAACCTGAGACAACAGCGATGGCTTAACTTCCACCAGGAATATGAATTTGAGATATTCTATACTCCTGTGAAAGGGAACATAGTAGCTTATGATCTCAGCAGGAGATCAGGCATTCAACTACTTGGAGAGGCGATGAAGCAACTAGCCGCGTTGCAGATATCCTTCATGAATAGAGGTGTAGATACATTTCTACAGTCACTCAAAGTCACTCCTCCACTAATTTAGCGGGTCAGAGAGGCATATCATGGGGACTTTGATTGTGAGACGCGACGTGCAGAGATATCCACAGGACAAGCACCTGATGGTTTCTCTATAGGAGGAGAGCACGCCATCTTCTTTAGGGGACGTACCATGGTACCAGTTTCATTACAAGAGGAGGTTCTGAGGGAGTTTCACACATCCCCTTTGGCAGTAAATCCAGTAGTGGCAAAGATATACCAGGATCTTAGACGACAGCACTGGTGGCTGAGTATGAAGAAAGTTTTGGTAGAGTTCGTTTCATGATTCCTCACCTGTCAGCAGGTGAAGGCAGAGCACTAGGTATTGACAGGCTTGGTGCAGCTCTTAGAGGTCCCGGAGTGGATGTGGGATGTGATATCCATTTATTTCATGACAGGGCTCCCTCGTACTTCCAATGGTCACGACTCCATCTGGGTGATTGTCGACGGACTCACCAAGTCGGCCCACTTCCTACCTATCAAAGAGCAGGGATCAGTGGAGAGCTTGTGAAACCTCTACGTTCAAGAGATCGTATGAATTCATGTTATACCATCATCTATCATCTCTGATCTAGATGCTCACTTTATTTCCCAGATTTGGAAGGGATTTCAAGAGGCTTTTGGGATGTAGCTACGTCTGAGCACTGCCTTTCATCCTCAGACGAATGGATAGATTGAGAGGTCCATTCAAACACTCAAGGGCATGCTTTGTGCATATTTCCTTGACTTTGGTCACAGCTAGGAGGATCACCTACCCTTGGTGGAGTTTGTGTACAACAACAGCTAACACTCAACCATCGGGATGGCACCATAAGAGGCATTGTACGGCCGACCATGAAGATCACCTCTGTGCTAGACTGACCCTGGGGAGTCAGCACTCGTAGGACCAGAGATGGTTCAGGCTATGACAGAGAAGATGCACATCATCCAGGAGTGGATGATGAATGCACAGAGCAGATAGAAATACTATGCTGATAGGAGGTGGAGACCACTGGAGTTTGAGGATGACAACCATGTTTTCTTACGGGTCACACCATAATGTGGATTACAGAGATTTGGCCGGGGCAGCAAGATAACTCCACGCTTCATCAGACCATTCTAATTTCTCAGCAGGGTAGGCGAGGTAGCTTATCGCCTAGCCCTTTCACCTCAGTTGCACCGGGTGCACGACGTCTTCCACGTATCTCAGCTGAGGTGATACGTGCACGACCCGAAACATATCATTGATCATAGGGAGATGGACATCATTGACAGGGCGAAATTTGCGGAGGTCTTGGTGGAGATCGAGGATCGATAGGAGTTGGTCCTACGTGGATGGTCGATTCATCTGGTGCGCACTCGTTGGCAGCATGAGAACCTCTAGGAGAGAACATGGGATTGGGAGGCTCAGATGCGTGCACAATACCCTCATTTGTTTCCCTAGTTTTATGATGTAGCTTTACAGGGACGTAAATCCCTAAGGTTGGAGTAATGTAAAGACCCAAAAACTTCAATGAATTTTTTTTCGTAAATTATTGGGAATTTTACGGGTACACAGTTTCTGATGGCACCTAATTCCAAATCCCGGTGTGCTCGGAATAAATTGTTGGAGTTTAGCTCAGGTACGATCAGTAAACGAACGAGCGGGTTTTTCTATCCTTTGAACGGGTGCTCTGAATTGAAATCTAAGGGCACTGATGAACTCACAGCGCCAATATTTCCTTAAGAGGACTTTTTCTATAGATGCATTTGCAGAGGAGAAAAAGTTAAATTTTGGGGTTTAAGTAAGAAGTAAATAAAATTGTGTACAATTTTATTTTATTATCCTTGAAAGTTAAACTCTCCCATGGGAAGTTGTTTGTGGGGACCACAACCACCCAACATCCCAGGTGTGGTTATGTGGGAGGTGGGGACCACACGAGCCCCACCCTTTTCATATTCCATAACCCCTTAACTCCCTTTAAACTCCCATGTTAATTACATGACAAATCCCCATTAATTTTGTATCCATTAATTGATTAATTCTTCCTATCCCTAATCTACCACTTTAATTCTTTCCAACACACAATTAATTAATTAATTGAACCTCATCAATTAAATGAATTAAGTGTTTGAATTCTAAATTTCGAATGCATGGAAAAATAAAATAAAATAATGAGAATCCTTATTTTATTTTGGTTAGAATGGTTGTGTGAGGAGGATTTGGGAGAACTCTATTTTTTTTAGGAACATCATCCTCAACAAAGAACGCCAACTCTCCAATGAAGAACATTGCTCGGCGACCCCAGTTTCTCTATCCTCTTCTTCCTCCGCGGCAAGGGAGGAGACACCGACGTAGGAACTCGCTAGCAACGACGCATCTTCTATTATCCTCTCCATGATAAAAGAAAAGATGTCACTTCCTCAAGTGTATACCGACGAAGATGGAAAGGACACCATCATCCACTAATCATGACAACCGCAAACTCCTTTTCGATGTAGGGGTTAATCGTGAAAGTGGATGTTTATGTACCCCGTTCTTGTTGGAAATCATTTTTGAATATGGTCGATTGCTATCGCTTTACGTGGAGGGTGCAGGCCGAACGAACACGGCCCGACAACCCTCAATTGTTCTCATTTATTAATTTTGAATTAACAATTTTTGGTGAAAGAAGCACGATGTTGTCACGCCATACCAGAAACGAGGTGAAGGGAACCGGCACCATCACGCCGGTTGTGTGTAATGAACTACGACCTGCTACATGGGCCGCTTTGGCGGAAGAAATGGCCTGCCCATTGGCCAGGCCGCGCCTCTTCAGGCCGGGCCGCGCCCCTACGGGCCGAGTTGAGTAATTTCTTTCGACCGGCCTGACACCCCTGTTGGGTCGGACCCGTCAAACTGGGTCAGCCCGACCCATCGGCCCACTGGGCTAAACGGGTCGGGTCCTGTTATTCACTTAAATGGGAATAACTTAAGGATCGCGCGTCCGATAGACGCGCCTTCTGAGGCACTGGGAAACTTTTGATGAGATGGTCCTTTTGTGATACTCTATGTGATTTTCGGATGAACTTGGATATCAGTCAGGTTAGAAATGATCATATTTCTAATCGGGCCCCTGGAACGGGGAAGCCAATATCTCTCAGATCGGGCGTCTGATTGATGCACTGTCAGTTGCATAGAGATCCATTTGATGAGACTGAACTTTGGGATACATCAACTTTGGACTTCGGGATAGTTGATGTATCTAACCCCTTGGATCATGGAGTAGATTCTCCCAGAATCGTGTGTGCTGTGTGTGGGAACCATAGAGCTTGTTGCGACTGCGACGACGATGACAATTGTACTTGGATCCAATGTGGGTTCGACAACGAGGATGAATGTACTTGGATCATCCATGGGTTCGGCAGAGTTGATGACTATAATTGGATCCTACATTGGTTTGTCAGCGATGGTTACTGTACTTGGATCCAACGTGGGTTCGGCAATGTGGACTTCTGTACTTGGATCCTACGTTGGTTCAGCAGGGGAGATGATTCAGAGACTACATCTATCATCTCCAACCCTCTTCATGAGTAGTATACCTGTGTCACCTGAGTCTTGACTTTCAATCAATATCATCAATATGATTGACTTACTTTCTTGTGTGGACTGGGTTGTGCATTCCTATGTGGACTGGGTTGAACTAGCGATCTTGAGTTGTAGTCGAACTGGAATTGATGACTTAGGTATATGTAGGGGCATATACCTAAGTAGAGTTGGTTGATACTTCATGTTTATATCTTTTATTTCTCATATATCCATTGTGGATTATGGGAGACCTTCGGAAGTCTTGGGGTCCCTACTGAGTATCGTATACTCACCCCTGCACGGGCTACGCCCTTACTACGTTGTGTTGGATGCAGACAACAGACAACACTGATCAAGGTGGAGTCTAGTGTAGTGGGACCGTACCTGGAGGTGGACCACTTGGTGGGACTTACACGGAGTGGACGACCGGACCTGAGGAGCTGAGGAGACCATCAATACCCACCCTTCAGGTGGGATATTTGGAGGACGACTCACTAGTTGATGGTTTACTTTACTACAACTGTTCTTTCTTTACTATTGTACTGTACTTTTAGTTGGGTTTGTATTCTAGCCCATTTACTTTCCAGCACTTACTTCTGTAGTCAATTTAATTAGTGTTTACCTCAGCTTGCGTACTCTATTTTGTTTGTTAATTTATATAAAGGCAATTCCTTCCCTTTTATCGGGATTTACACCTTTGGTGCTAGTTACTATCCCCTGGCCTATGGAAGGTGGGCTTGGGGTTGTCACAGCATGGGCCCCGAGGACAGGTTCTGACAATTCACATCCACTCCTCTACAATGTATTAGGACCTAGCCTTAAACATTACATAATCTTGGGTTATTTCAAGGATTCACATTGTGGATATTTTCAGGTTTAGAGTTTTAGAGAATTAGATAATAAATCATTCATTACATTTCAAATTTATACAAGGTGGTTATATCAAAGACAGTAATCATTTTTTCCACCAAAGGAAACATATTTAAAATAAAACATGGTTTCTTTCTTGACACATCCTCGACACTATCATCAAATCATGTACTTTTCCCACGACCTGTGCAAAACATTTTAAAAACTTGGGATGAGCATAAAAAGCTTAGTAAGGGATATAAATATAAGGAAAGAAAACATTAGTCCATGTATACATAAGAATAATTGAAATCATACTTTACCCATAAAACATAAGAACTCTAACATACCTCATGAAATCATAAGATTTATAAATAATTCATAGAAATCATAAGATCTAAAGATATATTGAGTCATTCATAACAATATTACATAAGTAGTAACCCTCATGGTTACGTTTGGAATACCCATCACAGTATATTCCCTAAATCACTTAGGTGAAACCATAACATTTAACTCCTTCGCGTTACCCAATGCATTGGAGAGCTATCTTGGGATCAACCACACTTAGTTTATCACGGAAACACCCAACTTCATAAAAAATTCCCAAGAACTATAACATAATCTTATAACATAAAACATGCATAAAGGTAACATAACATTTCACATTTCAATCACAAGATATCAAAACAACACATTGATATAATCAAAACATTATCAAAACCATTTTCAATAAAAAAATAATAGAAAAGTAAAACATGGTATTTAATTTTCATTAAAAAATTTTATGGCTTGTAGAGGAATCTGAAACTCAAATAATGGTCAAGGCATTGGAGAAGTCTTTGCCGCCACATACGTAAGACAAATACATTCCTTTTTCTGTTTAGTAAAATACATCGTGTAAAAATATTAATTTTGCATGAAATTAAAAATCAAAAGGGTTTATTATAAAATTAATAAAATAATTTTGTATATAAATTTATGTATTCCTCAACGAATGGAGAATGGGACGAAGTCCCTTACCTCAAATCTGACTTGTTCTCGTTCGTTCATTATTTTCCTCTAAATCGGGTAACTCTTTTTCTTTTGAGTCATAGGCTTCCTTGGAAAGGCTTCTACCCAATGTCAGGCTTCTAAGAGTAAGAGAGGGATGTGGAAAGATAATATGATCAGAGGTTGGTTTATCCAAGGGATTTAGAGGTGTGGGTAATGGGGTAGAGTTGGGGGCTTTTTATAAGTGGAGGGAGGGTCTCTTTTGAAATGTCTTGAAATGTTACACTATTATAAAATTATATTCAGATTTTTAAGGTCCCACAATGATATATTTTGCGGATAAGGTGATAAGGGGTCTAAATCCACCCACCCAATAGGTTTTAGACAAGTGTATGTCTTAGATTTTACCATATCCTTTTATTTTATTTAAATCGTTCATTAATTTGGTAATCACTACATCATCATGGTGTCATAAATAAGTTTTTTTATTTAATGTCTAAAATTTATAAAATAAAAACCATGATTTAGGAAATATTTTTAGATTTAAAATGACTATTTATATAGTAATTGAACATTTATGTAAACAAAATTAAAATTGTTTTACTTAGGATATACAAACCTTTGTTATATTTCACTTCATTTTTAAAAATAATGTCATAAATGTTACTATTACACCCATGTGACTCCATGGGGCCTCATGTTCGGTAAAAAACATTCCATGGTCAGCCATGACTCAAACAAGAGGATTTAGACACCTGTTGGGGTTATTTTATATTATTATCATATTATTTTATTACCCTTAACTACCCGATTACTAATTAATCATGATAATTAAAGATAATTACCGTGGTTACTATTTATAATGTAAAAAAAACAGTTCTTAATTACATAATTTTGACCTTATGATTCCAAATATGGAATCCATTTTACTAAATTCCAATCATATAAATTGAATTAATTAATTTAAAAATAATTCACGTAAAATAAATTGGGTGTTTTAAAGAAACAATATCTATCAAAAGATTGACACTTGTATATGTCCAATTTCAAAGTGAAATTAATTCCAATTACCACCATTGAATTAAATGGTAGAAATATATTCTAATTACACTTTAAGACAAATTAAAAGGACAAATATCCATATAATTAAATTAGATGAAAAGTATTTTTGAAGTAAAATGTAGTAATTTTCACTATTCATTAAAAATTAACATTGTCAGAAAAATACCAAAAATTTATTCAATGTAAATTTCAATGTCCCAATTATAATGAATAAGTTTATTTTGACAAATAGAGCTTATAAAATTGTCAAAAGTTAGATTTAAAAATGGATTTCCATCAGAAGACAGTAAAACAATTTTTTAAAAATATTAGAGTATTCTATGCTTAAGATTTGATTTATTCTCATTTTAAGCCTCCAAAACACTATCTAATTCCTAAATAGACATAGATATGAATAGATACTATTCTTTACTTACTTGGGATGTTACATCCTTCCCCCCTTTAGGAAATTACATCACCAAAACTTATTTACTTATCGAATAAGTGGCGGTATTTACCCCTCATTGCATTTTCAGATTCTCATGTTGCCTCTTCACCTATATGGTTTTTCCATAGAAACTTTACTTGATAAATCACCTTATTCGGAAAAAATTTCTCCCTATGGTCATGAATCTGGACCAGTTTTTCCTCATAAGATAGATTATCTTCTAGGTGAACTACATCTGGACTCAAAACATGAGATGGATCTGGCAGGTACTTCCTTAACATTGAAACATGAAAAAAATTATTTACCTGAGATAAACTCAGAGGTAAAGCCACTCAGTATGAAACTAATCCAATTCTCTCTAGAATTTCATTTGGTCCAATAAAACTTGGACTCATATTTCCTTTCTTAAAAAATCGCATCACACTTTTCCATGGTGAAACATTAGGAAAGACATGATCACCTACCTCAAAAGAAAGATCCACCCTCTTGTTATCCCCATAAATTGTATGCCTGCTCGGAGGTGTTCTCAGGTGTTTCTTTATCAAATGAACATTTTCTGCCATATCTTTTACCAATTCTAGTCCCATCAACTTCCCTTCAACTACTTCATCATAAAAAGCTGGACTTCAACACCGCTTCCCATATAATGCCTCAAATGGTGACATCTGCATACTGTAATGAAAACTTTTATTATTAGAAAAATCATCCAATGAATGATTTTGGTCCTAAAATCCCTAAAAATACATCGATCAAGCATGTAACATATCCTCCAATGTTTGAATTTTTCGTTCTCACTGCCCATCTGACTGAGGATGAAAAGTTGTACTTAAATTTAATTCATTATCCAACGACGTCTGAATGCCTTTACAAAAAATAGAAGTGAACCTGGGATCACGATCAGATACAATGGAGAGGTGAACTCCCTGTAACCTGAATATCTCATTAAGATTCTGTTTCCGACGCTTTTGCTGGGGCGCGCGCGCATCTGTCCGTGGAGGAGGACGCACTACGCTTGTTGCCCCGCGTTCCCGCTTTCCAAAGGCGGGCGACATTCGATCCTTATTCAGGGACGTCTACTCCTTGATCGAAATGGGAGGATGGGATGTTAGTTCTTCCTTATGTGGATTCTTCCTCAGAACTCGTCACCTAGTCCGGGTCTCCCTCATAGATTTAATACGTAGTTCGTGAAACTCTTCCCAGTGCCATGATTCCATGGATGCCGGTTAATTACACTGCTTCTGTCGGGACATTCCAAAGGGTCCGGTCAGGGCAGCAACCTTCAGTCGGGGTAGTAGTCACGTTGAGGCATCAGTAGCGTGTCTGGATGCTGGGGAACCTGGCATGTCTGTCTATTATCCCTGGTCACAGGGCTTCTCGAGGGCGTGATAGCCCGAGGCATCCCACATCGAGCGTGAGGAATTATATGTCATAGAAACATATATGAGGTTTTCCTTAGCTTCCCGTGTTTGACACAGGGTATGCCGTGAGTTTAACGTCCAGCGGAGACGGATCAACCCAACCGGAGCATTAGCTAGGATGGATCGGATTGAGGAATTTCCCTTGAAGGGATGCAGATACCGGGGCCATCCCTTGGGCGGCTATGAAGAGGACCGTACCGACATGGTCTCACCGAGATATGACGGTTCGGGCGAGAATCAGGATGGGTGATAGGTGGATGAATGGAGTGGAGGGGGAGTGAAATGGGACCATCGCAGGGGCGACGGTGAAATTGGGCTTGAGCCTTGAAGAGGCTTCCTACGTATCCCGGTGGTAGGGAATAAAAGTCTGCGTAGTTCTGGATGGTGCCGGTAAACCGACGTGAAGGTGGACCTTGGCCCGATGAATGTCTCCAGCAAACCAACATGAAGGTGGACCTTGGTCCGATGGGCATCATCAGCGTACCGACGTGAAGGTGGACCTTGGTCCGATGAGAGATGGGATTGAACCTCTAGGAGGATTCCTACGTACCATGCCTTGACATGGATCAAAGTCCTCGTAGTTCAGAGGATCGATGGAATATAGTTTAACATCATGCGGGACGATAGTGAACCCTGACGTGAATAAACTACAGACGGTGGGTGTCGGTGAACCGATGTAAATGAGGGACCTTGGTCCAATGGGAGATGGGCTTGAACCTCTAGGAGGATTCCTACGTACCATGCCTTGACACAGATCAAAGTCCTCATAGTTCGGGTTGCGGAATACAGTTTAACGTCATGCGGGACGGGGGTGAACTGACGTGAATGAGGTCGGAACGACCTGATGGTGGGTTTGAACCTCATAGAGGCTTCCTACGTACCATGCCTTGACATGGATCAAAGACCTCGTAGTTCGGGTTGTGGAATACAGTTTAACGTCATGCGGGATGGGGGTGAACCGACGTGAATGAGGTCGGAACGACTGGATGGTGGGTTTGAACCTCGTAGAGGCTTTCTACGTACCATGCCCTGACATGGATCAAAGACCTCGTAGTTTGGGTTAGTCACAACGGCTTGCCGTCACACTAGAATGCAGTTTAAAGGCACACTGGATGAAGGTATAACTCGACGTGAATGATGATGGGTGGGCTTGAACCGCAGGAAGGCTTCCTACGTACCACGCCTTGACATGGATCAAAGACACCATAGTTCAAATGAGTGTGCAGTTTAATGTCATACGGGACAAGGGGGGAATACAGTTTAACGTCATGCTGGACGAGGGCGAAACTCGATGTGAATGAACGACCGAGCAATGTGGCTTGATCCTCATGAAGGCTTCCTACGTACCATGCCTTGACATGGATCAAATTCCTCATAGTTCTCTATGGGTGGGGGTCAGGGTCGGTGCTCACTCTAAGACCACGTGAGTCATGCTCGGTGTGAGAAACAAGAGGTTGCAAGGACCTGATGATCACGTCATGAAGGATGTGTTCGTGAGAAGCGAAGAGGGGCTTACGCGTTAGGCGGCCCATGGTGTTGGGACTTACTCCAGGATGGAGGCCCATAGTGCGACAAAGCGCAGCGAAAGAGGGATTTGGGACCAATGATAGGAGGTGCCTCGTTCCCTATCACACCCTCCACTGACCTTGGTAGTGGGGAAGTACGAAGATGTAGAGGTGCAGCCATCCATTGGGGAACTAGGGTCACCCTTCTCCTGAGAACATATGCCACTCCAATAAGGAGGATATCACCCCTTGTGGATGGGTGATTCCACTCCCGTGGAGATGAGTGGCGTAAAAAATGTTCGAGCTGGGGGGACCCTTTGTGAGAGGCACGAGGTCGGGTCACAGTTTAACGTCATGTGTTGAGGACGTGGTGCTTGGCTGTTTAACGTCCTGCAGCTCGAACGAAGTGGGTTCACTCCGCACCCCTAGGACTTACATAACCGGTACCCTCTAGTCCTTGGGGAAGGGAAGGTACCAGTAAGGCCATAGTCAAGGAGGGTTGTGGAATGAACCATCAAGGGGTCCACGTTAGCGTGGGTATGCGAAGAAGCAATAGCCGTTAGCGTGCCTATGAGAAGAAGCATTAGGAAAAGCAACTCTACGAGTGGTATTGTCCATGGGACTTTGAAATCACATCGTGAAAACCTGGAGGGTCGCACAGGAAGCGGAATTGCCAAGCAATGGAGTGTGCTTCGCGAAGCAGAGTGCCTTGGCCTTAGCATGGGGCATAGGTGTGAGTGGAGGGTGCTTCGCGAAGTGGAACAGTATTCGTGGAGCACTGCCTCGGGAAGAATGGGTGCCTCGCGAAGCAGGGTGCTGTGGAGGAGTGTGCTTCGCGATGTGGAGCGATCCTGCATTAGCATAGGAATCACTAGTATGGGTTGGGTGTTTCACGAAGTGTAAATGCTCCGTGGCTGCCCGGGTTCCCTTGGGAATCCCCTTCCTTCGCGAATGCCCTTGAGCTTCGCGAAGGGCATCCCTCTCGGAAGAGGGGCTCAAAACACTACAAAGAAAAGGCATCTCGCGAAGTAGAAGTACCTCGTAGAGCTCATGATTCCTGGGGAAAAGGGTGCTTTGCGATTCGGGAGAGGAGAAGGTGAAAGATCGGATTGTCCGTCTTCGGGACTCAGGGGGAGTCCAGTATTTATAGGGAAGGAGCACTGCGAAGCGGAACTCGCGTGCCACCTCAGGTGATTTGCGGCGCGCTCGCGAACATCAACGCCATCCGCGGAGGGTTACCACCTCTGGAGCTTCGCGGCGGTCTCGCGAACGTCAAATGCGTTCGCAGAGACTTACCGCCTCCGGAGCTTCGTGGCGGGCTCACGAACGTCAAATCCATTCGCGGAGACTTACCGCCTCTGGATCTTCGCAGAGGGCTCGCGAACGTCAACTGCGTTCGCGGAGAGTTACCTCCTCTGGAGTTTCGCGAGGCCGTGATGATCGGGGCGCTTCACGTCGGTGCTTCACGAGGCAGTGCGCCCGCCGTCTTTTTCGTCCCTTCCTTTTGTGCCATATTTTGGCGCCAAAAAATTCCCCCCCTCAGACTTGGAGTCGCGGAGGGTGAAGGATCGAAGTCTGAAAGAAAATCGCCAAAATTGTTGGTGGGTCGTGATGCAACTACGCGAAGAGGGCCCACGGTGCTGACCCTGGTCCCGGATCTGGACGCGTCGCGATGCTCCGCGCGGGTGAGGCGCGCCGCGATGCTCTGGGGTCGCCGCCTATAAATAGGGGGGTCTACCTCTTTTGTCTTCACATTACATCCTTGTCTTTTTGTGCTCTCGACTTTGCGAAGCTCCGCGTACTTCGCGACAGCCCTCCGCGAATCGAGCTTCGCGGCGAACCGCGGGTCTCCGACTCTGCATCCGCGCCAAGTGAACTTCTTCTTGTCGACCTCGGCCAGACTTCACAACTTGGTCTCGTGACCGATCTTCGCGATCTGGCTTCACGATTCGGCTTCGCGGTATAGCTTTGTGATCCAGCTGAAAAAATTATTTTCTGAGGTCCGGAATCCAAATGGCCCATCAAGAGGCTGTATTGGGGGTGATTGAAGATGATGCTCATCGGGATGAGATGGCCAACTGTCCAGGCCTGGGGGAGATGGTCCGAAGCCACTCGGACCACACTTATTTGACAGATATTATATCTGAGGGTCAGAAGGATTATCCGAAGTGCAAGAAACTACCATTTTATGGCTTCGGGCTGAGGTATGACGTCTTTATCCTTGTGGCGAGTAGGGACGAACCAGCTTGCTGGTTCCGGAGCACACCATGCCAGCACCAATGGTTCAGGGTGGCCAATTTTCATGCGTGGGAGGACTTCACACTCATCACCGCTTACTGTCTCTACAACCATTTGAACGATATTGATGGGAAGCCACTACAACCGGAGACGTCCCCTCCTCTCTACCGGACCATGTTGAAGGCGGCTTTTCAGGATTCGAAGAAGGGATGGTCCGAGGAGTGGGACTTGCACCAGGGCGGCAACTTTACTGATTACTGGGCCTGGGCCTACTAGGTAGGCACCTCATGCGACGTGTTTGGGGCCGAGCTGAGGAGATTGGGATTGTATGAGGCGGCATGGGCCTCCTAATTCCACATTTGCCAACCCAAGAAACTGATGCCAGAACTGCTGACCAGATGGTCGTCTAGGACCAATACCTTTCACCTGCATCACGGGGAGGTGGGCATCAGCCTGTGGGATGTCCACCAGATTTATGGGGTCCCGATCTTGGGGGCCATGTATGACGAGTTCCTCCCCATCATCAGCGCGTGGGAGGATACAGAGCAAATGCCGCTACTGGCGTCAGCGCTGATGTCACTTGTCCCTGGAGAGGACAAGGAGGCAGTGAGGGATGCCCACTTTAGAAGATGGTTCAAATGCTTCCTGAATTTCCCATAGAATCGAGAGTTCCCTCCGAGGCCTCGAACTTGTCCAAGGGCGGCCCAACGGGGCAAGGGGCACTCGTATTGGCAGGTCTTGGAGGACAGCCAATGGAAGACTCGGGTTTTTAGTGTGAGCACTGAACAACAGCCGATAGTCAGGCTGGCGGCATTCATCGCGGCTCTCATCTGTGGTTGGATCCTACCGGTGAGGGATACAAGCATGGGGGTGCGGCCCAGCTTGTTTATTATGATGTCGATGTTGGCCATGGGGCATAGGATCAATCTGGGGATTCCAATGCTCACCAAACTGTACAGAATGCTGCGGCACATTAGAGAGGGAAAGAATCCGCCAAGGATATGCGGGCCCTTCCACCTCCTGTATGGGTGGATCGCAGTGCATATCAGGGGGATTTACGAGTATCCAAACCCCATTTCGCCGCCGGCATTGAACTTCCGCCCCTCCATCCTGAACGCGGTCGGGAGCTTCCCATTCAAACTAGCCATTCCGATGGTGCTTAATCAGGTGTGGAGGGCGGATGAGTTTAATTTCCAACCCTTCCCATTGCCGACTGGGATACTTACTGATGATGGGAGGGGAACGAAAGAACATCGAGCTTACCTCCTGGCCTTTCGAGGTGGAGTTTTGGTGTCACAGATAGATCATGAGCCACTCTGCGAACCGCACACCCCGCATCAGTTTGCAAGGCAGTTCCGGTGCCTCCAGCGGCTGACCCCACAGGTCTACTGGGAGGTGCGTCACGAGGAGCACCCGTGTGTGATGAGGCATCTGTGGCTCATGTTCACACGGGAAGATGGGAAGATGCGGATTGCATTGCCTCCATCCACCGCCGCTTTTGGATTGGTGAGGGAGTACGCCATTAGTTGGGAGGCTTCTTACACAGGGGAGATGCTGAAGCAACCAACTTTTAGGGTCGATGACGGTGGGCCTCCTCGATATCAAGGTCGGGGTCAGAGGGCAGCTAGGGCCGCTCGCGATAGCGGGGCTACCATGGCGGCGAGACCCGCACCGGACGAGGGTATGGAAGCAGCGGCGGATCCGGTGATTCCGGAAGAGCAGGGCCATCTGGATGGGTAGCCACCGAGGGGATTTCGTAGGATATCTACTCAGGCTCCGGGGAAGCGCCTGCATCATATTGACATGGAAGAGGATGCCATCTTCCCGGAAGCTTGGGAAATTTGGGATATCAACCGGCAATTCCTCAGCCCACCCGAGATATGGGCCCACCTGAATCGCCTCGGGATGGAATTACCGGGCATAGGCCTAGTTCGGGCTAGATTCATGGCGTCTCCGGCGGAGGCAGAACAATACCTGGATGAGCTGGAGGATTACGTCCACTCCAGTGGTGTCCCTCACCCAATGACAGACCAGGCGAGGGTACTGTTGAATCAAACGGTCCCCCCACATTTATCGGCTGCCGATCTGAGGGAGCGCTTCCCCCTACCGGAAGAATCAGGGGACTCCTCTCGGGAGGATGAGGATGGAGGAGGGAGCCCATTGGTGGAGGGTGAGGTCGGAGACCGAGGCTCAAATTCCGATGAATTCGCAGAGGCTCTCGAGGTAGCATTCTGAACTTCTTTCCCTATGATCCGTCCTTGGGTCGCTATGAACTTCTCACCGATGTTTGAGCCATGCAGGAGGAACTTGTTCGCAGGCCTCGTTCCCGCCCCTCGGTGGGTGATGATGCGGGAGCCTCAGAACTCGCACCTATGGTTGTGTCCAGTTCTACGTTTGGTGGGACCAGAGCACCCGAGGTGGATCCTCTGGAATCTCCAGACCTTCCAACAGTCTACGGAGGGCCTTGCCTCGGGGTCCCATTAGTACCGGCTCAAGAGTAGCGCCAGGAGGTCGATCTCCGTAAGTCTCTTTTACCGGTTCCCCTGTCGTCATATGTAGACTATGCCCGCCAACTAATGTTTATGTCCCTCTCTGTCGTACAGTTCTCTGACTGGCGTGGGCTGTTGCGGCAAGACTGGTTGGGATGTGTGGTGGCGTCCCTCCTAGGGGCATGCCGGTGATTGTGGCGATAGTCCCCCCATCTCCTCAAGCTGCAACGCACATCATCACTGGCGGGACCACCAGCAGGGTCGTACCCGAAGTCATTGAGGTGGACTCCGAGGAAGAGGATCAACCGGTCGGTCCCAGTCTTGTCACGCCTGCTTCGGCACCAGGTGTCGTACTGGATTCAACACTAGATGTTGATCCTGCCGAGGATTTCTTGCGGGCGTATCCCACGTACGAGCCCGCCAATCGCGCAGACTGGGACGAAATGGTCTCCGACGAGGAAGACAACAGCATAGTCTGCCGCCGGTCGTGGAAGCTGATCACGCGCTTTATCAAAGACACACCCAAGCGCAATGGATGGCCAAAATGGATAGACTCCGCTCGAGGTTGCGCGAACTGTGTACTGGGGGAGTGGATTCCCAATGTACACACGCACTCATCCGAGATCTTATGGCTGAGAAGATCCGGGAGCATGATCGTGGGCTGGCAACGGAGGAAGGAGACCAACATCAAGAAGCTCCAGGAGGTTGAAGGCGAGGTCCAACAGATGCAGACCCGAGCAGACAAGCTTTCAGCCTCTCATGATGCACAATCTGAGCTGGTCTCATGGTTGAAGGCCCAGCTGGCAGAGGCAGAAGAGCATATGAGGCAGACCTCTGGAAAGATGGCTGCCATTCAAGCTGGTGTAGAGAGGGCCAAAGCCAGGACTGACGAACTGCGCCCCGCCGCTTCTAAGGAGGAGCGGGAGCTAAGTCAGCGGCAGTAAGCCTTGGATGCCACTAGCCAACGGGTGGTGGAGTTGCAATGCTCTTTTGACGGGGTCAACCCGTCCATGGGGGGAGTCGACCCCCGGGTATTGTAAAAAACCCAAAAACCTTTTATTAGTAATTCCATGCTTCAATTTTTTTTTCTTTCTTTGTTTTGAATGTCGTAGCGCGCATGATTTCAACTATTTGAATTGTCTTGTTAAATCCCTACAATGTTTGCGGGACGTTTGGCGACAATTCCCCAAGCCCACGTGGGTCGAGACCGATGTGAGAAACAGGAGATAGTTTCCCTCTCATTCCACCTAACATAGGAGTGGGGATCATGACCTGGGCATCCGGGATTCAGATTACCAGTCCGGATTTCTGAAAGACGGGAGAGGCTTGATCGGAGAAGGAAGTTTCAGGATAGCTGAATTACCGTTTCTTCAGCGTGCTCTTATGCACGAACGGGGCAATGCCAGGGGCGCTGAAATCGGTCCAAACAGAAGAAAATGGAAAGTGTGAATCCCGATACCCAAGATTCAGAACATTGTGGGGATGGAGTGACAATAAGGGACAACCGTTAACCTTGCAGGAGAAGCGGTATCCTTACTGCGTTAGACTGTAATGGGGACAACAAATGAGGGTCGACCGTTGACCATGTTTGAAACAAGGGACCATGTCACAAGTGTTGTCGATCAATCCTTTGGGACGTTGGCCCAAGACAGTTGGCGGACCATAGGTCAGACATCCATACTGTTAGGGGGTCCTTCCAGACATGACCCGTCTTCCGGAACGTTGGCCCAGGATGGTAGGTGAGCCGATGCGGCATGAGACCAGGCCGTTAGGGGGTCCCATGAGACATGAAAGGGGATGAGGGTCCGAATAAGGGGTACGTAAAGCATGGAATATGGAGTGATGGTTTGTCTGAACAGAATCCAACACTTAGGTAGTTACACCACCGTGGTGGGAGTACACCATATGGGCGCATTTGTTTGATCATGGATCATTCCTTCTTTCAGACAAGGCCTCTCTGGCGAGGGGATCTGTCACTTCCCAATGGGATCTTGGGGCATCCTTAACTTGTTCAGGGTAGAACCGCAGTTTAGTGTCATGCATTGAGGACACATGGACTCCAGTAGTTTAACGTCATACGATAGGACGTGGAATAAAAGGGAAGATCCCCGAGAGCGTGTGGCGTGGTAGATATGAAACCGACGTGAATGAGGACTTGGAGTCCAAATCATACCACATACCCCCGGAGGAAACTTTTCAGGTCGAGGGACCAAGAGTGAGGATTGGGTTGGGCCTGAAGCAGAGTGGTCGGGCGTTCCTACGTACCCCATGAGGATGGGAATCAAGCCATACGTAGTTCTGGAAGCGCAGTTTAACATCATGCGGGATGATGAGAAGCCTGGCCGTGTTGGTACACATCCATCCAAAACTACTAAGCCCACGTGAGTCGTGCTCGGTGTGGGAAACAAGCAGTAGTGGTGTGAATTTCCCGACACAGAAATGGGAAGGTTAGGGCAAAGGGAAGCTCGGTGAATACCGTCCCAATGACACTAACACGATCATTTAGCACACCTAGATGCGCGAAGAGAAAGAGCCGAGTATGATGGAATTCCACTTGAACATGAGGAAGTGGAAATGTGTGAATCATAGAGCTCGAGATTCAGATCACGATGGCGGCGTGACGATGGAGGACAACTGTTGACCGTGGCGGAAACCCAGCATCCATATCACATTATCCTAGAATGGGGACAAACAAATGAGGGTTGACCGTTGACCATGTTCGAAACACGGGACCATGTCACAAATGTCGTCAGATATCCGTAGGGACGTTGGCCCGAAACAATTGGAGGATCCTTAGGTCCAGAATTAATGGAGAGCCCTTAATCCTAGTATCCATGTCGTTTGAGGGTCCTTTTGGACGTGGAAGAGGATGAGGATCCAAATAGCGAGTTCACGAAGCATGGTCATGGGATGAGGGGGATGCCCCTGTAGAAATCCCACACTTCGGGCTCTTTGTCTAAACACATCTAAATACGACAACGAGACGTATTAGATAGAGGGAGAAAATTCCTTTCCCATAGGGAGATCTTAGTTTAGGGTCGTAGAATTCGGACCATGGATGAGAGGAGACATATGGGGCACATGGTACGACGAACATCCTGACGTGAATGAGGACGTAATCCCATATCACATCGCACGACCTCCTTGGGAGAGGCTTTAGGTCAAGGGACCAAAAGCAAAAGTTAGGCCAGGCCCGTGGGGAAGTGTTTGGGCGCTCCTACGTATCTCATAAGGATGCGAATCAAGCCTCACGTAGTTCTTGATGGAGCTTAGACCATAAACGGGTAAAAGGAGTAGGGGACGCATGGAATCAAGACCCTATGTGAAGGAGGACCTAAGCCCTACTTACCATGTGTTCTATGAGGAAATTCTCGAGTCGAGGGACCAAACACAAAGGATAGGCTGGGCCCGCGGGGAAGTGCCCGGGCGCTCCTACGTATCTCATAAAGATGAGAATCAATCAATACGTAGTTCTGAAAGGCGGCGCGGTAAGGTACCAGTGCCAGGGGAAAAGGGGAGTGCGGCCGTGGCCCTTGCACTAAAAGAATCAGATTTGGTAAGTCTTGTTTGTTCTTTAAGTTGAGTGGTTTTTTTTGTGAAGTGACAGGCCTAGAGTAGTAGGTCGTGGTGTCTCCACAAGGATCAAGCCATGATGGGCATTGACAAATGGCATGGCACGTGACCAATACCCTACGTGATGTCCTCTATAAAGAGGTCACCACAATGCAGTTCCGTTTTTCGTCGTGTGGCCAGGATGATAATGTCACAGTTTAGGGTCGTATGATAGGACCAAGCATGCATTTTATCGTCATGCAGCGCAGATGTAGCAGAGACGATGCTACGCGGGAAATGTGCGCAGTGTTATAAAACACAATTGACGGAGACATGATCCCACATCAAATTGTATGCCAATCAGAGAGGGAGACCTTAGGAAAAGGGGCCTATATAAAGGTAAGAGGTGAAACAGGGGGAGAGATTGGTTCCCTAAATGGGATGTACCTAAAGACAGGGCGTCTGGGTGGTCCTACGTATCCCATGAAGATGGGAATCAAGCCACACGTAGTTCTGAAGGGTGCCTTTTAATGTCATGCTGGACAAGGAATAGGAGGGCTAAATCTCAGAGCGGGGGTGTGCGTGGTGCAACCATTGCAAACCCGACGTGAATGAGGACATAATCCCGCACTACGCCACGCGGTCTCGTAGTCGGGGTCCTGAAGGCAGGACCAGAGAGGTGAATTTGCTGAACTCAATCTGGAATCAAAGACAAGGGGTCTGGGCATTCCTACGTATCCTATCAATATAGTAATCAAGCTGAACGTAGTTCCAGATGAGAATCTTAGTTTATGGTCTTAGAGCTCGGACCATGAATGGTGACAACTTCCCGAGTAAGCATAGATGTCAACCTGATTCCTAATCCCATTTGAGTTAAACTCGGTGTGGGAAACAAGGGGGGTATTCTCATCGCAATACATCAGGCGAGTCAAACGGGAGTTGGTAGAGCCCCGATGGACACCCTTGACACGGCTTGTTCCCCCAACGTGCAGATGTATACGGAGGAAAAGTACCAAAAGTTCCGAGACTCCACTTGGACACGGTGAAGTGATGAAGGGTGTGAATTGTGCACCCGACATTTTGGGCCTAATGGGTTGGCGTGGCGATAGTGGAAAACTGCTAGCCATGGTGGTGACGCAGCATCAATATCGAGTTAGCCTGAGGTGGGAACAACAAACGAGCATTGACCGCTGACCATATTCGCAATGCAGGATTTTATCTATTTGTTGTCCAAAAACCTCGGGGGCGTTGGCCCGTAACGGTAGGAGAGCCCTTGGGCGTAGTATCCAGGCCGTTCTTGGGGGTCCCTCGGGGTGTGAAAAAATGATGAAAGCCCTGATGCAGGGATACACAAATCCTGGAAAGCGGGTGCAGACATGTCCGAGTAATGCTTGGAATTCCAGGTAATAAACCAGAGTACTCTTAGGCACATCGGTGAACTGCCGAAAAGGGATCGACGAAACAGCTCAAGAGGGAGAGGTACATGGCGTGGTCATTACGAGATCGACGTGAATGAGAAAATAACCTCACGCCACACCATACACACTTATAAGGGAGGACCTGGGCTGTGGCCCGGAAAGGCCAAGGGGCTTGATGGTTATGCATTGGTCAGGAAGGCCTGACCTGCTTGCAGTTTAACGTCTTGCAATGAAGATGAGGGTCGGGGACCCGTGAAGGCCAAGGGGCCTGAGGTCAGACATTGTAAGAGGAGGCGTACAGCAGGGTACATGATCCCAACGTGAATGAGGACGTAGTCCCACACCACACCGTACACCCCTATGGGGAATCGGGGCCGTGGGCCCGATTGCTAGCACCACCGAGGGGGAAGTTTGTCACTTCGGGATGGGGCAGAAGGAATCATTGCACTCGATGTCCGGGACATCTCGGGGTGGATCTAAAGATCCAGGACACTGTTGACCATGTTTGAAATACAACATTCCTATGGTAACCCGATATGGGAGCAACAAATGAGCATCGACTGCTGATCAAATTCGCAACGCGGGACTTGTATCGGCTTGTTGCTTAAAAACCCTCATGGGCGTCGGCCCGTATCGGTAGGAGAGCCCTTGGGCGTAGTATCCAGGACGTTCTTGGGGGTCCCTCGGGGTGTGAAAAAATGATGGAATCCCTATCAAGGAGTGGCTGAAGCATAGCTGTAACCATCCACAAAAGAGGCAAACATCTCCAGGGGGATGCGTAGCCGGGTCGAGGCTTGCTCGATGTGAGTTGGGGAAAAAGTGTGCACACTACCTTATCTTGACCCGAGGGGAAGATTTTGGCTTTTGGGCTGGGCCAACGGACGAAATGCCCGAGCGTTCGTACGTATCCCATTAGGATGGGAATCAAGCCATACATAGTTCTTGAAGGCCATACAGTTTAGCGTCATGCAGTGAGGACATGGGGGGAAAGAAGAACGGGAGTGGGAACATGGTGCGAACCTTACAATCCTTGTGCGAGCGGGGTTGTATGAGTGGGTCTAAGAAAGCCTTCCCCTCACTACACAAGGAGCCTCCGAGGAAACTATTCCCAGGGGGAATAGTGGAAGAGAAAAGTTTGGGGCTGGGCTCAAGATGAGGTGTCCGAGCATTCCTACATATCCCATGAAGATGGGAATCAAGACACATGTAGTTCTTGAAATGAAGTTTAACGTCATGCGGGACGAGGAGCATCTCATTTTGGGATATGTAAGGTACGACAAGTAATCCGGCGTGAATGAGGACGTAATCCCATACTATACCATACAATCCTGCAAGAGGGTAAGTCAGGGAAAAACCAAGGGGCCTGGGGCAGGACCGCGGTCAGGGAGACCTGACCAGCTTGTGGTTTAACGTCTTGCGGTGAAGACGGGGTGCCAGGGGCCTGAGGAGGCCAAGGGGACTGAGGCTGAGCCTTGGTCAGGAAGGCCTGACTGGCTTGCAGTTTAACGTCTTGTAGTAAGGACGGGGGGGCTTGGGGCCTGAGGAGGCAAAGGGGCCTGAGGCTGGGCCTTGGTCAGGAAGGCCTGATTGGCTTGCAGTTTAACGTATTTCAGTAAGGATGTTGGGAGATCTTAGTTTAAAGTCATATAGCTCGGACTATTTTGTAGTTTATTTTCTTGTAGGACGAAGATGCAGTTTAAGGTCTTGTAGGACTTTACAGTTTAGGGTCATGTTGGACCATAATGTGCAGTTTAAGGTCATACGGGACCGTTTCACGGTTTATCGTCTTGTTGGACGAAGATGCAGTTTAAGGTCGTGTGGGACCAACATGCAGTTTAGGGTCGTGTAGGACCATAATGTGCAGTTTAAGGTCATGCGGGACCGTTTCACAGTTTATCGTCTTGTAGGACAAAGATGCAGTTTAAGGTCGTGTGGGACCAACATGTAGTTTAGGGTTGTGCAAGACCCTTTTGACCTAGGCAAAGTATCGCTTAAGGAACTTGGAATTGGTGGGAGGGGTTATACATTCTCCATCCGTGGTCACCAAGGAGTATGCTCCATTGGGGTAAACCTTATGGATGATATTAGGCCCTTCCCATTTGGGTTCTAATTTGGGCGGTTTCCTACCGGGAATCATTAGCGCTCAAAGGGCCAGTACCAGGTCGCCCTGTAGAAAAGAGCGGAGACGAACCTTCTTGTTAAAGGACCTCGCTATCTTATCCTGATGCCTTTCCAGATTTTGCAGGGCACGAATCCGGTTCTCGTCCAGTGCTTCTAATTCAGATAGACGGATCTCGGCCACCTCATCTGCTGTCTGGTGATCATAAACTGCAGTGCGTAACGATGGAAGCTGGATCTCAATGGGTAGGACAACCTCAGCTCCATACACCAGGGAATATGGGGTCACCTGGGTAGAGTTGCGAGTCGTCGTCTGGTAATCCCAGAGGGCGTTGGGGAGCTTGTCCGACCAACTTTTCTTGTTCTGACCAACCATTTTCTGTAGAATGTTTGAGAGGGTTTTGTTGAACACCTCAACCTGTCCATTGTCCTGCGCGTAGTAGCAGGAGGTATGGTTCGACCGGATATCGTACTTGGCGTAAAATTTCTTTAGTTCAGCTGCTCGGAAGTTGGTGCCGTTATCGGTGAGGACGGCGTGAGGGACCCCAAACAGGTGGATAATATTGGAGCTCACAAAGTCAACGATGGAACGGGCCTTGACCTCTTTGAGCGAAACTGCCTCTGCCCACTTGGAGAGGAAATCTGTAGCAGTCAGGATGAACCTACACTGGCGGGCTGTTGCCGGTGGATACGGTCCCACTACATCAAGTCCCCACACCGCAAATGGCCAAGAGTAATTGGTGGGGTGGAGGGGCTCCGACGACCAATGCAGGAAGTTGGCGCGAACTTGGCATGCATGGCATCTTTTGGCATATCCAATTCAATCGTGGATCATAGAGGGCCAGAAGTACCCCAACCTCCGGATTTGATGGGACAGCTTAGGCCCAGCTTGATGGGCACCACAGGAACTGGCGTGAAACTCTTCTATAACTTTAAGTATCTCTACTCCTTGGATGCAACGGAGGAGGACACCATCGAAACTCTGCTTATAAAGGATCTATTCAAGACTGGGGCCGCTCTGGAGGGTAAATTGCAGCGCGCGTCATCGGATTCGCTCGCGCTCGGCCCGGTCGTCCGGGAGGCGACCATTTTGGAGATACTCAACAAAAGGTGCCCTTCAGTCGAGAGTGGCTTCAACCATTGTGTCTGACGAACCTGGGACCCCTGACGTAGAGGGTCCGACGGTGAGATGACCTACCCTCATGCCATCATTGTCTTCTTGGGTGACGGGGGCAATGACTCTCCGGTGTGCCACATGTATGATTAAATCATCTTGCTCGGGTTCTGCGAGCGATGCGGCCAAGCCAGCCAAGGCGTCTGCTTGACCGTTCTGTGACCGTGGGACATGGGTAACCTCTGGTCAAGAAGAGAACTGGGCCATTAGGCGGAGGGTGTACTCCAGCAAAGGTGCAAGATTCGGCTTCCTGACGACGTAGTCACCATTAACTTGTTTGATTACCAGCTCGGAATCTCCCTTCACATGTAGATGGGGCACATGGATCTCAAGGGCCAACTCGAGGGCGGTGATGAGAGCCTGGTACTCTGCCTCATTGTTCGTACATCTTTCTGACAACCGGAACGAGTATGGAAGGACAGCCTGCGTCGGGGTAATGAAGACAATACCCAGGCCCACTCTTTTGAGCTTAGGATCGTTGAGCCTCCTACGGGTGGGGCTCTGGGAGGCACCGTCGAAATGCATTTTCCAATACGGGACAACATGATCGACTGAGAGGATCGTCTCATCAGGAAAATCTAGGTCTAGGGATTGATCTGCGGAGGTTGGATGTGTAGCTTAAAAGTCTGCCAATGCCTGTACCATAATGGCCTTCTGAGGTAAAAACCTGATATCAAACTACTGGAGAATCATTTCCCACCATGCTAGTCGGCCAGTCATCATGGGGCGGTTCAGGATGTACTTCATTGGGTCTACCAGGGAGACCAATTGCACCTCATGGTGCTGCAGGTAATGTCGCAACTTCTGCATGGCGAATACGAGCGCAAGGAAGCTCTTTTCGATGGGGGAGTATCTGACCTCCGTATCGAGAAGCATACGGCTGAGATAGTAGAGACTGTTCTCAGTACCCTCGTTATTCTTCTGGGCGAGCAGCGCACCGAGGGATCTCTCCAGGGCGGTCACATAAAGGACCAGCGGCTTTCCGGAGACGGGTGGCATCATGATCGGAGGTTGGAGCATATACTGCTTGATTTCCTCGAAGGCGGTCCGACACTCCTCATCCCATTCGTAGGCGGCGCCCTTCTTCATGATCCGGGAAAAGGGATTACACTTTCCGGCCAGATTCGCGATGAATCGGCATATATAGGATAAGTGGCCTTAAAGGCCTCGAAGCTCCCGAATGTTGCTCGGGGGAGGCATTTGGCTGATGGCCTTGATCTTCTCCGGGTCGATCTCGATACCTCGGTATCTGACAACAAAGCCCAGAAACTTCCCAGAGGTGACCCCAAAGGCACACTTCAACGGGTTCATCTTTAGGTGACGGGAACGGAGGAAACCAAACACTTTATCGAGGTCTTTGAGATGGTCCTGGCGCTGACATGATTTGACTACGAGGTCATCCACGTAGCATTCCACCAATGTCTCGAGGATCGGTTTGAATATGCGATGCATGGCCCTCTGATAAGTGGCACCTGCATTCTTCAAACCGAATGGCATAACCTAGTAGGAAAAGGTACCTTGGGGAGCCCTGAAGGTAGTGGACTCCTCGTCTTCGGGGGCCATCCGGATCTGGTTGTACCCGGAGTATCCATCCATGAAAGAGAGGGCTTGGAACCCGGCCGTGGCGTCAATCAATAACTCCGTCACCGGGAGTGGGAAGTCATCCTTTGGGTAGTGGCGATTAAGATCACGGAAGTCGATGCAGACTCTGATCTGCCCATTCTTCTTTCTGACTAGCACAATGTTGGCAAGCCACTTTGGGTACTGGACTTCCTTAATGAAGTTGGCTTTGATAATCTTGTCAACTTCGACCTCAACCATAGCACCATTAGAAGGGTGCATTTTCCTGGGGGGCTGCTTAAACCCACGGTGTTTTTACGGGAGGCCCAGATGGTGAACGACTACCTGGGGATCTAGTCCTGGCATCTCATTGTAACTCCAGGCAAACACGTCACAGTGTTGTTTGAGGAAGTCTACGTACTACTACCGCTCCTCGGGGGACATGGCTGCACTGATCAATGTGGGTTTCAGATCTGCCTCGCTACCAAGGTTCACCTGTACCAGTTCATCAACCGTGGTAGAGACGCCTTCTTCAAAGGCGGGGGGAGCATCCTCCAGGCCTTCCTCCCCACCCGTGGGGGGACTTCCCACGACGGGAGATACTTCTGGGCTATCAAAATCCGAGGGGCAGCCGGTGCCGGCTCGGGCAGCAGCGGTCGTCACATCGGGAGACTCACTTGCCATTGAGAGCATAACAATGAAGGAATTCGACCCTATCCCATATGGCCTTCAGCCTAAGGGGACAGGTTTGATGATATCAAAGTAGTGGTGACATGTCGGCCTGAGTCGGTGGATTCCAGCCCGGCGGAAGAGACACGTATGGCGTACCACCGTTGTCATAAGCTTGAAATTCCAGTACCGTACAAGGGTAGGAGGTTCCGGGATGACCTGAGCCTGGTTGATTTAGGAGTAAGAGGTGACTTTCTTCTGTCACTTGGACACAGGAACATTCCTTCCTTGCATACCCGAAACAACAAATCATTTCCCCATGTCAGGGGTCGTGGCCTCCAACTGGTGGATCGGGAGAATGTAGGCGTCATCCATGCTTGCCCAGGGATCACTTGTGACCGGGGAGGGTTCATCCTCACTTACTAGGATTTGTTTATCCTTACTTTTGTAATAACCCGCATCCAGATAGCAGGCCTCAAAAGAAGTGAAAGGGGACGCATCTCCTTGGAGCACGCCTACTCGACCGTTGAGTGAGTATTTGAGGCACTGGTGATACGACGAAGGGACCGCTGCATGCAGATGGAGCCATGGCCTACCCATCAATGTGTTGTAGGCGGTGTCCTAAGAGACGACCATGAACTCAGTGCTAGAAATTAAGCCACCGAACTGAGTCTTCAGGAGGATCTTTCTGACTGGGGTTTGATCGGTCCTGTCGTACCCCTGGATTCTGATGTCAGAGGGAGTTAAATCGCCTTCAGACATACCCAACATTCGCAACGTCCGAGTCGGAATTAGATTGATTCTGGAACCCGTGTCAACGAGGCAGTGACAGACTTCCACACCATTGAAGTGGCCAGTGATGTACAGCGGGCAAATGTGCCCCTGTATAGGAGGGTCCTCATCTTCACCGGAGAACGAGAGAACCGCCTGACATTTGGCGTTTTCAATCGTCTCGGTATGGAAGGCTTCTGCAACTGCTACCTCTGTCTCAAACTGGAGGGGGCTCCTTAGGGCCTTGGCAAGTGCCTCGCGCATTTCGGATGACATGAAAAGGGCCTCATGAATAGAAAACCTCACCAGAATGCTGTACAGGTGCTTCAGGATATCATACTTTCGTGCCAAACGCAAACCTCTGCTTACAGGAGGTCGTTCGGCATTTGGAGGCATAGCGGGTCATGCCGGTTGAACCGGCGATCGGCTAGTACTGGGTACATCCTGCTGCCTACTAGTTGAAGCCTGGAGAGTAGTCTTTGGACTAGGATTGGATAGCGGAGGCTGGCCTATATCCGGGAAAGACTGACTGTGATACGAACGAGGCAGCTCTCCCTAATCTAGTAGCACGAACGACGGTGGAGGTAGAGCCGAGAGCGTTAGATGGGGTTGCGCGTGCTGAGATCTGCGCTGAGCCTGTTGTCGGGTCTCAGTAGCGTGCACGGCTTGGCCAAAAGTACCCGCTGACATACCTCGATGACCGACGCGGTTGTGATTCCGCTGACGTTGACGTTGGCTGGAAACGTTGGGGAGGTTCGCCTGGCGTTTCCCCTCGTCGGGGGTCATATAGGGCTTTACCAGCTCCACGGTGTTAACCGAAGCGTACCCTTGGCTGTCGCTCGAAGAGTCATCCACCACTGGGTGGATTCTGGGAGGAATCCCCATTTCAGGGGGCATAAAGTCGCCGAGAGTGCAGGATGACGATGGCACCGGCGGTGCACGTTGCTTCTTCTTGCGTCGCCGCTGCTTGCCCTTTTGGAAATAGGTCGACTGTGAAGATGATGCGGAGGCACCTGCTACTTCTTCTGAAGGTTATGATTGCTTCAGGTGCGCCCGGATGATACCATGGGCACAGACGATGGTTTTTCAAGCCATCCAGTCGTCGTATTTCCAGGATCCGTGGCTGGGGACCTACTGCCACTCGCCTTCGCTGTCGCTGCCGATCTCTGATCCTGAAAAGACACCCACCACTTGTGCTGGTGTCGGGCCCAACATGACTATGTTGTTGTTGACCTGGTCATGAAGCCAGTCTTTAAACACATAGCACTGCTTGAGGGTGTTCCCCAGAATCCGATGATAAGGGCAATAGTTGGGGTTATCAGTGAGATTCGCCTCTACCGGCCTTCTACACTCGGGAAGGCGCACAATCCCTTTCTCTAGAGTGCTTCAGAAGTAGCTAGGGACCTGATTTTCATTTAACGAATAATTCTGGTGCCTTCTTTCCGGATAGGGGGCCCTGGGGGCCTGGCCAGAAAGAGGGGCCGGAGGGGCCTGCCGAGGAGGCGGCGCCTGATTGTCTCGCCTAGGTGGCGGTGGCGCATTGCGCGGGGGAACCTGTCGGTTCTGAGGCGGTCGCTACTGGGCAGGAGCATGTGCTTGAGGTGGAGGACCTCTGCGGGGTTGCAGGGATGGTGCTGCCGACAGTAACTCCAGCTGCCTCGGGGCTTCTATATGGGCCACCGCGGCGGGTTCAGCCCTGGCGGTCCTCCTGGCTGGGATCATAGGGGTTAACAAACGTGCCTGACTAGCCTATTGCAGGGCTTCCTCAAGGCGCTGAGCCTTATCTGAGAAATATCTGAACCCTCCAGGGTAGTTTTGGGTAATCAGGGAGGGTACCAGCTCCATTTTGACGTTCCCCACACACATCGTCAGTAATTTCTCCTGAGTCAGTGGCATATCGAGGGAATACGTAAGTCCCTTCCACCGGGCGATGAAATTTGCAACCTGCTCATCAGGCCTTTGCTTGCACTTGAAGAGGTCTACAATGCTGGTCTTCCATGTGGTGGAGTTGAACTGGTACAGGAACGGCCGCTGGAGGTCCTCCCAACCGGTCACTGATCCGATAGGGAGCTGGCTGTACCAGACGAATGCTGGACCTTCCAATGTCTGTACGAAACACCAGAGTTTGGCGACTTCTTGCTGAGCCGGGGTCCCCAGCATGGGGCCACACCTGGAAGAAAAATGTGCCAAGTGATGGGGCGGGTCCCCTGTCCTGTTGAAAGGTGAGAATGTGGGGTTCACAAAACCCGGGGGGGTGCGGGCATATCATCTACCCACGCGGGATACGGCTTGCCATCTGGTGGGACCACCACCTGTCGCGTTTCCAATGCTTTGAGGCGGGCTGTGAGTGCCGCAATAAGATCATCCAGGTGGGGGTCCCTGTCTTGACGGGGATCCCTAAACACAAGTGCATTGCCAGGATCTTCAACACGATATATGGCTTCGGCCATTCGTGGATCAGCTGGCGGAACGACCTGCGGGGCGACTGGGGGAACCCGGGATGGGTTCTTCAGATTTCCCCATTGCTCGGGGGGGGGGGGGGGGTTGGAGAAACGTATCACACCCTCTTGCCATACGTTCCGAGTTCTGCCCTGTCTGTGGAAGTATCATGATCAGGGTTGCCCGGAGGCATCTCACCAGGGGGAAATTGTTCCTGCCCCTGCTGCCCCGGCCTGGGATTACCATAGTCGGGTCCCCGCTCTGCGGCGCGCTCAACCAAGAGTTCGTCAACCAGCCTCTTTTGCTCAACAAGCTACTGGTGTAACGTGGCCTTCTCGGGATCCTCGTCTGTCTTCTGCACAGAGGCGAATGGGTCGGAGTGCATGACAATTCCGACATGCTCCTTACCCTTGTCGGTGTTTCGACCGAGTACCAGCGACTCGGTGGGTACGGGGAGGCCTAACAGGTTCCTCTGCTGACGGGTAACTCTCCCTGATGGGTCCAGCTGTGGCAGTACGCCCTCGGGGGGTAAGTCTCCATCAAGGAGTTCAAGTTCGTATTCCTTGTCCACAACGTCGGCCATGTGGACCGCAACCCCTCTCGAGGGCATGTCCTCGATGTCACATAATGAATCGGGCTGCCGTCGGATAAGGTCGAAGAGGAGAGCGGCATAGTGTCCCCAACCACAGACTTGCACATGGGGGTAGCTTCCCTGATGATTCTGCGGAGTGCTTTAAAACACTGAACACATTTCCGTTGAAGGGCGCTCTGACGGCCTGGTGACTCGGGGTGCTGGGCCACAAGGAGTGAGGCCGAATCGATCAGGCGACACTGCTCGCCGATTTCTTCGAAGTTCTCTCGACTTTTGGGGTACACCACCCGTTCGTAACGAAGGCGGAAGTGTGTCTCCCATAGGGTTCGACAAAAGCACCCCACTTCTTCAGGGTAAGGAACTCTGGTGTGCGAAAGTTCAGTGCTGCCGTTGGCCAGAACATCTCCGGGAAGTAATCTGCTGAAAGAATACTCCAGAAGCTCCTGGGTTCGGACTCAGGGTCTGGCCCTGTATTGCCCCACTCATCAACTGGGGGCGGATGAGGGACCTGTAGCGGTACCGAGGCGGACCTCTGGGATAACAAACTCGGCGGCGGAGAATACGGAGAACGAGCTGACTGGCTGCCGAATTCCGGGCCATCCTCCGAAGAGCAAGGTGACCTGGCCACGATGTCACGATACGATGGGATGATAGCCACAACATCCGGCACAGGAATCACAGCTACCGGCGACTGGTCATGTCGTCTCTCTACCGCCGTTGGCCCCCAAAATAGCTCTCCGTGATCTCTGGTAGAGGTAGAGAGAGCTTCTGGTGACAATGGCGGTGATTGCGTGGTCGAGACCTGTGGAATTCCCAAACTTTCTTCCTCCTAGATGTACCTGTGGAGAGAGATGGGAATATGGTGGACCTCATATTCCAGGAGAATGAGGCTAACGTGTCTAGTTCCTGCCCCGGTCCTTGATACAGAGGAGCGGGGAGAAGGTTCCATCGCTGATTTGCATTCCGATTCAGAGTCGGAGAAGCGGGCAGGTTTGATCTCCACCCGAGCCTTCCCAGGATTCTTCTTGTGGCGGCGACGACCCGCTATCCTGCCCCGGGGTGGCTCTTCGGGACAGGGTTGATCAATATCATGGAGTCTCGGGGTGGCGGTGGCACCGTGGCGGAGAGGGCCCCCACTCGAGATAGCCGAGGTGTGAGGGGAACCGGGACAAATATCTAAGGGTACATGGGGAGGACCTCCATGGACAGCACCCATGTAGGCGGAACCTCTGTCGGAATCGGCAGGAGCATGGGGAGGACCTCCATGGTCGATGCGGGCGGAGCGAGGCTGACCTTCACTCCTCGAGTTGCTGGGGCGAGGAGGACCTTCGCCGGTTGCAGAGAGAACATAGGGAGGGCCCCCACGTTGGAGAAGGACTGGATGGACGGTGCCTTCAGATCGGCGGTCGGGGGCAGGAGGATGGACTCCATACCCTGTATAGTGGGTGCGGGAAAGGTTTCCGCGCCGAGCGTCACTACCGTGGCGCAGATCTTCCTTCGGGATGGGGGTAGCACAAGGCATACCTCCATGATGAACTTCGGAGCGGGGAAGGACCACGCTCTGTGGAGTAGTGGTACGAGGAGGACCTCCATACGGGGTGACATTACCACGGGTTAGTTCGCGGCGATCACCACTTGGGCCTGCAACCCGGAGAGTCAACCCAGCCTTCCCGTGGGGCGGTTGGGGTCTCGATCCTAGTTGGGTGAAGGAGTGGCCCTGCATAGTGTATGTGGGGGCTTCATGATGTACGTCGGTGGTGGCTCGGGCCACTGTAGCTGTCGACGTCGATGCGCCTGAGCGAGCATCCTCAGCACGAGCCCGGTGCTGACGTCGGGTCAGGCGAGCTGGTGCAGGGGCATGGCCTGCCTGCTCTTCCTGCGGAGTTGGACGGCGGTGATGACGCAGCCGGACGGGAGATCTCTCCTGGAGCCCTTGGGTCGAGACCCTGAGCGGGCTGAGCCGGACGACGCTCGACTCTTCGGCGTAAGGCGAGGAGTCGTCAAGGCGTTCCGGGGATAGGCTCCCGAAACAGTTGAACGTTGGGGTGGGGAGAAAGGGCTCCCTACGCGGCCTGTTAGGGCGGCGTTGATGTCGGGGCCTGGATGCCTCCAGGTCCAGGCGGGCCATATCCCTAGTTGGGATGACCCCTTCTTCCTCGTACCTGCGCACGAGGTTGTTGATCACCCTTCATTGGATGACCTCTGATGGGGAAAGGGGACGTGGGCGCCCCGTATTCCGCAATGTGGCAGCCGTTGTGGCGATAGCGGCGCCATGTGGGGTGGCTGTGGCGATGTTTCCCCTTCCCCTGCGTAGGCTAGCGGGCAGTGATCGCGTCTCTGTTACAGCAACCTAGTTCCTGAGAAACAAAGGGATCAACTCATCAGCACTGAGAGGGAAAAGGATTGACAACCAGTGCCCTAGCGTTATTCCATTCTCCACGTCTGTAAGAAGGATCCACGCCAACACGCTGCAGAACGAAGTTCCCCACGTTCTACTGCCCCGACTTCCGGTGAGTATCACGACATGCCCGCTATTTGTTTGGCGGGACCAGGCGCCAGATATCTGGATCCGGTGACACGTCAATCTACTAGTGTCTCGAACGCTACTAATCTCCATATTGAGGAGAATAATTTCACATCGGGTTCACCATTTCTTTTTCCGACGCTTTCGCCGGGGCACGCGCGCATCCGTCCGTGGAGGAGGACGCGCTGTGCTTGTTGCCCTACGTTCCCGCTTTACAAAGGCAGGCGACATTCCCTCCTTATTCAGGGACGTCTGCTCCTTGATTGAAACAGGATGATGGGATGTCGGTTCTTCCTTCTGTGGATTCCTCCTCAGAACTCGTCACCTAGTCCGGGTCTCCCTCATAGATTTAATACGTAGTTCGTGAAACTCTTCCCAGTGCCATGTTTCCATGGACGCCTATTAATTACACTGCTTCTGTCGGGACATTCCAAAGGGTCCGGTCAGGGCAGCAACCTTCAGTTGGGGGAGTAGTCACGTTGAGGCATCAGTAGCGTGTCTGGATGCTGGGGAACTTGGCATGTCTGTCTATTATCCCTGGTCATAGGGCTTCTCGAGGGCGTGGAAGCCCGAGGCATCCCACATCGAGCGCGGGGAATTATATGTCATAGACACATATATGAGGTGTTCCTCAGCTTCCCGTGTTTGACATAGGGTACGCCGTGAGTTTAACGTCCAGCGGAGACGGATCAACCCAACCAGAGCATTAGCTAGGATGGATCAGATTGAGGGATTTCCCTTGAAGGGATGCCGATACCGGGGCCAGCCCATGGGCAGCTGTGAAGAGGACCGTCCCGACATTGTCTCACTGAGATATGACGGTCCGGGCGAGAATCGGGATGGGTGATAGGTGGATTAATGGAGTGGAGGGGGAGTGAAATGGGACCATCGCAGGGGCGACAGTGAAATTGGGCTTGAGCATTGAAGAGGCTTCCTACGTATCCTCGTGGCAGGGAATCAAAGTCCACGTAGTTCGGGATGGTGCCAGTACACCGACGTGAAGGTGGACCTTGGCCCGATGAATGTCATCAGTGAACCAACGTGAAGGTGGACCTTGGTCCGATGGGCACCGTCAGCGTACCGACGTGAAGGTGGACCTTGGTCCGATGAGAGATGGGCTTGAACCTCTGGGAGGATTCCTACGTACCATGCCTTGACATGGATCAAAGTCCTCGTAGTTCAGAGGATCGATGGAATACAGTTTAACGTCATGCGGGACGATAGTGAACCCTGACATGAATAAACGACGGGCGGTGGGTGTCGGTGAACCGACGTAAATGAGGGACCTTGGTCCGATGGGAGATGGGCTTGAACCTCTGGGAGGATTCCTAGGTACCATGCCTTGACACGGATCAAAGTCCTCGTAGTTCGGGTTGTGGAATATAGTTTAACGTAATGCGGGACGGGGGTGAACCGACATGAATGAGGTCGGAACGACCGTATGGTGGGTTTGAACCTCGTAGAGGCTTCCTACGTACCATGCTTTGACATGGATCAAAGACCTCGTAGTTCGGGTTGTAGAATACAGTTTAACGTCATGCGGGACGGGGGTGAACCGACGTGAATGAGGTCGAAACGACTAGATGGTGGGTTTGAACCTTGTAGAGGCTTCCTACATACCATGCCTTGACATGGATCAAAGACCTCTTAGATCGGGTTAGTCACAACGGCTTGCCGTCGGACTAGAATGCAGTTTAAAGTCATGCTAGATGAAGGTAGAACTCGACATGAATGATGATGGGTGGGCTTGAACCTCAGGAAGGCTTCCTACGTACCATGCCTTGACATGTATCAAAGACCCCGTAGTTCAAATGGGTGTGCAGTTTAATGTCATACGGGACAAGGGGGCATACAGTTTAACGTCATGCTGGACGAGGGTGAAACTCGACGTGAATGAACGACCGAGAAATGTGGCTTGAACCTCATGGAGGCTTCCTACGTACCATGCCTTGACATGGATCAAAGTCCTCGTAGTTCGCTAAGGGTGGGGGTCAGGGTCGGTGCACACTCTAAGCCCACGTGAGTCATGCTCACTGTGAGAAACAAGAGGTTGCAAGGACCTGATGATCACATCGGGAAGGATGCATCCGTGAGAAGCGAAGAGGGGCTTACGTGTTAGGTGGCCCATGGTGCTGGGACTTACTCCAGGATGGAGGCCCATAGTGTGAAAAAGCGCAGCGAAAGAGGGAATTGGGACCAATGATAGGAGGTGCCTCATTCCCTATCATTCCCTCCACTAACCTTGGTAGTGGGGAAGTACGGAGATACAGAGGTGCAGCCATCCGTTGGGGAACTAGGGTCACCCTTCTCTTGAGAACATACGCCACTCCAATAAGGTGGATATCACCCCTTTTGGATGGGTGATTCCACTCCCATGGAGACGAGTGGCGTAAAAAATGTTCGAGCTGGGGGGACCCTTCCTGAGAGGCATGAGGTCAGGTCACAGTTTAACGTCATGTGTTGAGGACGTGGTGCTTGGCAGTTTAACATCCTACAGCTCGGACGAAGTGGGATCACTCCGCACCCCTAGGACTTACATAACTGGTACCCTCTGGTCCTTGGGGAAGGGAAGGAACCAGTAAGGCCATAGTCAAGGAGGGTTGTGGAACGAACCATCAAGGGGTCCACATTAGCGTGGCTTTGCGAAGAAGCAATAACCGTTAGCGTGCCTATGAGAAGAATCATTAGGCGAAGCAACGCTATGAGTGGTATTGTCCATGGGACTTTGAAATTACATCTTGGAAACCTGGAGGGTCGCATGGGAAGCAGAATTTACAAGCAAAGGAGTGTGCTTCGTGAAGCAGAGTGCCTTGGCCTTAGCATGGGGAATAGGTGTGAGTGGAGGGTGCTTCGCGAAGTGGAACAGTATTCGCAGAGCACTGCCTCGTGAAGAAGGGGTGCCTCGCGAAGTAGGGTGCTACGAAGCAGTGTGCTTCACGATGTGGAGCGATCCTGCCTTATCATAGGGATCACTAGTATGGGTTGGGTGTTTCGCGTAGTGTAAACACTACGTGGCTGCCCGGGTTCCCTTGGGAATCCCCTTCCTTCGCGAATGCCCTTGAGATTCGCGAAGGGCATCCCTCTCAGAAGAGGCGCTCAAAATGAGACAAAGCAAAGGCGTCTCACGAAGTATAAGTACCTCACGAAGCTCATGATTCCTGGGGCAAAGAGTGCTTCGTGATTCGGGAGAGGAGAAGCCGAAAGGTCGGACTGTCCATCTTCGGGACTCAGGGGGAGACCAGTATTTATAGGGAAGGGACGCCGCGAAGCGGAACTCGTGCGCTGCCTCAGGTGCATCGTGGCGCGCTCATGAACATCAACGCCGTCCGCGGAGGGTTACCGCCTCTGGAGCTTCGCGGGGGGCTCACGAACGTCAAATGCGTTTGCGGAGACTTTCCGCCTCTAGAGCTTCGCGGAAGGCTCGCGAATGTCAAATGCGTTCATGGAGACTTACCGCCTCTGGAGCTTCGCGGCGGGCTCGCGAACAACAAATGCGTTCGCAGAGAGTTACCGCCTCTGGAGCTTTGCGAGGCCGCGAAGATCGGGGCGCTTCGCGTCGGTGCTTCGCGTCGGTGCTTCATGTCGGTGCTTCGCGAGGTAGCGCGCCCACCGTCTTTTTCGTCCCTTCCTTTCGTGCCATATTTTAGCGCCAACAGATTCAAACAAGAAAATTGATCTAGGTAAAAAGTTTCTCTTATAGCATGGAAATGAGAAGATTTAGTCAAGCGATCAACAAAATCCCAGATTGCATTATTACCTCGAGCTGTCTTCGGTAATCCCACAATGAAGTCCATTGATATATTCTCCCATTTCCACTCTGGAACTGGTAAAGTATGAAGCATCCCTTTCGGTAACTTATGATCTACTTTAACCTATTTACAAGTCAAACACTTCACAGTAAAATCAACAATATCTTTTTTCGTTGCATCTCACTAGTAATACTTCTGCAGATCTCTGTATATCTTAGTACTGCATGGAAGAACTGAGAATGGAGAACTATGAGCTTCACACAACAACTCTCTCTTCAACTGTGAATCACAAGGCACAAGCAGTCTCTTCCCAAATCCCAAGAAATAATCATTATCAATGTTGAATTCAGGTAAAATACCCTACTTAACCAGCTCTACCTTTTTCTACAAATCATTGTCTTGATCATGTGCTTGCTTAATTCCATCTGATAGAGAATATTTCACGGATACCTAAAACAAAATAGAAGAATTTCCTGCACCAACAACTTCCAAGCCAAAATTCATCAAATCCATAACCAAAGGATCATGTTCCATACATAACATGGTTAAGGAAGAATTACTTTTTCGACTCAAAGCTTCTTCCACATTATTTTCTTTTCCTGGGTTGTAGTGAATCAAACAATCATAATCCTTGATTAATTCTAGCCATCTACCCTATATCATGTTCAATTATTTCTGAGTGAATATATACTTTAAACTTTTTTGATCAGAATATATTTCACACTTTACACCATACAAATGATGCCCCAAAATTTTTAAAGAGAAAACAACAACAACTAATTCCAAATCATGTGTAGGGTTATTTATCTTAGGAGTTTTCAATTGGAGTAAATCATAATCAATTACCTGATCATTCTGTATTAGGACACAACCAAGTCCTTTCAGAGAAGCATCACTGTAAACAAAAATATCACTATTCCTAGAAGGTAGTGCCAATACTAGAGCATTCACAAATCTTATTTTCAATTCCTGAAAACAATCTTTTCATTATTTTGTCCAGATAAACTTAACACCCTTCCGAGTTAGTTTAGTCAATGGGATGGACAAACATGCAAAATTTTTAACAAACCTTTGGTAATAGCCTGCCAAACAAAGAAATCTATGAATCTCGGTTACATTTGTGGGTCTTGACCATTCTTCAAAAAACTTTGTTGTTGCAGGATAAATATTTATTCAATCTTTAGAAACAATGTGAAAAAGGAAAGATATTATTTGTAATAAAAACTCACACTTTCTGAATTTCCCATACAATTTATTTTCTTTTAAGGTTTTCAAAATAACCCTTAAATGACTTCCATGCTCCTCTTTACTATTAGAAAACACCAAAATATCATCAATGAAAACAACCACAAACTTATCCAATAACTCATGGAAAATTCTATTCATAAGGTACATAAATATAGAAAGTGCATTGGTTAACCCAAAAGGCATAACTACAAATTCATAATGGCCATATCATGTATGAAACACGATCTTCAGAATATCTTCTACATTTACCTCCAACTGAGGGTACCCCGATCTCAAGTCAATCATTGGAAAAAACTGATCTCCCTGGAGATGATCAAACAAATCATCGATATGAGGCAAAGGATATTTTTTCTTAACCATGATGTTACTCAAGGATCTATAATCAATGAAGAGTCTCATTGAACCATCTTTATTTTTAGAAAATAAGGCAGGAGCACCCCATGGTGATGTGCTAGGTCGAATGAATTGGTTCTCTAATAAATCTTGTAATTGTTCCTTCAACTCAAAAATTTCATTTGGAGACACTCGATAAGGGGGTTTTGAAATTAACTTAGCATCCGAAACTAAGTCAATATTAAATTCAACTTCATGATATGGTATTATTCGAGGCAACTCATCAGGAAAAACATCTTGATACTCATTTACCACTAGCACATGATTAGTCTGAACGGTTCCTTTGTTTTCAAAAATATTTGCAAGTTAAAATTCATTTCCACCATTTACTAGTTTCTCAGCTTCCTAATATGTTATCAAAATTAAGGGTTCGTTCATGTACAAAAACTGAGAATATTTTTGAAAAGAAACTTCTTTAGCTCTATATTCAATCATAGCATGGTAAACAGAGAGCCAATCCATACCCTGGATAACATCAAACTCTACTAGAGGTAAAACAATAAGGTTTGAAAGTAGATTCTTTCCATGGATAAGGATAGGAAGATTCTTATAAATTATTTTGGCCTCAAAATTTCCCCTAGGTTTTTTTTACCACAAGTTCATGAGTCGTTTCTTGAGAAGGAATTCCCAATTTACTATGAAATGTTTGAGAGATGAATGAATGTGTAGACCCTGAATCAAACAACACATTGGAATAATCTGAAAAAACAAACTAAGTACCTGATACAACTTCATTTGATGGCCCAACATCTGCTGAAGTAGTTGCAAAGGATTTCACCACACCTTTCTGCTTATAGTCTGACTGCTTTCCATCATTCAAACTCTTTGTCGAACACTCGTTTGCATAATGACCCATCTCATTGCACATGAAACATTTAACACACTGTAAATCACATTTGGTCTTAAAATTACCCTGATCTTTTCCAGTGTAATCACGAACCCTATGTCCCATCTTACCACATCAGAAGCAATTTCCAGAATTCAAAACACATTCCCCAGCATGCTTTTTACCACATTTATCACAAACTGCAAACTTAATTTTCTTACCATCCAATTTTTTTGAAGGATTATTCCCTTTATCCTTCAACCTCGGTCTCTTATTCTATTGGTTGTCATAGAACACTTGATCATCAGTGAACTCCATTTCCACCTTCTCAACACATTGAAAAATCATTTCATAACTTTTGAACTCACGAGAAGCTAATGCCCTTTGATATTTTGGGTTTAATCCTGAGTAAAAACAATTCATTTTTCTATCAGGGTCTCAGATAATATTTGTACCATACCACCCCAATCGAGAGAACTTTGCTTCATAAGAAGCCACTGAGATGTCATCTTGCTTCAATTCCAAGAATTGTTTTTTCCATCCTATGTCGAACATCCTTAGGAAATTATTTCTAAAGAAACATACCTTTGAATTCAGCCCAGTCAAGAGCATCAATATCATCAGCGTCCCAGATATTTTTAACCATAGACCACCACTAATCTGCTTCACCCTCCAAACAGTAAATAGAAAGACTAACCATTTGATTGTCTAGACACCCCATGACAGAGATAATATTCTCTAGTGCATTAATCCACCCTTCAGCTAGCACAGGGTTAGATGATCCTTTGAATGATGGGGGATGTTGCGTCATGAAATGTTCCACCACTGAAATGTTCCTCTAAGGTTGATCCGGCTGATCTCATGCATGGATACCACCAGAATTTATTTCTTGAGTAAACTGTGCCATTACTGAAAAAAAACAGTTCAGTTCCAATTCTGACCATCTGAAGATGTTCTTTTGGAAGGTCATTTTCTTCTGTATGCCTTCCTAGTACTACTTCCATGATTCCTCTGCGGAAAACCATTCTTAACAAACATTTCTTAGATGAATCAACATGGTAATCATTAAATTCTATATCATTTCAATTAGACCATAATGTGTAAAAAATATTTATCGACAATCATTTCATAGAATTCTAACTCCTAAAGTTATATAATCTGACCTCTGATACCATATATAAGGCCCTAACCATAAACATTACTTAATCAGGGGTTATTTCAAGAATTCACATTGAGAATCCTTTCAGTTTTAGAGTTTTAGAGAATTAGATCATAAATTAGGCATTAAATTTCGACATTTAATCAAGGTGGTTATATCAAAGATAGTATTCATTTTTTCCACCAATGGAAACATATATAAAATAAAACATGGTTTCTTTCTTGACAATTCCTTGACACTATCATCACATCATGTACTTTTCCCTTGACCTGTGAAAAACATTTCAAAAACATGGGATGAGAAAAAAAAGCTCAGTAAGGGATATAAAAATATGGAAAGAATTCATTAGTCCATGTATATATAAGAATCAATGAGAACATACTTTACTCATAAAACATAAGCACTTTAACATACCTCATGATATCATAAGATTTATGAATAACTCATAGAAATCATATGACGTAAAGGTATCTTGAGACATTCATAACATTTTTACATAGGGAGTAACCCTCATGGTTACGTTTGGAATACCCATCAAGGTACATTCCCTAAATCTCTTCGAAGAATCCTTAGCGTTTAACTCATTCACGTTACCCAATGCATTAGAGAGGTATCTCGGGATCACCCACCCATATTTTATCATAGAACCATCCGACTTCATATAAACATCCCAAGAACCATAACATAATCGTATCACATAAAACATGCATAAAGGAAACATAACATTTCCATATTTCAATCACAAGATATCAAAACTACACATTGATAAAATAAAAACATTATCAAAACCATTTTCAAAAAAAAATTAAAAGAAAAGTAAAACATGGTATTTATTTTTCATTAAAAAAAGTTATGGCTTTTTGAGGAAGCTGATATTCAATTAATGGTCATGGCGGTGAAGAAGTCATTTTCTCCGCATACATAAGATAAAAACATTCCTTTGGTCGTTTAGTAAAATGCTTCATGTAAAAATCATCCTTTTGAATCAAATTAAAAGTAGAAAGGTTTTATTATACAAATAATAAAATAAGGTCATATATAAATTGAATTATTCCTCAATTAAAGGAGATTGAGATGAAGTCCCTTATCTCAAGTCCGACTTGTTCTCGTTCGTTCTTTATATTCCTCTAAATCGGGTAACTCTTTTTTGTTTGATCAAAAGGCTTCATTGGAAAGACTTATGCACAAAGTGAAGTTTCTAGGAGCAAGATTGGGATGTGGAGAGAAAATATGAGCATAGGTTGGTAAATCCAAGGGCATGAGAGGTGTGGGTGAGGGGGTAGAGGTGGGGGCCTTTTTTAAGAGAGGGGAGGGTCTCTTTTGGAAAGTCTTGAAATGTTACTTTATTATAAAATTATTTTTAGATTTTAAAGGTCCCACAATGATATATTTTAAGGATAATGTGATAAGGGTTCAAAATACACCCATCCAATAGATTTTCGACAATTTTATGTCTTAGGTTGTACCTTATCTTTTCATTTTATTTAAATCATTCATTAATGAGGTAATCACTGCATCATCATGGGGTCATAAATAAATTTATTTATTTAATGTTTAAAAAATAAAAAATAAATACCATGTTGTAGGAAATTTTTTTAGATTTAAAATTTCTATTTATAGTCTAAGATATCATTTATGTAATCAAAATTAAATTTTTTTTACTTAGGATATACAAATCTTTGTCATATTTCTCTTCCTTTTTAAAAATAATGTCATAAATGTCACTACTACACCCATGTGACTCCATGGGACCTCATGTTCGGTAACAAGAATCCCATGTTCGGCCATGACACAAAAGGCAGATTTGGACACATGTTAGTGTCATTTTATATTATTATTATATTAATTTATTACACTTAACTACCCGATTACTAATTAATCACGATAATTAAAGATAATTACCGTCATTACTATTCATAATGTCCAAAAACACAAAGGTCTTAATTACATAATTAGAACCTTCTGATTCAAAATATGGAATCCATTTTACCAAATTACAAACACAAAAATTGCAGTAATTAATTTAAATATAATTCTTGTAAAACAAATAGCGTTTTTTAAGAAAAATATCTATCAAAAGATTGACACTTGTTTATGTCCAATTTCAATGTGAAATTAATTCTAATGACCATAATTTAATTAAATGGTAAAAATATATTCTAATTACACTTTAAACCCAATTAAAATGACAATCTAATAGTGTAATTAAATTAGATGAAAAGCAGTTTTGAAGTAAAATGTTGTGTTTTTCACTATTCATTAAAAATGAACATTGTCAGAAAAATACCAAAAATTTATCAAAAATAAATTTCAATGTACCAATTCTAAAGAATATATTTATTTTGACAAATATATCTCATAAAATTTTCAAAAGTTATATTTAAAAATGTATTTCCATTAGAAGTCATTAAAACAGTCTTTTAAGAATATTAGAGGATTCCATGATTAAGATTTGATTTATTCTCATTTTAACCCTCTAAAACAGTATCTAATTCATAAATATACATATATATGAAAATATATTATTCTTTAATTACTTGGGATGTTACACAATGTATGGTTATTATTTACCATAAAATAGAGGTGGATATATCTTCTAAAACACAACCATAAAATCCTTATGTTGATCAACCGCATTACGATAACCCATCAAAGCATGAAGGGGAAAATTTCTAGACAAAAGAAGCCAAGAACCCAATCAAAGTCAACACAATAAAAAAATCCTGAATATCAAGTATCTCATTGGTGAAAAACACTAAACACAATAAAACAAGCTATAATAACATCAAAACCAACCTTTTTAAAAGCTTGATTAAATTAAAACAAGCATGGTGGGTTAAACCCTTACCATTGGTATTCTCTATAATCTCACTCACATATAGGTTTTTGTTCCATCTCAGTCATCAATCCACCATAACAAACATCCATTCATATTCCAACATACCACTTTCCTTGTGAACACCAAGGAAAAAACAAAACAACTTCAATTTCCAAAAAAAATCTTAACTCCATTTCCATTATAACAATCTGAAAATTAAACATGTCATTTCAAACAACAAATTTTTTTCAAAACAAATTTTTTTTTCAGATTCAAATTTTTTTTCGAAGTCTGAGGGGACCCAAAAAAATCAAATAGGGATCTATTGTCAGGGGGTGACTTGACCACCTGGTTGGTGACCATATATCAAACACATCACTCACACATAGAGAATTTTAGGACCATTACCTATCTTCACATAGCTTTTGGGAACATGTGCCTCATGAGGACTATTATTCCAACTCCCCTTGTTATATCCCAATCACAAAAAATTCCATTAAAACCTAATTAAACTATTTAAACTACAAATCCCAGGAAAACTTGAGGATTAGAATGAGAAAGAGCTCATGACGCTCTTCCCAAAATTACCCCTCGTGTCCCAACAATCCTACTCCTTCATTGTTGACATTCCTAAATAACAAAGGGACCACTGAAAAGGGAGGTCTTCTAATAGCTGAATCGACTTTGATACCATTTTTTCTCAAACCATCCCTATTCGACCTTGAACCGGCCACCTGGTCCAATCTACAGTAAGGCTCGAGAGGCATTACCGATCCTCTTGGGCTCGCGACAAGCACCAGGGCATCGAAAGATATGATGGGAATGATTTCTACCAATATATTAAAATAAATGAAGAGGATATAATAAAGATATGATGGGAATGATTTCTACCAATATATTAAAATAAATGAAGAGGATATAATAAAGATATGTTCAGAATAAATAATCCAAATAATGTGACTAAAAAAGAAGTGATGAAAATAAAACTATCCAAACGGGAAAACTGTTATCTTTGTGTGACCTTTTCGGTCACTCTACAACTCACGACCAATTTTCACCCAAGGAGAACTCACCCAACATGGAACCTGAACAAGGGAAAAAATAGAAAATAACTATAGGCTACAATATTAAAACACAGTAGGCTATCCTGATAATCTATTCTCAATGTTCATCCTTTAAAATAAAAGATACAAACATTTTCAAGTTTGATCTACAATGTATAAAAGTATGGTTTTCTACATGTTATGTGAAAAAAAGGTATGAGACCTTGAATTCATTGATTTAACAAAATCCTAAGTCCTTATTTTAGTGAGACATTAGTATTTTCAATGGGAAATTGATGTTTAAAATTTTAATTTTTACAAAAAGAATAATACACATTTCATTGAAAAGAGTTTTCATAAGCCACATTAAAACAACACATCACATTACTATAAAAAAACTACACATGAAATCACTAAATTAGTTACAAAATAAGGGAAATGAAAAAAAATATACATAAAATTAACACATTCAACACTGCAAGAACTATAAAAGCATAGACATTGGTGAACCAAGGAGATCCAGAACCCAACAGAACGTACTAATACATAAGACTCAATATTAATGGCATACCACACATGATGAAAATAAAAATGCTCAAACGCCCAACCACCCTAACCCAAGATAGACCGAAAGGCCCAATTATATAGAAATAAACCCAAAATATATCCACCTACTATGGGACAGTGGTCAGTACATCTACTACCAGTGTAGCATTCATTCTCATAATGTTCTCTCTACATGTCGGGTTCCCAAGAATCATGTATATAATAGGTGTGATCCAACTGATTCTAGCCGAGAAACAAATCAAAAATATATATATATATATAATAAATAACAAAAATCATCAGCCTAAGCCAGTCCATAGGAAAACTTATTTCCTTTAAATCATTCGAGCACTCGGGAGCCTCTATGTGTGGTCCTCCAAAACAATCAGTCACAACCGATGAAAGAGAGTTATCCAAGGTGGTTTTCCATTAAAACAATTTCATCATTTTCCACAAGGTTGAAAACAAGAATTAAACACATTTCACAAATCACCACTAATAAAAGAACCAAATTCTTTTTCCAGAATGTGGGAAACACCATCTCTTTCTCTTCCACAACCATTTAAAAAATCTCATTTCAATGTAAAACCAAAACCATTTTGAAACCATTTAAAGAAACTAAAAATACTTCTTCTCATGATTCCATTATTTTTTAAAACTAAACCAAATGATTTTATACCCCAAATAAATCATAAGATCAAACTGGGAAATTTATCTGCGACACATGGAAAATGTACTAAACCAGTTTCTATTTATGACTCAAATATGTGAAATCACAAATTTCATGCTGCAAACATATTTAAATTGATGAACCAGGTTCAAGGAGTCCCAAATCATGTTAAAAATTATGAAAAAATTTAATATAACAAATGGAGTGCACAAACAATAAAAAATGGAAGAATTTGTTTCTATAAAACTCGAATTTAGATATCAATTCGCATACCAAATAAATTAGCAACAAGTTGCAAAAAAAAATAATTAAAACAATTATATTATGTGTGAGTCAAGAAAAATATGATCTTAAATTATATATTCCAACACAATAAAAACCTACCTTGAAACTGATGTGTGTCCACAATACAAAAACAGAAATTGTGAGAGAACCATACTCACCTCAATCGCATTCCACAGAATCTAGATTAACCACCAAACAATGAAATCAAGTGAAATTGGTATTGATTAGACCAAAAATAAAAATCAATATGGATGGACACCACATACCATTCGAGATGAGACTTTTCGAAGGGGAGTCACATCGCAAGGGTGGCAGGGCAGTAGTCGGAATGACACCGTCAGGGTGTAGGAAGGCCATACTGATTCCTAAATGGGAGGCGTCATCCAAGAGAAGAGATTCACTGGAAGATGGTCAGGAGGTGTAGGAGTGAGTGTTGGGGGATTCCATTTTGACCAATAAGGCCATGGCCGCCAGGGGCGGTCTGCCAAAGGGGTTTTCCCACCATAGGAGGGCCGACATATGGTATGGTCACCCGAGTGGTGTGTGTCGTGCAGGAGCCAGCTAGGGAAGGATGCATCGCTGAGTGAGGGGCGCACCAAAGGCCACTGCGGTAGGGGCTGCGTCAAAAAAAGTTCAAAGTGGTAGAGGCTGAGGGAGAAGATGTCTTTCTGGAGTGCGCTGAGTAAGAGGGATTGGGGGGTGGCACTAGTGTACAAGAGGGCCGATGAGGGTCGATGGGGTGCATGGGGAAGTTACAAGGGAGATCAAGTGGTGTGGTGGTGCTATTGGAGAAAGATGCGGCATCTGAGCTGGTGTGTGATGTGAAAAAGGAAATGGGGAGGTGGGAGTAATTTTTTTGGGTTTTATAAAAAAAATCAGGAAAGGGGATAAGAGTTGCCATATTTTAAGAAATGGGTCTTGGATTCATGAACGGCGTTCACACATCCTTCCACGATTATGGATGTGTGAATGTTGTTCACGCATCCAAGCCCCCACTGAAGATGCATGAACCCCATTCACACATCCTTCCGAGAGGAAGTATGCATGGACGGGGTTCATGCATCCCACAGAGAGCTTAAATATTTCTCAATATTTATAAATAGTAATTACAAACTAATACACTAAAAGTAAAAATCATGAAATATTAATAAATATCAATTAAATAATTGAAAATATTGGAATAATGTTAATAATTATTAATAAATATTCATGAATAACAGATATTCATTAAATAATTATTAATAGATATTTTTGGGGCACTGCTCGATTTGGGAAATAATGTCGTCTTCTACCAAATGATCCTGATACTACATGAAACAAGAACTTATGCACTTATCATCAAGGGTAATCCAAATTTATTTCAGGATGATGATATTAAATGTGATATGTAACTTTTATTATAATAATCAACCTAAAACTCATGCACTAACTTTAACAAATAGATCAAAAATATTCAAATGATAAAAAGAAGGATAAGTGGACTTTGAGTGCATTCATACTTGAACTTTTCGTATGTCTTCGATTAATTGAATTACAACCTCTTCTTATTCAGTTTATTTTTTTGTTAACAAAGGAAGGGGGATTTAGAAAAACATTCCTCTTTTAATAACATAAACTTCTTGAACATTCTATACTAATTAAGTTTGATTCTAATGAATATATTAATTCTGGCAGTAATTTCCTATATCTTCATTTATCTCCCCCTCAATGGAAACACTCATAAACATATTTATAATGGTTAATTTTCCCAATAATGGTTTTCAAGATGTTTTAATACAGAGAATACGAAAGAATTTATCTTCGGATTATGAATGTAGAGATATGAAAACTTATATAACTTCATCAAGGATTATCTTCTTCAATAATTATGCTTCAGGATACCAAAATATGATCTAACCATAATGAAGTTATATAATTTCCAAAGAGGCTCTTATGAGAAAAAATGTGAGTAAGAATATGAATCCTAGCATGGATAATCATTGTAATTTCAATTAACTTAATATTTTTTTGAATGGATTGAGTATTCTCTAACATATATTGAGAAACATATAATTCTAGCATCTTTCACTCACTCACATCATACCAACATGTTGTCTTTATACATCTATTTCTATAAAGATCCTCATATGTTTATATTTGTATTCTAGAGTAGAAACTGTTATTATATATTAATTCCACTAATAAATGTTATAGATCACAATATCCCTTGAAATGGACCAAGAAATATATTAGCTGATCTTCAAGCCTATGAATGATCCTTTTAGACAAACTATTATTTTAATTGTGGTAAGTAGTTCAAATATTATTTTTGTATCCAATGCTTGTTAAATAATTCCCAAAAACATCATAGATATCCTTGGGGTTCTATTAGATATAATATAACGATTTCATCCATGTAAAATTACCTCTTTATTTATATATTGGTATGTAGATAGAGTGTGAAAAATTGTCAAATATTAATCAAGTAAGAACGCATTGCAAGTTGATCAACTATAAACAGAATAGAATTATTTATAATGTAGGTATTTATAAGACCTATGAGGAATTACATGGTGATGTTTTATATTTTAATGGGTAAAAGTTTAATCGTCCTCTTTTATCTCTTTCATTCATCCTTTACTCACTGTAAAACTAATATTTGGGATGCATACTCAATAATCCCACTCTTTAGGTTTTCTCACCAAAAATGATCTTTCAAAACATTATACATCTATTTGATTATAGGGCCAGTAGATAATGATAATATTTTAGTGTTATTCAATTTTTCTTTAAAATACATATAGATGATGTTTTAGATATTTTTGGTTGTGATTGTTAACAAATAATGTTGAAAATGTTCCAGACTAGAGGAAATTGTGGGGTATTATAGAACTAAATGATTTAGAGATGTTTAAAGTCTATTTGAGATGATTTTTAAGGGTTTAAAATATATGGAATGATTCTCACTCATATTATGATGAAACACATGTAATATAGAAAAACTCATATAAGTTAATTTTAGGAACTGAGTGGTGTTCAAGGACAAAGGTGGTACAGTTTACAGGTATGAAAAGGGTTTGCATGAAGAATTGATTTTTACATATAAATGTTCCACTAATCCCATTGTTAATAATAATATGACTATAGGGGATTCATGTTCTCAATTTTCATATTCTACATACAATTAAATATTTTATTAAATAAATAATTAATGTGAATACCAATTACATATAGAAAGGTGATTAAATTAAGTGAACAAGAGTTGGGTGAACACATTTTATGAGAACATCATTTGTTGAAAAGGATGGTTATGTAGACATCAATAAAATTGCTTAGATTTTTTTGTGTAAAGAGGAATTCATCATTTGGATTAAATATGAGCTTCATGACACCCTTATTATGGTGTATACAACGTTGATCATGTATATCTGAAGATTATTATAAAGGAACTATTAGTACACTTTAGTTGAGGGAGAAATGAGTTCTCAAATTGTGAGAGAGTAGTGAGTTATCTGAATATTTCAAGGGATTTTCTTATTATGGAATAATATGAATTCTATATTTTTCATAATATCCCTAATTTTATTACATGATGTAGGTATTTTAATAGTAAAATACTCTAGTGAAGATTGCGTACTAGTAGAAATTGTTTCCTTTTATAAAGTATGAATATGTATCTTCTCCAAATTGGCCAAATGAACTTCTAATTCCTATTATAGTTTTTTTGATCTTCAATAATAATCATCTACTCTTCAAAAATATCCATTATCCATTCAAATTATTCTTCATGAAATTTAATTTTTGTAAAAAAATAATCGTGTTCGATGATATTCTAGAATTTTTCATCGAATTTTAAATCTTTGAGATGAATAATATTTTTCAAGATTTCTTCAAGTTCACGAATCTTTTCATATGAAATCTATTTGATTTCAATATAATTAATATAAATAATATTTATTTATTAATTTAATCATAATATTTATTATACATATATATATATATATTGGTAGATAATATGATAACAGTAAGACACTTATAAAAATAATAAAAGAAGTCTATAAATGATAGCAGTAAGACACATACAAAATGTATCATAAATAAAGTATCAACCTAATCTACACCTTTGGTGTGGATTCTCCTCTGTCCCACAGCCAGGTGTATACTGGATGCGCCCACATCGTGTCTTTCTATGTTTGTGCTCTGGCATACGCTGCACATCCTCTTCGACAGCCACCTCCACATCCTCATGTGTGACAGGTGGTGGATGTACAGTCTCATCGCCTGTACCCTAGACCACATCTATGGATAGTGGAAGCTGGCTAGAAATCTCACCAACATAGGAATTAGATGACTGCTCTGCTATGGATGGCTACAATAAAGCAGCGAACTCAATCCAGTCATTGTCTGTAAGTACCTGTGGCTCTGCCTGAGAAGCTGGAGGAGCATCTAACTGATCATGCTGAATACCCTCCTCCAGTGGAACAATAGCATGTGGACAAGAAAGCTAGACAACCTACTCCTATGGAACAACATCATCCATAATAGGGTCGTCACCCCCAGGTACATCTATGTGAGGCTCAGTAGGCTCCATGGCCTCTGCAGCAGGTGGTGGATCAAAGAAAATGCCATGATAATTCTCTACCATCAACAGAAGAAGCTGCGCCACAAGGGTGTGAAAAATATTCCAGGTCAAAGGTGGCCCTCTCCTCTGGATCAGACATATGAAGTAGATGAAAAATACAAGCATCCTACAAAAACAAATTCTGTTGTTTACTAATATGAATAAATGATATGTTGAATAGTGAATGGAAGAATGCATACCAACTCATGAAATACACATCCGTGTCGTGTCAGAAATTTGACCGGGGAACTGATGTACCAGCCTGCATACACCATCTGATCCATCAAAAGAAAACGTATTGAACATGCCCCTCACAACTAGAACTCCCGTCGTCTGTCCCATAACTCAACATATATGGCATGGTATCTCCTCCATTCAAAATCCATCTTCCTTGACATCTTTAGGGAATGCAATGAATCCAACTGACTGGGTGGGTCAGGAACTGGCTGAAGGAATCCTAACTGCCTCATAACCCTATCCTTCTAATGCCACTCGACTATATGAAAATGCATCAGTGGAACCCTGCAAGAGTAGAAAGCAAGAATCAATGTACAGTACGACGGCAGACTCCGAAGGATAGCATCTTTATATGGCATCCATGTAATCTGAAAGAAAAAATTAATAATCAATTAATAAATGAATAGATTATAGTAAAGTGTAATGATTTAACAATATAAATAATAATCACTTTCATCACATGGTTGAATGCTGTCTAACATAAGTCTGTATGCATGAACATAATGTGTTGGAGGATCTGAATGCCGATGCGCCTGACTCCACCTGTAGATAAATTTTTTATTCTTACATTTCATATTATAATTTTATACAATTAAATTAGATATTATAAGTAATTAATAACATAACAATGTCCACATGGAGCCTCTGCTACAATATCAACGGGTATTGGCTCATGGGCATGTGGAGCTAAACGAGGGATGTGCTCCCAAACCCACATCAGCAGAAGAACCATGCATCCTGTGATCTACATCTTATCGATGTGACATGCGCTGCATAGGGCCCTCAATGTATATGCTAGGTAGGCAGACCCCCAGCTATGCCAGCCTTCCTAGTCAGAATCCTCCAAAAAAGTTAAATACATCAGGTGCACCAAAGTTGTATAATGGTCAAAAAAAGCATTCCACCTATTAGTCTCAAAATATATGCGCATCCAAATTACAGTACAGTGACATCATAAGCATCATCTGGTAAATGTGTGAAGTGCTGGTCGAACCAAGGTATCCACAATCTACAACCAACGATGGTCCTACCGTCATCCTGGACCTCTATGCCCAGTAGTCTATGAACAAGCTCAGGAAAATCTGATGGAACTCGGTCTTTCAGAGCATGCCCTCCAATAGGGAGGCCCAATATAATGTCCACATCTTGTAACGTAATTATCATCTCCCCCTTACAGAAATTGAAATATGCGACTCCGTCCTCCATCTCTCTACAAGTGCAGCAGTGAGCTGATGATCAAGAAATGTGAAGTCGTACATCGCAACTCCATAGAATCCTGCTCGACGAAGATGGGGGACGATAGCGGGAGGCGGTGCAGTATGATAGAAATGGTGAGATCTACGTACACTCAAGGGAGGCACATGACATCTCTCTAAAAGCAGTCGTGATACATGAGTAGCCTGAGATGTAAGAAATGGAAAACATGCCATCTGCACACATGATGTCATCGTTACTTTTTAATAGTGAATTGAATATAAATTGTAAACTTCTATTTAAAAAAATATATTACAAGAAAAATAAGGTAGAAAATAAAGCATAAGTGATGAAAAACTTGAAATGATGATGTGGAATCATGATATATTCATTTTCGTTCAGTGTTTATTTTTTCTAAAGTTTTAGTATCATAACATTCTTTATGATAAAATCAAAAAATGAGAAAAAATGAAATTCAAACATCTCATAAATGGAGAAGATCAGAAATAAAAGGATTCAATAATGCAACATTCACATACGAAACACCATATACTCATTAATGATATGGTGCACAGACTTGATCATGGATGACGAGATGTGAAACTCTGTCCTGCCACTTGGGGACATATTTTACGTGTATGTCCTTCTGTGTGACAAATTTTTCATCGTCTTCTCCCTCCTCGTTGAAGAGGCCAATCCATCTCATTTTTTATGCGAGTTGAACTTCGGTCTTCCTCGGGGCCGAAACCTTGTAGCATGAAGCCAATAAATTTAAAAATTACAGATATTGAAAAAATCATAAATGAAACCAAAACCAACTTATGAAAACCTGGATATATCAGGGACGATGGTCGGTTGATCAGCTGGCAATGTGATAGAATTGAAGTCACCAAAAGGCATCCAAGAAGCACTATAACAGTTAACCAAAGTGCTCATGTGATACACCAGGTCAACATATGGATCCTATGATATATTTACTGAAGCGCAATCTGTGATAAAATATAAAAATGGATGAATCAATGATTGAAAGATGCCGCAATCACATTACATGTTGTCCAACATCATGAAAAAAATACACCAGTAGTTCATGTACCCTAATCGTAGATTTGTCTTACTCGAAAGATCCTCTTTTCCCTGTCAAAGGCTATAATATTCCAACTTGAAGCCTCATTCCGCATCCGGTCAATATCACTTTGAAAATGTTTAGTAAAAAGAATTCCATTCTCCATCCTCTGGTAGGCCTTTTGGGACCGGTCAACAAAGTAGTGAACACATCTAAAAATGTCTCCAACACTAATGCTGTGATTGGGAGTTTTCACACACCCTTGAGGAAACCATTTATGCACTCCACTATATTAGTGGTCATATGCACATATCTCATTCCACCATCGTATGCTAATGACCATTTTTCCATTGAAATTTGCATCATATATTCATATACCTCCTCATTAACAGTTCTAATATCTTTATGAAATCGATCAAACCATTCTTGTTGGGGTTCATATGCTGAAACCATAAGATAATAAGGCATTAAAATGGATATTAAATTTTGTTAAAAAAAGAAAGTTTAGAAAATCATACCCAACTTGAGGATCACCTTATTTATGGCCTCATCTCAAAAATGCTTATGCACATTACTGCAATATGTCTAATGAAATAATGATGTTAAGAATTCGGCTTAGTCCAAGAAACCCCATCACTAGTCACAACCTCTATAACCGCTCGATGACAATCATATATAAGACACACATCCTGTTTTTTCTTGACATGAACACGTACACATGCCAAAAACCAGTTCCCTCATTCAAAATTTTCTTTTTCAAAAATATCAAAAGCAAGTGGCAGAGGAGCGAGATTAACATCTTGTGTGGCAACAATTAGTAGAACACCTATATACATTCTAAAAAGAATGTTCTATCTACCCGAATAAATTTTTTACAATAGAGAAAGGCTGCAATGCATGGTCTGAATGCCCAGAAAAGCCTATTTAACTTCACCTTTATCCGATCAACTTGATGATTCTGGGATAGATACTCAACAATGACCAAATTATAAACAATATGATTATTGATATGCAACAATTATATTTTCTGTGGAAACATCGAATAATACTCATCCCAATCACCATACACTTTTACAATTGATTTCTATTTTTCATTCCAAGCTTTGTGGTATGATATCTTATTGTTATACAACTGTTGAATTATTTCCTGAACAAGGGCAAAAGGAACATCCTGACATGTTCGTATCATCTCAAAAAAATCAGTAGATATAAACTCTGAATCAAGGGAAGTGTGATCTTGTTCCAAGCTGGGATGCAGACAAGTGTGTGGGCCTTCTAATTTGGTTATCTTCCAACATCCATAATATTTATCAAATATTTCTCTTAATCAAAATTTACCTTCTGACCCATATTTTTTACAATGAATGAGATATTTGGTCTTCTTTGACTCATCAACCCCAAATGTGAAATGTCTCTCAATGTGGTATTGATTTATCACATTTTTCATGTCTACTTTACTTTACAACTTCTTCCCAACATATATAGAATTATCATTTGATGCACGACTAATCCCTATGATGACAGGGAATTCAGAAGCTGGTGTAATGACATCCCAATCAAAATGCTATTCATGAGACATTTCTTCATTTACGGAACTCAAAACTGAAGGCTGATTACCACTAACAAGTGGATGTAGTGGATGTCTATCTCTCAAAACAACCTCAGAATGTTCATTCCCAACAATGTCATCTCCTGATGGCTCCCCAAATTCTTTTTCCTCAAATAAACTTTCATGCACTATTTCAGCAAATAAAGGGGTTTCATCTACATTTCCTTCCAAATTTTGATCATCTTCTTCATAACATTCTTACAAATAAGTCATATGAGGAGGAGGCAATGAATACGACTACTGTGAAGGACCAACTTCTACAGAGCACACAAAGCATAGTTATGTAGAAATAGATCCCACCACATCAATATCAGAAATGACAAAAAATAATTCCATCAAACCATTAATACACTGTATTCTAAATAATAGAGAAGCCTCCATCAAATCATCATCATCGTCTATAGGTTACTCGTTGTGCCATAGACACTCAGGATATTGAAGATGTCAGTATCTAATTGACGTGATTCCTTGTTCAGCCCTCCGTTTTACCCGACTATGAATCTTATTATGAATTGCATCCAATGTCATACAACCATGGAGATTTACCACTATGGAATGTGGCACACTGTAGCTAAAACCCTGCTCCATATAAATTACCTCACCATTGCAATATATTTTCGCAGACATAATTACCTATAAAAAATAAATTGAAAAATATTATATAATACATTAAAATTTTAAATTATTTAATTTGGTTTTGAATAATTGATTATCTAGAGACTTTTTTACGTATTGATTTATCACTGTTAAGGTATAGTGATTGTGATATTATCCCAAAATCAAATTTAATATTATGTTTCATAAAGTTTAATTACATATTAATATATAATCATGACTTGATCTTGAGACTTATGATTATTTTATCATTATCTGATAAACTAACCATAACCTATGGGTGGAATCCTATCTATATTATCAAATATTTCAGTAACAGCCAATATCCTTTCAAACAGAAACACTTCCCCTCGAACGATTTCTCGAATGCCTCTTTGGGAACACCTCTTTGGGGAAGCTTGTTTGGGGAAACCTCTTCAGGGGATTCTGTCTTTTAATTAAAAATTTACTCACAGGCATGTGAGGGTGTATAGGGGTATGCAATACATAACTTTTTTTAAGCAGACACGCATGTCCTTACACTTACTGAGAGATGACTCACAGGTCATCAATGTGAAAAAAATGCAATTATTACGAATTGATAACCAAATACACAAAATAAAACTTGCAATTTAAATTATGCATGGTCGGTCATCTCAAGAACAGTCATCACTCATACATTGTTTTTTTGTATAACTATTATATTATCCATATTATATAACTTTATCTATTCCTAAATGAAATGTATGTTAAATACTACACCTCTTTTTCAAAAATTTAACTTCTTGTGTGTATATATATAATTATTAATAACATTTAAATTTTTTTATTATAACCAATATAATTGAGATATACAGAATTAAAATTTTTGTTATTTTAAATTTTATGAAAATGAAATGTTTTTTGGCTATTCTTCTACTTTTCAAAATATAAGTAAATATATTTTATACTTTATTGATTAAAAATATTATTACTAGATAATAAAAGTAATATAATTTACACTTTTATCAAAACCATTCATTAAAATAAACTTCTCTCACATAAATTACATTTCCTAAACATTCATCATTTTAGACATAACATAAAAAAGTAAATATTCAGACAACAAACATTCAAAAAATTAAATCATACAAAAATTAAAAATCCAGAAAATTAAATCATACAAATCATTACACATCATGCATAACATATGAAATAAATAAATCATACACACAATTAAATATAAAAATTAAATAAATAAACATAATTAAAATAATTAAAATGTTAAATAGAAATTTTAACTATATAAAAGCATCAAATATTTGTTGAGAAATAATTTCTATAGGGATTCGAAACAAAATATAGAGGAGAACAATTGTTTTTGTGGGGGGGGGGGGGGAGGGACCCCTCCTTTTATAAACATTCTTGGTGGGATGCGTGATCCCCGTTCAAGCATCCTTCAGCTGGTCTACGAAGGATGTATGAACAGTGTTCACACATCCCTACCGCGGCTCGGATACGTGAATTCCATTTACGCATCCTTCAGCGGCAAATGATTCTTGAACGAAATTCATGCATACCAGAAAATTTTTTAAAAATACCAGAACCCTGATCCCCTTTCCTAATTTTTTTTTATAAAACCCAAAAAAATTACTCGGGAGGTGGATGGGTGCAAAGAGTTGTGCGCAGAGGAAAAAATGGGTCAGAGACAGAGAATGAAAAACCATAAAAAGGATTAAAAAATAAAAAATAAAAAATAGAAATAAAAATAAAAAAACTCTATATATTGTTATATATATATATATATTATATTTCTCTTATAATAACTAATTAGTAACGAATCAAATAATAATAATAATAATAATAAAAATAATAATAATAATTATTATTATTATAAAAAATTCATGGTGACAAAAACCAAAATAATAAAATTATTATTTTTTCATTTTAATAAAAATAAAACCTTTAACAACAATAAAAATATCAAAGTACAATAATTAAAGTATGTTGTAATTGAAAAATTTATTTACGTTCATTGTCTGAAAATAGACGGTCATGCAGTTTATTCAGTGAAGCTGAACGACTTTTAAATTGAGCTCCACCTATGTGCCAAATCACGTCAATTAAAAAAAATTATTTTTAATATAACACAAGAAAATTAATCCAGTACTGAACCTGAACCCCAACAAAAATAATTAAAGGTTAAAAAAAATAGTAACATGGCCCGGGGTGTGACAATATCCATACACCATCACCACTGATGCTTCACCACCAATGCTATCTCCCTCACCCTCATCCTCATGGTCACTCTAACGGTTATCCTCAACTTCCCATACACTCATCGTCGATCCCTTAGTGTCTTAACCATTGTCATCTCCACATAGGCCCTTATAATGGACGTTTTGGTCAAACATGTGGTAACCCAACCTCTATCCTTTTCCCTCACCATCTCTTGATGATTCACTCCCCGAATTCAATTCCATTAAGTCTATCCAATCTCGTTTTCCATTTCTCTCATTTTATTAATTATATAAGGATAAATTATCACTAGGGAGGTCAGATAATTGACAAATATATTCCTTAGTTTTTATGAATGTGTGTTCTATTCATTACAATTATTGTGCTGATAATAAAAATTCAAATTTTCATTTTATTTTTCAAATGAATAATATTTTTATCATTGAGTTAATGTAGTCCTTATTGATGAAAAACATAGGATTTTACAAATGAAGTTATCATTAAAAGACACAAAAGGCCAATATTTTGGTGTCATTTTTATAGGGCGTCATTGTATTAATTTCTTAGTTATTATAAATTTGATGAGGGGATTATTTTTTATTTTTGTCATGTTGTGTTAAATTTATTGACTTAGTGTTATAAAAATAATAATGGAAATATATATTTAATTATAAAAAAATCCTGGAAACATTATTTTTATTTTTTCTACACTAACACGATCTAGGAATAGATGTTTGTATTCAGTGATATAAGGATAAAATCTGAATTTTATTACCAGGAAACACACTAAAAACTTTTTTGGATTTTTTGGACTTAATAGAATTACTGATTTATAACCATCCCATTAATTGTAGATGTTTATTTTCATCTCATAAATGTAAATTTAAGAGGAATTTAAAGATACATGATGTTTTTAAGCAAACCATATTGACAAAATTCCTTGTTAAAAATGTGTGATGGATTTGGTATGGGGAATTAAATGTACTAGAATGTGTTTTAAATAATGCCAGTCAAAAAAATTAGAATGAAACACTCTAAAATATAGATAATGATATTGAAAATATTATGAATATTTTTTTTTGGAATCCATTTCCAAAACATTATCATCAAAACACACACACACACACACACACATATATATATATAACCATTCAATTATACTATAAATATTAACTTCTAAAATAATGTCTCTTAGACCTAAGGACATCAAGATCATGATTTCAACATATCAGTGGATTTCCTACCTAATACTATAGGGTCTAAATGATGATATAAATTTAATTATAATAAAAACGTGTTTCATTATTTAGTTATGGATGGAAATCAATATCTTTATAGAGTTTTTAAGATGTAAATTCAATATAATACTATTTTTTTTTTAAAATAAAACTCCTATATATATTTATAAATAAATTACTTAATATGACATTGTAATTGTTGTGAGAATATGTTCTTGAATCTATGATCCAAGAGTCGGTATATGACATAAATAATGTTGTTTACAAGGTTGGACACAATTAAAATATAATAAGTCCTAGTATAAAATATTATGTGAATTATAAGAGACCATAATCAGTTAGAAATGAGTATAAAAAATTAATCATATTATAGGTAAAAGTCAATGAATAATTTATGAAGTACAAATCATAATAAAAATTTGATGAAGTAGAAAATGAAAACTATTGTGAAGGGTTTTCATTGTTTCCCATTAAAACTCTGATTGTAAAAATTAATTATGTCATCACAAACCATTCAGAACATGAAGTGGAATTCTATAGATAATAAAAATGATTGGTTAATATAAGGTCCATGATATTAAAAAACATGAAATATATTTGATTCACTACATCCAGACTTCTACCAAATCATAAGAATGAATATTTTGGATTTTATATTGATTGATTCAGCCCATTGAGGACTTGGAGTACAAATATAATTTTTTGGATTATTGATTTTTCCCATACTATCTAGTTACATGTTTTTGTACATCAAAAATTCATTTTTTCTATTAAAAAATTATTTGTTTTCCCAAAAAGAAAATTTTGTGATATATTCTATTAGAGGGAGGAGTGAATCAGGTTATGAAACTTGTTTTTGTTTCCTCACGTATGCATGAAATAATCACTGTACAAACTGATGTTGAACTCACTTGTTTGTAGGATTACTATTGGGTTCACATATTATGTAATGATCCAATTAAATGGTATCCTTATTTTATACTTATATTGATAAGATCGATGATTTCTCAATCCATATGTCCTAATTATCATCATGAAGAATTTAATAAAAGAAATAACAGAAGGACAAAATAAGTTTACATGGTTCACCAGCATACAAATAATCCCTTAGAGAACACACTAATGTTGTGAAAATGATCCAAAAAAAACTAATATCGACTAGTTATATGGATAAAATGATTTTGATATGATCAATCTATTTTGGTATTATTGACACTCTAAGATTTCAGTTTTGACTAAATGTCACACATGGGTAACTCCTTCTTTCATCATCCTTTTCACACTACATTAGGAGGGAAAGATATTTATTTTACATACCAATGAATGAATTTATTTGCAAATAATTGTTTCATAGAATAGTTCACATTCATATATAAATAACTCTTTTAAAAAGTAGTTGTTAAAATTACTATTCCATGAGCTTTAATTTCTAGGATACACTAGTCTTCATGGAATACAAAATTCAATTTGAAATATATAAAATGAGATCCCATTACATATTATATTATTCAGTTCATGTTAATTCCTAATACTCAATTTTATGTAACTATAAACTTTTTCATTAAACTATTTCATTTTCTTAAAATGTTGAAAATTCAAATAACATTAATTAAGTTATTATACATCCAAATTTCAATGAAACATTTATTGGGTCATGAATGTCCCAAATTTCAGGCTACTTTTATAGTGTAAGAAATACTCTAAAAATTCACACAACATTTAATATTTCATGAAAATTACTCGGTTAATATAGATAAAAGATACATTCACCACACAATATGAATGCATCTATGAAACTGACTTGGTCAAAATGACAGGTGTCCATTCATCACACAACTCATGATTACTTGAATTTTTTTTGAAATAAATACTATCACCAAAATATATCATTAATTCAAATCATCCAAATTTAAAACATGTTAGGATTTCTCAAAGTATGAGGTATCATCATATTTATAGACTTTTTCACAGCTTCATAAAACATTCTCACTCACTATGGTATTTTCTAAAACATTTCATTCTATTCATGCAAATCTATCATTTCATTAAAATTATGGGTAAATATTCCATTTTCATATGCTTCTGAAAAACATGGGGTCTTCATATAACTTTTCTACATTAATAAACATATTTTCATGAATTACCAAAATTAAAAAAAAACTAATAAATCTTGCATGAATTCATAGAATTTTATTTATTTTTATGAATCTTTATTGATCATTTAATTTCATTAAACATCATTGAATTTCATGAGACAATTTATTCTTATCACACAACCTATTCACTTGTATAAAACCATTCCTTTCTCATATTTCGATGATATTTATTGGAGTCACCATGTTTGTGAAACTTTCTCATTGTTTGTGTCTTCTTCATTTTGTTTATTTTTAGTTCTAAATTAAAACACATACACAAACACCTAATGACCCATTTATTGGTGAATATATCAAGGTAATCATCATCCTAGAAAATCACTACCAGATGTGTATGATGTAGCTCAATATAGGTGCTCTAGTTTCTTCAATAGCTTCAAATAGTCTCTTTGTATTATCATGATCGACTTTCTAGAAATGAAAACTTCTTATTACAGTCCACAAAATTATCTTTATTGGGAACCTCAAAATGTCATGAAACTATTATGTTATTACATTTATTGGATTATCAATGTCTCACTCTACTATTGATATTGTGAAAAAGAAATCCATAGTGCCCAACCGCATGGCATTAATTAAAAAACCACAACCAACACATTAACACACCAGGATTGATAGTGATAGGGTTGAAAATTAATCCAATATTTAACACATGGAAAATCTAATTCTCATTGATGTCACACAATTTCACCCTTTGTATTTTATGGTAACAATTTCATTATTCCCTTTATTCTATATTAATGACACATGATAAACCTTTTTCGATACCAACTGTCCAAAAATTACAATTATAATTAATTATATTTATTGTTTATTGATATCAACTACTAAAATGAATGGAACCAGATAGGATTACATTATTTTAACTAGATCATGGAACTTATTGCACAATGAAATCTTTAAATGATGTAACATAATTGAATAAATATAGTATGCATCATCTTATTTTCTCCCATCTCATATTAATACCCATATAATGGTTTTGGTAGGAACACACATAGATCCATGATCCTTTCAACTATAGTAAAAACTACAGACGTATTCATGATATTTTTTTCATCCATTTTGACATAAAATCCAGAGTATAATTTGACATATATGAACTAGATATATAATCCTAAGAAAACTGATATCATTAGAAATTGGGGTATCATTTTTATAGCCATATCATTCTCCCCCACATTTCTTGATGTTTGATAATATATAATTTCATAATTTATATAGAATTTTTTTCATTTATTGAATAATTAAATAATTTCTATTTTATCAATTTTGTGAATCAGGATTTTTCTAATTATCCCTCTTTTTCAATATATTCCTTACATCTAATAAGGAGTGACAATTCTCCCCCTATGATATGAAACTCCTCCTCCTGCTAAAACCACTTGTTAGATCTAAAAGTTCAATGATTATTTTGAATAATCTCATCCTATATGATAACACGATTGTACAATTACTCCAATGCCAAAGAATCATTCTCTTGAATCTATATTTAAAATTATTTTTGATGGGTGTACATAAAAAATTGCAATGAACAGTCAACAAAACCTATAAGCCTACTTATATGAGACTCGATATAGGATACACGAGAAAAATTTATTAACCTAATTGTTTCTATTTCACTCAATTAAATCCATAAATATCATTAATTCATTGAAATATAGTTTAATTTATGGAATTATTCCATATATCCTCTTCAACTCTAGAAACCAGGTCGATACCAATTTCGGAAATTGATAACTACTATCACATATACAAGTATAATAGATCTATAGTTTTTTTAACCCATATTGATACAAAATTCTGAAATGATGAATCATATTTTTGGTATTTGAGATCACATACTAAACAATTCTTATTAAATAATTTCATATATCATCCACATGGCAAGGTTCATTGTTAATTGTGGAAGAAGTCTATAAAAATTAAATTATGAAACACAATTTAAATTCCCATAGTTTTCACATAATTTATTAATGAAATTTATCTTGAGATTTTTCTATCCATCACTACCTCTAATAACATGAGAATAGTATGTTGATATCACATCTGTGATCAAAAAATAAAAAAACTTGGGAGCCCATTTTTCGGTTGATCCCATAATATTCTATCTTCAAGTTATGAAGGTAGAGGGATTTGGTTCCCTTGAAATAAATGATCCATGGATCATAATACAACTTTTAATAATATTATATATTATTATTTAGATATTTATTCCAATCATTATGACTCCTTATTAGTACAATGATTCTTCATCTTCTTATAATCATTTTTATTATAGAAATATAAAATTTTCCACGTCAACTAATTTGAATCAATTGGAACTTTTTATCACTTCATAACAAAACATTTTTTTCAACATACACATGTAATGTATCTCCCATAAAATTAGAAAGTATTCCACTATAGTGAATTGAATTTAATCTCAAAGGGAGACCTAATTACTTTACTTCATCATGTAGAGGAGTATTTATGGTCTTGGTACAAAAATATTCCGTATCACACTTACCTTTAACATTTATCAAATTCAATGATAGGATCATCATTACCTATTCAACATCCTCCTCATAATTTTTTTTATAATTATTTAGTGTCTTGAATGTGGAACTCCTTTAACTGATTCCACTTTAAACTCCCAATTTTGGATTTTTACATTGTAATTCCCATGTCCTTTATTGGGAGTTTCTTTTTCTTCAATAACCAAATCCCAAAAAGTTCTTCCTTGGAAACTATTTCCAAAAAGTATCCTCTAAATTTTTTCATATTGGAACCTTATTTTCTACCTTTTATTATTGTCCTTTTTATCATTTTCAAATTTATAAGCTTTCAAAAGGAATTTATTTTTTTAGGATGTATCTTTCATAAGAGGAATTTTTTATTTCATTTATGTTTAATTATATTCTAATTTTCATTCAAATATAACATCTATTCAACATTATAATGGGGAAACATATATATACTATTATCTTTTCATTTCATGGAAACATTCATAGTTCTATTTTTTATCTTGTCTCATGGTCCACTTTATATTACCATAGAGATGTGCCTAATGTCCTTCCACTTTACTGTGAAATAGATCAACCACAGATGTTTTCATCCTTATAGGAGAATTAATTTTATGCTAATATGTCATCCTACCATCTTTATCAACTTATATATTTTTTGTCTATATTTTTCTTATTTCTTTCTAAGATGGATTCCATGAGTATACTAATTTATCTCATCAAAATTCACTGCATTATTTTACCCTTTTATTAAAGTTTTAACATGTTTTTTATTTAAAATTAAAAAAATTATATCAAATTGTACATCCCATTTTATTTAATTATTAAATCATTATCACTATTAAAAAGTTAAATTTTCTTGTTTTGGCGATTTTGTTGTAGGAGGAGGGGATTTGGAGGATTAGAGATGATCCAGAAGGAAAATAGGCCAAACTGCATAGAAGCACAATGACATTTGTCCACTATAGTGAAAATTACAAGAAATACATATATCAAGATGGACTGAAATTTTTTGTTCTGATCCATAGTGAAGTGTTTTAAAACTCATCTCAAGAAACTAAATCCCGATTATGCAATATGAGGGCCCATACGAACTAATCTATCCAGATGACCGAATCTACAAGAAGTAAAGGATAAGATCTTGTATTTCAGTCATATCCCATGCTGTATTTACCTATTGGAATCAAAATTTGACATAGAGGAATACAACATTCTAGAATAAAAATTATCAGTTTTTACCAATTCAAGATAATTTCTTTTACCAACAAAAAACCGAGACAAATTCAGTATCTATAAATATATGAACTGAAAACCGCTTCATATTTTGGCTATTAATTAGCACCTTGGGCACCCGATTAGGAAGTTTGAACAAGGAGTGATGTTATTATATTTTGTTGTAATAGAGGATTCATATACTCTACATTGAGATTATTTAACTCCCTATACTCATATGGGGACTTTTGTATCAAGGATATGTTCATCGAAACCTTCATCTTCTCAACATGTTGTAATATTTGTCTTTGTGTGTTAATTATATTATATCTTCTTCTATCTATTATCTATTATATTGATTTCTTTTTTTTCCAATTATTTCCTTATTTAATCATGTTATTTGGTTTATAAATAAATATTAGAAATTATATTGGGATATAACTTTTCTAAACCATTGCACAAGCAATATGTTTCTACGATGTCTACACCACGCATAGAAAAGTGGTTCTTTTTAATAATCAATCAACCTCTTAACTTATTCATATATTTATATTTAATTAATGAGATAATATAATTTGTTTAATATGATATGAGAATGATTTTTTAAAATATAATAAACTAATCAATCAATTGGATAATTGACACAAAAATAGACGATGTCGAGATTTGTGTAAATTGTGAGAGCAAAAAAACCACACGGGGTAAATTTGTAGAGTTCAAATACAATCTCTAAAATCAATTAATAATCATTTATAGAGTGATTATGTTCCCCAATTCACCACTAACCATAATCTAGACTTATAAAATCAATCAAATTAGGGTGCTACGATCTCATATACTAAAGTTAGCCTAGGGGTTAATTCATTTCGTCTCTATAGTTTAGTTATTTCATCTAGGATATGAGGGTTAACAAGTTAGGGGATAATAATTAAGTCGATGTTAATTTAAATTATAATTATAAATAGTTGATTTCATAATTATAGTTAGATCTATTACGCCTTCTATAAATATTTTTCTAAAAAAACATATTCTTGTTTCATTTACTCAATCACATTTAAAAAAAACAAAAAATAAAATCTTCATCCAGCATTCTACTTATAGATTTATAAATATAAATCCCATAATTTTATGTTTTTTTCATAATTTTAAATGTACCTTTAATTTTTTTTTTAATTTACTTTCTAATTTGTGAGATGAACTTGGTCAGCCATTGTGTTGCACCTAAATAACCTGAATATTAACAACATTTTGGAGTGCCCATGACAACACCTTTCAAGTTGGAACCATTTCTATGGGAAATTATTTTATTCAATTAATTAATGGTATTGTTTTTATTTTATTTTATCCTATTATTTTACCTTCACTCTTCCTTCTTCTTTCCCCTTTGGAAATATTTGATTTCTTTTTTTCACTCTTTCTTCTTCATCTCTATTTTATTAACTATTAGACCATCAATTGAAACATATTATCATGATATTGAGGTATAATTTTCATAATTTATATTATTAGGAAATGATACCATACCAAGGATATCTTTGACCGAGACCTTGAGATTGAATGTAACGTTAAGGCCCGAATCATACAATCTCGGTCTACAAGAATTGTCTACATTTACCCAATTGGAGAATTCCTCCACTATAAGAAAATTAAAATTTGAAACACTATTATATAAAAATTAAAACAATAACCAATGGATTAAAATAATAATAATGGAATTAATATAACCATTCCATAATTGGAATCACTAGATATTAACTATCAACCAAATTTTATTGTATACACAAATCTTGAAGCAGACATTGAACTTATATATGGGTTAATTCACCCACTTCCAATATTTCATGGATTATCTGATGAGGATACGAAAAAAAATTTAAATGAATTTTATGTGGTTATATCAACCCTTAAATCAAAAAATGTCTATGAGGATCAAATAATATAAAGAGCATTCCCATTTTTACTTGATGTAGCTGTAAACGATTAGATGTATTATTTACAACCTGAAGATGTAACATGTAGGAACAATTTGAAAAGTATTGTATTACAGTGATTTTTTCTAGAATCACGTACCATGTCTACTTATAAGCAGATATCGAGTATCATGTAAGAAAAAAGGAAGTCAATTTATGATTACATGGAGAGATTCAAGAAGTTCCACATAAGCTGTCCACATCACCACATTAGTGAGAAAATACTTATCTAGTACTTTAATGAAGGATTCACATCTATGGAGAGAATCATGGTGGATGATGCCGATAGATCAACATTTTTTGGAAAACATACCAGTATCCTCATAAGAATTTATAATCATTATGGCATAAAACATCCAAAAATTTGGTGATCGAGCTGCACCACATGTCATAGGAGTACGTCACGACTATCTATCATATTTAGAATGTCATTTAATTGATACATAGTAAAAATAATTGAACAATATGGTGAGGAACATTTCATTGGGTAAAAATAAATCCCAATCCACTTTTACGAGTCCTTGTGGTATTTTCACTAAAACAAACCACCCAACCGACTGTTCCCCCAATTATAGGAGGTAGATGATTACATTGTCGTATTCACTAAGTTACCATATCAGCAACAACCACAACCATATTACTAGAAGAATTATTATTCATTTCTACAAACATATAACCAAGGATGGAATTATCAACCAGACCCATGTTTTGACTTTTGAAAATAATTAAATCCCCCTTTTTGAAAAAAGTCATATCATCCTACGCCTTACCAATAGGGTTTTCGATAACCCCAATGGAGATTTGAAGCTCAAGAATCAAACAGACAACAATAATGTAATTATCAACAAAAATTATATTATAATACTGATGATATTTTGAAACAAATTATTTTTAGTCAACATAATGAGATGAAGTGCCACAAATTAAAATTTTTAGATTTAATGATGCAAATGAGATAGATTTCCACCACCTTCCATGAACTGATAAGTATGATCATTGGAAATCATCCTCCCCAACCTACTACAAATCCAATGGGGAATGTAAATTCCTACACACTGAGAAGTGGTAAGAAAACAATTGATACATCTTCATATACCATTCCACTAGGATTCACCTCAACCCTGGAGAAGACCCATTCCTACCTAACAAATGAAAAGCCCAAGGAGGAAGATAAATGTAATAAATTGATTGATAATGTTCATCCTAAGCACGTTCCTTTTCTAAATAGAGATGTTAAAAAAATATTGTTTGGGAGTAGATGAAAAAAGGAGATTTTGGACACATTCAAGTGTATGAAAATAAGCATCCCCTTTATTGAAGCCATTATGAAACTCCCATGGTATACCAAATTTTAAATATATCATGGTACCAACAGAATAGGGATAAAGAGAAATGATAGGATCAATTTTGGAAGGAATGTGCTGACACTCATTACACTAAATCTATCAATTCCAGATATGTGCAATGATCCGAGGACATTCACAATCCCATGCACCATTGGGGAGTTATAGTTTTTGGATTCATTGGGTGATTTAAGATGTTCCATAAATGTGATGCCTCACTCTATATTATATTTTTTTAAATATTGGTGATTTGAAACTGATGATAGTAGTAGTTAAATTGGTGAATATAGTAAAAAAATTTCCACTAGGAGTCCTTGAGGATGTACATGTTTAGAAAAAAGACATGATTTTTATAGTATATTTCTTTGATCTTAATATGGAGGATGATCACGTAAGTTCTCATGATCCCAATACCATCAGATGAACCTTCCTAAAAACTAAGAAACAATAATAAATATTGATGAGGGTAAACATTACATGGAATTTGGAGAGGAATGTGTGATATTTAATGTTATAGACTCTATGGAGTACCCCTTAGAAGAAAATCATGTTTTTGTTGTCTCCCAATTTGAACCAAAAAATAAAAACCCCATGGTATTTTATTTTCATATTTTTTGAAATACTATGAGAATTGGTTCTAGTTTAATGTTTAAGATCACATCCACTCCAGTTTATAATGCACATAACTATCTTAGAATGGATTTTGAAATGGATTTTTATTCTAATTTTGATCATGTTCACTCTGATTATGAATTTTTTTTCGGTATGATGATGGATTGGACACATTATTACTTGATTTTGATGATGTATATTTTGGTAATGATGCTCATTGCGCACATATTTCAGTTCCTTTTAAGTCTCCATCCTTACCACTCCCCCTTCATTGGAACTCAAGCTATTTCCACAAATTATCAAATACTCACACTTGTGTATTGGTGGGAGATTACATATTATAATTTCTAATAATATCATTTTTGAACTTGATGAAACACTTATCGTTATTTAAAGGGAGAACATCATAAAAATTGGTTGGACCATAGATGACATATAAGGTATTAGCCCTTCCATTTTTTTCATACTATTCCTTTGGAGGATGGTGATTAACTAGTAAGGCATCCAAAAAAGAGACTAAATCCAACTCTTATATAACTGGTTAAAAATATTAAGAAAAATTTATCAAGGAAGGTATAATTTTCATATTTCAGATTCTTAGTGTGTGAGTCATATTCAGAATGATCCTATGAAAATTGGTTTTTTTATTACCATTAATTGGAAAGAGGAGTTAGTTCCAATGAGGGTACTAAATAGTTGTTGTGTGTGTATTTATTATAGGAAACTAAATCAATCCACTCCCAATGTCTATTCCCACATCCCATTTACTAGTCAAATGTTTGATAGACTAGATTAGAAATTTTTTTATTGGATGGATTGTTTTGATATTTTAAGGATATTGTAGCTCTAGAGGATAAATATATGACAAAATTTACTTGTCTGTTCGGTAAATTTTCACAAAAAAGGATCTCATTTAGACTATGCAATTCCATAGGTACCTTTCAATGGTGTATGGTGAGTATTTGTTTTGGCAGATTTCATTGAGACCTCAATAAAGGTATTTTTGAATGATTTAATAGTGTATTTATATTCATTTTCCGAATTAATCTTTAGTTTGGGAAATATTTTGAATTATTGTATTGAGAAGAATACAGTATAGAACATTGAAACGATCCATTTCATGGTAAATCATAGATTTTTCATAGTGAATGTAGTGTAAAAACATGGGATATATGTTGATAAATATAAGGTATATATTATTTCATCCTTAGCCAATCCTTCATGTGTTAATTATGTTCAATAGTTCCATGGCAATGCAGGATTTTATCAATACTTCATCAATGATTTTAGTATTATTTCCCTTCCTATATGATGATTACTTCAAAAAGATTCTGATACTCTATTTGATGATTCCTGTAGTGCATTCTTTGATGAGTTATAGATGTATCTGACCACTCCACCAATCAAATAAGCTCCACCGTGGGAGATTCCTTTTGAGATTTTGTGTGATGCAACCAAATTAGTGGTTGAAATTGTCTTATCATAGAGCGTAGAGGGAGATTCACTAGTGATTTCCTATGCATCAGGGACATTGAATGAAGCCTAATACAACTAAAAAACCACAAAAAATGAGTTTCTTGATTTTATATATACTTTAGATAAATTCCCCTCATATTTTTTGGGCTCTAAATTTATTGTTTTTTATAACCATGCAACACTGAGGTCCGTCTTGTTGAAACCATACGTAAATCCTATACTCATCTAATGGATGATTGTTGTTCAAGAATTCAATATTAAGATAAAATACAAAAGGGGTTGAAAAGACTTATAGTGGACCCCATGAGTAGGATTACTCACACATTAGAGGTTGACACCTTGGATCAGGTACCACTTCATGACACTTTCCCCAATGATCATCTTTATACACTATCGGTTACACATCCTTGGTAGGATGATTTAGTTAACTAACTTGTGTTGTCCAAAATTATTTAATATTTAAAGGAAATTCAAGTTCAAAAATTAAATACTGAGTATAGATTTTATGTGTGGTATGATCTCTACCTATGAGGTATGTGTAGTGACCATGTAATTAGGAGGTGTGTTCTTAATCTTGAGTTTGAGTCTGATCTACATTTCTGCCACACAGTTTCATGTGTAGGATACTTTGTACCCCATAAAATAGCTAGAAATATCATAGACTATAGATTATGATTGCCTAGATTATTCTATTATTCTCATGTGTTTTTTATGTCACTATCATCTTTCCAACACATTGGGAACATTTATTAAAGGCACAAGATTTCCTAACAACCCATATTATTCTATGATATTTTTTATTTTTGGAGTATTGATTTTATGGGTCTGTTTCCAAGATAATTAGGTTTTTTGTAAATTTTAGTTTTTATTAATTATGTGAGTAAATCAGTGGAGGCCATGTCCACAAGGACATACAATTAATATGGTGTAGTGTAATTTTTGAGGCACTTTTTTTAGGTTTGGAGTACTAATAGCTATCTTCAATGATTGGGGGACACACATTCAAAATTGGAATTTAGATTTCCTTCTTTTGAAATATAGGGTGACACATATAACATCAACACTATACCTCCCACAAAAAATGGCTAGGATTATGTTTCGAATCGAGAGTAAAAACAAATGTTTGAGAAAAATGTGCATAAGAATAGGAAGGATTGAAGAATGTGCATGGATGATGCACTTTGGGCTTATAGTGTAACAACCCTTGTATTTATAGAATAAAATATTTTAATATTTATTAATTTTTATGAATAAAATAATAATTTTATGTTAATGATGTCACTTTGTTCGATAGTGTACTAAACATGCAACAATAGTTTCATTTGAAATATTATATGGCACACGACTTTTAATTATACTGAAAAATAATATATATATTATTATTATTTTACATGGTAGTTAACACATATTTGTTGTATCATTGGGAATGAACATAACTAATTAAATAATGATTAGACATGTTTCTTAAATTACTTTACTTTTATCCAATAAATATTAGAGTCTTAAAATAAGAATGAATCTGATTTTAAAAAAGAAATACAATAGGATTTTTTAAAAGGTCCATTTACCTCCTTTTAAGGGAGAACCCTTTTTAATAATAGTAGTTGTCACCTTTATAAGTTCTATTTGAAAATATAAAATTATTCTTTAGATGTATAATATAAAATTTTAATTTAGATAAATTTAATTTTTTTTATGATGAAGTTTATTTTTTAAGGAATAATAAAAAACACAGCATTTTAAATAAAAAATGATTTATCATATAATTTATTTATAAAGTTAAATTGCTCAATTAATTAATTTAAAATTAAAATTGGGTTATATTTTTAAATTTTAATCCAATTTTTGTTATTGGATGTAATTTCATTTTGAAATTGGACATAAACACAGGTCAATCTTTTGTTAGTTTTTATTTTTTAAAAACATGCTTTTTTGTTTTGATAACGGGAATAAATTTTAAATTAATATCAGAAACACTAGTGATTCGAATTTACAATAATAAATTCTATAGCTTGAATCAAGATATCCAAATTTTGAAAATATATAACATATATGTTTATATATTATGAATAATATCATCTATAAATATTTTATTTACCATGGTTAAAGGATAAATCAGGTAAATATTGGTAAAAAATAATATTATAATAATATTAATTTACCCTAACTTGTGAGATAAATCTATTGGATTATACATGGCTGACCTTCATCATACATGGGTTTATTTTAGGACCCCATTGAATAACTTGTAAAAGAAAACAACATATTATAAAAATTAATTTAATGTTATAGAAAATGTAATATAAAGATATATCTTTTAGTAAATAAATTTTTATATGGGGTTATATAAGTTATATTTTTGACAATAAATAGTAATTAGAAAGATAAAAATATTTATAATTCTTGATATGTTATTTTTAATTTTTATACATCAAATAATTAAATTTATTTATGGCACTGTGATGATGTATTTATTACCTTTTTAGTGAATGTTTTAAATAAATTATATTATAAATATTAAAGAAAATTTATTTTGAATCATTTTATTTCATAAAAAAATTATATGGATAATAATGAATTTATATATTTTAATTTATGAAGGTTTATTGAATGAATATTGTAGTTATATATTTTTTAACGTCTTATTATGAATAGTTATTAAATTAATATAAATAAGTTTTTAAAACAATTTATATTTTATTAAAAGATAAAATAATGATAAAAATATAAAATCAGGCCAACTAACTTCTATTATGTTTACAATTACATTAATGACCCATTTTGGGTGTCTTGGAATTTTATTATAAATATATTAACCTTATAAAATGAATATACAAGAGCACTTGGTAAAAGTATAATTACTTAAAAAATGGTTAAAGAAAAAAAGATAATGTTAATTTTATGCACTAAAATTGTCTAAAATCCACATTCTAATAGAATTTAGATCAATAATCTCTGTATTAATGTATTAAATGAGATGGTTACCTTTTTATAGCTAAATTCACTTTATAATAAAATACATCTTTTAATTTTTTATAATATTCCCCTCCTCCCTCTTATAAAAGGCCACCACCTCTAAGCCATTACACAAAAATCTCAATAATCTAGGATCATAAAATATATGATAAAATATGCTCCCAAAATCCCTGTATTACTCCATGTATACATACCCTAGTCATAAGTTAATTCAAGAAATCCTTTTAGTTCAAACCAAAGGTAGTTAGCTGAATTAATGGTAACATCTTCTCTCAAGTTTTTTTCATTTATTATAATTCACCACTCCCTAAGATATTATTATTATTTGTTTACATAAATACAAAAATATAATGAATATAATAGGTTTTTGTATGATAAGGATTCGAACTGCACTTACAGACACCCCCATCTAATTGGTATAGAATATACTATTTCTGTGGATGATGAACTACAACCTCATAAAATGATGATTGTTCAATTTTATCTTACCACCACTCATGGTGGACATTATGATGGAAATAAAATCATATATGATCTATATTATATTTATTTTATCTATATAAATCTTTAATTCTCATTTAGAACATACCATTGTATCATTCGTGTTGTATAAATATGAAAATTTTATTTGAGGAAGTGCGGACTACCGCCACCTCAAAGTGATATGACTCATTCATGAAATACATGGAATTATTAAAGGATGGATTTAATAAAATGATGTACCATATATAAAATATGGTATTATAATTTAATTTTAATATACCTATGTATCATTATGTTTTCATTCTATAAAATATGAATAAGAAATGAAAGTTGCATTCATGAGTATGTACAACTTACCGTCTTCATGATTGATGAATTTCATTTCATATCTCCAATTATCATGTTAAATTATAAATAAATATAAATACTGGATTTATATGTTATTTATATCATGAATATAAATCTATAGATAGTGTAATTTTATCCACATGTAATGTTTGTAATTATAACATGGTCATTTTTGACTCAAGTTCTGAACAGTGAAAAAATGTTTGACTTGAAATCAAATAAAAAACTAATTTTGATAAATAGGTAATAAGTGATATAGAAGGAATAATAAAAACAAAAAAAGTTTTTGAAAATTTTAAAAATTAACTTATGTTTATTATTTAGGAAGAGAAACGAACAGAAGATACAAGTCAGACACAAGGTAAGGGAACTTCTTAACCCAATTTCCATTCTTTGGATTGACCTTCAACTATTTGATTATATCATTATGTGGTTATATGATAAATCTATTTTTAACTAGTATTTATACTTGATTAATGTGTATTTATAGTTAATATACATAATCAATATATTTTATTCAAAAAAAATTCATTGTAAGGGACTTCGTATCAATCTCCTTTCATTGAGGAATATTTTGATTTATACACAACTTTTCATTATATGGTGTATAAACACATTTGACATTTAATTTCATTCAAAGGGAATATTTTCCCTATTAGGGGATTTAGTAAACTATAAAGATAATGTTTCTTTTTAACATACGCAGTGATAAATACCTTTCTTCTGCATCGTTCATTATTTTATATTTGACATCCTTAACAAAGCTGTAATGTTTTTAAAATGAAAATAGATACCATATACACATTTTACGTATTTTAGTATTAAAAATAGTTTTTATAATTAATTTATTATATCAATATAATGAAATGATATAATTTTATGGCAATGTGGTAATGTTATATTTCCATCATGATTTTGTTACATGTTATGATTATGTTATGTTTCTTGGGATGTTTATATGTATACATGTGGTTCCATGATAAACCTAGGGTGGGTGAGCCCAAAATTCTCTCAAATGCTTTAGGTAATGTGAAATAGGTAAACATTAATGTTTATCATAATAGATTTAGGGAATATACCTTTATGGGTATTCAAAATGTAAATCCATATGTAGTTTTGAAGGCTACAATGTAAGTATGTTATGGATGCCTCAAATTTATATAATGATTTATGATTTCTATGGGTTATTCATATATATTATTATTTATTGGGGTATATTAAAGATATTATGTTTTTTATTTGTTAATAGAATAAATTTTTTATTATATATTTTATGAAACTTACTGAGCTTTTTATGCTCATCCCATGTTTTTGAAATGTTTTTCACAGGGTATCAAGATAGGTAAGAGAAAGGTAGAATTCGAGAATATTTATATCAAGAAATGAATTCCAATTTTCTTTTAAGTGTTTTTATTTTATAAAAATGGGTAAATTTTAATAGTATTTAATATTTAATATTTTATATGTAATTAAATAGCTATGGAAAAATTATATAAAACTATAAACCTAAAATGAACCTCAAAGTGAATTATTAACGTAATTCTAGATTATGAATTGTTTATGTCTGGGTCCCTATAGTTGGTATCAGATGTTGGTTGAGATAAATTTTTAGGATAGGGTCTTATTTTAGCATAAATGACCTAACCATAATGGTTAGTATATTTTAAAGTGTTATATTTAATATAGAAAAATGAAATGAGTTTATGATAACATGAATTAGTATATCTTATTGTTTACCCTTCTTATAAGATATTATTTTATGAATTTTATGGCATAGTCACAATGAAATTTTTTGGTTTTAGTAAATGGATGAATCTAGTAGGAACCAAAGTGATAATGGATGTGAAGAAAACTGTGATGGTTTTCTGAATATGCAACTAAATTAAATTGGAGCTACAATGAGAACTATCATGGTTATTATCAACCAATTCATGATTGAAAATCATAACCTTGGTGATTTTTATAAGGCATCATATATGTGAGAAACATATCCCTATGGATGTTTAGGTAATAACCCTAATAGAATATATATTCAAAAACCTATGTGTCAAGGATGTGGAAGGAAACTCCCTGGAAAATTATTCAAATGGACAATAATAAGGTATAGAAGTTGTAATGAAGGTCATAAAGCAAAAACTTTCCCTAGAAAAAGGAAGTGTCCAGTTGACTCCTGAAAAGGGAATGAAGTTCTTTCTAAAGGATCAATTGATTTTTTTAAATATTGTGTGATTGGTCATTATAAAAAAAGATTCCCTATGAAGAAGGATGGGGAATGGGATCATCAGGATTGTACAAATATATTTTTATAAATTTCTAATGCCATTCCAATTCAAGATGAGGAAACAGAAAATGACATATGAAAGGTATGGATTATTTCCTAGCTCATGTTTCGATATTATAGAATCATAGGAAATTATGCAAAATTTTTTTAGGAACCATGTATAAATTAACAATGTGGAAAAACATTGATAAAGGATAATGAATTAATGTTAGATATTTAAGATGTCGAAATATTAGGAATGAAAGAGTTATATTTTTTTTATGGATGATGAGATGTTTAAATGTATTAATGATTGGATTACTTGGGGAAAAATATTCTATTATGTTTAGACCTGATTTTTTAAATGTGAAAATGTTTTCCAAGGAAGAGTTATCTTTTATTTTTTGGATATTACTTAAGGAACCATTTGGGCTTACATGTTCCTTTAATTTGAAGAAATTATAGGTCATTACTTTTTGGGATGAAAAAGCGAGTTATCAGATAACATTTGTGGTAATAATATGTCATGTTTATTTTTTAAGAATTTATATCATCATTGAGAATGTTAAAAAATTATATTGTTTCTGGACAAGGAAAACATGTAGAGCATGTGACAACCCATCACATTTGACAAATCTATGGGAATTGAACCCATAACCAAAGTGAGATTGGGATTTATTTCCTTCCATCGGGCTACATGAAGTCCTTAGTATTTATGACTTATTATTTTTAGTTAAATGATTTTATGGATCAGGAATAAATTGATTTTGGGAACTTCTAGTTAAAAAATCTATTTCCTTATTATATGAAAGTGATTAAGTGATTCAGTGGTGAAGGTTATTTAGGAAGATGTTTGCTCTTTCGGGAACACTATATGCCTAAGAAAAATAGAATACTTTGGTATTTCAATTGATAAGTAATGTTAGTATTTTATTTTGGATGAATATATGTTATTATTATGAACATGTTGAGATTTGGGTAATTTATTGAAATTATTGACCTATCATTATGAATATGTGATTAGGTTAATTACATTTCAGGGTGGGAGATTAAGAGTAGTTTATGTTATTTGGAGATAAGTGTTAATATTTACTATAGAAGACTATGTGATTAAATTCTTCTGATTTTTGATTTTCAATAATAGTTTTGATTATATTCATGTATTTTAAGGGAAATTGTTTATTGAATAGTTTTTTTAAATTTGTGTATAGTTTTTATCTATTTTGTAGATTAAGAGTATTATTTATTTTTATAAAAGATTATTATTTTTGGGGATTATTTGATTAGTTACTGACCATTTTTTTGGATAATATCTAAAGACACGGGTAATGTATAGTTCATATTTTGTGGATTAGGTGATTCTCTAGATGGTGATTCTAGAATTTCACATGTGACCATGTCATCATTAATACACATCATTTAGAGAAAAGACAAGTTTTTAGTAGAAACATATTAAAGGATGAAACTCTACTTGAAAAGTATGTATATTTCTTAATGTCTATAGTTAGTCTTATAAAGAAAGTCTCCAAATTTATAAAATAAACGTTAAAACAAAAATGTTGTTTATTTAATTTTCCTATTGGGAAACCTATGATTTTTTATCCTATAAGTAGTTTCAGGTTTTCTTATTTTTATCTTTCTCCGGATCATGTTTTCTATCACTCTTCATTATAACGTGAAACATAATTTATCTTATGTATCTATATTTTCCTACAAGGAATCCTTGAATTGGTTATCTTGGGGGACCTTTTTTACTTATGTTTTTTTCTTTTAAAGTTATAGTTTTATTTACTCTTTTTCTGATGTGAGACTTCCAAAGAAGTTTCTGGGAACAAATTTAAAATTGGGAAAATGAAATTTCCAAAATGGGGGAAGGATGTAACAACCCAAGTATTTATAGAATAATACCTTTTTACATATATTAATATTTATTAATAAAATATTAATATTATGTTAAATAAGAAACTTTTTCTTGTTAGCTTACTCATCACGCAACAACAAGTTTCATTGAAATCATAGGTTGCACAAAATTTTGAGTTATACCTAAAAATAATATAATAATATAATTATTTTAAATGGCAGTTAACTCATAACCATTGTATCACTAGGAATTAACATAACTTACTACATTATGATTAAAATTTTTTGTTATATTTTTTACATTTATACAATAAATTTTATAGGATTTAAGTAAGAAAGAATACAATCTTAACCATGAAATAATCTAACATTCTTTAAAATATCGACATACCACCTTTTGAGGGAGAACCCATTTTAAATATAGTTTTCATCACATTTATATGTTCAATTTGTAAAAAGATATTATTTAATTAGAATCGTAACATCAATATTCAATTTTGATGATATTTTGGTATTTTTATGATAATGTTCATTTTTTAATGAATAGTGAAAAATACCGCATTTTAATTCAAACAGTACCTTTTTTATATAATTTATCTAGATTTTTATATTTTTTAATTGGTTTTAAATTTTAATTGTATTATATTTTTACCCATTCATCCAATTTATGTCATTTCATGTAATTTCACATTAAAATTGGACAAAAAAACATGTCAATATTTTAGTAGTTTTTACTTTTTAAAAACATTTATTTTGTTTCTGACAACGGGAATTAATTTCTACAACTTTTGTGATTTGAATTTGGAAAAATATATTACATATTTAGAATAATGAAGTTCAAAGTGTGTAAATGGGTAAATTTTATTTTTATATATTATGAATAGTAACTTCAACAAATATTTTATTTACCATGTATAAAGGGTAAATCTGGTAATTAAAGGTAATGAATAATACTATAATAATATTATATTACCCTAAAACAAGTGATAACCCTATTTTATGATACATGGTTGACCATGGAAATCCTTCGGTCAATTTTGGAACCCCATCGAGACACATGTATGTGTAAAATGACCTTATATAGAAATTTATTTAATGTTGAGGAAAATGTTACATAAAAATATATCATTTAGTAAAACAATTTTTATACTGGGTTATATAAGTTATCATTTAGACTAAAAATATTAATTAGATTGATGCAATAATTTCCTAGATCATGATATTTTTATTATAATTTTTAGACATCAAATAAATAAATTTATTTATAACACAACGATGATGTATGGATAACATTTTTATTGAATAGTTTAAATAAACGAGATTACAAATATTAAAATAAATTTATTCTAAATTTTTTAATTACATCAATTTTTTTTTCTAATATGAATGATTTGTTATATTTTATTTAATTAAGAATTATTGAAAGAATAATGTTACTATTTATTTTTTAAAAGTCATTATATGAATAGTTTAAAATTGATAAAATTGAGTTTTTAAAATAAATTAATATTTTATTAAATGATACAATAATCCCAAAAATATGATATTTTTCAAAATGACATATATGATGATTCAAATTTAATTAATGAACCATTTTGAGTCTGTTGGAAATTTATAGTAAATATATTATCCAAATAGTATGAATATACAAGAGGACATTGTAAATTTTAATTTGGTTAACTAAATGTAAAAGTAAAATGATTATGTTAATTTTATGCCATAAACATGTATAAAACCCATTGGATGGGAGGATTTAGAAGTATACTCACCTTATTTTCTAATTAAATGAGTTGAGGACCTTTTAAAATTGAAATTCATTTTATAATAGATTAATACTTTAAAACATTGCTAAAGTCTCACTCATCCCTCTTATAAAAGGCCACCCCAACTAACCCTTTACACACAATAATAAAGACTCTTGGATCATCCAAAATCTTCTCCAATAATCTCCCAACATCTATCTATTCATCTTAGCTGACTTCCCTTAGTCAGAAGGCAATTCAAGAAATCCTTTTGGTTCAAACCAAATTGAGTCACCTAATTTAAAGGTAACATCTTCTCTCAACTTCTTTTATATCATTTTCTTGTCCAATACACAATATCTCCTTATTATTTTGTTTTAATATCAAAAATATTAACCACTATATTCTAGGTTTTTTATGATAATTATTCAAACAACACTTATACACACATCTATCTAATAGGTATAAAATATACTATTTCTGTGGACGACGGGCTACTACCTCACGAAACGATTTTTGTTCAATATTTTCCGACTACTTATCATTGTTAAAAATATGATGAAACTATAATTATATATGATATTTATGATATTTATTTTATCTCTATGCTTATTTAATTCTCATTTAGAACATTCCATTATGCCATTCATGCTGTAGAAGTATGATAGTTTAATTTGAGTAAGTGCAGAATACCACCACCTCAAAGTGATATGAATCGTTCACACCATACATGGAACATATAAATGATGAATTTAATGAACTTATGTAACATATAAAAAATATATTATAATTTAATTATAATATACCTATTTATAATTATAATTTCATTCCTTAAAATATGAAAAAAATGAATGTAGCGTTCATGCGTTCATACGTCTTACCAACTCCATGAACAATGCATTTCCTCTATTATCTCTAAATGTAATCTACTATTATATATAAATACAAATACTGGATTTATATAAAATTTAAATCATTGATATCATTTTGGAGAATATTTAATTGTGACCAAATGGACAAATTGTAATTATAACAAGTTCATTTTTTAATCAAGGTCTGAACAACGACAAAATGTTCAATATGAACTCCAATAATTAACTAATTTTTATAGAAAGGTAATACGTGATATAATATAAATAATAAAATTAAAAAATAATCTCAATAAATAATAATTTAACATAATTTTATTATTCATGAAGAACAAGGAACATACGATACAAATCAGACACAAGGTAAGAGAACTTCGTAAGATAATTTCCTTTCTTTGGGTTTACCTTCTCCTTCATGATTATGTCGTTTTTTCATACTGTGATAAATAACCTTTTATCTAGTATTTATAATTGATTTATGTGTATTTAATGTTAATATACATTGTCAATCTATTTTATTCTCTAAATGATTGTTTTATGGGACTTCATCTCAATCTCGTTTCATTGAGGTATATTATAATTTATACACCACATTCCTTTATATGGTGTATAAAATCCCTGGACTTTAAATTTCATTAAATGGGAATATTTTCTCTACAAAGAGTTTTAATAATTGAATTTTTTTTTTAAAAAAAATACATGTTAACAACTACCTTTATGTTGCCACAAAAATTATGTGATGTTTCGCATCCATGATAAGAAGTAATGTTTTATAAAGGAAAATAAATACCATATATTCTTTTCAAGTATTTTGGTACAGAAAATGGTTTTTATAATTGATTTATTATGTCATTATATTTAAATTATATATTGTGATTGTAATTTGGAAATGTTATCTATCCTTTATTCTTGTGTTATGTGTTATGATTATGTTATGGTTCTTGGCTATTGTTTATGTCTAAGGGTGGTTCCACGATAAACCTAGGGTGGTGAGCATGATATTTCTCTCCAATGCATTGGGTAATGTGAAGGAGGTAAATGTAAATGTTTATCCTAATAAATATAGGTAATATAATGTGACGGGTATTCCAAATGTAACATCCTTTGTAGTTGGGAAAGATACAATGTATGTATGTTATTGATGTCACAAGAGTCTTTTATTATTTATGATTTCTAGGTGTTATTCATAAATATTATGATTTTAATGAGGTGAGTTAAAAAGATTATGTATTTATGTATTGATAGACTAATATTTTCTCTCATTATTTTATAACCCTTATTGAGTTTTTTATGCCTATCCCATGTTTTTGAAATATTTTTCACAGGGTATATTTAAGTGTAAAATAAAGGAATAATTTATGATTATTTATATCAAAGAAAGAATTCTTATTTTATTTAAAGAGCTTTAATTTTATAAAAAATGGATATTGAGTACAGGGGTCTACATTTTAATATTTTAGATGTGATGTAATAGTTATGGCCTAATTCTATAATAATATAAACCTAAAAATATACTCAATGTAAATTATTAACATAATTATAGATTATGTAATGTTTAAGGTCGGGTCCTTATATATAGGGTAGCATACAAGACACCAATCATTATGTCCCCATTTAAAATTGTTTTTTTGGGAAAACATGTCTTATCCCTTTAGAAGTCGATTATTAGGTATATTGGGCTATAATGAAATGAAACATGAATTTGGATCATGTTCGAAATCCCAATAAGTTTAATATTAAAGAGCTTGAAGAGATTAGATAGGAATCATATGAGTACTTAAGACTCTATAAAGAAATAGAAAAATCACAAAATGAAAGAATGATACATCAAATTGAGTTTAATGTGGGGGAGAAAGTCTTATTCTACAGTTTACAACTGAAGCTGATACCTATGGAGATCACACAAGAGGACATTTGAAGGAGTGTTACAATCAATGAGAAACGTTTTAACTATTATATTGATAAATTTTATATATATGCAGTGGATTCCATCATACTGCATGACCCCATCATCAGTTGAGAATATCTTGATATTTCTTACCATCTCATATATATATATATATATATATTATTTTTCCATATTTAAAATTCATAATTTCATGTACACAAACCATATCAAGGGTTCACATTTAGGACAATGACATATTTTATGTGTGGAGGGGTGGCAACATTTTTGGGTAGTAATTTAGTTGTTTTCTTTTTTTGTGTGTTCTAAATTAATTTTCAAATTAAATTCTCATAAAAAATTACAACTAACATTCTCATGTAGATCATATGTAAAATGAATGATTTCAAAATTTCATTTGTAAAATTATAATCCTGAGCAATATATCCTCATTAAGGGTTGATTTTATAATAATTTATGTCATCGATGTTATGATTTTTTGTCTTATTATAACACCTTTCACATTTTGACATCATTATTTGTGCTATTTGTTCATTGTAAATTATGTCATTTATTTATCCACAAAACCTTTCACTCAACCATAACTAGTGATTCCTTTCAAACAAAATTTAATTTAATATCATGAATGGTTAAAAAATATTCTTATATAAATAGTTGATCTATATGTTCATTTATATTCTGATCTGTTTCATTAATATATAGAATTGACCAATGTGTGTGTACCTATTATCTAATTTTTGTATACCCTAAAAAAACAAAATAAAAATAAAAATAAAAATAAAAAGACAAAATATGGGTTGTGTCTTGGGTAGCTAAAAACCAACTCTTCTATGACATGTGATCTTATTATAACTATTACAATTAGTGTCGTGAGGAGATCCATTAATGTCAGAGATTTGAGTTTGAGATTTTATCCAAATGAAAAATTTGAAAAAAAATAATGACTAGACTGGTGAAATTTTAAACATTTGGGGATATCTAATTCGGGAGCTTATGGATTGACTTTTTGTAATGATTATGTGATTGGGTTTCAAAATATGATTACAAAAGAATTTAGTACAGGTTCAGTGGAGTAAAAAAGGTATGAAGAATTATTTTACATGACCTGGATATAATGAATGAAGGGTAGATATATTATCATGGAATGGTTGTCACACACACATTTGAGGAATTAGTGTCATGCTTGACCATAAACTCGTTTCACTATGATTATTAAAAATCTCATTGTATTTTTTAAACATAATTTATGAGACAATGACTTTAAAATTTATTCATATTGACATTTTTAAATTCTTAATTTTACTATATTTCCACTAGAGAATGAGGAATATTAAGATTCATTTCTTGTCATGATTTTATGGAACACATTATCTTTTTTTCCATGAGTGAAAATGGGTAGGTGTGGGGCTGTGATCACATCACAATTCACTAATTTATTTCACCCATACATCATTATTTTAACTTATTTGGTATTTAAACATACATATATTATATCAAATTACACATCCCATTTGATTCAATTATTAAATTTTTATAATAGTTGAAAATAAAATTTTACTTGTTTTGGTGATTTAGTTATAGGAAGAAGTGATTTGGACGGTCGGTGTTGGGAAAAAATCTCGCAAGGTATCATTGAAGCATTTTTGAGGTGATTGTGTTTGTTGACAAAGTGGACATCTGTGTTGTGATTGTTGACAAAGAAAACCATGACATACAAATTTTTTGACAAAGGGGATTTCATGGTGGAATGTCGAGTTCAAGAGTTGTGGTTAACGATCAATGTTTAATTAAAGAACTTCAACAAAGGAATGGATGATCTGGATGCGGTACAAAAAGAGTAGAAATAAGGTGGTTCTGTTTTCCAGTTTTTGCCAAATTTTAGGGAATGAAAATTGACAAATCATGAAATGTGTTTTTTGGAAATAGGAAATGTGTGCCATGTACTTGAAGGAGAGGAAACTTGTGCGCTATATGTTTTTCAAGATGCGTGCATCAAAATATGGAAAATGTATAAGGGTCGCGTAGGTTTTGGAGTTGTCGCACAAGTGATTTGCGCTGCAGGAGACTTGTGCAACCAAACTTGAGCATCGAGGGGAGACTTGTGGGACATCGCGCAGGGTGTCCAAATGACTATAAATATAGGTCAACCCCTCCTTATTCAGTGAAGACTTCAACAATTAGAAAAATCAGAGCTCCCATCACGCAGGTGTGGTGGTCGTGCATGTGGTGTCTAATCACACATGTAGGAGTTGCATTCCAGGTGATAGTTACGTGCCATAGGTGGTTTGGAAGAGAAAGAAAGTGGGTCTACCAAGTTTAGAGTTGAAGAAGGAGGTGTCATGCAAGTGGTTGAGCTGGAATTGCATGCCAGATTTTGAAGAAGCATGAAAGTTGTTGGTTGCACGCCAAAATTGGATTGTGCCTAAAAGGGTGTGCATCGTGAAATTTTGGAGTAGTAGAAGCTTGTGTCATGCAAGTGGTTGAGGAGGACTTGCATGACATTCTGGACATGTGTGGAAAGAAATGAATGCTGGCTTAGAGAAGGGATCCAAGTAAGGTTGTTTCACAGTAGTGATTCGGGGCTATGTGGAAGCTGGAAGATTTCCTGATACCTTCGGTGCAAAGTGAGATTCATCTACGGGTGAATGTTGGACTTCAACAGTGCATCTATATACAAAAGAGGTTGTATTAATTATTGATAATGAAGTGAACTACATGTCTATAAACTGTTAGTGGATCCTTTCCAGAGCAGTTAGAAAAGAAAGAGAAAGAATGTGATCCTATCCACCGATAGTGATCCAGAGAGAGAGAAACAGGGAGTGACCCATGAGAAAGCAGTGAGATGAACCTAAACCTTGTAAAGGTAGTGAGCCTGGGCATAGAAGTGATCTAGCCCGAACCATGTAAATAACAGTGTGATTTATTGGATTTGGTACATTGGCACATCATCGTTGTATGCTCCTTGGACGTAGCCTAGTGAGGGTGAACCAAGAAAAAATCTATGTGTCTGTCTGCTTACTTCCCTACATTGCATTTAAAGCATCATCATCAAATAAAGAAGAGAAGAAGTGGTCATAATAAACACACAAGTGAAAATAATGTGACCTTTTTATAAAAAGAGGTCAAGATCCAGTGGGTCAGGAATAATTTTTAAAAACAAAAACAATAACCTGATTCACCCCCCTCTCAGGGTATATAAGCCCATATTGGTCCTAACAGTCGGAGATGTTCCAAAAGAAAAATGGGAAAATGACACAAAATCCCAAGAATATATGTCAACTATTTTGAACACTATGAGTAATGCATGATTCAAATTGGGATTATATTGTTTGGTCTGATCAAAAATTATGTGGGCTACAACTCATTTCAAGAAACCAAAGGCCAATTCAGTAATATAATGGCCCATCCAAACTAATCATTCAAGGGGACAAAATCTACATGATTCCATTGAATTTGGCATGTATTTCAACCATATCTATCTGTGTAATACATAATTTACTACAAAATTTTACATTTAAACAATAAAGATTATTCTTTAAAACATTTATCTTTTTTCCTTTTCTTTAAAATTAGATTTACATACCCAAAAATGAGACATAAGTGGTATCTTTAAATTGAGATTCCCAAAACTTCTTCCCTTATTGGATATAAATGGGCACCTTGGGCCCCCATTTATAATTCTGACCAAGGAATGAAGTGATTCCATTTTGGATTTATAGAGGAGTTATCTTACCACCTTTGAATTTTTTTAACTACATATACTCTTAGTGGGAGATGTAGAAGCAAGAATCCATTCATTGAATCCATCCTCTCCTTCTCATGTTGTAATATTTGACTTTGTGTAATAAATTAATTACATATTCTTCCATTTAATCTATTTTCTTATGTTTTATTATTATATTTTTTTCAATTATATTTTTCATTAATCATGTTATTTGGGAGAAAATCTAGTATATAAATGAGATTGGATATACCATTTCTAAACCTTTACCAATCCAATACATTTCTACGATGACTACCCACCTGTGGAAGAGTAGTTCTTTATAGTAAACGATCTACCTATTAACTAGTTCATTTGTATATTTTTTTGAAATTTTGAGAGCCCAATTTTAATTATAAAAACAAAACCACATAGAATAAATTTTTAGAGTTCAAATACAATCTATAAACATAATTAATCCTCATTTCCAAAGTGGTTATGTACCATAATTCACCACTAACCATAACCAATCCTTCTAACATCAATAAAATCAGGGTTCTATGATTGAATTTATTAATACTAGCCTAAGGTTTAATTCATTTCATCTTTGTGGTTTTTTTAATTCTCATTGGGTTTGGGTGGTGAAATGTTAAGGGATCATAATTAAGTGGTTGTTAATTTTAATGAAAATGATAAATAAATGAGTGAAAAACTAGAGTTATATATATTTTTAATTTTATAAATTGTTTTCTAAAAATAATCTTGTTATAACATTTTCTCAATAACAGTTAAAAAAATTCAATCATCTTCTAACATACTTTTATATCTTTATAAATAGTAACCCTTTATTTTATGTTGTGTTTATTTTTTATCATTATTTGCAGCATATTTCTTTCTACCATTGAGCCGATAATATTTTATGAAAAAACTAATGTTATGTAACATGATTGTATAGTATATTATATTAGTGGACACCATTATATATGAATTTCATAAATCAAATTTTAAATAATTATTTAACATACTAGTTTACTCCTCATTTATACATTTTTGACACCACTTTATGATGCTTCTTTCAAAAGAATATTTTGTTTTCTTTTTTGAGGTTTTCATCCTTCCATTAAACTCTATGATCTTCTCGTCCTTCACTTAGAGTTTGTTAGTGATCTTCTTAAGACATTATATCTTACATTTTCTTATATGAAATTCTATTATAGTTAACTTTTGAGAGGGATAATTATATCATTCAATTCCTTCTTCATGGACTCTTTCATTTCCAATTCTTGTTCATGTTATTTAGGTAAGTCACTTTGAATCATCATTTTTAATCATTTTCACAATTTCATTATTTATTTAGACCTTCACTTGCCTCATCCTTTTATTATCCCTAACCAACTCTTCCTTATTTGAACTAAATTCTTCCTAATTGGCCCTTCTATCTTGAACCTCCATTGAAATGAATGTCTCTTTGAAACCATCATTATAATCTTTCATATTGTATGAAATATAGTAAAATTCATATTCTTGAGTATCATTTTCACCATTTTTTTTGTGGCCATGGAAATTAGTCTTTGATTGAGGTTTCATAGTTTGATAAAATCAATTTTTGGTAACATAATATGGATCCCATGTGACTCTTTATGCCTTAAGAACTCCATGTTTTATTTCTTTTTTACTGATCGATATCTTATAATTTCTTAATAGCTTCCCCCTTTTTATATCTTGATATATCATCATCATTAGTAGTTCCAATATAATTTTTCATATTATAAACCTCAAATATTTAAACAAAATCATTATATGAAAACAAATATAAAAATATATACTCATTCTTACTTTATATTCCTTATCCACAATCACACACTTATTAATGAATATTATATTATATGAAATTACATTTATGTTTTAATTAATAAAATTCTTAATTTATCTCCAATCGTAAGGTAATTACACATTTGATATCAAATAAATGACTAGATCAATTCATATGAAAACAAATCCAACAAGATAAACCAATCCTTCGTTACCAATTTATGGAACTACAATAGACATTAGTGAGAGATTCACTGATGTGGGTTGGTGGGGGGAATAGAGTATGAATATAGTTCTTGTTTCCCATGTACCATTGAAACACTCATTATAATAAATAATATTACCCTCACTTATTATTAAGGCAATTTTTAATTATATTTTTAACTGATTATCTGATTGACTAGTGCACTTACATTAGGACAATTTATATAAGAACGATTATTTCTAAATCCAAATTCCCTGACGATATTCCTAAAAAATATAAGTAATCTTTGAGAATGAAGGAAAAATAATTTGACATGGATTACCTGCAATAGGTTATATCCAAGAAGAACACAATAATTTTTTTGTTGTTGAAAATTTTATTAATATTCACAAGTATTATGGATATAATGTTTTTGTTATGGTCACTCTACCCAAGGATCAACGTATTTATAAGATATAGGTTGTATACCACTACCACCAAATAATCACTAACTTTTTCTATAACATTTCCAACTACTTCAGAAGTAAAATTTTTTTAGATCACATGAGAATTGATGAATACATTTTCTAATGGTTATTGAAATGAATATTTTAAGTTGATCTCAACACTTCCCCTAAAATAAATAGTTATGAACATCATCATTTTAATATCATCACTTTCCCTTTTGCAATAGTATTCATGGAATACTGACATCCTCTTAAAATTTCTATAATGAGATATAATAACAGTCTATACAATTCTCCTAATGTGAATGACCAATAATTATTGTTTCACAAATCACCACTTTTTCTCAAAATTATTTAACTTTCATACAACATGGATAGTTCACCTAACATTCAACATTTTGTGAAACTTCCTAACTTTCGAAAAACATTCACTACAATAAAAACTCCAAATTTTTTCATGACCTTCATATTTCTTGAAAAACCTTGAACTTTATTTCAACTCATAATCCTTCATTAAATTCACTATGTATTTTTAAGAATATGTTTTTTTCATTACACAACTGATTTTTTCATGAATTCACTCATAAAACATGCTTGGTCAAACTGAAAAATTTCTTTTCTTGGCACAACATATGTTTGTAAGAAGGATGCACAAAATAAATACCTTTGAAAAGCTATTTCCTAAATTTAGAGTCTCTTAATATTCAATGTGTAATGATTTCACAAATGAGGGGTGTAATGATATATTTATAGATACATTTTCCCATTTTCATGACATTTTTACTCAACATTTCCTTTCAAGAATTTTTTTTTGGGTAACATCCTTTCTTTGTGATCTTTTTCTGTAAATATTAAATATGAATATGATTCAAAAAATAATATTAAAATTAATTTTCACCTAGGTGAAAATTAAATTCATGTATCACAAAGCATTCATGAAAAATAGAAATATCACAAATTCCATGCTTTTAAGATATTTTGAGAGGCTGTAAAAAACATCATTTTCTTAAAACTTCCTAAGACATCATGAAACAATTTATTTCTTATGTGAAACTTTTTCAGTTGGGTAAAAAAAATTTCCTTTATAATATTTCCATAAGATGGACTAAAATCAACATGTTTAAATATCTTCTAATTTGTTCTAGTATTCTGAATTTAATATGTTTTATTATTCTAAATTGACATACACATTTAAACACTTAAATACCTATATTTTAGGAAAATATCAAGGTATTAATATCCGTAAAAGTTCTCCATAAACACATAATGATATAACAATTCTTGGGTTCTCTTTCTTCCATGCTATCTTCAACATGTATCTCAGTATAACCATGATCGACATTGTGTGCTCACACATTTGTTAATGAAATCTGCCACATACCATTTATTAAGAACACCATCATATCATGATGCGATTACATCATTTAATTTATCAGAAACGTCATTTTTTCATGTAATTTTTGAAATGGTAAATTAAAGTATAATTTTATTCCATTACACCATGTCTATAGAAACATGAAAGCAACATACAAACACACAAAGGTTGGCAGTGATATGGTTGAAAATAAATCTAACAAATAAAACATGGAAATAGAAATTATTATTAATATCCAACATTAATAATGGAAAATGAATTCTAGTAAATGAAATTGATGTATAATTGTATGTTCTAGCTGATTAATTGTAGGAGTTATAAAGAAAATAATGTTGAGATGTATGATGTTGCTACAAATACTTTGTTCAAAATGCACGCTAAACAGTATATGGAACATTAGTGAAATCATCGTACATGGAAACCTATATTGTGGTATCTCTCAAAAGGGTATGGATTGTTATGTTTGTAACACTGAATTAGAATATAAAGGACTACCGTACAAATAAACAATTTTCTTTATGTTTTAATATAGTTCTCTTGATGAATCATATAGAGTCCAGCTCAAATAAAAAAATCAAATTGATTCATTGATCATAGAACAACTCTTAAGTTACTGATAGTTTTTTAAAATCATGGAACAACTATTAAACTTTAATGGTTAATTTGGTATGGTATTTCAGTGGAATGGTTTTTTGAAAAAACATCAATGTATATCATTATTTAAAATCGAAACACATCAGTGGTATAAGAAACAATATTTTAAAAAAATAAATGTTTTAATTTTTTTATCATAAAATTGTTTATGATAATTTTATCTACACATTAATTAATAAACAAAATCATTTTAAGGAAAATTGAAATGCTCTGAAGGAAATTAAAGAAACAAATATATTGTGGGATCTGTGGAAAAATGAAATTGGAGAGTCTATGGAAGCGATTTTCTTAAAGAAAAATAAAGATAAATATATATTATTTTCAATTTTAATACTTCTGAATCTACATGATGGGTATTAAATTAACTTCTAAATGTGTGATAACTTAATTAATATTAGGATACATGGATTGAAAAGTAACGATTCACATATTTTTTACAAAATTTACTACCTTTGGAATTAAATACATTATTACCTAAAAAATTAAATGTATTTGAACTTGATTTCTAGGCCTTCTAATGAAATATTTTTAGAGAACACAATATGCAGTTGAAATTTACAAGATTTTGGAATTATATTTATTGAAGAATTTTTTAATAGGGATAATCATTCCCCATTCATTTTTAATATCCTGATGCATTTAACTATGAATTTTATTCAGGAAACTATATTTTGATGTCCCACACATTATTGATGGATGCATCCAATTGAGAGGTACATTATTTATATGTAGTTAATAATTTTTTGAAATATTATATACATTTAATGATATATTGATATTTTCCTCAACAATTTTATTTTAGAGATACCCCATTCATTTAAAATCATTTATGAAAAATAAATCCAGTAAAGAAGTCCCTATTCCCAATGGTTACCTAAAAAAGCAGTGTGTTAAAATTTTTGAGATACATGGATGGTATTTAGACAAGATATATAATAACTTGACATGATGAAAAAATTATTATTAAATATATACTACAATGAAAGTCATCTACCCTTACAACTATTGGATGACCAATTACGAGGATCTCAAATTTTACACTGACATGAATGTAATTATTACAATAACATATATATATGTTCTACTACATAGTGAAATTTTATATCAACTCATTGAAGATCATAGGATACATAAAAGTAGAACACGAAATGAGGAATATTAATAAATATATGATAATAAAAAGATGGTAGAATGGTTCACACATCGTATAAGATCACGAATACTTCAACAAACATAGATATTATTCTAACACACACACACACACATATATATTCTGTTAATATAATAAATTTTTTATTATTTTTAGATCATTAATTTCATTTCATGACTTAAATTGTTGAATGATTTGAAATTTTTTCCTTGGGGACCTTTAAAAAATGATTGGAAGTTCAATTCATACAATGTTAATGAATTCAAAATTTTTAAAGTAAATTTGGATCTGGAATTGACAACATATTATATATGCATATTTATTTTTTAGACTGTGATACTATGTAAGGTTGACTGATATTATCAAATTAATCTATAATTTCCTTTTTGTTATTTTTTTCAAGTATGAGTATGTCAATTTTACCATGGATATTAAATGAGATTTCTTACAATTTACAAAAATAAAATTCTGTTGATTAATGGATATTGGTGAATGCGAAGCAAATGATCCATATATATTCAAATCATAATAAAAACTAGATTATTATATATAATATACAGTGGATGAAGGTTTTAGTTTGGTTTTTCTCATGATGTGAAATGACTTGTTTAATATAGTTTATGAGGCTGAAAGGTTGAACTCTAAAATTGAATACCATAAATGATTAAATACTGACTTATTTTTTATCATGATATTTGGAAATTTTATATTTCATGGATGAAAAAATTTAAGTAAGAAATAATGGCATTGAATAATGACATGATTAATATAGAAAATGATTGTATGTGTGGTCATCCATAAACTTATCAACTACCTATGTATGATGTTATTCATTTTTAGTGTCATACAAATTGTTTTATATTTAATTTTATTTTTATCAATAAATTGTTTATTTGTAAAAAACATATTTCTATATTATTTCATATTTGTAGTAATACATTAATTTACCTATAAATTATGATAATTAATTTCACTTTTATATATCTATTTTAATTTTTAAATTTTATTCTATTAATGAAATACTTAGTTGGGGAAAAAAATGTTCTCATTGAATTAATTTATATATATACTAAATATATTGTTTCATTTTTAAATTATAGAAATGAAGAAAATATTATTTATTAATTGTGGTTAATTTCCACATGATTTTTCCTATCCATGAAAATTCCATCGAGGATTCCTATTAATCTATCACGTCATATATTTAGGACCCCACTGACTCTACATTGAGAACACATATCATTTCCTTGGGGTCTAGTCATTGGAATCCAAGGATTACTTATTTGTCCGCCCCAATATTTTCTAGAACACTACCTAATGATTCCCCATGTTCTGAATGTGATGGTCTTGTAAAGATAGAATAGGTGGTCAAAAGTGTTTGCTCAAGTGGATATTTTAAGGTCACATTTATAAGTACAAAATTTCATGTGAAAATAATTATTTAAATTTTATACAAATAAGATATATTTTAACAATATTTATAAGAAATATAACAAAATAGACAAACATTAACAGTTAATAATTGTGTAATTTGAACTGATTGATGATAATTTTCCAATTTGATTGTTTTTAGTTCCCCATAGAATATTATGTTAAAATTATTGGTCATATCCTTGTCTAATTAGTGTCGTAGACTATGTCCCTTCCAATTATATATTCTAATTGTAGGTATATGTATTTATATTGGAGAAATGGGATATTTTATTAGTAGATAATGTAAAATTTAATACATTATTTTTGAATTAAATTCCATTATTTAATTATATTATACTATTTTGATTTTTTTTTCAAATGATGTTACTACACTTTATTAGAGTTTATTATATCACATAAAATTGGTCATTATAATATTTGGATATGAATATAAAATATATAAAATGGATATTGTGGCCTGTTTTCAATGATACATTATTGGCTAGCAAGTAGATGTATGGTAAAGAACTCAAGTGGTACCTCGAGAGTAGTTTAAACTTTTTTTATATTTATGACCCTTAGAATCATATGGTTTTGAAGAATATATTTAATAATAATATGATTTTACAAGTATATATATATATATTCAAATATATACATATATATTCATGTGAAAAGAATATGAAATTTCATACATTAATATTATATTATTTGATAATTATTTTTGACTATTTCAAGAAAAAAATCAATGATCCATGAAAAAAACCATCCATCAAAAGGCTAGTTTGAAGAATCTTTTAATAAATATATACAAGAAGGGATTATATTCTTTATATAAAATTTTTAAATGACAATATTAGTTATTTAATATATTAAAATGTTGATTTATATCATTTTAATTTAGATAATGTAGTCAGGAGTCTATGTTTTTTGAATTGAAATTAGTTTAGATGTTTATATGAAATCATATGAATGTTATATGAATAAAACATAAAAAGTGGTAGGGGTAAGATTTTATTTTTTAATATAATTGTTAAAAAAAACATCATATTACCTTAATAAATTATGAAACTGAGGATTATTTATATAATATCATGAAAACTAATTTTAAAAATTTTATGCATTGAATATAATTATATATTTTATTTTACTTTTTATATTAGTTGTTTATAAATTTTTGTTGTAAACATAATTTCTATATGGAAATATAGTGATAAAAATATGTTCATTTTGTATATATTTATTCCCAAAATAGTATGTTGTACATTTCAATATTAGATTTCACTTATCACTAGTTTTGGTTGTTTGATACGATTCATATGGAATATTATTTTTTATCTTATATGATATTTGATGATGTGGGTATGGATATATAATGTATTTATAGTAGTGGTAAAAAGGTGTAATTATTATAACATTATAATTTAAGGGGATAGTTTACAATGTAATTACTTAAGTTATATATATATGTAATATTTTTTATATTAATTACATTAAATTTTACGAATTTTTGATTTCTTGTTAAAAATAATATAACAATGGGATTGGAATCATGCACACTAATTATCAGACTTCTAGGATGGTATAGATAGTTATGTCCTTAAGAATGATATTCTTGGTCATGTGCACGAGTTTATTTCTCAATGAATTGTATCTGAAGTCTAGTGAATGTCACTGGGGACTGCAATAACTTCTACTTTAGTTTCAAGTAATTATGTCCATACAAATGCTCAGATGTAATTTATTATGATGTCAAATAAATCTAGTTATTTGGTAAAAAATATAGAAATAGGGGACTCATATAAAAATAAAACATATAAAGGTAATCACTATACAAAATTTATTAATTGAATTATATTTGAATATGACTAGATGCATCCCCAATGAAATTACATTGATGGATGGTTCAAGTCAGTTGGAAAATGATTCATTTTCAGAATCATTAATAACAAAAATATTTTGTGTTTTTATGTTGAAATTTAAACATAAATAATTTTTTATTTTTAAAACCAATGATCATATTTGTGTTAGGATATGGTATTAGAGATTATGTCCATGATAATGATGATTGTAGTTCATCAAGAGATAGTAATGATGCTCGATATAGGACACGATGGTGATGTTTTATTACTAAACATTATTATTAACTTATTGTATTTAGATATATATCTGTGTGTGTGTGTGTTATTTTTATAATTTGTTTCATGGGTTACTGATTTTTTCGTATAATAATGTATGTATTTTTATATAATTGAATTATGTGGTTAATATAAAAGATCATTGGATGTTAATGTTTTTCTAGATGTTATTGATGGATATGTTCTATGTCAATGTTTCTAATTGTTTTGGAATAAAATAGATACATTACTGCATATTTTTTTGGACATTAATATACATCTATAATTTAAACTACTATAATAGGTGGTATAAAAAATATGTGTAAATTTAAAACAGCAACATTGATAGTACCATATATACTATTTGTTTAAAATACTTATAGATATGTTGTATTATTCCACAAATTTATTTTATAGAAAACAACCACTAAAAATGAAAAATAATTCTTAATGTATGTTTAGTGAAACCTGAAACAAAACACCCTCTATGAAATATAGAAAACTTTCCAAAAATATTTTTCTTTTCCACTTTTAGTGTCTATTTTATAAACCCACATCTTGCCTACCAATCTGTGTATTGGATCAAGTTTTTTGACTCATTTTATTGATTCATATCTAGTTTTATGTCAATATTTATTCCATTTTCATGATGTCTTATTTAGTCAGTAATATTTTATCATGTATCTTGATTATACCCATATTCTCATCTTATGCTCACAATGATTTTCGATAGTTATCTCTTATATTTACCCTTTCTAATCATTTGAGCTCACCCCTTCTTATGTTTTCATTTACCCAAGTAATGAATATAAGAAAAGTTTGAAATATATTGAATAATTCATTTTGGATAGAATAGGTCAAAACTTTTTGGTGTGTTGTTAAGGATTAACCAAATTCATATACACTGGAAAAATGTCATTAGTCGAAAAGTACATGAGTTTAGTTAGCAAATTTTTTATCTTAATTATCTAAAACTATATACCTAAAAAGTCTTTTGAATATATTAAAATTAATTATTTTCATTAATAATTTAATTAATAAAAGATTAACTCAATGCAATCATAGTTTGTATTATTTTTTGGTCTAGATAACTTTAGAGATTATGATGTTATATGTTGATGATAATTTATTAGTTAAAAAATTCATCATAGTTTGATAGTTAATGGTTTATCAAAATTTAAAAGGTGTGGCCAAAGATTTAGTTTAGGTGATGAAATATTAAATAATTTTAGAATTAGGATGACACAACATTAGTAAAAACCCTAGGGATAAGTCCTTGGAATATGTTATTGTATAGGATAACTTATTGAAATGTCAGAAATGTAGAGTTTATATGGTTTATCCTTGAAAATACGTCCCTTTTAGGATACTAGAATGTGGATAGTGAATCTGGAATAGTTATAGCTAGTAAAAATAATCATAAAGATGGAGTTTTGGGTATTGAGTCAACTATAGAATAATGAATGACAACGAGAACTAATGAATCATTATTCAATAATAATTAGGGTAATTTTATTTATTTAATTGACATGTTTTCTATTAAACATTATGAATTAATTGAACCAATTATTAATAAATTGGATTTTGGGACCCTAATATTAAAATTTACATGAAATGCATTACTTTAATGAAGAGTGTTATATATTGAACCAAATGAATCATATATTAAATGATTAATTTGAGAAGGAATTTTTTGATTGTGTTTTTTATATTAATTTTTTGTATACTTTTATAAACATAATATTTTTTATTTGAAATAGAATCAAAAAAATAACGATGATGTATATTTTAATCGAGAAACCCCTATGTCTTATATCCCAATAGGTGATCACACATTAATGATTAAATATTAGTTTACTTTTGAAAATTTATCATCTATTTATTACCAAACATAGAGAGGATAATATATTAATATAATTTTAAACATGATTCTTTTAGCTATATATTAGTGAGAGACAATTTGGTGAACTCAAAAATTTATTGGTGATTATTTGAAACATCTATGGACTATTTTTCAGTAATCTAATTTAATGGGTTTTAAAAATTTATAAAATAGTATTTTTACCAATAAAGTTTGTTTTATGTTAAGGTCATATTTTGTGGAAAACTATGGGAAAACAAATTTTCATGAATTTATTACTCGTAGGTTTAATATATATATTTTTAAAGTAATAATGTTTTGATTTATTTTTGAAGATGTAAGAAAGATAGATTTTTTAACCTTGCGATTGATATTTGATTTATGATTTTCTTGAGGCGATTTAAAGATTTATAATTTGATATATATATATATAATGTCCTCCATATCAATTTTCTGAATATGTTGTTAATTAAATTTGATGAATTAAAATATTATGAATTATTTAGGATAATATGTTATTTAACTATGGTTTTATGTGTTGGAGACTTATATTTTTCAAGTAATATAATACTATATAGAATATATGATTAGGGTATAAACAATCAATAAATTGATTGTGAAAAAATAAGTGTGTAGATATAGCTTATGATAGTAAGGTGGATATGGCTTTGGTTATTATATCTAGAATAATAAATATTTTATGAATATACTCTATTAAAATAATTAGTATGTAATAAATGAAATTTTAAGGTTGAAATTTATCTAAGGGAGTGGAATTCAATGACCCGAGTTATTAGATCATTTTAATTAATACTATGTTAAATATATTTTACAAACAAGACACAAAAAAAAACTTAACTAAAATGACACATGATAAAAAAAATATTAATAATATTACCATTAGTGGATAAAAAAATAATTATCAATTCCAAAAATTATATAATGTTACTCCCTATGATTAATATTTTGAATTGGATGATTTTTAAGAACCATTTTAAAAGGTCTAAATAATATTTCCTTAATGAATTGAATGGATCACATATGAGTGTTTATTATAATAGGTAATATATATAATTTCAAAACTTTTATTTTAATATTCATTTATTTAGTAATTAATTTGAAATAATATTAAATATCCATGATGTTAAAAAATATCATTTATTTATAAAATTGTTTCTTAATACATTTCATTTGCATTTAGAGGAAAATTTTGAAATTTTGTAATTTTAAATTGAATTTTTTTTAAATATACTTTTCAATATTATCTTAAGATTTATTTTTGGAATTTTAAAAAAATAATTTATTTTATTTTAATATTTGAAAATTTCATTTATATAAATCAAATGACTTTTATTATATTATTATTATATTAATTATAATTCTAAATTTATAATATAATTTTTATGAAAAAATATTTATTTTATAATGTAATATATAATTTAAAAAAATATAGTTCTAAATTATATATCCATATTTGGAATTTTAGAAATTATGTTATATTCTTCAAAAAAATTGTTTATAATACATTCTATATTTTGTATTTTTATTTTTATTTTTATCTATTTTAAAAATTGAATAAAAATGTTTAAAAATTTATACTCTTTAAGAATAAATTATATTATAAGGTAAATTTAATTTTAAGGTATAATGGATAAACAACCTAGGTTAAAACTATTTACGGTGGTGAAAACTAAAACGGTTAGAATGAGTAATCCAAGAAATAAGGGTCCTAAAATATTAAAAATTGTTTTATCTATGAGTGATGGAGGTGTGTATTGAAATTATGTCATATAAACTTAATTATTTCTCAATTTTTAATCATATTCCAAAAAGGGTTACATCCTAGTAAGGAAATGTTTTAGGTATTTACAAAAATACCTTCCCTTTACACATTAATAAGGGGTTACCCTGTCCCAATTCTCCCACATAAGAAAACCCATTATGTAAAGTCCCAAATATCTCATCCACATTCCTATATACCACAATAGTATTAATCTCTAATAAAAATTCCATTCTTCCATGTTTTAATACCCTTTTCAAAAGAGATAATTATATGATGAGAGTTATCAATTCTGAACATCTCTTTATTTTTTCATAGTTTTTATGTTCCATTCATATTCATAAAATTTAATTAAACAATATTATAATGATAAAATATGTATCATTATTATGCAAATATATTATTATAAACAGCGTACATAAATTAACCACCATCCCCCTTTCCATTAAAGAAATTGAAAATGTGAATAATGTATTGGGCAGACTACCACCTCCACAAAAGAAATTGTATTGTTTTTCCTTCAACAACATACAAGGATACTATTAATAGGTCAGTTAAAAAAATAATAAAATATAATTATTACATATTTTAAATTGTAAAATGAAGCACTAAATTCCACACATCTTATTAAAATGGGAAACAAAATCATCATCTATGTGTACTTGTGGACTACTGCCTCCATGAAAGTATCAATTTTCACTTTTCAGTAAATAAAATCCATACATGTATAGTCATGAACATGTTTTAGAATAATAAATATTATATTTATGATATTAAAAAGGTTATTTTAATTAAAAATAACAATAATCTAAAATTTATGAATGGTAATCAATCATTATAAAAATAACCTTTTTAAAGATCAAAACTAAGAGGAAAATAATTTATCTATACATTGGAATTTTTTTTATCCAGAAATTATTCTATTTATTAATTAAAATTATGATATATAATGCCAAAAACACTAAATTATATCATCAAGATACTATTATAATGATCTTATAACTTAACCACCTCATTATCATCTATTAATCATAGTATGTTCATTTTTGGGATTGTTTGACTACCAACTTAAATAATGATATGAAATTATATCATGGATGGATATGAAAACATAATTATTTATATAATATTATATATATAATTATTTTTATATTTTCAATTTATATATCAATTTTTAAATAATTAATTATGAAGACATCATTCATTGGTTAAAAATAACTAAACAATTCTCATTTTCGATTCCACCTTCGATGATAAATTCTAATGTAAACATGAACAAAAATTAAAAATATTAATTATAGTTTATAGCCTAAAACAATTATATTTTTTTAAATAATAATTTTTAAGGAGAAAAAATATTATCCACACTCCAACTAAAATATTACAAACCATTACAATTTTAAACATGTGATGTAGTTAAATAGGTAAAATCTAATTAAAATATGTGTGTGTGTCTAGAATGATTATTATTAGAGAGTGTAAATATTTATATTTTTAAATAATATTTTTATTTAATTAATGAACTTTATTAAATTATTTAGAATGTTTTGATAAAATACTGAATGAATCAAGACCAATGTAAGGGGTTTTCATCTCAAATTACTCTACATTAGATTTTCTTTTATTATGCACCTAATTTCATTTCGATGGTTTATATAAAATATATTTTAGGTAACATATATAGAATTAATCTTCAAACATGTTATTTTATGTCCAATACAATTCCTTATCTTATGTGGGATTTTTATTAAAATTTTTCTCAATCCGTAATTTTTTTCATTTTTCAATTACAATTCATTAAGATATGTTACATGTTATGAACCATGATTCATTTTTGTGGGGTTTTGTTGATTTAAAATCAGTTAAATATTATATATTTTTCCTTATATTTTATGAGATAAACATTACCAAATCATGTTCTTTCCTTCATATATATTTTCAATCAAGTGTAACCCTAGTCGTAAGAGTTTTTTTTGTAACTAGATTTTCAATCATTGATTGATGATTGTTCACATAATATTAATTTAAATAATTTTGGTATGTTGTTCCATTTTAGAATATAACATGATATTATATTTATTTTTAAATTTACCACATAAATTCCTATGAAACAATTCATGCTTCTTGGATAATGTTTTCCAAAACGGATATTGATAACTCAAATCTCATTTTTTTATGTCATATTGTTTTATATTCAATTTTTTTCATTATTGTGATATACCACCCTAATAATTTTATATTATTTTTTATTCCTCAATTTTAAAATGATGACTCAATGCAAAATAATATTTTATTATATTGGGTTTAAATAATATCATCTCAAAATATTAAAAAGATATTCAATCATTTCCAAATCAAATGATATATCATTAAATCAAAATTTATTTTGAAACCATTTCTTTATTTTAATAGATTTATTATTAAATATTCACATAATAAAAATATTTCTCATATATTTTTCACATCACCTTATTGAAACCCATATTTCCATTTGAAGGAGAATTTATTAATGATTCTTTTTAATGTAGACTTTTTTAACCATCTTTTTTCACATTAAAAATTTAAGAACTTTATATCTCTTTTATGATGTAATTGCTGGGATTTATTTCAAAATACTAATTATAGAATGTCTTTTTTTCAATTCCTAAAAATCATTTTTTAGGACATCACATTTTTTATTGATCCATGATATCTCCTTTTATGAAAATGGTATAAATGATTCCTAAAAAACACATTTAGGGATTTATTTACATTAACATAATTATCACTAAAGGGATGGGATTCAACGAAATTATTATTTTTGGAACCAACCTCAAAATTTTTTGATCAATAATTCTTTTTACAATTTTATGTTTGGTTATAAATGGTTTACATTATAAACGTAATCTTTAGTGATAACATATATAAATTTAATGAAACCCATTTTTTCCAATGGATCTTTATTATGTGATTGTTGATTTTTTATTAAATAGAACTATATCTATAGGTGATTAACATGTGGGGTCATATATTTCCATCCAATGTATTGGGAATGTTTATATCATATTATCATAAATGGGTATATGTGGAGTTTTTTGGATGATAAATTCTACATTAGAGGATTACTCCCAATCCCAAAAGTATACAAGATGATTTACCACAAGGAAATTCGTTCATTAGAAGGATTATCCAAAGAAGTGGTATAATATTTTTTTTATCCCATGTAAAAGGGTACACAAAAGTACTCTTGCAATACCATTAAGGTACATGGGTGGTTATCCTAAGCTTACTATTTAATGAATTTTTTGTTGTGTATCCTTGAAATATGGTTTCTATGATAATAATTATTCTATATTTGAATAATATTTTATAGTTTGTTAATTATTCTCAAGATTATGTCATGCTATCATGACTCATGTTTATTAATTCAATCTTTTGATTATTTTATTATTTAATATGAAGCATTATTATATGATTAAAACTGATTATTTTTTCTATATAATCATTATATGTGACATGATTATAACCATATTATATTCTTTATCCCACTTATAATCATTTATAGTTATCATTTATTTTCACTCTTACTAATCACCTAACCTCATCTATAGAAATCTGACCCTATAAATCCCATACCACATGTTTTATATCAATTACAATTTCCATGATTAAAAGGAATCAAACCTGGAAGGATTGAGAGTTTAGTAGTTCGGGTTAATTAGTTACATAAATTAGAAAAGAATACACTAATTACAAGATAAGTTTTTTATTCTTAACAAATGACTTTGAGGATAAATAGTTCTAATCTATTAAATCCATCCATATCTATCTAAGTACACTTCTGGGGTACACAGGTAATGAAAAATTATATGGGTGATATCAAATTCCTTATAATGATTAACTCTAAAAGAATAAATAATGGATTATATGTAATAAATTAACATGGAATAGTAAATAAATAAACACTCTTGACAAGTAATCAGTAGGCTGAAAATTAATTGAATAAGAAATAAGTAATGGTAAATGAATACACATGCCATAAAATATGTATATAATGAAAAAATGGAATGTTCAGTAACTAAAAACCATTCCATTAAATCAATGAACTGAAAATGAAATGTATCCATAAATATTTCAATGAAAAATATTATGAATGATAAATGAATTATACTAAATGAGTGAAATAATTTCTTAATGGAAGTCATGTCTAAGGCACATGAATATCAATACCTTCAAGACATTTCACAAGATGGCTAACATCTACGGATAATGACCTGTTTAATGGGTGTAACATGTTAGTATCATGAGAACCTATCAATGAATATAGGAGATATTTAATGTCTGGGTTGTACCTTTCAATACCAATCTAAAAAATTCACCATCTAAAACAACAAAATTAATAATATGCTTTATCAAATATCCGTATTGGATAATAAATACAAAATTATCAATATTTACCAAAGTAATCAATTAAATTTATAAGTATAAATCATATCTAAAATGGTTAATGGTTAAGGAAATATTAATATCTATGATAAATGAAATGGATTATTTCGGTGAATTTCAATGTTCAACGATCGTAAGAGATTGAAATTTTTTAAGGGTCTATCAAATAAATCAGAGACCTGGATGTGATTACAATCCTTGGTCAAATGAATCATAAACCATCTGGAGGGATAATAAGTATGGAATAAGTAAAATATATACCAAGTGTAGTAAAATAAATTAGTTTTTTCCATTAATTAATATAAATCAAAATTTATTTAAAAAAATTATTGAATAAAAAATTCTTTTTTGAAATAATTTTTGAAATAATTTTCTTTCGAAATCACTTTTTAATTTTTTAAATGGTAAAATTTTCAAATTTCAAAGAAAACATCCATGAAATGACAGAGTAATTTCATAAAAGTCTTATGAGGTAAAAAATAACATTCTTTTTTAATAGTAAAATGAATAGAAAAATTATTTATTCATAAGGAAACCTGAATATTCCTTTGAAACCATTAGTAAAAGAATATTAGAGTAAAACTATCATTTCCAAATATTGTATTTTTTTGAAAATAGTTTTTAGAAAACAAAATTAATAATTAAAGTGGTTCTCTGACTAAAGAGAGAAATATGATTTGATTTTATTAAAAACATTTTATAAAACATTTTGAGTACCAAAGACTGAAAAATGGCACTATAACATAATAAAGGTAATTAAAAACAAGAGGAGAATAAAATTTTATGGACAATTATATAGTGATTATATAATTTCATCTGATGGATATTTAAGTGTAAAAAATCTTTATCAAAATGGGGTTCTGTATAAAACCTTCAAACGATTATAATGTTAGAGTGATAATCAATTAATGGGTATATTATGTGTATAAACTATAAATCCACATATAAAAGAGGAAAAACATAAATAGATAGTCAAGTAAATTATAAACATAATGATGTAATATTAATAATTGTGAGGAAGTAATATAACCCAATGAATAGAAATTGGGATATGAAATTCTCTTCCATATAGAAACTTTTAACTCCAATCCCATTTGATTAAATTGTTAAATTAAAACTAAACATATCATTAAGAAATAATGTATCATGATATTATATAAAAATTTTGAAGTATTAACACAATATATATTAAATTATGTCCACAAAAGTAAGTGATTATTTTAATATATGGTTAAAAATCACAAAGTGAGATTTCATAGACAATCATTAAAAATGTTCTTGAGGAGAATAGACTATAAACAATCCAATGTGTCCCATACAACCTTGAAACATTTGAATCATAATATACATAATGGAATGAAATTAAAAAGAACATATAATATAATTATAATAAAGGGGTTTATGATATAAAATTCATATGGAAGTATATACACTATATAAAATAAAGTAGGTGCATAACAATAAATAAGTCTCAATAGAATGTAAATATAGATGAAATCCATTTCCTTGAGTTTCTGTTAAAGTGAAAATAATTTAAATTCATTTATAATAAACTAATGTTAATTTTATACCTTCTTGATAACCTTTTTCTTGTTCATCATTAATTTTATTTAACCTTTTACTATGTTGTATACAACTAATTAACCAATTAATTTTACATTTGGTGTTTTGAAAAAATTCTATTTATGTGTCAAAATCAACATTGGATGTTCCACTGTGGTTAGAAGGGTAATAATATAATATATAAATAATAATAATAATGTAATAATTACCATTTTTATACATCAATTATACTTTTAGAACAAATCAGTAAATATGGTTATAAAAATGAATTAATATTACAATCATTGAGATGGTAGGTCTTACAAATGCATGAGTAACATTATTATTTTTCAAACATCGTTATGGTAAGAAGGTATGTAGAATTATAACATTATAGAATGAAAATAATTTCATAAATTTCATATTAAATAGTAATATATACTTATATAAATAATTATTGTGATGTAAAATAGGAATCACATCATGTTGAGGAGGTAGTGGTCCTCCCATCTACGAACGATGTTCCCTCTTTTAATGTGTGTGAAAGGGTAAAAAAGAAAATGATATATATTATATTTATAGAAAGATAATTATAAAATTGATATAATATATATGTTTTATATGTCACATATTTTTAATAAAAACAAATAATTATATATTTTATGTATTGTGCGAAAGAATTACATCACTTTGACGGGGTGGTAGTACACACTTCCATGAATGATGTCATCATTTTTACACAAAATAAAACAATATAAAGCATGTGATGTTAAATAAATTAATGAAGCATAAAGAAATAACATATATATTATATATATTATGTAAATAGTGTTTCCATCATAATGGATGGCCATGAAATTTGGTAATGGTAAAATGAACAATCATCATTTCATGATGATGTATTTCACTATATATAGAAACACTATATTTGTTGACCCTTTTATGGATGTGTCTGTGATTGATGGTAAAACACTTAGAATAAAAATAAATTTTATATATAAGATACTAATTTTTTTATACATACATTATATAATTATATTTTATGGATTGGAGATTTGAAATAAAGCTAAAAAACATAAGAAAGTTTGTTACCTCTTATTTGTGTAACTCATTTTGGTTTGAACCAAAGGGATTACGTGGAAGTATTTATACCAAAATGAAGGGTTTAAGAATGAGGGTAGGGATTTTTGGAAGCTATATGGGATGATATTGTCCCAAAATAGGTTGTTTGGAAGTTGTGATGAATTGGGTAATCTGGTGGCCTTTTATAATAGAGTAAAAGGCCTCACGTAAAATATTTGAAATGAAGTTAGGTGTACCCATGTTTTTACCTGAATAAAATCATAAAAAATCTACCAAAAAAAATAGAATGTTAATTGAAAGATTTTTTCCATCCAATGGGGTTTGGATAATATTATAGGTCCTTTAGGCACCTATGATAATGGATTTGTCCATTATTATGCTTAATTTTTTCTTGTTTGTTGGAATTAATAATTATCACATTAAATAATATTTTTGGTAAAAAGATTCTGGTTATCTTAGAAATTATAAATTATTATGATTAAAAATATGGAATAAATTTAAACAAAACTATATAATATATTTGGAATATGATTATTTAAATTTTATCACACAGGCGGGATTACAATGTGGGTTTTTAAGGTAAAAATATCTCAAAGTTGGCAGTGTTTTTCTATTAAATTTCTCAGTGAAATATATTTCAATAAAATAGATTCTATTAATTGATACAAATACTATCTAATTAAAAATTAATACACATTTAAATTATAGTTTAACCTTATAAATAAATTAGAAAAAAGAATTTTTAAATTCAAATTCAGTATTTTTAAATATATAAAAAAAAGAAATGTTTCAAAAAAATATAAAAAATAAATCCTTAACTAATAATTAATTTTTTATTTCAAATATTAAGTTTATATTATCATATTTAATCATTTAATGTTTCGTAATTAATATTTAAATGGGGTCCCATAATTAAATGTGGTAAAATTGACGTTATAAAAATATACGTTTTTATTTACAAAAATGGGATTAATCTTATATTATATATATAGTGAAATAGATGAATAGCAAAATTATTTTATTGAATATATAACATATATATTTCATTAAAATCCTTTTTTATTTTTATTAATTATTTTTATTAAGAAAACACTTTTTTGTAGGATAATAATATTAATTATTCTTCTTATATGTAATGGGATATTATTATTTTTTGTTAAATTGATGACAATTTAATAAATATATATATATATATAATCTATACATTTTCATTACATAGTTATTACAATTCATAACCATTAACATAACAGCTCAGTTATATCATATTATATTAAATCTTAATATTATAATAATATATTATTGTTAAGTAAATATTCTTCTTACATGTTATGAAATACATCAAAGAGGGACGATCATCCATGTAATGCACACTAACTCTGTGTTGCATGAATTGAAATATATAGAATATATTTTAAATTGTAAATATATTAAAATGTATTCTGATATTATATTCCCTTATGGGATTGGTTTTTCATGTGATACACCCAATCGAATACGAATTTTTACTCTAGAATTTCAGGGTGTTTTATTATACCCACATTAATTAAATAACATCCTCATAAATTAAAATAAATCATTGTAATTTTTTTTGATATATATTATACCTAAATTCAACATCATGATAGGTGTTTGTAAACATCCTCTATAAGAGATAGAATGGGATTTATAACGGTAACAAGGACTACCATGTCACATGTTCTCTATGTAGGAGAACATTAGTGTCCTGTGAAAATACACACTTATAGGAAAAGTGTATATATTTCTTTGTGTTGAATAAATTCTTCAATCCCAAACAAGTGAATGATCAATGGAATGTTGGTGGACTCAAATACATAATTCTTTTGTGATTTTGAATACATAATATTCTAGAGAAGTTAAGATATTAAGAAAATATTTTATTTAATGTTGGGTAATTCTTCTATGGAACAAGATTGTAAGAAAAAATCTTACGTGATATGTTTTAATTTCATGATGAAAATCCTAATTTTATTCTTAGATCAGTATATAATTTATTTCTTTACTCTAAAAAATCAATATCCTATAACAAAATAATTTTTTCCCGAAGCACTAAAATAAACTTTTAGAGGATCATAAGTCCTATAAAATAGTAAAAGGTATAACTATTTTTCCCTTTGTACTTTCCAAAATTTATATATTTAATAGATTAATCTCTAATCCTCAATACTGATACTACTGGTTCATCATTAATATTTATTTGTCAAAAAGTTTAAATAATTGAACATTATCTTGGACATTATGTAGGTCAATGATTAACATGAAACCCTTATCATCATTCGGTCATGTGTTCAAGACCTTGGGCCTTTTCAGATTTGATTGGTTGTCACCCAACATACATGTTTTCCTTTTCAAAAACCATATTTATATAATTCCAAAAATAAATATGATTGAAATCCTTGAAATATGTCTAATCACTAAATAAAATTTTATATGAGGGTTTTAATATAGCCTCAATACATAAACACCGCATTCATTTATTTTTAGATTGGACCTCACATGTTCTAGTGTTTATCCACAATATCATTTATAAGATTTCTAAATCATTCGTCTTTATATTCAATCAATAACACCTTAAGATTAACCTAAATTACTTATTATATATCCAAATTCTTCATAATGATTTTTATGGAAAAAAAGGATTTTATGAAGCATATCCCTACAGACTGTAAAACTATATGTGTAGTAAAAATCATTATTCTATGCTAGGTTATAGAGAGTAAGGTCTGAAACACCTTTTCAGAGTTGTTACTCCTTGGTATATCTAATCCAAAACAACATCCACTTGTAGCTTCTATACAGTAATGTATTTCTAGGATGGCCCACATTATATATACTTTACCCCAATTTGATGGTGTTATTATATAACTATCCTCAAATTCTACCTTATGGTTTAATTCTCCAATCAATGGTTTCCTAAATATAATTCACAAGGTTATACTAAATTTATTTTATTACCAACTATAGTGACCCAATTGTAAAAATCCTAGAGCTGGTGTCTGCTATCAATTACATTGGCATGATTATAAGGAATCAATCCCCAAATGACAATATTTTAGTATTTTTGGTAAACCATGTACATAAATATGAAAATAATAAAATAATTACAACATATTTTTTTCTTCTAAAAACATAAATGTAAGGTTATGTTTATTTCATCTATTAAATCCATTCTTATATTTCTTATTATACTTTATAGATTCCTCTGCAAAGAAACTTAATAAGGGTGAGATAAAATTACCATTAAGGGTGAAGCATTAGGGCATAAATAATCAATCAATATGAATAACATAACATGATAGGGTAAATAAATGAACACACATTTTATGTAATCAACATGATGAAAACAAAGTGGATATGAAATAAGGAAAGGTAAATGGAAACACATTCCATAAATACACTATATAAGGTAAAATAAGTATTTCAAGGTACAAATTGAAATAAACTACATTTAATAAATGAACTAAAAATAATATTTATTGATATATATGTCTGTAAATATCTAATTAATTAATAATAAATGATACTAAATGCGGGAAATGATTTCTAAATTGATGTAATGTCTATGTTACATGAAAACCTATATCATCAAGTCCTTTCACATGATTTGTTAAACCATCTAATAAAAACATATTATATTTGAGATATTAATTTATCTCATGAAAACCTATGGATGCATCAAAGTGCTATATAATTTACATGATCCACAAGTCAATAATAGTGCAAAACATTCCACATATCGAATAACCAAAATAAATAATATGCCTTCTCACATATCTATATTTAATAAAGAATAAAAAATTATAATTATTTTCCCAAATAATAATATATATTCAAATTAGACACCAAATGTAACTCAATATTTGGTTTAGGAAATATTAATATCCATGTTAAATGAAATTTATAATTTAGAGGAAATTCAATGTTCACTAATCATAAGAGATTAACTATTTCTAAGGGAAAACAAATAAATCAAGGAAGTGAATGTGATTACTATCCATGGTCAAATGAATTGTAAAACATCCATTGAAATAATAATCATGTAATTAATAAAATGTCTACAATTTGGAGATAAAAAATGGTTCTTTCCACTAATTAATAAAAATAAAAACATATTTAAAATACATTTGTGAAGAAAATAACCATTGTTTTGAAAACCATTCCTTTTGAAATAAAATTATAAAAACCATCTTTAAAAACTAACCTTTTAAACATGAAAAAGAAATATCATAGAAATTATGGTGAGTAAATCCATACATTCCATATGATGTAAAAAAGATGATTCCTTTTTCAAAATAGAAATGTTTGAAAAATGCCTTGTGGGTGAACTGATAATAACAATTTTCGAAAACATTGGAAAAAAAAGAAGGGTAAAAAATTAATTACTAAATAAAGATATTATGTTTTTCAAAAAAATATTTAGAAAAAACTAATTTTTTAATGGGAAACTGGTTCTCCAACTAATGGGAGATATAATGTCATGTATTCTTAAAAACATTTTCTAAAACATTTTTAGTAACAAAGAGTTTAAAATAGAAATATTACATAATAAAAGAAATTAATGAAAAAAATGAGAATAAAATTAAAGGGATTATTATAAAATGATCAAATAATTTCATCGGATAGAAATTTATGGGTAAACAATCCTGATCAAAATTGGATTATAAGGTAAACCCTTTAAAAGTTTATAATTTTGTATTGATAATAAATTAATGAGTATATTATGTGTATCAAATATAAATCCACATATATAAGAATAAATTCATAAATAGATTGTAATTTTCATTATACACATAATCATAAAATATTGATTACAATGATGAAGTAATAAAACTCAATGAAAAGAATTTGGGTTATGAAATTATTTTCCACTTTTTTACATTTTACTCTATACCCCCTTAGATGATATAGATAAAATTGTATCTAAAAAAATCATAGAGAATGAATGGGTGTTGATATTAAATGAAAAGGTTTCATAATTGACACCATAAATATGGAATTAAGTGGAATACAATTAAGAAATTTTTTCTAGAGAAGGTAAGAAGTAAAAAATTATATGATATTACAAAGATAATAATTAAATTTTTTTTGAGGAGAATAATCATTAAACAATCCAAAATTTTAAATACCACATTAATAAATTTGTATAAATATTTCAATTTAGGAATAAAATTTAATTAAATATATAATTTTCGGTGAATATAGAGTTTTGTGATATAACATTTCAAATGCTCTTATAAACACCATAAGAAAAACTATGTCAATAACAACAAATATGTCTAGGGGGATTGTAAATTGAGAAAAAATCCTATTCCATGAGTTTCTATTCCGGTGAAAATTGTTAATCATTCTTAATAATAAACTTATCATAATTTTATACTTACTTTAGAACCATTTTCATGTTTATCATTAATTTATATCACTTATTACTATGTTGTGTACAACTACTTAACCAAATAAGTTTACATAGCATGTTTTGATTAAATTTGGTTTATGTGTCAAAATAATCATTGATATGTCAACTATAGCAATAGGGGACATTATATAACATCTCCATTATATTAATCATGACATAATTATTATATTTATACATTAATTACACTTGTTGAACCAATCAAAAAAACAATCTTGTAGACGGTTGGTTGTACGTATGGACAAGTAACGATCTCAATCTTCAATGATCAATTTGAAAATAAGGTAAGCATAATTTATAATTCCATGAATATAAATTTATCATAATGATCATATTATCTAGTCATATATAATTCTATATATAATTATTTTTTATGTAAAAGAAATCACATCATGTTGAGGAGGCAGTAGTCCTCATGTCCACGAAGGATGTAATATATTTTAAATTAGTAGAAATGAAAATAAATTAGATGATACATATTATATTTCATGAAGATCTATAATATCACAAATTTCATATATTTTTTTCACGGTCACTTATGTTAAATAAAAACAATTTTTAATACATTCCATGTATCATATGAATGAATCACATCATTTTGAGGTGGTAATGATCCACACTTCCACAAACGATGTTATAATTTTTTAAAAAATTAAAAAATATAATGTTATGTGTTGTAAAATAATTAAAAAAGAATAAATAAATAATAAAAATCATATACAAAATATATAAACTGATTTTCCCTCATCGTGGACAATCATGAAAGTTTGTAAAGGACAAATGAACAATCCCCATTTTGGGAAGTGGTAGTTCACCGTATATAGAAACAATATATTCAATATCCATTTGATTGATGTGTTTGTGAGTATAGGTATATAACATTGCATAAATAAATCATATATTTTTTAATATAATATTTTTTTATACGAAAATGTGATAATATTATTATAGGAACTGGAGAATTGAAATGAATGTAAAATGATTAAGGAAGGTTGTTATCTCTTATTCAGGTAACACATTTGGGTTTGATACAAAGGGATTCCATGGAATGATTTATTCCATAAGTGAGGCTTAACCACCCATGGAAGGAATTCTTGGAAAGATGTAATGGATGTGATTGGATGAATATAAGTGGTTTGAGATGTGTTAGGAATATGAAGAAGGGGTGTCCTCTTATAAGAAAATAAAAGGACTCACATTGTATTTTTAAAAATAATTAAATTGTATCGACATTTATAAATAAAAAAACTAATAAAAAACTTAGTAAAAGAAGGTTAATGGATGATGTATGTCCATAAAATGAGTGTTGGACAAGTGATTAGGTCATTTGGGCCCCGACAATAAAGGTTTAGTCCATTATTAAGATTAAATATTCATTAAATTATTTTAATCACAATTACTAATCATTTTGGTCCAAACAAAATTGTACATATAAGACATTATAAACTGTTATTATAATAATTATAGATTCTATTTCTCTAACATACAATAAATAAATTGGTATAAATTTATTTAATTTTAATCCTTCAGGTGGGATGACAATGGGGGTTTTTAAATTAATAACGTCCAAATGTTTTCTTTGTTTTTATAAAAATTAACATTTGAAATAGATTCAAATGACATAGATAATAATAATTTATAAATATATGATCTAATTAATCTTTAATACCAATAAAAATTAAAATATAACCACATAAATAAATTATGTGTGAAAGCAGTTTTGAATAATAATTCAGTATTTTTAACTATACACTATAAAATGAAATGATTCATAAAAATATAAAAAATTCACCATACCATAATTATTATGTTATTAATAAAAATTAGAATTTTATTTTTTAATAACAAATAAATTAATGTGTATAAATATAGAATTAAAATTGGTTCTCCATTAAAAAGCATCCAAATTGCCTTTATAAAATAATATGTTTTAAATTTGAAATTGTTTTTTTCTTATCTAATGCTTATCAAATATAATGGATGAATAAAAAAATATTTTATTGTATATATAAAATTTATATTTTATTTAAATCATTCACAATGTTTAATGAATTATGTTTCTTATGAATAATCGCATTTGGAAGAAAAAATAATAATAGTTCTATTTAAATCCAATCAAATATTGTTTTTGATTATCATTAATTAAATGAAAAATAATTTATTTTATATTTATATAAACTATAATTTTTTATAACATAATCAATTATATTCATAAAAACTAACATAATGTCATCTTTATATCATATAATTTCAAATAAAATTATTTTAATAATATATTATTGATCGGTAAATCATGGTCTTGCATGTAACTCAAGCCATCAATGATGGTTACTCTTGTGTGTAACATATTATAACTCATTGTTGAATTAATTTAAATATATTGAATATATTTGAAAACAAAAATATATTATAATGTATTTGAATATTATATTCCCTTACGCGCATGGTGTTGGGTGTCATAAATGCAATTGAATACAAAGTGGCACTCCATTATTTAGGGGTGCTACATCGTCTCTTATATTTATCGATTTCCTAATTTTATGAAGATAAGAAAAATATGTGTTTTTTGAAAGAATATCTAATTTTAACAGTTTGTGGGAGATGTTGATAAACATTTATTTATGAAAAATTGTAACATCCCAGATCCAGGTGCGGCCCAATGGTTCCCCACAACCGGTTCATCATAAGACCATAAGAGAATTTTGTCAAACTACAGAGGCTTCCGACTATCAGTAAGGGACAAGGTATTATAATCGGGAATCTAATCCCTCATTTTCAAAGTATACACATAATAAAACAATTAGTAAATAGTAGCGAAAGTAGTAATACCATATAATGGAAGTAAACATTGGAATAATGACAGAAATAAAACAATGGGAGTACATATATAAATGATTCATGTCAAATGTGTAACACCCCGAGATTTTATGAAAAATATTCTTTTTAATTTTATTAATGCCTTGTGTTGTACGCTACAACAAAAGGAGCTTTCACAACACTCATCCTTGACATGCCTTGCATTACACGCCATCACGACCTTCCTTGATAGCGTGTGTAGTACGCAATACCGAGTTTCACTAAACAACGATATGCTATTAAAATATTATTAAAACTAGCCATTATGAATAGTAATAACCACTTTTTATAATTTTGTAATTTTTATTTTTCAAAATTGACTTCATTTTTGGATTCGGAATATCGAAATTAGCTTAGGGTAAAATTTTGGTACTTTTTAGATAACTTTCATTTTCTGACGAATTGTGAAAATTACTAAATTTTAATTAAAAACAACTTTTTTAATAGAAATAATTAATAGTGATAAATTATTAATTTGATTGTTTTTAAAGTATATTTAGAATATATTTTTACAATTTAATACAATGTTGGTTATTGGATGTAATTTCACGTTTAAACTAGACATAAACAATTGTCAATCTTTTGATAGTTATTATCTCTTAAGAACACGCTATTTGTTTTGACGACGGGAAATAATTTTTAAATTAATTAATACAACTGATATTTTTTGAATTTGGTAAAATATACATCATTTTTGATTTCATAATATCAAATATAGCTTAGGCCTAATTTTTGGTATTTTTTTGGAAACTTTCATTTTTTGATGAATAGTGAAACCACTAAGTGGTAGTTAAGAAAAATGAATTTTTCATAAAACTTAATTTTACTACTCCTGTGAGTGGAATTTCAAAAATCCGAGAGACACGGTTGATGTCAGTAAGTAAAATGTGGTTCAATGAGATGAAAATAATTTTTTGTGAATAGTAACTTTTTACTTTTTTTACCACGGTTAAAAGTAAATAGGGTAATTAAAGGGAAAAATGATATTATTATTACCCTAACACATGTCCTAATTCTATTGGATAAGTGTAATTCTACCAAAAACAACCTTAGGAATAATATATGACCATTTAGGCCCACTTGGATTAGATTAGGACATTTATTATTAATTTATTTAAAGAAGGGTTAAAATAGTTAAAATCAAAGTTTAATAAGTAAATCATTTTTAATATAGGGTTATACATAAGATAAATTAGACTATAAATAGTCATTAGAAATATAAAAATATTTCCTACATAATGGTATTTTATTTTTAATTTTTAGACATTAAATAATTTAATTTATTTATGACACAAAGATAATGCAGTAATTATCTTATTAATGAAATATTGACATAATTGATGTTATAAATACCCAAATAAATGTAATTTTAGACTTTTTATGAAATAAAATAATTTTATAGGTTAATATGACATGTTATTATTGATTTAATTAACTTTGTTCTAACTAATCATCCTGTTATGATTTTCACAAAAATCAATTACTAAATAGTGTCAAAATTTACATAAAATAGTTTTTAAAACAAATATTATATTAGTAATTGTTATTTTATTCCTAAAAATATAAGGCTCGGCCAAATGACTTAGATAAGGTTATATATATTAATAATAAAAATCTTGGGGTTATTTTGACAGCTTATAGTAAGTTTATTAACCTTATAGTATAAGAACACAAGAAGACACGGTAAAAGTAAAATTATTTAATTTAATGTTAAATCTAAATGATAAGGTTAAAATAGGAACCTAAACTTGTCTAAATTCTATTGGATGAGAGGCTTTCGGCCCATACCCACTTTATCTTCTAAATAAGACCCTTTGGAACCATTATAACCCGAATTTGACCTTAATATAAAATAATATATTGAGATTTTCCTAAGGTGCCCCTCTCCTCCCTTATAAAAGGGAACCTCCTCCCTCCCATCCTTACACGAATTTGAGCCTTCATGCTCGTCCAACCCCTACCAAATTATCTTCTCCACTTCCCTAGAAACATCTTAGAGGTCCTGGTCTTCTTCAAGGACCAATTTTAGTGCCCTAAGTGGAGGTCTCAAAGAGGCGCTTCAAAGAAGAGGTAATGTCCGTTACCAATTATTTCAACTTTATTTCTTCTTCCACTATTCTTCTTTATTTGTTTCATTATGAAGTAATAAAATCAGTATCAATCATATACTGATATGTTTTTATAAGTATGAAACAAACCTATTTCACCATCTATGCACCCTACGGAAAAAGAAATCACCGTGCGTGCGTACGTACGGACTACCGTCTCCACGTCGTGTTGTAATCTAATTTCCACCACCACCTTTCTTGGATGGGTATAATGGTGTAAATAATAACTATATATGATTATTGTAAAGTGATATTGATTCTGAAATAGTATACATACACTCCAATACAATTCCACGATCATGAGAACGATATCATCGCTCGTGCGTACGTACGGACTACCGTCTCCATGACGCGATGAGATTCATTCTCCATGTTAACCATTCATGAATGATTATAAAGTATATATAATAAGTAATCATGAAATATATGAAATAATAATGATACTGTATTTATGTGTATATATATTTATGTAATCTACTTAATTCCATTCAACTCAATAAGGAAACGAAAACAGCGTTCATGCGTACGTACGACCTACTGTCTCCATGAACAGTGTATTTCTTTCCATTTACTGATCTATTATATATATGTATATTATGAATATATATTATATATAAAGCATGTTTTATATTCTGGAATTAAGTAATCATGATATAAGTAATCATATGAATAATTACAAGTCAAAACACGGATGAAAAATGAAACGATTTTACCCAAAACACTCTTTAACATGGAATTTACAAACGAACGGGTAATATAAAGTCATAAGTGAACCATATATGATATCATAATAATGAGTATGATTCTGGAATAAGTCAATGAAATTATTTAAATCATTATACAGGAGGTTCGGACACTTACGAAGCAAATCGGACCTAAGGTAAGGGAAATATCACAATCTCATTTTTATCCGAGATTGTTTATACTTTGGAATTTACTGGGGTGTATTTTATCATCCACATCCATGTTTCCTCAATATTTAATATTTATATCCTTATACAATAGTTTACATCCAATTTTACCCTTCAGTGAGTTTTTGGTAAAAGATATGAAAGGAATCTTTTGTCGTTTTTCGTACGAGGTACTTTTTGACTTTTCCGACAAAAGTATGAAGAATGTTTTTTTAACTTATACGGAATGAATGGATTTTTAAAAAATTATTTCCAAGAAGCTTCCTTTACAATTTTTCAAGTTTATTTTTAATCAAATTCTTTTAGTTTATAATTGTACGACTTGTTAAGAAAGGAAATGTGTTTTTGAAGCAGAAAGGATATTTTCCTCAAGAATGGAGTTCAAGTGTTTTATCAAAATTATTTTCCATCTAAGATAATATAGGGTTCTGTTTCTATCCCTATTATTACATGGATTTGATTATTTTGTGATGGAAATATTTTTATGAATTCCTTTATCTTATATGAATTGTTTTATGATGTCATGTTGTTTAAGAATCCCATTTTTTTATTACATGGGTTATGCAATGATGTACGATTTATGATTTTGTGGCACACATAAGAATGGTATCATTATGAGATGGGTGGGACCTATATCTCCCTCCAATGAATTGGGTAAAGATTTTATATCTCATGAGATAAACATGGCTGGAACGGTAGGTTATACCGATTCAGTGAAACAGGACTGAAACGAGGAGTGAACTCGGTTCAGAAAGGGACACTGTCCACTAAGATAGTCTTGGAAATGAGTCTTGACTAATAAGAAATGATTCTCAATGATTATGTGTGTATGCCACAAAGTTTCATGTTTTAAGTTATGATTATTGGGATTACATTTCACTACTATGATTTATCCCATGTTATGAAATTATGATCTCTTTTGCAGGTTAAGATTTCCAAAAGATATGTTCTTATGAATATGAAGTGATTGATATTTCTTTTGATTACCCTTACTGAGCATTTGAGCTCACACTTTTATGTTTTCTTTTCCCCAGGACATAAAGAAAGGATTTAGGTTTAGAAAAAAAATAATATATTTATGGGAGATGTTGAAGATCTTTCACCATGATTAGAAGATTATATTCCGAGTTTCCAAAGACACTAAACTATTACGGTCCTTGTGTGTGTGTTTTTGTTATGTACTAAGTATTCCGCAAAAGTAATGTAATGTCCATGTACGTCAAGCTTTGGGTCTCTAAAAAATGTGTCTTTGAAAGTATCCAAAGAAGTCACAGTGTTGGAATTTCAATACAAAACTATTCTACTAAGAGTTAATGAACTCTAATTGCATCGCAAGCTTTAGTATTGTCCTATGCAAACAATCTGCAATAACAATCAAGTACCTCATGAAGATGTTTGCTTACCCGTATCTATACCGACATCCACAAAATCTTTTAGGGTAGAAAATGATGACCTAAGCAGGGTGTGAGACAAATACAAGTAAGAAACCACCAAAATATCTATGCAAAATAATCAGTGAATATATAAAGGAAAAAATATGCAGAAATGAAGCAGTAAACTATGAGTTACTCAAAAGTAAACAATCCTATAGTTTACAATTATATTCATTTACATTTATTAATTACTAAACAATTTGAATAATGTAACCACAGGATCTAGCCTAATATCTATAAAATAGAAGTGTAATCCTTCAATGAAAGATCACTATTTTTCAAGTGCATAAACACACATGCCCGATCCTCCCCCAGTATCTCAGGGTAGAAGTAGCAATAGAAGGTAATCTATAACTCTTCCCATCCTTTTCCCGATGATGTCCATCCTGTGAGACAAAATCCTACCATCTCTTGGTAGAATCACATAAAATGTATATCGTGAGATTCACCATCCTATCCAAATGAATATATAGATGCTCAAAGATGGAAATCATCGCCTCCATCCATGACTATGCAGCATGTGATCCCCCACCTCATGAGAAAGGGAGAGGAAGCTGATTCCATAACTCCAACATCCACTCTTCTATAGTAATGGCAGGATATGGTGATCCTTGAAAAGACTACATCATCCATATAATGATTTCATAGAACTTTGAAAATGAAACTTTGTTCATTACAATAGCTAGTGTGAAAAAAAATCATGAAATGAGGATCATCTTGTAGTCCTTAATCTACCATTTCTAGTGTTTGATCATTGCCTGGTATCTAGCATACAACCAGATGACTTCATCGAGGCATGGCTCTGTAAGGTCAAGTGCACACCTCAATAGTGGATTTTCAAAGATTTTAACTTAGAAGTTTATAAGTGTAACAGGAGAAGGAAAAAATTCATGTTTTACAAGACTGGGTTACACGACATATATAAACTCTATAATACATGTTCACATAAAATTCTTTACATGTCATGTCCCTCTACCAATATTGGCTCTGTAACACCATTACACAATACATGTTATTCCTGAGACATGGCATGTACTTGAATTTTTTCTCATTCCTATTTACTTATGCATGTATTAAACCACACAATACTCTCCCAGGTAACACTACACGATATGTTCATCCTTGACATTAACTTTACGACTTACTCTCTAACATCTCATGTCGTTAGCCTCTCGGTCAATTACATGGTTGAATCTATATGGAATGCTTAAATGTGTCACTACATTTACAACATGGGTTCCATGAATCTATGTCATTGGTCACATAGATAGATTATTTGGCCATAGCTGTAAAAATTATATAATCTGGAGTTAATTCAATAATTCACATTGTGGATATTTTTAGTTTTTGTGTTTCAGAGAATGAGGCCACAACTATTAAATTACATCTCAAATATCTAAACTTTGACACTTATACTTTATCAAATTTTTTCAAAATTAAAAAATTATTTATTTAAAACAATAATTCTTTTCATGATAAATATCTTCTTGATTTCTTCCGTTCTATTAATCTTCTATATACCCTGTGAAAAATATTTCAAAAACATTGGATGAGCATAAAAAGATAAGTAAGGGAAATAAAATAATGAAAGAAAACATTAGTACATAAATACTTACAAATCAACTAAGTCATACTTTTCAATCATAAATGATCATATATTTAATGTACCTTTTGAAATCATAAGATTTATTAATAACACATTGAAATCATAAATCATAATGATAAATTTTGGAATTCAAAACAAACCTACATTGTATCTTTCACAACTATATAAGGAGTTATGTTTGGAATACCCATCACAAAATATTCCCTAAATATATTAGGAAAAACATTTAAATTTACCTTCCTTATGTTACCCAATGCATTAAAGAGCTATATTGGGCTCACCCACCCTTGGTTTATCACAAAACCACCTTTATCCTTAAACAATTCTGAAAAACCATATCATAATCATAACACATAAAACATGTATAATGGAATGATTACATTTATACATTGAAATCATAATATATCATTTAAAAATATTTACATTATCAATGATTTATCAATACCATTTTATATACCAAAATTAATTAAAATGGAATATGGTATTTATTTTCCTTTAAAAACATTATGGCTTGTTAGGGATTCCAAATATCAAATAACGTTCACAACAGAGGGATGATCATAGTAACCACATATATTAAAAAGAATTATTCCTTTTGTTGTTTAGTAAAATGCTTCAAAAAACAAAATATTTCTTTTGAAAATAATTGATTCCAATTACATGAAAATAGGAATATTTATACACCATATACATGAAGGCCATGTATGAACCAAAATATGCCTCAGTGAAAGGCGATTAAGATGAAGTCCGTTAAAAATATGTTTTTTTGATAAAATAGATCGATTATGTGTATTAAATATAAATAAAAATAATTAAATTATAAATAAAATATTGGATATCCAAATTTATTCCTCACATAATCATAGCATGGTATAATAAAAAAGTAGTATATTAACCAAAATAGTGTAAATAGTGTTAAGAAGTTCCCTTATTTTGAGTCAAACTTGTCCCGTTCATTCATAATATTCAAAAATAATAAAATTTGGGAAAATTATATTTTATTCAGAACCTTTTTAATATTTATTATTAATTTTATATTACTTATCCTTATTTTATAAAAATTAAGTAATTATTTTTGTTCATATCGGTCAATCTGATGATAAGTGGTACTTGAGTTGAAAATGAACTTATTTTGATGTATATTTCCAATATAGTCAAATGTAAATAACCACTAAAATATAATTCTTGATTTATGTACTATAAATATCTAGTATATATTTATTTAAAATAGTCTATAACATTTAGAGATATGAAATGAAATGCACCGTTCATAGAGACGGTTAGTCATACGCATGCAAGAACAATACTTTCAACTATTTTTCATATTTAAAAGAATTATATATAAATGATATGTTTTTATATTATAATGACAATATAATATCATAAATTATATAAGTTACATAATTTTACTAACTCCATCCTTTATACATTCCATGTATAGCGTGAACAAGTCATATCACCGTGAGGGGGTAGTAGTTCAAACTTCCTCAAATTAAATTATCGTATTTACACATTATAGAAAGCCTAATGATTTCCTAATATGAAAAATAAAGAAGCATATAGAAAATATAAATATAATATATATCATATATACATACATTTTCATCATAATTTTCACCATGAGAGGTGGTAGGAGAAAAGTAAACAATCATCGTTTTATGAGGAGTAGGTCGCTGTTCACAAAAATATTATCAGTGTATCCATAAGATAGAGGTGTGTGTATTTTTATTTTGAATAATTCTCATATAAAATTTTTACTATATTTAGGAAACTGTTTTAGTTATGAAATCAATGAATAATAAGATTATAGGGAGGGGAGAAGGAAAATGACGTAAAATAACATGAGAGAATATATTAACTATAAACTGTGTAACTTCTTTTGATTTGAGCCAAAAGACTTTATTTAATTGACTTTTATAAAAGTTAATTCTTATAAGAGTACATAATTAATTTTAAAATATTATTTGATCAAAATTTATATGATCAAAAGGGATTGAGAGGTCCGAGTTTGTGGGTAGATGTTGTAACCATTTATTAGAGTGAGGAGGGGCTCTTTAGTAAGGTATTTAAATGTAATAATATTATAAATTCAATATCGATTAAAAATTGTCCAAAATTCATTTAATTCGAATATAATATTATTTTTTTCTGATACAAATCATCAAATAATTTTTGTACATGTTTTTAATATTTTTTATCCTTATCTTTTTGTTTTAGCCTTATTTTACCCTTTTTAATATCATTTATTTAAAAAATGAGTGTTAATATAATTATAATATCTTGTCAAAAGACCTAGAAAAAGTAATTTGTGACATATTTTGAATTTTATTACCATGTTTTCCTAATCATATATTTTTAGTTATTTAATATCATTTACTAAACTATTTTTTATTTTAAGTTATGAATTTTGTCAATTTTGGACACTATTTATACACGACTTTTTGACAATTTCATAACAACATGATTACGTCCCAAAAAGGTGTTATATCAATGATAATATATCAATATCATCCATATAATTCCTGTAAGTCTTAAAAATAACCAAATTATATTTCTACTAACATTTATAATATCATTTATTTGAATCCTTTATAAATGAAGCAATCACTGCATCACAATTGTGTCATAATTTAATTTATTTATATAATTTATCAAATAATTAATAAAATTACATGATGTATTAAATTGTATTATAAATAAATTTAATATTTATAGTGAAAGATATATGTTATATAACACCAAATAAAAATTGATTTTAGTAAAAGATACACGTTTTTGTTATATTTCACTTTACCTTAAATTAATAATAAAAAATGTCATTTTCACACCCATGTGGCACCATGGGGTCCAAAAATCTATCAAAGGATTCCCATGGTAATAAATATATCATATAATAGTATTAAGATACGTTTTATGGTATTTTTATATTATTATAATTTGAATTTTTACCCTTATTTACCGGATTTAACTTTTAACCATGGTATGTAAAATAATTTCTAAAGTTACTATTCATAATATAAAAAAATAAAATTCCCCTATACTCCCTATTTGGAACATATAATTCTAAATATGGAATCCATTGTTCTAAATTTATAACAAAAAAGTTGTATTAATTTATTTCAAATTAACTCATATTGTCAAAACCAAAAAAGTGTTTTTAAGAATTACTAACATTCAAATGATTGAAATATGTTTATGTCCAATATAAATTTGAAATTACGTAAAATGATTAAAATTGTATTAAATGAATAAAATTGTATCAAATTAATTTATAAATGCAACTAAAAGTATAACGAAAATATGAGTTTTGACATAACAATTGCTTCATTTTTACTATCATTAAAAACTGAACATTATCATAAAATAACCAGAAACTTAACCATAGAAAATTTTGGTTTCTCAATTATATATAAGAAGTTTATTTTTTCAAATGTAATATATAAATGTGACCAAACTAGTTTTAAAATGGGTTCCCCATCAAAAGGGTGTAAAACTACATTTTTAGAAAAATACTTGTTTTATCTGAAAAATTTAATTTGTTCTTTTATCATATCTATAAAACAAATAAGAAACATTTAAAACATTATATTGAATATATAAAATATTTTTTTAAATAAAAATTCATAAAGAGTGATATTATTTTATAAACACAATTATTATATTTTAAATAGGTTTTCATAAAAATACATCATTTATATTTAATTGGTTTTTATTTCCATTTCTAATAAATTATGTAACCAATGAATTGTTATTTAAACATGTTTAAAACTTATTTAAATATTTAGTTGATACTATTTATTCATCCAATTTCAATGTTTAGGAGTTAATTACAATTTGAATTAATAATAATATTATATAATTTTTTGGTATATCTCAATGTTGTGTGCAACGTATGATTTCAAAGAAACATGTTGTGGTGTGTATAGTATGATATCAGACATTGAATCTCCATTAATGAAAAATTAATATCTTATTAATAAAATTAATAGAATTTAAAATATATTATAATATATATACCTTGGTCATTACATCATTCCCCGCTTTTGGAAATTTCATTCTCGCAATTTTAAAATTGGGCTTAGAAACATCATTTAAAATCCCACATTAGAAAAAGAGCCAATAAAACTATAAATTTAAAATAAATAAAGAGAAGTAAAAAAGGAAACACTAGATATCAAATACATAGATTCCATGTTGGAAAACATCGATATTGGAGAAAATATAACCACAATGATCTCATGGAGATTCATAGAAACAAGATCAGGAGAAAGATAACTTCTATAAAACCATATACCTATAATAGGTTAAATGGTCATAGATTTTGATGTAGGAAAAATAAATGGACAACTTTTTTTAATATAATTTTAATAAATTTGAGGAATTAATTTATTTTATTGACTATAAAATAAAGAAATATAATTACTTTTTAAATAACGTTTCATCCTTTAATAAATTTCTACCACAAACTCCTCTTTTCTCCAAATAACAATAATTCAAGATTACTTTGTCACACCTAAAGTAATGGAATCAAAAAATAGAGAATAAAATAGTCCAAAAAAACAAAATATACATTTGCCTATTCATTAGACAATAACCAAAACCAAAATGGTTTGTACAAGATCAGATAGTCCCCCAAAAGAATAATCCTATAAAAAAAGAAGAACTACTCTTAATCTATAAAATTAATCAAACAATACCCAATGTTCAATTAATAATTTTCAATACACAATTATCCCTAAAATTATTCAAAATAATCAAAACCAAGACTGTAACCCAATATTTAGAATTATTTTATCACATATTCTTCCACAATACATCTTGACAATTATATCCAAATAAGATCAAGAAATCATAATGTCTCATTTGAAAAAAGTAATTAACCACATAACACATTCTATGTGATAGATTAATCATTTCCATAAATAAAACAAATCTCTATTTGTCAAAAATAAACACAAAGATTCATCCAAAATAAAATTTCAACCATTACATCACAACTAAAATCAAATAGTATTCTATTTTCCTTAGGCATATAGTTTTCCAATATGAGCAAACATCATCCAGAATAACATTTATCACTTAATCACCAAATCAATTTCTTATACTAAAGATAACCATTTGAAAATTCATATGATCCAAAATTCAACTTATTATTGATCCATAAATCCATTTAACTAAAAATAATAAGTCATACTGGCCTGTTACATCACATAGTCTAGTGGTAGGTGATAAATCCCAGCTGCACTTTGGTTGTGGAATCGATTCCTGTAACATTGTCCAACATGATAGTTTGTCACATGGTCCACATGTTTTCAATTATCAATAAATTGTATAATTATTATAACATTAAAAAAATGAGATAAAATCCTAACATATCACTATAACATATTTTAACCTCAAAGGTTATCTCATACCTCACATTTTGAAACACAAAAATAATAACCCATAATTTTATAAATGTTAAATATCTCCCAAAACACCTTTATTAACCTTAATATTTCATATTATAATGAACCAAAAAAGGATTTCTATGACATTGAACTTAATATCTACCTTAAAATTATAAATCCATGATGATATTCCTAACCCTTAAGAAAACATCATAATCTCCAATGTTGTTTAAAAATTTCCATTGATAACAACTATAAGGACACATCCTTAAACATCCCATAATCTTGAGTTATGTCAAGAAGTCATATTGTTGATCTGTTCATGATAAATATATTATTTAATTATTCAATACCTCACCCTTCTTTATACTAAGGGATAAAACCTTTCCAAAACATTGGATGAGCATAAAAATCACAGTACGGGATATAAAATATTGAAATAATACATTAGTCCATGAATACATACAAATCAGAAAAATACTACTTTTCAATCATAAAACATAATCTATTCAACATACAATATAAAATCATTAGATTTATGAATAAAATATAGAAATCATAAATCATAACGGTAACTTATGGCATCCATATCAGATATACATTTTATCTTTCACAGTAATATTGGGAGTTATATTTGGAAAACCTGTCATAGTGCAATCTATAAATCTATTTGGAGAAACATTAATGTTGACCTCATTCACTTTTCCCTATGCATTGGAGAGATATATTGCGCTCACCCGATGTTGGTTTATTATAGAACCATCCATATATGTAATCAATTTCTAGGAACCACAATATAATCATAAGATATAAAACAATTATAATGGAAAGATAACATTTCCACATTGGAATCACAATATAACATTTCAAAATATTTAGAAAATAAATTAATTATAAAAACCATTCTAATTAAAAAAATATCTAAATAGGGCATATATTATATATTTTCAATTTAAAAACATTATATATTGTTGAGGAAGTCAAATATCAAATAATGCTCACATTGTCGGAAAGGTCGTTATCATCGCGCACGTTAAAAAGAATCATTATCTTTTTTGTTTAAAAAATGATTTGTAAAATTTTAGATTCCTTCTAAAAAAACATGAATGAAATTAAAATAAAAAAGGTATAACTATACACAGTATAAAATAAGGTCATGTAAAAACCAAAATATGCCTCAATGAAAGGATATTGAGACATAGTCCCTTACAATGATCAGTTTTCTAAAAATATATATCAATTATGTGTATTCAATATAAATACAAAAAATAAATTATAAATACCCGATAGAATATAGAAAATAATTTCTCACATTATCAGTTCACAATATAATAAAAATGTAGTAGATTAACCTAATGAATTGAAATTTTGTTAAGAATTTCCCTTACCATGTGTCCGAGTTGACTCATTCGTTCATTATAGTACTGAATAATAAAGTTAGATTAATTTATAATTTCTTCAGAAAATGTTTCATGTTTTTTATTAATTTTATATTACTTATCATAATGTTATAAAAATTAGATTATTATTTATTTTCAAATATATTGTTTTATCGATGTTCGGTACTTGAGTAGAAAATGAACTTATTTCTATGTAAATTTTCCATGTAGTTGAAAGAACATCATCACAAAAATATTATACATGATTAATGTCCATATATAACCAGTATATATGTTTATAAATCCGGTATATATTTATTTAGAGTAGCCTATAAAATTTAGAGATATAAAATAAAATGCACTGTTTATGGGGATGGTAAACCGTACATACGGATTAATGATACTTTCATTTATTTTTCTTATTTAAATAAATGAAAACTAAATGACACATTGGTATATTATAATTATATTAAAATATAATATTTTATATATGTTATATATGTTCATTAACTCAATCCTTTATACATTTTATTTATCGAATGACCGAGTCATATCACTTTGAGAGGGTGGAAGTCAGCACTTCCTCAAATGAAATTATAATATTTATTAATTATGGAAAGAATAAAGGCATGATGAATATGAAAAATAAAAAATCATAAAGAGAATACAAATAAAGTTTATATATTTTATAAACATATTTACATCATAATGGACACCATGATAGGTGGTCAGAGAAAATTGAACATTCATTATTTCGAGCGATAGTAGTTTTCCGTTCACAGAAAGAGTATGTTCTTCCCCATTAGATGGAGAAGTGTGTAAGTGTATCATGATTAATTATAATAAAAATATCCCAGTATATTTAGGATAAGATTTTTGTATTGTAATCAAATAATTATAAGACCATTGGGAGTGGAGAAAGAAAATAAAGGAAGAGAACATTAGAGAAAGTGTTACCTCTAAACCGTGTAACTTATTTTGATTTGAGCCAAAAGGATTTATTGAATTGACTTAAAAGGATTTTAGGGCTTCTTAGTGGAAGGTAGTGATGTTGTGATACTATTTTAATAGAATTAGAACAAGCCAAGGTTCTTGAGAGGTGTAAGGTAGTGGGTAGAGGTGCTTATCTTTTATAACAGGGAAGAGGTGAACCTTAGGAAGGTATTGAAATATTATTTTATTATAAATTCAATTTCTATTAAAATTTTTCAAAAAAAATCTTTCTAAGATAAGATGATTATAATATGAATACTCATCATAAAATAATTTTTAGACACATTTTTCTTATATTTAGTTATACTTATCTTTTTGGTTTAACCCATATTTTACCCTTTTTAATTTTACCACGATAACATGTTTTTTACTCATTATGGGTTAATGTAATTAACAAATCGTGTAAAATGACCCAAAAAATAATTTATGAACTATTTTGACATGTATTTAAAATTTATCTGAATCATTGTTTTTTAGGAATTTAAAATGATTTAATAAACTATTTTATATTTTAAGGTATGAATTATGTCAATTTTGGACACTATTCAACATTGATTTTTTAAAAATTGAAAAAAACCTGATTCCTTTGAACCGAATAATTGCGTCAAAGATAATATATAAATATCATCTAGAAAATTAGTCGATGACATCAAAAAACCAAATTATTTTATTTTAACGTTTATAATAACAATTTTTTGAAAATTTTATTAATGAAGCAATTAGTGCATCATCGATCCGCAATTATTTCATTTAATTATTTATTTTCTAAGAATTTTAAATAAAATCCTATTATGTAGTAAATATTATTATCGTTATAATTACTATTTATAGTCATATATATTAGTTAAATAACCCAATATAATTTTTTTGAAAAAGATATATGTATATGTTATATTTCTCATTACATTAAATTAATTCTTATAAAATGTCATTTTAACACCCAAGTGGCACTATGGGGTCCCAAAATCAACACAATGATGCCTATAGTCAGAAATATATCATACAGTAGTATTAGGACATGTTTTATGATTTTTTATATTATTATAATATTATTTTTAAACCTTATTTCCCTTTACCCAAGGTAGATAAAATAAATACTAATGATACAATTCATAATGTCAAAAAATAAAATTTAACTATTCAATGAATCTGGACCGTATGATTTGAAATAAGGAATAATTTTTTCCAAATTCAAAACCCAAAAGTAGAAGTAATAAATTTAAAATTATTTCCCATTGTAAACACCAAAAATCATGTTTTTAAAAAGTAATAACTATCAAAATATTGAAATCTGCATATGTATAATTTAAAAGTGATGTTATTTACAATAGAAAAAATAGGATTAAATTATAAAAATATAATCCAATTTCAATTTAAAACCAATTATATTTATAATATAACTATATAAATAAATTAGATAAATGACAGTTTTGACTTAAAAATGCAGTATTTAAACTATTCATTAAAAAATGAACATTATCAGAATATTACCCAAAATTTAGACAAAGTTAATTTTGGTGTCACTATTTTATATAAAAAGATTATTTTATCAAATAGAACATAATAAATTTAATAAAACTAGATTTAAAAAGGGTTCTTCATTAAAAGGTGGAAAACTGTATATTTAGAAAAATAATTCTTTTATCTGAAAAATTGATTTTGTTCATATATAATATCTAGAAAACATATAAGATGAATTTAAAACATTTAATTTATTGTATAACATATTATTTTCATTAAATAAAAATCCATAACGAGTGAGATGAATTTAAAAACATAATTATTTTCTTTTAAATAGTTTTTTATAAAAACACATCATATGTATTCAATAGGTTTTTATTTCCATTTATTATAAATTTTTTAACCAATAAAGAATTATTTAAATATGTCTGTAACATATTACAAAATTCAATTAGTACTCTTGATTCCCCCATTCCAGTGGTTAGGCGTTAAATTCTATTTAAAATAAAAATATTATTATAATATTTTTCGTAATAAGTCAATGTTGGGTATAATGTATGATTTCAAAAAAACATGTAGTATCATGTTGAGTATTATATCAGAAAAAGAATCCCCTTTAATAAATAATCAGTAAATTATTCATTAATATTAATTGAAAATTAAAATATATCATTCTAAGAATACCCGTGTCATTGCACGGATACACAGTCATTACATAAATATGTGTACTCCCAGTACATGGAGTGTTTTACCAAATGTTCATCAACCAGCTGTCACTTCTCACATAGTCATTCACATAGTAAACAACTACACGACATGTACATGTGTTACAAAACGTGTATTTAAGAATAGTTAGAGCTTCTAGAATGGAAGAACCCATGGTGTGTGTTCATTACATCACACAATCTGTTGTCTAGGTTTCCGGGCATTAATCCACTAAAACATATCTGAAACCCCCAAAATCATAAATTGTTTTCCAGGTAATTCCATGTTTTACTCTTTGAGAGCCAATTCTCCCCGTAAATCAATGTTTGTTATCCTATTTCATATTGTTCCTTAATATAATTTTATTAACATTCAAACATGATTTACTAAATTCCTATCCAAGAGGTCTCATAACACCTCAGAGACCAATGTTTGGAATCTATCCAAATGAAATGTAAAATATACCAATACCCTATCAAAATAGTTAGTATTTATGTCACACAATCTATCATAACAATATAGAACTTATCATGAGTCTTCCTAGGGACTAAACATACATGCCAGGACACAACTCCTTCTCTAGTCATAGTTATTTCATTATAATTGATCAGGTTTCCCTATCATCCAATAGTTTATCAGGATTCTCCAACATCCCATAGTGGATCGAGATTCCCTATCCTCCATCATTAGGTTTACGAGACCTACTATCCAGGGCGCACTCTTATCCCCAATTGATGTTTGTTCATTGTAAGGGTTCGGGTTTCCCTATCTTCCCCTAGTGGATCAAGCATGTCAACATGATTCCTATCATTATACCAAGAGATATAAATAATTATTCAATGAATTATAATTATATATAGGTCTGACCCATAATATTATGAAATCATTCCAAAATGATCCAAAATATAATAAAACATTCAGAAACTCATGACCCATAAAAAGATATGGTTTTTTATAAACATCCTATCATAATCACATGAAATGAAATCGGTGCCATAAACATGTACTTATATCATAAAATGTAGAAAATCATAGGTTTCTTAATCAATTAATCAAAACATAAAACATGAAAAGAAGCATGATTCACCAGAATAACCCCATGGAAGAGGAATAGGTATTAATAAATTTTTGGCATCAAAACATAAACCATTAATATAAAGAACATTAATCAATCCTTTATACTATTTCTCCATAAATGCGTGAGTAATATCTTCAGATGTCATCATAGATTGATTTTTTTAAACCGTTAAAACCATTTCATGATTAAAATGTTCATTCTTCTTGGAAAACGTTTCTTCAAACTAGAGAACCCTTTAAAATGAATTTTCTTGAATATAAACTTGAAATCTTATAAAGAAAAATTTAGAAAAATTTTGGAATCCTTTTTCTTCAAAAACATATAATGAGTGATAATAAATTTTTTTAAAACCATTATACTAGATAACATTTAAGTTAATATTATACAAATCTTGAAAACCATTTGTTTTAAAATACATTGAAAACATATAAATTAAACATGACAACCATTTCAAAAAAAATTTTCTTGAAAATTTATGAAAGAAGCATGAAATTTTTCTGAAAATATTTTTCATGATAAAAACTAAAAAAAATTATTTAAAAAAATTATTTTATAATATAACTATGTAATATTGTAATGGACGCTTTAAAAGAATGAAGATCCGAATGGTGGAAAATCACAAGATTGCTGAACATTCATTTTTCAACGTAAAAGTATTTAAAAAGAGAAATGACTAGAATATGAATAGAATTTTCCATTATAAAGACCCTTTCGTTTAAAAAGAAAAAACATGGGTAAAATTTTATTTCAATGATCATACATTAATAATAGAATATTATGGGAAGCCTTTTAGAAAACATGGTTTTGATAGAACACCTATTTCTGATTAAAGAGAGAGAAAAAGTCAAACTATCTTAAAAACACATTACTGATCATGTTATATATAAAAGAGTGTAAAAATTATACAATTAAATTGATATAACGTTAATAATAATAGTTTAATATAACTCATGAGGGTTCTTGAGATATGAATCATACTATTTTAATCATTGGAATCATAATCATAAAAAATCTCATTAAACTATGTGATTATATTAATAAATTGTTACCAGTAGGGTAACATTGATTCAAAGTGGATAGAATACCATTAAATGAAGAATAAACTATCATAAAAATAAATTTATTCATGTTATCACATGTCAAAAGGGATTATATAAATTTCATATAAAAATATATGTTCATGTCATTGCATGTGTCTCAAAGAATGAAAATTGAGACAACGTTATATTACCGATTTGGTAACTTTTGAAACATAAACCCCGATAAATAAATATCATAAAAATAGATATATAAATATAAATAAACATAATTATAGAAAATTTAGAGTACATATATGGTCATTATACGCACCACACAAATAAAACTAGTTGTGATTAAGGCTTATATATCCTGGAAATAAAAAGTAAGATGAATCCCCTTACCTTGTGTCTTGAATATCATTGTTATCATTAAAACTTACATTATAATAAAAATAAGTTTATTATTAATATATCACATATCAAAAATATTATATGTAATAAAAAATATGTTCTTATTATGACTTTATATTACCCTCATATTAATAATTCTATGTTATGGTTTCACTTCTGGTAATATCAGCTTTATTTTTTTGCATGTGTCTTAATTTGTTGTTTGATGTGACCTTATAATTATATAAATATTTCCATATTGTAAAAAATAATATAAATATAATTTATATTCAGTATATTTTTATAATAATAATCTATATAATATAGATATAAGAAATGGAATACATTGTTCATCGATAGGGTATGGTGTACATATATATAAACAGTATTCGAGTATTATTTTCTTATCGAAATAAAGAGAGTAAATGAAATATGTGTATATATATTTAAATATTCTAGTATCATGATTATATCATATATACCATACATGTTTACTAAACATATCTTTAACAAATTTCATGTAATGTGTGAACGAATAACGTCATTTGAGAGGGCAGTAGTCAACATTTCCTCAAATTAAATTATCATATTTACAAAAAATAGAAATTTTAATGATATGTGTTATAAAATAATTAAATTTTATTAATGGAATAATAAATAAAATATATATCATATATAAATATTGTGTCCATCACAATTATCGACCATGAATGGGTTTTAAAGGAAAAATAAAAAATCCTTGTTTCATGAGGCGTTAGTTCAACGTATTGATAAACTATATGTTTCTTACCCATTAGATGGATGTTTTTGTAACAATAGGTATAACCATTAGCGAAATCTAAGAATATTATGCATACTATTTTTTTTGTAAAACTAGGGAATAATAAAAATTTATTGGGTGTCTAATGAAGTAAATTAAAACTGCTTGAGGTATGCTGTTACATCTTAATTGGGTAACTAGTTTTGGGTTGCACTAACATGATTCCATTAGTGGATTTATACTAAAATTGGGGGAATCATGTAGGAATTTTGGGATGTTGGGAATTGAATTTGTATTATCTTGCCTTATCCTATATAGTTTTAGTTGTGTTAATAAGGGGTAGATTTCTTGACTATTTATAGTAGAGGTTGAGTTGCACTTTTGAAAATAATATAAATTATTTTTTAATGATATGTTTCCATTACATAATGTCCTCAAAAAATAGGAAAATAATTAATTATTTGGGGAATTATTGTTGATATAAATCTCCACCACATTGAAATATGTTTATGTTAATAATATGGTTCTTTAACTTATATGATTCCCCAATTTTTTCATTTTGGTTTTTATTTAATCATATAATTTTATAACCTATGTAATTTAACCATTAAGACTAAAATAATGTATGATTAGTTTTTAAATATAAATAAAATGAATTTATAATATTTTATTTTATTTTCAATATAAAAATGACATGTTTTTTAGATGTAAATTTTAAAAGAACCGAAATTGAAAGTCTAAACACTACATAAACACAGACCATGTTGATAATGTTTTTACAATATATATGTCAATATTTAAATTATCAAATATCATATTTTCCATTATTAGTCCATATTTAACATTTATTAAAGTAAAAAAATTCATAATTTATTAATTTTATTTATGTAAAATTATTTAATAAAATAACATTAATATCAACTTTGACATTATTTATTTTATTTTAATTTTAAAATCACAGAAAAATAATGGAATTATAATATATTAATTTCAAATATATATAACACGATATATTAATCTAAAAAATAATTAAATGCAACAATTAAATCACTTTACATTAGTTTCAATATTTATAATATCGTTTATTTAATCAATTATTACCTAAACAATCACTACGTTGGTGTTTCCTAAAAATTTTAAGTGACTAAATAATCTCTAAAAATCAATGATTTATTATTATAATAAAAATAACCTATTTATATTTCAAAATTATATGTTAAAGTGAAAATATGACACTTTGTACACATCTTAATGTTTTAGAAATGTTAAAGGTATGGAAAGTAACCCTTTTGTCTTTTTTTCTTACTTTAAATTTGTATAGGGTAAATCGATTTAATTATATCCGAATAACCCATACAATTATAAAATAGAGGGGATTTGGTATAAATATTTTTAGCTAGTGGATTTTTGGACATTTTTCTAGTTCATTTTGGCCGCTAATATTATTGTTTAGTCCCTTATTTAAATTATTCTTATCCTAGTCACTATAATTAATTTTAATCACTTTCACTATATTATGTGAAAAATTTATGTTTATATTATTAGACAAAAAATATAATAATTACTAAAATATATTTATTTCCATTTTTTAAAATTCATATCATTGAAGTGGGAAAACTAAGATGAATGCAAATCTCACAGATATGACGAGTAGGTTTTTAATGTAGAAAAGTTGAATTGTTCAATAAGTGTGTATATCAAATATCTATATAAAAATAATTCCAACGAACTAAATTAGATTAATAGATATATAATTTTGTTATTATGACATTATAAAAGAATTTAAAAAATATATTTACATTTACAATCATTTAAAATTTAAGGAAGTTTTGAACAAAAATGTAGTATTTTTAACTATTCAAAATAAATGAAGTTTCTCAGAAAAACCCCCGATATCCACCCAATGATAATTTCAACATTATATGTTAAAAAATTATGGTTTTTTTATTTAATTCATAAATGTGTCTAATGTTAATTTTATTATTTTTCACAGAAGGATATGAAAAGCAGTTCTTATGAAAAAATTAAGTTAATTTCAAACATATTAAGATTTTACTAAAAATTATATTCTTCATTATAAATATTTTTTTATATTAAACCATTTAAAAATATTATTTTAGTCTTAATTATTATAATTAACATTACCAAATTTAATGGATGGTTTATTACTATCTTGTTTAAATGACTATAACTACCAAATGATATTTCATAGAAACTTTTTATTGCTTGTTACATAAGACATGTTGGAGTTACATATCACACAAGGCAAGTTAGTATTATGTATAATGCATTTCAATTCATTTTTAGTGAATGGAATATTCAATTTGTGCAATGTATGATATTAATGAAAATTAATTTATTCAGAACAAATATTTCACAAAATCTTAGGGATTTTTAATTCTATATAAAAATACATATCCAACTCTATTATTTATATCATATAGGTATTTTTATAATAAAAACACAAACCTTCATAGTATTATTCAGCTTTACAAAGGATTTGGTCCATAGTGTAGGGTTATAATTCACAATCACATATTTTTCATTAATATTCTAATTTTTCTTTTTTATACCTCCTCTAAATAAATTACGCCAATTATAAAATAATTACATAAGTATCATAATTATACATAATTGTTATTATTTTTATTCAATAGTAACTTTATACCATTCTACTAACTATTCAAAAAATAAAATCATCAATCATCTATACATGCAGTCTACTGGCTCCATGAATGTCATATGTTTTGATAAACGCTTCTCAAGGATTGTTATAAAAATTTATTTAAATAAAAAACATGATATTATTGAAATAAATTTCTTTCTATAATGATAAATATTAATCTACCTTTATCTCATTAAATTCATTAGAATATTAAAATCTCTTATGTGTGTACAAGTATACTCCCACCTCTATGAATGGTATGTTTTATTTTCATCACCACATTACAAGTATTATAGAATCCCATTAATAATATACATTAATATTACTTAATTTAAAAATAATTTTGAATTTATTTTAAAATATATGTGACTAAGGATTTTAATGGTTTAGTTTCTTTTGAATCTAGAGACATAATCAACTCATTTTTTCAAATATCATCAACATATCCCACAAATATATTCATATTAGTACCCATCTAGAAAATCATACTTATAACTATAAAAAAACAAGAACTAAAAACATTTGAGTGAACATAGAGGCTTATTAAGTGTAAAAATGATATATAAAAATCATAATAAATCATAATATAATCATAATGGTATAATTACATATTCATGTGAATTCTATGAAAATCAATGATTCATTCCCATAAAATATTAGATTACAAGCTCTATAATCATTTCATATTTATAGTCATGATAAATATTATCAATAAACCAGTAATAAAAATTTATTATGAATAACCAAGGCCTAAAGCTTAATAATCATATTGAATAATAATCTATTAAAAAATAATTTATTACAATATTTCTCATGAATAATATTTTTGGGAAAAACATGAATGTGATTATACTCACACATTAAACTATCAACATAGATAGACAAAATAATTTCCACATAAAATCTTATGAGCCAATATATATAAGAAATCATACTCATGAATAAAAATATTAATATAATTATTTTTAATTGTTTCCATGAAAAATATTGTACGCAAATAATGTGATCATACTCAAATATAAAAATGTGAACATAGCCATTCACAATAACTTTTATTGATATTTTTTCATAGCTAGAAAAAATAATATTTTTGAATAAAAATGTTACCATAACCCTTAAAAATCATGTACATGCATCATATTGTGAGGATATATTGAAATTGGTCATACAAAACCATCAAAATGTGAAAAACAAATATTCCAAATAATGTCAAAACTTATCATATTCATATCCTGAGATATTAATATCACATTAACCAACACATTGGATTTCAGTATTAAAACCAAATTTTACATAATCATAATCAATTCATATGTATTCCACAATGACAAAAACATTTATCATTTGTTTTAGCTTAAACATCATGAGAGAAAATATGTTTCATTATGATTTTTTCAAAATTATATATAACGATAAAATGAACGAATAATTAGGGTATGATTATTTCATGTTCCTTGTGAATCCTAAGTAACATCAATATATTTTTTCATATATGAAAATAATGTTAAAATATCACTAGATCATATCATGAGGATATTAAATTTTTTAAATTGAAATCTATTATTTATAAAATAAAAAAATAAAATGTTTTTTTTCATGAAATTAACAATGAAAATATGTAATGGATTATTCAAAAAATAGAAGACATTATGTTGTTAAAATTCAATGTGGAAATATACATTGAAATAAATTTTTAATTCACACCTCGTGTAAAAAATACATATTTTGTATTATGAAAATATGAATATTTGAAAATCATTATATAAAAAGTATAATATGGGTAAAATTTAATTTAATAAATCATTGGAGAAAATTAAAAACATCATTGAAAATAAATTTAGAAAATATGTACCTGAAACAAAAATATGTTTGACCAAATAAGAAATTATTACTTTTTTATTAGAAAAAAATTCAATATAATTTTATGTATAAAATACAAGAAATGAGTTCTATTATGTAAAACCCCATGCTTCCACGATATGTTTCCCTTTGAATTATGTAATAGCTTGTATTATACGCAACTTCCAGATTTTAACACACCGCAACCAATCAAACTAGCAGTTATGAATAGTAATACCCACTTTTTGAAATTTTATAAATTTTATCATTAAAAATGGACTTCACTTTTGGAATTGAAATATTGAAATTATCTTAGGGAGAATTTTTGGTATTTTTCTGAAAACGTTCAATTACTGATAAAAAGTAAAAAACACTAAGTTAAAGTTTAAAACTAGAGTTTTATTTAAATAATTATTTATTTTATTTAAATTTATATTAGGTCAAAATAGATACATAATAATTATATATTTTAAATTTAATTCATTGAAGTCAGTTTATAATAAATTTAGATATATGAAAATTTTATTGATCTTTTAACCGTCTATTACCCACCTCCTAGGAGCATTTTCAAATTTGAATAAAACTTAATTTTACCACTTATATGAATTTAATTTCAAAAATCTGAGAGATATAGTTGATATCAGTATGTAAAATGTGCTTCAATAAGATTAAAATTATTTTTGTGAATAGTAACTATTTACTTTTATTTACCAGGGTTAAAAGTAAATAGGGTAATTAAGGGTAAAAATGATATTATTATTACCCTAACTCGTGTCCTAATTCTATTTGATATGTATAATTCGACCAAAAAAATTATTAGAAATAAAATATGAACCTCTTTGGTCCACTTGGATTATATTAGGACATTTTTTATTATTTAATTCAAAGAAGAGTTAAAAGAGTTAACATCAATGTTTAATAACTAAAACATTTTTAATATAGGGATACACAGAATATAAATTCGACTATTAAATATTCATTAAAAAGCTAAAATGATATCATACATAATGGTATTTTATTTATATTTTCTAAACATTAAATAATATAATTTACTTATGACACAATGATGATGCAGTAATTACCTAATTAATGAAATATTAAAATAATTGATTTCATAAATATAAAAATAAATGTAATTTGAGACTTTTTATAAATTAAAAACTATATAGGTTAATATGATATGTTAGGGTTTTTTAGAGAATTTTTTTTTCGAAGTAATAATGGTGTTTTAAATTTAGCAAAAAACAAAACACCAAATAGTGTGAAAATTAACATAAAATAGTTTTTAAATTAAATATTATATTATTAATTAATTTTATATTCCTAAAAATGAAAGGATCAGATAAAATACTTATATAATGATATTTTTATCATTAATGAACCACTTGGGGTTCTCTTTGAATTTTATCGTAATTTTATTAACCATATAATATAAAAATACAAAGAGACATGGTAAATGTCAAACTATTTAACTAAGAGTTAAATCTAAAAGATAAGTTTAATATAGTAACCCAAACCTATCTAAATCCTATTGGTTGAGTTGTTTTCGACCCATCCCCACCATATCCTTTAAATAATCAATTTTCTATCCATTAGAAACCGAAAATGATTTTATTATAAATTAATATTTCTATCTTTTCCTAAGGTTCCCCTCACCCCTCTTATAAAAGGGAACTCCCACTTCACTCAAATTCACAACTTCAAAGACTATTGGATCATCCAAAATCTACCGAAATACCTTCTAAACTATCCTTAATTTATCATAGAGGTCTTCCTTTAGTCAGAAATCCATCCTATAGAGCCCTTTTGATCAAATAAAAACAAAGAACTACAAGAAGAGGTAAATATTTCATCAACTCTTTCAAGTTCCTTTCTTCTTCCACTTCCTATTTATTTACTATTTCCTTTCGAAAATAATAACTTGAGTATCTTCTATAGAACTTGATGTTAATATAAATATAGAACAACCATATTAATTATTCTATCCATCATTTGAATGACATGCCACCATACGAGCCTACGTACGGCTTACCATCTCCACGTAATGGTGTAATTGTTATTCAATACATTATTATTCAGATGGGTATAATAATGATGTCTAATTGATATAAATAATAAATATAACATGATAATTATTCTGTATATATATTATATATCATTGAATTAAATATTATTTTAATATCAAAAGAATGACATTGTCGCTCATGCGTACGTACGAATTACCGTCTCCACGAACGCGGTGAGATTCATTCCCAATCATATCCATTCAAGAATAATTTTCATTTAATGATTAAAAATAATGTTTGAAGACTTGATATAATTTTGGATATTAATTAGATACATCTCGACCATAACAAGTATGACTCATATAACAATGAATATAAAGGAAAACGAATCCGTTAACACCCGAAACGACGATTATACAATTATATTATTAACAAAGCAATGTTAAAAGAACATATACGATATCATATTAATATAAATGATTCTTGTATAATTTAATAAAAATTATTTCACCATTATACAATATTTTTACCTACCATAGAAAAAGAAAAACTAGAAGGTTAGGGATTCTTATCTCACTTTCAAGTCTGTCAGATTTCAATTGTTCGCCACATATCTCTAGATTGTGGTGTATTATGTACTGCCATTTGGTATATATTATCATTATTCCCATTATATTCATGGTATTTTTTAAGTCATTTGGTCGTTCTTAACTTTTGGTCATATGACTCGATTGATTACAACATGGTAAGGGATTTTCATCTCACTTTTTATTCCCGTGATATTCATGCTATATTTGCCACTATTTTCCTTTGTGTGGTGTACATAATACCCATGATTTTATTATTTGTGTAATATATGTTCATTTATGGGTAATTAAATATTCATTTAACGATCATTATTTCATGTGTTGTATGTTTTGTATGTTACCAAATCATTAAGGGAACTTTTTAACCCAATTTTAATTTCCATTGGTTAATCTTCTAATTCAAAATTATGTCTTGTTATAATTATGTGTGTAATAATTGTTTATTTACTTATGTTGTAATTTCCACTCCCATTATTGTGGATATACTTTTGATACAAATAATTACTCCATTGATAAATTCTAAAGTCATCGATATGAACTTAATAAGTGTAATTTTAACTCAACTTCCATTCATTCAGATAAACATCCAAGTCATTGGTTTTATCTTAAATAGAACATGTGTGAATGTCCAATGATTGATTTACACAGAATATCGAATCATATTGTTTATATTTAAATTTTTCACACAGTATTATGTAATTGATTTATACTAAATCTAAGGATATCATTTTTATAAGGGATTTCATCTCAATTTACATTCCATTGAGACTTCACTGTTGTTATGCACCGATTTACTCTTATATGGTGTTTATACTATCCCTTGGCATGGTATATAATGAATCCATTTATTCTCATGATATTACAATGTTTTTATTACCTAAATTATTTGTATTCAAGCATGTCTCATTTGGTTAAGAACACTAACTAAAATATCATTTTAAATGATTTAAAAATTTATTCTTCTAAATAATTCTCATTAATGTCCATGTTTTAAAAATGGTTTTATGGTTTTATTTATATGGAAATTAATGTATTAAAATTAAATTTCCTTTAAAAATTTTCAATGTGGTATGGGACACTTTGATTCAAAAATCTATTTTTAAAGAATTCTTGATAAAAAGTGAGGCCTTTTAATGTTTTCAAGAAAAAGGGTGATATTTATATTTTATAGTTTTGATGATTATTTTCGTCTATGTCAATATCCTTCATTATTATCGATCGAGGATAATCTATTACAATACAATATTCTACATTGTATTTAATGAGTTGTGTTTGACTGTGGATGTGTTATTTTTATATCATTTATGGTTTGTGGATAATGTATTGACATTTCATATGCTAGTTTTAAATTTTATTTTTATTTTATGTTTCAAACATTTCATATGAGGAATGCATTAGACTTAGTATGTGACGGGTGGAGCCCGATATAGACCCTCGATGCATCAGTAGGACTCATGAGACAAACTAGTGTCTTAGAACAAGGCCTTGAAAAAATACTTTTTTTAGTCTTGGCACAAGGCCTTGAATATATGGTTATGAAAGTATGGAATTATGGATTCCATCATTATAAAAATGTTTATTGATATTGCATGTGAATATTCGACTAGTATAATATCCATGTGAGTAAGTAAATTTCATTAATTTGATTTTATCTTTTCCATATTATGTTGATTTTTATGTTTAAATTGATTTTCTTTTACTCTTATACATTGCAATAAATGTTTATACTTATTTATAAATGTTTCTGCTATATTTTTATCCTTACTGAGCATCTATGCTCACCAATTTCTATGTTTTATTTTTCCCAATATGAAAATAAGTATATTATGACTAACCTGTAGGGATATTCTATGGGATCTCAATGTTGTCTATGAAGAAAATGTTGTTGTAGATTTCCATTATATGATGTAATTCAAACCTTATGAATGTACCTAGTACTTCCTAGGCTATTAAACAAATCAATCTTTCAAGAATTGATCTTTTGTGATCACGCCAATGATACGTAATTATGCACCGACTCTGGGTAACTGTGGTCAGGGAATTAAAATTGGTATCAGAGGAAGATTAGTACAAACCTTGGAAGCTAGATTTAGAAAAACTCTAATTAGAGAACATTTCCCTAAGATAGAATTTTAGGATTATTATAGAAGAACTTCCTAAAAATTTTGTTTTGTAGAGATTTTGTGAGTTTTCCAAGAAATACATCCATGTCTGGATACGAGCAGATAGAGGCAGCTCTGGCAGAGATGTCCCTAGTGGTAAAACCAGAAAACACTGCATTCAGCTAGACTCGAAATGGAACTGGTGCATGACAAAGGGGCTAGATGCACTCTTGGTTATGACACTCCCAAGAGATATGCTTAGGATTATTTACATTTTCTATACAAACTGATTTGAAGGATTTTGATATAATATGAGAATAAATGACCTTGGTTAATCATAAGTTGTTTCAAATTGAAAATATGGTGTCATGATATTCTGTAAATGACTTAATTACTATTGTTACTCATACAATGATTTCTGGTTTTAGTCAATGGATGGATTCCAAGGAAGACATAGTAACATTGAGAATGACATACAAGGTGGGAATGGTGGTGGAAATGAGAATGAATATGGAATATTGATATGCGTAAAAGATTTCGTTTTTATTCCAAATCAATTTTCCAAAAATATGATCAAGAACATATATATTCACTTTCTCCCGAACTAAACAAAGAAGTAAAAGGTGATGAATGATAAGAGCTCAATCATTGGATACCATGGAGAAAACAATACTTAATTTCCATCATGTAGGAAATGTGGAAGAAGACACCCAGGAAAGTGTCTCAATAGAACAATGAAATTATTTACGTGTGGGAAAGAAAGACATAATGTAAAGAATTGTCAAGGAAAAATTAAGAGTACTATGGAAGAAAATAAAAATGGTCCCCATAATTCATTTACAGTCATTTGTTGTAAATGTAGGGGACCAGTCCATTACCGGAGTGAATTCCCTATTCTGTAGGATATTTTCTTGGTCAAAGAAGAATATATGTGGAAATAAATGGTTGGAGAAATGTTTAGAGGTATTAGTGCTCTTTGTTCATGGTATTACATGGGAATAATTTTCTCTTATATTTGTAACCCAATAGTTTTTCAAGTGAAAATGTTATTTGAGGAAGAATTATCTTTTCAATTTTTGATATAGTTATAAATAACAATTTGGTTTTATATGATCATTGGGTTTTAGGAAATTACAAGTTATTATATATTTCGGGATGAAACTGAAAGGTATGAGATAACATTTGTGGTTAAATTATGTTATAATTATTTTGAGTAATTTATATCATTTTAGTAATGTTATAAAATATAGTTTTTTAAAAAAGATAACACATAGAACATGTGACAACCCATTGTGTCAGAAAAGATGTGGGAATCGAACCCACACCTATAGTGCGATTGGGATTTATTGCCTACCACTAGACTACATGCAGTCCCTGGTTAGTGTGAGTTATTAATTTTAAATAAATAATTTTATTTATCTATAATAAGTTGGTTGGGATCTTATGTCTTATCAAATGAATACCCTTAGTATAGGAAAATGATTTGGTGATTAAGTGACAAATGATATTTTGTAAGATGTTCGCTCTGTTGGGAACACTATATGCCTATGAAAAATAGAATACTATGGGATTTAATTTGAGGAGTAATGGTGGTTTTTTATATATTTTTATTGTTGATTTGTATTGATTTCTGTTATTTATGGAAATTATTAAACAATATTAGAGAAAATATGATTAGGTTAGGTTCTTTTAAGTATGTGACTTTAAGAGTAATTGATGTCATTTAGAGATACAATTTAACGTGAAAGACTACATAACCAAATTCTTCTACGTTTTGGGTTTCAATATTAGTTTGGATTATATAGAAGGATTTTAATGAAAATTGTTTATTGAATGTTATTTATTTAACTGTGGGGTATTGTTGGATTAATTTTAAAAATTAATATTAGTTTTTATTTCTCTAAAGAAATATCCTTTTTGGGGGATCATCTGATCTTGTACAAACCGTTTTGGGTTTGATTAATCTCTAAAGACAAGGTAAATATATTTTTTATCCTTTGCAGAACATGGGATTCTCTAAAAGTTGAATCTAGCTCTTCTAGTGGGACTAAGTCATCTTGAATTCTCATCATTTGAAGAAAATGAGTTAGAAGTAGAAATTTATTAAATAATGAAACTCTACTTAAAAAGTAAGTAAATATCATTATGTTCTAGGTCAATCTCATAAATAAATTCCTCATCTGTATGAAATGTAACTTAAACATTCATTGTTCTTTTACTTTTCCTAAGGGTAAACTAATGACCGTTTGTCCCATCAAAGGTTTGTGGTTTTCTTGTTGATAACATTACCCTGATCATGTTTTCTATCCCTCTCTATCCGAACATGACATTTATTTTATCTACTATATACATGTTTTCCTACGTGGAATCCTAGTATGGGTTATCTCGGGTAACCATTGTACTCCTCTTTCTTTATTTTAATGTGATAGTTCTGTTGACACTTTTTCCGATGTGGGACTTTCAATTATGTTCCCAATCCCAATTTTGAAAATTACAAGGACACAAATTACAAAAGGGGGCTGAATGTAACACCCCAATCATTTATGATATGTTTCCCTTTGAAAAATGTAATAGATTGCATTGTACGCAACTTTGAGATTATAACAAACTACGACCAATAAATCTAGCTGTTATTAATATTAATAACTACTTTTTGAAATTTTATAAATTTTATCTTTCAAAATGGACTTCTTTTTTTGGATTCAGAATATAGAAATTAGATTAGGGTGAATTTTTGGTATTTTTGTAAAAACATTCAATTATTGATGAATAGTGAAAACAATGAGTTATAGATTCAATCCAAATTTTTATTTAAAAAATTATTTATTTTATTTAAAGTTATTATTGGTCAAAATAGATACATAATACTTATATAAGTTCAATGTAATTTATTGAAGTCAGGTTATAATAATTTTAGTTATATAAAAATTGTATAGAACTTTTAATTATCTTTTACCCACCTCCTAGGGGCATTTGAAAATTTGAATAAAACATAATTTTACCACTTCAGTGAATTGAATTTCAAAAATCCGAGAGACATGGATGATATCAGTAAGTAAATTTTGGTTCAGTAAATTAATATAATTTTTGATGAATAGTAACTTTTTTACTTTTATTTACCACGGTTAAAAGTAAATTGGGTAATTAAGGGTAATAATGGTATTATTATTACCATAACACATGTACCAATTATATTGGATAAGTATGATTTGACCAAAAAAACTTGGGAATAAAATATGAACCTTTTTGGCCTACTTGGATTAGAACAGGACATTTATTATTATTTAATTCAAAGAAGAGTTAAAAGAGTTAAAATCAATGTTCAATAACTAAAAAAAATTATATAGGGATAAACATAAGATAAATTCGACTATAAATATTCATTATAAAGTTAAAACGATTTCCTATATAATGGTATTCTATTTATATTTTCAAGAAATTAAATAATTTAATTTAGTTATGACACAATGATGATGCAGTAATTACCTAATTAATGAAATATTAAAATAATTGATATTATAAAAATTCAAATAAATGAAATTTGAGACTTTTTATGAATTCAACTAATTTTATAGGTTAATATGACATGTTAGGGTTGGTTAGATAAATTTTTTTCGAAGTAATAATGCTGATATAAATTTAGCAAAATCAAAATACCAAATAGTGTGAAAATTGAAAAAAAAGAGTTTTTAAAAAGGTATTATATTATTATTTGATATTATATTCCTAAAAATCTAAAGTTTGGCCAAAAGTCTTATATAATATATGTTTTATCATTAATAAACTACTTGGGGTTCTCTAGGAAGTCTATAGTAATTTTATTGTATGTTTATTAACCATAAAATATAAAAATACAAAGACACATGGTAAATGTTAAACTATTTAACTAAGAGTTAAATGTAAAATATAAGGTTAATATAGTAACCCAAACCTGTCTAAAACCTATTTATTCTGTGGTTATCAACCCATACCCACCTTAGTATTTAAATAATCCATTTTGGAGCCATTATAAACAGTAATTTATTTTATTATATAATAATATTTCTAGTTTTCCTAAGGTTCCCCTCACCCCTCTTATAAAAGGGAACTACCCATTCCCTCAAATTAACACCTTCAAAGCCTTTTGAATCTTCTATAATCTGCCAAAATACCCTCTAAAATTTCCTAACTTAATCCTGGAGTCCTTCATTTAGTTATAAAGCCAACCTATGGAGCCATTTTGATCAAATCATAAGGAAGAACCCGAAGAAGAGGTAAATATTTCATCATCTCATTCATGTTTTGTTACTCTTACACTTCCTCTTTCTTTGTTGTTTCCATTCATAAAAAATAAATCCAGTATATTCTATATACTGTGATGTTATTATAAATATGGTATAACTATATTCATTATTCTCTCCAAACATTGAATGACATGTCACCATACGTGCGTACGTACGACTTACTCTCTCCAAGTAATGGTTTAATTGTTATTCAATACATTATTGTTTGGATGGGTATAATAATGACATTTAATTGATGTAAATAATAAATATAACATGATAATTATTATTTATATATGATAAACCATCCAATTATATATAATTTAAATATCAAAATATTGATATTGTCACTCGTGTGTACGTACGGATTACCGTCTCCACGAACGCGATGAGATTCATTCCCCATCGTATCCATTGAATAATAATTTTCATTTTGTGATTAAAAATAATTTTTAAATACTTCATATAATTCTGGATATGAATACGATACATCCCATCCATAATAAATATGACTCACATAACAAATAATATAAAGGAAAATGAATCTGTTAACACCCGAAATGACGATAATACTATGATATCATTAATAAAGCAATGTTAAAAGATCATATATGATATAATATTAACTTATATGATTATTTTATAATTTAATAACAAATATTTAACCATTATACAGGAGGTTAACCTACCCACAACCAAGGAAATGTACAAGGTAAGGGATTCTTATCTCACTTTCATGTCCGTGAGATTTCAATTGTTCGCCACTTATCTCTTTATTGTGGTGTATTATGTATTGCCATTTGGTATATATTTTCATTATTACCTTTATATTCATCGTATTATGTAATTCATTTGTTGGTTATTATCTTTTTATCATACAACTCGATTGATTACAACATGGTACGAGATTTTCATCTCACTTTTAATTCCCGTGAGATTCATCCTATATTTTTCACTTTTTTCCATTTTGTGGTGTACATACCACCCATGATTTTATTATTTGTGTAATATAATTTCATTTATGGGTATTTAAATCTTCATTTAATGATCCTTCTTTTACTTGGTGTATGTTTTTTAAGTTACCAAATCGGTAAGGGAACGTTTTAACCCAATTATAATTACCTCGGGTTAATCTTCTAATTCATAATTATGTCATGTTATGATTATGTGTGGAATCATTGTTTATTTATTTATGTTGTAATTTCCACTCCCATTTGTGTTGATATAGTTTTGATACACCTAATCACTCCATTGATAAATTTTAATGTCATCGATATGAACTTGGTAAGAGTAATTTTAACTCAATTTCCATTCATTATGTTAAACATCCAAGTCATTTGTTTTGTCTTAAAAATAACATTTTTGAATGTCCCCTGATTTATTTACACTAAATATCCAATCATATTGAGTGTGTTTCAATTTTCCACACATTATTTTGTAATTGATTTATCCTTAATATAATAATATTTTTTTTATAAGGGATTTAGTCTCAATTTACTTTCCATTGAAACTTAATTGTTGATATACACCAATTCACTCTTATATTGTGTATATAATATCCTTTGGCATTGAATATCATGAATACCATTATTCTTATTATCTTTTAATGTTTTGATTATATCATTTATTTCTATTCAATCGTCTCTCATTTGGTTAGGAACTCTAACTAAAATATCGTTTTAAATGATTTAAAAATTTATTCTTCTAAATCATTCTCATTAATGTCCATGTTTTAAAAATTGTTTTAAGGTTTTATTTATATGGAAATTATTGTTTTAAAATTAAAATTCCTTTTAAAAGTTTCAATGTGGTAGGGGACACAATGATTCAAAAATCTATTTTAATAGACATTTTGATAAAAAGTGAGACTTTTACATGTTTTCAAGAAAAAGGTTGATATTTCTCTCATATTGTTTTTATGATTATTTTCATCTATGTCAATATCGATCATAATTCTCGATTGAGGTTAATATATTACAATACGATCTTCCAAATTGTATTGAATGAGTTGTTTTTGACTGTGGATGTGCTATTTTTATAACATTCATGGTTTCTGGATAATGTATTGAAATTTCGTATTCTAGTTTTAATAAGATTGTTTATGTTATGTTTCAAAAATTTCATATGATGAATGCATTGGATGTAGTAATTGAAGGGTGGAGCTCGCTATTTCTCCCTGATGCATCGGTAGGTCTCATGAGACAAACTTGTGTCTTGGCATAAGGCCGTGACAAAATCTTATTTTTAGTCTTGGCACAATGCCTTGACTATGTGGTTATGAAAGTCTGGCATTATGCATTCCATCATTATGAAAATGGCTATTGATATTGCATGTGAGTATTCAACTAGTATAATATCCATGTGAGTAAGTAAATGACATTATTTTAATTTTATCATTGCCATATTATACTGAATTTCAAGTTTAAAAGGCTTCTGTTTTAGTCTTATACATTGCTATAAATGTTTATGATTATATATGAAAGATTCCTCTATATTGTTATCCCTTCTCAGCATATGATCTCACCCCTTTCTATGATTTATTTATCCCAGGATGAAAAGAAGTATATTATGAATGACCTGCAGGGGTAGTTTATGGATCTCAGTGTTGTCTATGAAAGAAATGTTGTTGCAGTTTTCTATTTTTTGATTTAATGTAAACCTTATGAATGTATCTAGTACATCCAAGGCTACTAAAATAATAAATCTTCCATGACTTTTTCTTTTATGATCATGCCAATGATACGTAATAATGCACTGAGATAGGGTAACTGGGGTTGAGGCATTAAATATTTTATAGAATTTTTATCAATATCCAATGGGGAAAATATATTGCTTTTAAAGGAAATTCATTATTATATTTATTTAAATATAAATTTACCATAAAAAATATCAAACATAATAGAAATTGTAAAATTAATCAGTTATCTAATGTTCTATATCACTTTGAATTCATTAAATAATTTATAAAATAAATATTTTTTTTATTATTAATATATTTTTGACCAATTTTAATATATATCATACAATATAGGATTTATTTACAATATCTTATAATTGATTTACTAAGAATTGTTTGTTAACATAACTATTCTAGGGGAAACTACCTCAATTTTCTTGCAAGTTATAGTTCGGAATCCCCAGTCCATTAAAATATATATTATTATATAATATTAATATTTCTAATAATTTCATGAATATTAAATGTAATCATTTTTTACACTTTTATTAGTATACATACTATGTGGTGAAAAAAACTGATTTATATCTCTTCATTGAGATGGTAGTCCCTATATATGTAAGAGTGACATTTCCACTTTTTTATAGATGGAATGAACTAAATGTAAACAATAATTTTCCTTAAAAAATTTATAATAACTACTATATTCAGTAAATTCATCATTATAATGATAAATGTGAAGTTGTGATGGAAAATGAAAGACATCTCTTCATAGCAGTGGTATCCCACTGGTATGCATGACTGATGACTTCTTTATCCATGGGATAAAAAGTAAGTATATAATGGTTTTTATATAATCATAATTACAATTATCTTAATTTAGTTTATAAGGTCATTACATTGTAACAAATACCAATGATTTTAATGTTCTATAAGATCTAATATAATGGAATGTAATCAGTTAAGAGTTATAGCTCTTCATTGAGAAACCTTTATTGGATTATAACTACAGAAAAGAAAAGATGAAAATTTTTCGATAAAATAACTTCTAATAAATTGGTATAGAACATATATTCGAAATAATTCATGTATAGGCAGTGATAGGAGGCTCAAATTTTGTAAATAATATATTATAAGAGGTTCCCTTTTATATGAGAGGGAAAAGACACACATAAATTACTTAAAGGATTAAATATTATATATTTATATAACATAATCATGTCACGTGGGACAAATGCAGCACATATTTGAATATAATATTTGATGGGATCATAACATGATCAACCAACCACATTTATATAATTGTTGAACACATTTTTAGCATAATATTCTAGTTTAACTACTTTATGCCTATTTTCAAGATAATCACTGTAAAGTCCCATAAATTCCTTCCAAATTTGTTTTCATAAATAAATGGGAATTTTACAAGTCCGTGAAAATTTTCAGCGCATGATTCCGAGGCCCTGTGTTCCTGAAATCTATTTCTGATGTTTTTTTCATGTAAATTCAGTAAGCATACAAGGGGGTTTATATAAATTTTGAACCGGTGCTCAGAATTGAAATCTGAGGACACCGTTGAACTCACAGTACCGGTATTTACTTAAGAAGACTGTAACCTCAATGGCAGTGGGTCAAGGTTAAAAGATAGTTTTTGGGTTTTTAGTGAACGAATTATATAAAAATAAAGTGTGTGGCTTTATTTTTATTTGTTGGTTAAAACCTATTTATGGAAGTTGGAGGTGGGACCACCACACCATAACTTCCCATGAGAGGTTATGGTGGTGGGTCCCACCTGAACATTACCTCCCAGGAGAGGTTATGATGTGGGGACCAAACAGGACTAAACGCCCTATTAATGGTGGGAGGAGAAAACCTATCAACTCCCCTCATTAATTAGGGAGAGTCTCTCCACACCTCACCTCCATTACTGGTGCCAACCCCCCCCCCCCCCCCCCTCGCTAATATAATGGTGCCAAATCCTCCACATTAATTAGGTGGAGCGAATTAAATGAAATCATCCAATTTGAATATAGTGCCAACGAACTAATAGGATATCATAATCTATTATTATTTCTATTGGTAATTCTAATTTAGTGGAACTCGGGAGAAGAGAGAAAATCCCTCGCCATCAAAGAACGAATAATGAAGAACGCCGATGAGGTGAAACTTCAATTTCCTTCCTCAGATCCTACCGATGTTGGACATCTTTAATTGATCTACACTCTGCATCATTGTCAACGAGTCGGCGCAGCTCGGGATTGGAAGTGTGAAGTAGATGCAACGAATGAAGATATCCTTCGTCTTTTTTCCACGATTATGTCTTCGATCAATGAACAAAGGTAGGGGTTGTTTTCTTTCATGTTCCATGTTCCTCTTTTCGTTCAAAATGAAGAACGAGGATATGTTTCTTTTGACGTGTGAGTTTTGGTTCATCGTTCTCCTACCATGATGAAATGATTGTTATCACCTTAATTGGGGAGGGTGTGAGCCAACCTAACATGGCCTGACATCCTTCGTCGATCTCTTTTGTGATATTCTTCGGCATGGCGATGAAGCAAGGAGGAAAATAAGGCAGTGAAGACAAAGGTAATGCTACCCATGACATCCGTGATTCCCCCTCCCCCCCGCAGCGTCCCGTACTGCCATAGGCCGAGATGGACACGACCGAGTCCCCGCCGGCCGTGCAGCTTGCCGAGCCGAGCTACTGCCCTGAGCCGGCCCACACCGCGCCGCCCTGCCCGGCCGCCTTCCAGACTTCCCAGCCTTCTTCCGGCCGCATGCTGGACTCGATGCACCCGGCCCGCCCGCCTTTCATGTCACGACCCTTTCTCAGGGCCCGTGTCGTGACTACCCCAATCCCTCCACCCAAAGTCCCGGGGATGGAGACTAGCACCAAGGCGTAAATACCGATAAAAGGGAAGGTATTGCCTTTATATAAGAAAACAGACACCACAAAGTACACAAGCTGAAGTAAACACTCAGTAAACTGAATACAAAAGTATGTGTTGGAAGTAAATTTGCCAGAATACAAACCCAATTGAAAGTAAAGTACATCTGAAAAGATAGTACAACAACATTAAAGAAAAACAGAAGCACCGTGTCGTCCTCCGGAACTCCCACTGGAAGGGTGGGTACAGATAGTCTCCACAGCTCGTCGGTCTGGCCGTCAGCTCCGTGTAAGTCCCGCCAAGTGGTCCACCTCCGGGTCCCATCCAGCTCCACACGCTTCCACCTCGATCAGTGTTGTATGTCTCATCATCCAACACAACATAGTGTGGGCATTGCCCGTGCATGGGTGAGTATACGATACTCAGTAGGGACCCCGATACCCCCGAAGGTCTCTCAGAATCCACGAAGGATAAACAACAAAGGAAAGATACAATCATGAAGTATCAACAACAATTATTAGGTATATGCACATACATGTACCTAAGTCATCAGTTACTGTTCTTCTCCAACGCCCATGCACCACGCAGTCCACAAAGGAAAGCACAACCTAGTCCACAAAGGATAGCTCGACATAGTCCACACAGGAAAAACACAACCCAATCCACAAAGGAAAGATAGTCAATCACATTGATGATAAGATTGAGAATCAACAATCAGCTCACATAGTTATACACTTAGTAAGGCGATAGATAAGATTAGATGTAACCACTGATTCATCTAAGCTGTCGGACCCACATAGGATACAAGACCAGCTACTATGCCGGACCCACACAGGATACAAGTACAAGGGTCAATACTGTCGGACCCACATAGGATAAAAGAATAGTAGTCATCGTCGTTGAACCCACAGAGGATTCTAGTATGGTAGTTGTTGTTGACGAACCCACAGAGGATTCCAGTACAAAAGTCAATGCAGTCGCAGTCAGCTCTAGGGTTCCTGCACACAGCACACTGGATTCTGAGAGGGTCTACTCCACGAGCCAAGGGGGTCGATACATCAACTATCAAAAAGTCCATAATTGATGTATCTTAAAGTTTTTTCTCGTCAAAATAAACCCAACACGGCAGACGGTGCGTCAATCAGACGCCCGGTCTGAGAGTTATTGGATTTTCCGTCTCAAGGGCCCGGTTGGTTTTTAAGCAAAAAAACCCGACCATACTCCAACTGTGCCCAAACCTCAAGCAGAGTAAGCCAAAATAAACGTATTACTAAGATGAAATCAACGAAGTTGAAGACACGTCAATCGTACATCTGGAGATCATGTTATAAGCGTTTCCGCTCCGAGTGCCATGTTGGTTCCGTGTTCGAACCAACCCGGCTGTACCCAAACTTCTCTGAAACCTTGAGTATAATATACTGAAACGACCGTCTCGATCCATGGATTCCTACGCAACTGACAGTACGGCGATTGGAGGACCTAGCTCAAGTTATGAGAAAATGACTGAAGAAAGTCCAAAGTGGGGGTCTGGGCCCGGTGCGGCCCGACCCAACCCCCCATGGGTCAGCCCGAACCGGGTCGATGCAACCCAGGTCCAGGTCCGGCCCAGCCCGACAGGGCGCGGACCGGCCCGGTCCACCCGACCCATCCCTGCCCAGACAGGGGGGGGGGGGTGCTAGCTCGGCCAGCGTGCCGACCAGGTGGGATGCAGTTCCCCCTCCTTTGCGCTCCATGGATGTGGCGCGCGGTCGCCATGTCCCGTCCAAATATCATGTGGCTGCAGAATCGAGTCGCCTGCCACCGCGGCTTCATCCATGGTGACTCTTGCTGGCGGCGCACCGGGGCGCCGCCGCCTCCGGCCGCCTGAGTCATTCCGGTGGTCCGTTCATGACCTCGTAGGCCCCTGAGGTCATCTCGGGACCCGCTCTTCACTGCGAAAACCATCAAATGTCGTTGTGTTCTCGTTCCATCGTCGCCCAACGTTCTACGCATCAAGAACAGAAAAATGGTGGGTTCAAACTTGTTCATTTGTCCGCACCCACTGCGTTAGTGGTTTGGAACAACTCCCAAAAATTATTTGACAGATCGAGGGTATAGTCAATATAAAGTAAAATAAACCAAAACCCCTACTTCGACAAGGAAGACGATCATCGGTGTCATGGTACACGATGTCGCGGAGAAGAGGATTGTAGGCATAGAGGTACACAGAGTCGCGGAGGAGAGGATCAAAGGCACCACTGTACATGGCGTCACGGAGGAGAAGATCGTAGGTGTCATGTTACATGGGGTTGCAGAGAAGAGGATTTGGCGGCGCGTCGTTGATTTCCGAGGAACCACCATTCTTCTTTGTTCTTCGTCGGAGGCCGATGTTCTTCATCGCACAATGAATCTCTCTCCTTGATCAACAAAATAATAGGTTCCCCCCTATTATTTTATTAAATGCAAAGAAACTCTCCAAAAAATATTTCTCCACACTAATTAAAACGTGTTGACATTTAATTAAAGGAGAGAGAGAGAAGGTTCCCCCATAATTAAATGCATTGTCAGATTAAATTTAAAAGGGAAAAGGAAGGTTCCTCATTAAATAATGGGTTGACATAATTTTATGGGTTTAGGTGAAAATTAATGTAGGTTTTTCAAAATTAATGGGGGGATTCTAAAAGAAATTTAGAGGGAAATAAATGGTGGGGATCGTGTGCCCCCACCTCTCTTAAATCCACACTGGGGTAGTTAAGTTGATGTTGGACCCACCCTTAACTACCCAAGGGAGGAGAAACCTCCTCATGAAATAAAAATTGTTCCGACAATTTTTTTATTACATAAACAAACCCCGAAAAATTATCTTCTAAGTGTCCCTCTAAGTAATTACCGGCATTTCGGATTCATCAGTGCCCTCAGATTTTAATTCCGAGCACCAGTTCAAAAGATAGAAAAACCCACTCGTTCATTCACTGAACATACCTGAGCTAAACATCAAAAATTTATTCCAAGCACACCGGGCCTCGAAATCAAGCGCCATAAGAAACTGCTTACTCATAAAATCCCAAAGAATTTAAAAAAAAATTCTTGAAATTTTCAGGTCATTACATTAGTCCGACCTCAGGGATTTTTGTCCGCATAAAGCTATATCATAAACTAGGGAAACAAATGAGGGTACTGAGCATGCATATGAGCCTCCCGCTCCCATGTTCTCTCCTAGAGGTTTCTGTGCTGCCACCTGATGAACACTAGAGGAATCAACCATCCATGTAGGACCCGCTCCTGTTGATCCCCTATCTCCACCGGGACCTCCACAAAAGTTTCCCAATCATCAATGTCCAGCTCCCCATGATCGATGATATGCATCGGGCTGTGCATGTATCTCTTCAGCTGAGATACGTGGAAGAGGTTGTGCACCCGGTGCAACTGAGGTGGAAGAGCCAGGTGATAAGCCACCTCGCCTATCCTGCTAAGAACCTGGAATGGTCTAATGAAGCGGGAAGATAACTTGCCGCCCCGGCCAAATCTCCGTAATCCATGTTGAGGTGAGACCCGTAAGAAAATGTGGTCTCCATCCTCGAACTCCAGTGGTCTCTGTCTACTATTAGAATAGTACTTATGTCTCCTCTGTGTAGTCCTCATCTGCTTCTGGATGATATGCACCTTCTTTGTCATAGCCTGAACCATCTCTGGTCCCACGAGTGCCGACTCCCCAGGGTCAGTCCAGCATAGAGGTGATCTTCAAGGTTGGCCGTATAGTGCCTCGTACCATTCCGATGGTAGAGTGATAACTGTTGTTGTATGCAAACTCCACCAAAGGTAGGTGATCCTCATAGCTGCGACCAAAGTCAAGGACCCATGCACGGAGCATGTCCTCGAGAGTCTGAATGGTCCTCTCCGTCTGGCCATCTATCTGAGGGTGAAAGGCAGTGCTCAGGCGTAGCTACATTCTAAATGCCTCATGCAACCCCTTCTAAAGCCAGTATGTAAAGCGAGCATATCGATTGGAGACTATAGTCAATGGGACACCATAAAGCCGTACGATCTCTTGAACATAAAGGCATCTCAAGATCTCCACTAAGCCCTGATCTCTGATAGGTAAGAAGTGGGACGACTTAGTGAGTCGGTTGACAATCACACAGATGGATTCGTGTCCTCTGGAAGTACGTGGAAGACCCATCATTAAATCCATGGATATCTCATCCCACATCCACTCCGGGACCTACAAGGGATGTCCCAAGCCTGCAGGTATTTGGTGCTCCGCCACCACTTGCGGGAAAGTGAAGCATCGAGAAACGAACTCTGCCACAACCTTCTTCATACCCGGCAACCAGTACTGTCGTCTGAGGTCCTGATATATCTTTTCTACTTCAGGATGTACTGCTAGAGGGGAAGTGTGGAACTCCTTTAGCACATCCTCCTGCAGTGCAACTGGTACCATGGAACGTCCCATGAAAAGGATGACATTCTCTCCTCCTATAGAAAACCCATCAGGTGCCTGTCCTGAGGAAATCTGTGCACGTCGCGTCTCACAGTTCACATCCCCACGATGTGCCTCTACGACCTACTGAAGCAGTGGAGGAGTGACTATGAGCGACTGAAGAAAGGCTAACCCATCTCTATCTATGAAGGATATCTACAACGTGGCTAGCTGCTATGTCACCTCACCAAGTAGCTGAATGCCCGATCTCCTACTGAGAGCATTCGCCACAACATTCCCCTTCCATGGAGTATAGAATATCTCAATGTCATAATCCTGGAGGAACTCGAGCCATCACCACTGTATCAGGTTTAGGTCCATCTGGGAGAAGATGTACCTGAGACTCTGGTGGTCAGAGTAGACTATAAAGCGCTCTCCCATCAGATAGTGCCGCCACATCGTCAAGGCAACGACCACTACTGCTAACTCCAGGTCATGGGTAGCGTAGTTATGCTCGTGCTGCCTCAAATTTCGTGAACCGTAAGAGATCACTGCTCGCTCATGCATCAAGACACCCCTGAGCCCAGTCCCTAATGTGTCTTAGTAAACTAAGTACCCTACGACCTCCTCTATAAGCCTCATGATGGGCACACTAGTCGATCTCCGCCTCAGCTCTTGGAAGCTCTGCAGATATCTTTCTGACCACACAAAGGGTTTCCCCTTCTTCGTCAAAGATGTTAGCGGTGCTGAAACTCTGGAGAAGTCTGGAAAAAATCTCTGATAGTACCCAGCCAGACCTAGGAAACTCCGTACCTTCGTCACGTTCCTCGGTGGTTCCCAAGAAAGTACTGCCTTGACCCTTGCGGGATCCACTACAACTCCCGCCTCATAGATGACGTGCCCCAAGAAGTGAACCTCTTGAAGCCAGAACTGGTACTTTGAGAGCTTACAATAAATATGGTGCTCTCGTAGTGTATCCAATAAAACCTGTAGGTGGTTGGCGTGCTCCTCCTCGGTCGTTGAGTAAATAAGTATGTTGTCGATGAAGACTATGACAAATCGATTGAGGTAAGGCTGGAAGATCCTGTTCATGAGACTCATGAACCCTGCTGAAGCATTGGTCACCACGAATGGCATGACCAAGAACTCATAGTGGCCATAATGACACATGATGGCCGTCTTCTACACATCCTCGTCTTGAACTCGAAGCTGATGGTATCCTGACCTAAGGTCTATCTTCAAGAACTATCATGCTCCCTTGAGATGATCAAAGATGTTGTCAATCCTCAGAAGTGGATACTTTTTCCTCACGATCACCTGGTTCAGGCGACGGTAATCGACACACATTCGCAAGCCCCAATCCTCTTTCTTTGCAAATAGAAATGGAGAGGACCAGGGTGAAACACTGGGTTGGATGAATCCTTGCCCCTTTAAGTCCTCCAGCTGTACCCGCAGCTCACGAAGCTCGGCAGGGAGCCATCTGATGTGCTGGAGTGGATATCGGTGATGTCATGGGGTACAGGTCTATATAGAAATCTACATCCCTGCGATGAGGTAGTCTAGGAAAATCATCAGGGAAATCATCCGCATACTGGTCCACCACTACAGGAAAACTCAGACTCCATAGGCTAACTTCTCTGAGGATGAGACTGGCCAACTGATATGTGATCGGCTGCCCTTTACTCTGCGTGAGTCCATGCTATGCAACGAAGGTTCCCTTCTCACTGGTGAAGGTGAACCTGGTCCCATCCGTGTAGACACACTGCACCTTGAACCTAATACAGTCGATCTGAGCATGGACTATAGATAACTAGTCCATATCCAAGATGATGTCGTAGGACCTCGATGCCACTACAAGAAGATCCTAGCCAAAACTCTCGCCTTATAGAGTAAGCTCACACTACCGACACCAGTGCGTAATCATCGAGTGTGCTCCCGTAGGAGTCTCTAGCAACAAGGATCGAGCCAACGGCTCCTTCGGAATATCCGAGCTCAGAACAAGGGCAGTGACAGTAAAAGAATGACTTGCACATGTGTTTATAAGAACTACAGCACGGGTGGAGTAGAAACAAGTAGTCCCTTGAATCATCTCAGGTGCGCCGTGGTTGTAAGCCTCTACTACCTGGAGCTGAGCCTTCCTCTGTCCGCCAGCTCCCTATGGTCGGGGTGGACCTCCTAGGGGTGGTGGTGGTAGTCCCTTGAAGCATCGTCCACCACCCGCTGCTCAGCCAGCTCCTCTGCCATGTCTGTCTGCTCCCTACGGACCGCCACTTTCGAACATCTGCCTCTGCCTCGGAGGTCCATCCACTATCTTCTGCTCGTCTTCATGGCTGGCCGGGCAGTCACGAGCTATGTGTCCCTGCCCTCCGCATGCATAACACTATCTGCTCCTCGGAAGGCTGGCTCTGCGCCATGTGCCCTGCACAACCGAACACATGTCCTGAGTTCTCCAACCAGATGGCCTGGTCTGCTTGGACCCCTGCGTCATCTGTTGACTGGCAGCTGCAGAAGACTCCGCTCCATGCCGTCCTGTGGTGGGTCTCACTGCTGATGGATGCTCGACGCGAAATCTCTCCACTAGAAGGGCTCGCTCCAGCACCCCCGCCTGGGTCGGGATGTTGAGTGGAATCATTGATGCTCTGATATCATGCCTCATCCCCTTCTCAATGGTTTGTGCCCGGAAGAATGGGTCTCGTACCATGTCCGTGGAGTAGCATGAGAGGTCGGTAAATCTCGCCGCATACTAGGCTACAGACATGCTGCCCTACCACAGCTGTAGTAACTCCTGGATGCCCACCGCATGGAGGGTGGCTGGAACGAAATCTGAGCAGAAGAGGCTCTCAATGATCTTCCAATGTAGAGATGCCTCATCATGCATCTGGAGCATCAGGCTCCACCATCTTCCTGCTGCTGCATGCAGGAGACTTGCGGCAAGGATCACCATGAGGTCTGTTGGTGTCCCTACCACTCTGAAGACTCTGACGATGGCCTCCAGCAAATTCTCGGCGGCCTGAGGATCCACCTCTCCATGGAACATGGGCGGCCTCTGCCTCTGAAACTCATGCAACGCGCTAAGGAGGCGTGCACTCTCCGCCGCTGGGGTGGGTAGAATCGGTGGCTCGGCGAGAAGAGGTACCGCAGGTGCCCCCACGGTAATGGGGCCCTGTACCGAGGCCTCGTCGCTCGGTGGGCTGCCATCTCGCACAAAGCTCGGAACCCTACCTGGATGTCATCGTGGGGCCATCCTGAAAAGAAACAGATGAATCATGATTAATAAAGTATACCTAGTGAAATGAAACAATGTAATCACAATGAAAACTTTTGAAACACACATGAAATCAATTTATTTGTGCATTGAGTCAGAAATCAAAAGTAAGGGTCCTCGTGTATGGATACGTCGGCCACCACACCAACACTGGACTCCCTAGACTGATAACCACACTCATTACTCTAAAAATTATTTCTTTACAGAAAAGAAATTATCAGCGCCCTGAGTTCTGCAGAAGAACGGACTCCTTTGATACCAATTTTCACAACCTATCATCAGGGCCCATGTCGTTACTACCCCACACCCGCCTCCCATAGGCCAGGGGCTGGCGACTAGCACCAAGGCATAAATCTAGATTAAAGAGAAGGAATTTCCATTATATAAGAAAACAAACACCACAGAGTACACAATGTGAAGTAAACACTAAGTAAAATGAATACTAAAAGTAAGTTCTGGAAGTAAATGGGCCAGAATACAAACCCAACTGAAAGTAAAGTACAACTGAAAAGATAGTACAACATTAGTAAAGTAAAACAACATCACCGAGAAGTCCTCCGGAACTCCCACCTAAAGGGTGTGTACAGATAGTCTCCACAGCTCCTCGGTCTGACCATCAGCTCCGTTTACGTCCCACCAAGTGGTCTACATCTGGGTACCATCCAGCTCCACAAGCTTCCACCTCGATCAGTGATGTCCGTCATCTGCATCCAACACAACATAGTGCAGGCATAGCCCATGCAGGGGTGAGATGGGTCACATGGACCAATGTGTGGTCGCCGCGTCCCCTACCTCATCAACGAAGACGATCGTCAGCATCACGATACATGGCGTCACAGAGAAGAGGATCGTAGGCATCATAGTACACGGCGTCGCAAAGGAGAGGATCGTAGGCGTCGCGGTACACGACGTCACAGAGGAGAGGATCGTAGGCATCACAGTACACAACATCATGGAGAGGAGGATTTGGCGGCGCGTCGTCGATCTCTAAAGAACCAGCGTTCTTCGTCGTTCTTCGTCAGGGTCCGGTGTTCTTCGTCACACAACGAAGCCCTCTCCTTGATCACCAAAATAATAGGTTCCCCCTATTATTTTATTAAACGCAAAGAAACTCTCTTACAATTATTTCACCACACTAATTAAAATGTGTTGACATTTAATTAAAGGAGGGAGATACAAGGTTCCCCTATAATTAAACACATTGTAAGATTAAATTAAAAAGGGAAAAAGGAAGGTTCCTCATTAAATTATGGGTTGACATAATTTAAGGGGTTGAGGTGACAATTAATGGAGTTTTGTCAAAATTAATGGGGGTTCTAAAAGAGTTTTAGAGGGAATTAAATGGTGGGGATTTTTTTGGCCCCACCTCTCTTATATCCACAATTGGGTAGTTATGTGTCTGTGGGACCCACTCTTAACTACCCATGGGAGGAAATACCTCCTCATGAAATAAAAATTGTTCCGAAATTTTTTTCATTCCTTAAAAAAACCCCCCAAAAATTATCTTATCCTCTTTCGCGAATGCATCTATGGTAAGTGTCTTTTTAAGAAATTACTGGTGCTACGGATTCATCAATGCCCTCAGATTTTAATTCTGAGCACTGGTTCAAATGTTAGAAAAATCCGCTCATTTGTTCACTGAATGTACCCGAGCTAAAGTTCAAAAATTGATTCCGGGCACACCGGGCCTCGAAATCAAGAGCCGCAAGAAACTGTGTACTCGTAAAATCCCAAATAATTTTAAAAATATTTTCCTTGAAATTTATGGTTCTTTACAAGCCGGTTCACCCACTGGCCTGCCCGGCCGCCTCTCGGCCTGCTCGGTCGCCTCCTGTGCGCTTGACTGAACCACGCCGGTCCGTGCGCCCTGCACGCTCGACACACCGCATGCACCCTCCGGGTCGAGCCACAATGGCCCATGCTTCCCACGCCCCCCGCACACCCCGTTCCCCCAGATCCACACCCTCAGGGCCCTCCGGGCCAAAACGGCCCCGAGCCCGGGATGAACCACCCACGCGGCCAGATGGGTTGGGCCGAGCGGGCCGAGGCGATCCTAACAGGATGGTCTGCCCAATGGGCCGAGCCAGTCCAAATAGGTCTGGATGAATTGACCCAGACTGGGTCTGCCCAGACGGGGTTGGACAGGGTCAGTCCGTCCGGGTCTTACCGAACCCGGGCCCACTACCGACCCTTTACATTCTTTGGCCATATCTTTGGCACCAGATGACCGTTAGACAAACCGTAAGCGGCCCTGGTATTCTTCGAGGTCGAAGGTCCCTTGGAGTATACCCCACTGTAGTTCGGGGTAAATTTGAGATACCTTCTGGTTGGATTGTGCATGAATCCAACCGAGCCCCAATGAAAAAAATCTAATAAATCACGGATCGAGAGTCTGATTGACGCGCCTTCTGTTGCGTTGAGACCCCTATGATGTGGCGGGACTTTGAGATAATTCTATGTGCTACATCATGACCATTAGAGTATAGATATTTAGCTCATGGAGTGTATCCCCCCGAAGACAAGCGAGTTTAGTGTAGTGACCTAGTAACGGATGAGACTTGATGACTGCTGACCGATTAGACTCGGAGTGATTCAACTAGCCCAGTTTGGAGCACCATGGTGTTGTGGCAGAGCCAATTTACTCAATAGGAGGAGTACCTTAGCAGGCTACGAGTTGGAGTGCCTTGGTGACGCGACAGATCTATGGTGGGGAGCGCCATTATGACGTTGCATGCCCTTGGTACTCGACATGAGGAGTTCCACAACAGTCCAAGGTTTGTGGGAAGCGCCTTGATGTTGTGTTAGACCCATTTTACTTGATAGAGGAGGAGTTCTCCAATAGCCTTGGTTTCGATAATATCAATAAAAATCCTAGTTTGAGCTGAGTCAGTATCTTTTGTGTTTACCTCATGATTGAGATGGATTACTTGATAACACATGAATATGTATGGGCATGTACCTAAGTAGGGTTATCTGTTGATTTCAGACATTGTGGTTTATCCTTGTTAAATTTGTGAGACCCAAAGTGTCTTTGGGTCCCTAATGAGTATCGTTATACTCACCCTCTTCATGGGCTATACCCACATCTCGTTGGGTTGGATGCAGACAATGAACAACACTGACCAAGGCTGAGTATAACAGGACATGAGGGTACCCGGATGTGGACCACACGGTGTGATGGTACACGGAGGAGACAAACGGACATGGAGTGTTGTGGAGGCTATTTGTACCTACCATTCAGGTAGGAATCCCGGAGGACAACCCAACAACTATTTTACCTTTTTTCTGTTGTACTTGTTTTTTTAGTTATACTTGTACTTTACTATTGGGATTGTATTCCGTCCCCTTTACTTTCAGAACACTATTTTAATTATACTGTTTTCTTAGTGTCTCGTATCCAGCTGTGTGTTCTGTTGTGGTTGTTTACACTTTATAAATTAAATTCCTTCCCTGATTTAGGGAATTACGCCTTTGGTGCTAGTCGTGAGCCCCTAGCCTATAGAAGGCGGGAATGGGGTAGTCACGGCACGGGTCCCGAGAGACGGGTCAAGACAAATTGGTATCAGAGCAGTCAGTTATACCAAAAAACATAGGACTCAGATCTTTTATGTGATTTAGTAGTGATTAGGGTATTGAATGCGGTTTTCAGTTTCGAGAGTCTAGTGTTGGTGTGGCGGCCGACGTATCCATACACCAGGACACTAACTATGGATTTCTAACTTCGTGCATGAAAACACTGATTCTGTTTGTGTTTTCAAAAGTTTTCTTTAAGTCAGCTCAACCAGTTCTGCTTACAAGGTATAATCATTTGATGGTGTCTCATTTTTTCTTTCAGGATGCCTCTTCATGGACTACTAGTGAGAGTTTGGAGAGCTGTATGCATTGATATCCCACTGAGTAATGAGGCCTTAGTGCATGGACATTTTCTAGTAGAGGCACCAGTGGTACCACTACCCAGTGGGCCACCGATGCCAACAGCCCCAGGAGCAGATGATGCACGACGCTTGAACGCATTGCACTAGTTCCAACAATAGAGGCCTCCCAGGTTCAGGGGAGAGATGGACCTGCAGGCAGCTGAGGATTGGCTGGAGGCAGTGGTGAGAGTGTTTAGACTGGTAGGGACACCAGCCGACCTTATGGTGATCCTTGCTACAAGTCTTCTTCAAGCTAAAAAAAAGAAGATGGTGGAGCCTGATGCTCTAATTGCATGATGATGTGACAATACTCTGGGTAGACTTCGAGATCCTGTTTCTAGCGGATTTTTTCCTAGCCACCCTACCTGTAGTGTGTATACAAGAGATACTTCACCTGCAGCTGGGTAGAATGACAGTGGAACAATACTCAGAAAGGCTCACCAACCTCTCCCGCTACTCCACTAATATGGTGCGGGACCAGTTCATTAGTGCTCGGACCTTCGAGTAGGGTCTTAGGTAAAAGATCAGGGCTTCGTTGATCTCACTCATCTTACCGACATAGGCAGGGTTGTTGGAACAAGCCCTCTTAGTGGAGAGTTTATTTGCTGAGCAGTTTCCAGTAGCGAGACACACCACTAGTCAACATGCAGCATAGTCTTCTGCAGCTGGAAGTAGATAGATGTCACAGAGGTTCGAGAGAACCAAACCCATGGGTGTATTACCACATGACTCAGGATCGATTATGCAAGGAAACCGGGGCAAAGAAATAAATGCCAAGAGCAGGCAGTGTTACTCATGTGGCGGCCAGGGTCACAAGGCTCCTGACTGTCTGACCCACCTATCGGATGATCAGCAGATAGTTGAGGGACCTCCCAGGCAGAGGTAGAGAATCGTTCTAGGTGGTCCACATGGAGAAGGCGGACTTGGTAGAGGAGATGGTCATATAGCTCGTGATGGACGACTTTTCAAGGTGGTACTGCCACCACCACCAGGAGGTCTACCCCGACCGCAGGGAGTAGGTGGACAGGCGGGAGCTCAGCCCCACGTAGCTGAGGTTTACGATCATGGCACTTCATAGATGATTTTAGGTACAATCTGTGTCTACTCCACCTCAGTTGCAGTTCTTATAGATACAGGTTCCAGTCACTCATTCATTTCCACAACCATGGTTCAGAGATCATAGATTCTGTCGGAGCCGTCAGCTCGATCCTCATGGCTGGAGACTCTTACGGGAGCAGACTCTATGATTACGCACTGGTGCTGGCAGTATGAACATTCATTAGGAGGTGAGATCTTCGACTGGAATATCCTAGTAACGGCGTCAGGGCCTTACGATGTCATCTTTGGTATGGACTGGTTGTCTACATTCCATGATCAGATCATCTGTATTAGACGCAAAGTGTAGTGTGTCTGCACAGATGGGACCAGGTTTACCTTCACCAAAGAGAAGGAAACCTTTGCAGCACAAAATAGACATACTCAGAGGAGGGTGAAGTTGATCACTCATCATTTGGCTTGCCTCACCCTCAAAAAATATGATGTGGAGAGGCCAAGCTATCCTGTAGTGGTGGACTAGTACGTTGATGTTTTCCCTAATGATGATCCAGAACGATATCACCATAGAGAGGTGGACTTATACATTGAACTATACCCTAGGAAGACACCGATATCTACAATAGCATATCATATGGTTCTACAGAGGTTCATGAGCTACAGGTTCAGCTAGAGGACTTGTATAAGAAGGGATTGATCTGGCCATGTGATTCTCCCTGGGCAACACAGATTCGGTTCACCAAGAAGAAGGATGAGAGATTGAGGCTTTGTGTCGACTACTATCGCCTAAACCAGGTGATCATGAAAAACAAGTGCCCAATCATGAGGATTGATGAACTCTTTGATCATTTAAAGGGATCACGATGGTTCTCAATGATAGAATTTAGATCAGGTAATCACTATCTCAGAGTTCAAGATGAGTATGTGCAGAAGATGACTTTCAGATGTCGGTACGACCACTATGAGTTCTTGGTTATGCCTTTAGGAGTAAAAAATTCTCCAACAGTGTTCATGGGACTCATGAATAGGATTTTAAATCCATACCATTATAACTTTGTCGTAGTCTTCATCGACGACATTCTTATCTACTCGACTACTGAGTAAGAGCATGCCTACCATTTGCTGGTATTACTGGACACACTCTGAGAGCACCAACATAATGGAAATCTCTCAAAGTGCCAGTTTGGGATCTAAGATCTTCACTTATTGGGGCACGTTATCTTGAAGGCTAGAGTTTCGGTGGATCTCGTGAAGATTGAGGTGGTTCTTGCTTGGGAGGCTCCCAGGAGTGTGATGGAGGTACGCCGTTTCTTGGGTTTGGCTGGCTATTACTGGAGATTCATTCCAGACTTCTCCAGAGTTTCAGCACCACTATTAGCTTTGAAAAATAATTGGAAACCCTTCGGGTGATCGGAGAGATGCTAGTAGAGCTTTCAGGAGTTGAGTCAGAGGCTGACTAGTGCCCCATATTGAGGCTTCCGGAGGAAGGCTTAGTATACATAGTCTACTGCGACGCATCAGGGACCAGACTAAGGTGTGTCCTGATGTATGAGAGAGAAGTGATCTTATATAGTTCTAGGTAGCTGAGACAACATGATCAGAACTATGCTACCCATGAACCAGAGTTAGCAGTAGTGGTATTTTCCTTGAAGATGTGGTGACACTATCTAATGGGAGAACTTTTTACCATGTACTCTGATCACAGGAATCTCAGGTATATCTTATCTCAAAAGGACCTTAACCTTAGACATCAGAAATGACCAGAGTTTCCCCAGGACTATGAATTCGAGATAGTCTATACTCCTATAAAGGGGAACATTGTAGCAGATTCACTCAGCTAGAGATCTAGTATACAGCTACTAGGTGAGGCAACAGAGCAGCTGGCCGCTTTGGAGATATCCTTTGTGGATAGAGAGGGAGCATATGTCCTTTATTCCCTTACAATCACTCCCTTACTTCTTCAACAAGTGAGGGATGCACATCCTGGGGACGCAGACTATGAGACATGACGTGATTAGATATCCTTAGGGCAGTCACCTGATGGATTTTCTGAAGGTTGGGAGCACGTCATCCTCTTTAGAGAACGTACTATGGTACCAGTGTCACTTCAGGAGGAATTCATGAGGGAGTTCCACACATCCCCATTAGCAGTACATCCAAGAGTGGCAAAGATGTACCAAGACCTTCGACGATAGCACTGGTGTCTAGGTATTAAGAAGTAGCAGAATTTGTATCTCGATGCCTCACTTTTCAACAAGTGAAGACCGAGCACCAGGTAGCAGCAGGCTTGGTTCAGCCATTATAGGTCCCAGAGTGTAATAGGGATGAGATATACATGGACTTTGTGATAGGACTTCCACGTACATCCAAAGGTCACGACTCGATATGGGTGATCATTGATCGACTCTCCATGTCGGCCCACTACTTACCGATCAGAGAGAAGGGATCAGTAGAGATACTGGGAAGCCTTTACGTGCATGATATTGTGAGACTACATGGAGTACCTTTTTTTATTGTCTCCGATCATAACGCATGGTGTACTTATCGGACGTAGAAGGTATTGGAGGAGGATTTTGGGATACAACTTCATTTGACCACTACTATCCATCCTCATATGGATGGTTAGACTGAGGAGACCATTCAGACCCTCAAGTACATGATGCGTGCTTGCGTCCTCGATATCAGTCACAGCTGGGAGGATCAGTTACCTTTTTTGGAGGTTATACAACAACATATATCACTCCATCATATGGATGTCACCTTTTTAGGCGTTATACAGAAGAACTTGTAGATTAACTTTGTGCTGGAATAACCCTGGGGAGTCAGTACTAGTCGGACTAGATATGGTATGGGCAACCACAGAGAAGGCACAAATCATCCATGAGTGGATAAAGACTGCACAAAGCAGACATAATTCATATGCTGGTAGGATATTGTGAGCTCTAGAGTTTGAGGATGGCGACTATGTCTTTCTATGGGTCTCACCTCGTTGAGGTTTACAGAGATTTTGTCAAGGAAACAAGTTATCTCTGAGATTCATTGGACCTTTATAGGTCCTTAACAGAGTTGGCGGGGTGGCATACCACTTAGATGTTCCACCTTAGTTGTACCGGGTGTAAGACGTCATCCACATATCTCAGCTGATGAGATACGTGCAGGACCATTCCCACATCATCTACCATGGAGAGTTGGATGTTGACGATGGGAAGACATTCATGGAGGTTCTAGTGGTGATTGAGGATCGACAGGATTGGGTCCCACGTTGACGGTAGATACCTTTGGTACACGTTCGCTATCAACATGGGAGCCTCCAAGAGAGCACATGGGAGTGGACGGATTAGATGCGTGCTCAGTACCCCCACAAGTTCCCTTAGTTTGAGTTGTAGCTTACGAGGACCTAAAGCCCTGAGGTGGGGATAATGTAAAGACCCGGAAATACCAAGGAATTTTTTTTCATTAATACAAGGAAATTTTATGAGTTTTTGAAAATTGACAGTGCATGATTCTGAGGACTAGTGTGCCCGTAATACATTTCTGATGTATTGTTTGGGTATGTTCAGTAAATGTATAAGCCGGTTTTATAACTTTTGAACTGGTGGTCGGAATTGAAATCGGAGGACACCGTTGAACTCGCAGTTCCAGTATTCGCTTAAGAAGGCTATCACCTTGACGATAGTGGGTTAAGGTTAAAAGATAGTTTTTGAATTTTTTGTGAATGAATTAAATAAAAATAAAGTGTGCGGCTTAATTTTTTTGTTGTTGGTCAAAACCTCCTCATGGATGTTGGAGGTGGGAGAACCACAACATAACCTCCCATGATAGGTTATGGTGGTGGGTCCCACTCAAACATAACCTACCGCGAGAGGTTACGACATGGGGACCACACGGGACTAAACACCCCTATTAATGGTGGGAGAGGAAAACCTCTCAACTCCAATCATTAATGAGGGAGAGTGTCTCAAGACCTCCCCTACTTTATTGGTGCCAACTTACTTATTTTACTGGTGTCAAATTTCCCATTAATTAGGTAGATCCAATTAAATTAATTCATCAAATTTGAATATTGTGCCAACAAATTAATATGATATCACAATATATTATTATTTTGGTTGGAATTGCTCATTTGGTGGAAGTTGGGAGAAGAGAGAAAAGCTCTTGCAATAGAAGAATGAAGAACGAAGAACGAAGAATGCCGGCGAGGAGAGACTTCGACTTCCTTCTGCAGATCCTACTAACGTTGGACGTCTTCAACCGACCTACCCTCCCCATTATCGTCAACGAGCCGACACAGCTTGGGATTGGAAGTGTGAGTCTAATGCGAAAAATTAAAATCTCCTTCGTCTTCATTGAACGACTTCGTATTTGATCAATGAACAATGGTAGGGGTTGTTTTTTTTATGTTCCATGTTTCTCTTTTCTTCTAAAACAAAGAAAGATGAAATGTTTCCTTTGACGGGTGAGTATTTCTTCATTGTTCTCCAACTTTGATGAACCGATTTTTATCACCCTAATCGCAGAGGGTGCGAGGAAAACTAAAATTTCCTGACTTCCTTGGTTGATCTGTTTTGTGATATTGTTCGAGATGGCAACGACACAATGAGGCGACAAAGGCGATGAAGAAAAAGGTCATGCTACCCGTGGCCTAGGTGATCTGCGCCGCCACCGCGTCGTCCCACACTACCTATGGCCTACCCAGCCCCAGCCAAGCCCCCGCCGGCCGTGCCACTGGAAAAGCCACGCCACTGCTCTGAGCCGGCCCGTGCCCCGCTGGCCTTCTTGGCCGCATCCCAGCCACCTGCCGGCCAGCCCAGCTGCCTACCAGCCTGCCTGGCACCCTGCGTGGCTGCCTACCGGCCCTCCTGGCACCCTGCCTGGCCGCCTACCAGCCCACCTGACACCCTGCCCGGCCATCTGCCATCGTGGAACTGCCCTACCTAGCCCCCTACCGGCCCCATGGCGACCTTCTTGGATGCATCCCGGCCTGGCCGCGCCCTACCCGGCCACACTTTGGCCAGCCTGCCCGGCCGCCTGCCGACTAGGCCACTCCCCAAAGACCTACTTGGCCACCTCCCGACCAGCCTGGCCGCCTCTCGTGCACCCGGATAAACATGTCTGGCCCGTGCGCCCCGCGCGCCTCATGGTTCCCGAGTCGTACCCTTGCGGCACTCCGGGCCAAAATGGACCAGATCCCTTGCCGAACCGCCCACGCGGCCTGCTGTGCTGCACATAGTGGGCCTTGCCGAACCTAATAGAATGGCCTGCCCAATGGATCGGGACAGACCCAACAGGTCTAACTGGGTCAGCCCAGATGGGGTATGACCGGGTCAGTCCGACTGGGTCAGATTGGACCCAGGCCCACTACTGACCCTTTACATTCTTTGGCCATATCTTTGGCAGCGGACGACCATTTGATGAACCGTCAGCGGCACTGGAATTCTTTGAGTGTGAAGGTCCCATTTGAGTATACCCCACTGGTGTTCGGGGTAATGTTGAGATACAGTTAGCTTGGATCGTGCATGAAACCAACATAGCCCCCTGTACATAAAGGATAATAACTCACAGACCGGGCGTCCGATTGACACGCCGTCTACTGCATTGAGACCTCTATGATGTGGGGGAACATTGGGAAACTTCTACCTGGGACTTCGGAACAGTTGGAGTATCAACCTGTAGCTCGTGGAGCAGATCCTCCTGGAGACGAGCGAGCTTAGTGTGGATACCTAGTAATTGGCTACGACCTAACGACTATTGACCGATTTGATTCGTAGTTATTCAATTAGCCCATTGGGGAGTGTGTCAGTGTCATGGAAGACCCACATTATAGAGCGCCTTGCTATCACGACAGACCCACGGTACTCGACAGGATGAGTACCTCAACAGGCTACGATGGGGGGCACCTTGGTGACGAGACAGACCCAGGGTGGGGAGAACCTTCGTGATGCAGTAGACCCATGGTACTCTATAGGAGGAGTAGCTCAACAGTCCAAGGTTAGTGGGAAGCGCCTTGGTGTCATGGAAGGTACACTATACTGAACAGAGAAGGAGTTCTCCAGCAGCCATGGTTTCGATAATGTTAACAAAAATCCACATTTGAGATGAGTCAGTAACTTTTGTGTTTACGTCATGATTAAGATGAATATATGTATGGGCATATACCAGAGTAGGGTTATCTAATGATTTCATACTTTGTGGTTTATCCTTGTTGGATTTATGAGACCTTGGGGGTATCGGGGTCCCTACTGAGTATCATTATACTCACCCCTGCATGGGTGATGCCCGCATCTCATTCTATTGGATGCAGATAACGGACAGCGCTGACCGAGGCTGAGTGTATCAGGATTGGAAGGTATCCGGAGGTGAACAGCACGGTGGTACGGTACACAGTGGAGACTGAAGGATGTGGAGTGTTGTGGATGCTATCTATACCTACCCTTCAGGTAGGAATCCCAAAGGATGACCCATCAACTATTTTACATTTCTTCTGTTGTACTTGTTTTTTAGTTGTACAAGTTCTTTCCTATTGGGCTTGTATTCCGCCCACTTTACATTCAACACTCTCTTTTCATTATATAGTTTTCTTAGTGTTTCCTTTACAACTGTGTGCTCTGTTGTGTGTGTTTACCCTTTATAAAGGCAATACTTCCCCAGTTTTAGGAAATTACACCTTTGGTGCAAGTCGCCAGCCCTGGGCCTTTGGAAGGCGGGTTTGAGGTTGTCACAACACAGGCCCCGAGGGACGGGTCGTGACAATCACGATACATAAATTCTTATTATATAACCACATATAAATGGCGAATTATAATTTTTTGAAATAATGGTTACAATTTTGTAATATATTTTTACCATATTCAATTTATATAAGTGGATGAAAGCATTTTTAATTTATTAACACAAATCATATGAAAAATTAATTTTCATAAAATATGATACTTAATAAAAAAATAATTTAAATGTAAAATCATGTAAAAATTGTGATTCCATGATTATTTTGGTTAAATGAATAAATAAATATTTCCATACAATTTAATTAAACAAAAACTAATTGGTATCTTTTAACCATTCTAATAAATGCAATGTCTCTAATATTGTTTTTAGATTCAATAAAATATAACATATGTTCACTAAAGTAAAGCATGGATTCCCAAAATATAATTTTCCTAACTCTTATAAAATACACATGGTTCGTCCAAAGGATTCAATATTTATTTTTTCATGGTAATATCATAACTATTTCCTAAAACGGGTAAAATTTTAAAAATCATTATTTTCACTATTCACTCAAACATCATTTCAAATATAAAAAGCTAAATTATATAAAAATATAAATATTAAATTCTATTAAAATAATTATATTCATTTTTTAAAAAATATATTTAAATGTTTTAAAAATTCATTTTATAATAAGTGCACAAAATCGAAAAAAATAATTTTAGAGAACTATATATTAGACCATAACACTGTATTAATTTTTATTCCATTCCTCCAATACCATTAGATGAATTTTAAAAACACTAATTTAATTTATTTAACTGATACACTACATTGAAATAATTAATCAATATATAATAATTTTATTTATTTAGGCAAAAATATATTGCGTGCATAAAAACGTTTCTAGAAAAAATAAATAAATTTTTATTAAAATACCTTTAAATTCAATTAATGAAAATTTTTAACTAAGGAATTAATTTCATACATATTTAAAAATAATTATCTTTAATTAAGTTAGTCAAATTCATAACCACTAATCCAACTGATTTAATATAACCATCACATTAAATAATATATTTTCATAGTGTAACATAGTTTATTAAAACCCGGTGTTGAATGTATAAAATCATATAAATGATATAATTTATATTTAATGATAATAAATATTAGAAAATAAAAATTATAACATTATACCAAGATATAATAATTTCTTCATTGAAATTACAACACTTTCATATAGAAACTGAGAATACTTTTAAATTTTCACATCCTCTCATTCCCACATTGCTTCCTCAAATTTATGTTTTCACCTATAAAAATTGAATAGGTGTATGTTCATAGACTATAAGACTAACAATAATTAATCTAAAATATCAATCTTTTTTCCTCATAAAAAATAAAATCCTCTAGTGGAATGAACAATAAGTTCAGTACATCTGAAAGAACATGTACGCACTTCCTCGTGAGAGATACATGGAACAAATAATAAAAATGAGAGATATTTGGTGATAACAACAAGTGATGAGAAAGTACCCTGATATGATCTGGAATATCAATCTAAAATTGACTAGGTGTATGTTCATAGACTATAAGACTAACAATAATTAATCTAAAATATCAATCTTTTTTCCTCATAAAAAATAAAATCCTCTAGTGGAATGAACAATAAGTTCAGTACATCTGAAAGAACATGTACGCACTTCCTCGTGAGAGATACATGGAACAAATCATAAAAATGAGAGATATTTGGTGATAACAACAAGTGATGAGAAAGTACCCTGATATGATCTGGAATTTCATGGGGAAAATTATATTTAGGGATAAAATTTACATTCTATCTAAATCATATAACCTTCTTGTATGGTGATATTTGTGTATATTCCTTGTCACCCATTTCAAACTCTATATCTCACCAATGATTTTCAACATAACTTTTCTAACAATTTTAAGAAACCCTGATGTGTTTTGTAATTTATCTACTATTTTATACCATTTCTGGAGTTATAAATGGCCCTAATAGTGTTCTATATACAAAAAAATATCAAAACATTTGATTTGTGTAATTCCTTTCATAGAGAGGATTCATTAAGAGTCATATAAATTCTTGAGTGAAAGCTATTGGAGTATAAAAACGTCACTAGGGAATGGTGTTGATACAAAAAAACATCTGAAATAAATAGAATATATTATCCGCATAACTTTTGGGGTCTAAGAGATACTTTGATATTGACCATAATTGTGAGGATGATATGATTTTTTGTAGTTCAAAATAGTATTCAATTCACACTGAATTCTAATCAAAAACATTAATGTACACCTTGGATCCTGATATGATATAATAAAAATTCATAATCAAGGAAATCATACCATTTTTTAATGTATATCCTAGAAATATGATCAATTTGGAAAACTATTCAAATTGAAATTAAATGACTAGAATCAGTAAGGATGTCGACTACAACCAAATAATAAATATTACTTTTTAATGTTTTCGGGTGTCAAATGATGAAATCATTGGTAATGTTTTCTTATTTCCGTTTTGGTATGTGTAATTTTTTAACATCCACTTAATAATTATCCCTCAAACATAACATGTATACATACCATTCATTATCATATATATATTTTGACATATCTCATTCAATTTTATCCCCCAAAAAATATTCTTTTTGATATTTATTAATCTTCATACATCAATTATAAATAAGGAAAAATGATCCATTTGATCCATCAAACCTATCCTTCATAATATCAAGTATTGATAAGATATATAACTAATTCATGAACATTATAATATCAAAAAAATAATGGTTAGACATAGGAATGTTCATCACTATGTTTTTTAGTTCCACATCCCCATTATGTGCATCTTAAATATTCACTTGTATGAATGGTTTAACATTTATCTATGAAATATATGATCTTTCCCATTTCTTCATAATTTCATTATCCATATTATCCAAATCCATAAATATTGAATTAATTTTAATACACATATTCTAAAACTAGCATGGTATTCTGGGTTAGGTCATAAACCACATAGTTCAAATCTCGATGTTTACAATGAATTAAGTAGTTAAAATCCTTAATCATATACAACCATCTCCATTAGTACAAGTTCAAATATTATTTTCATGAATATATAATTCATTCTTTTATTATCCTAGTTTATATAAATAATTTAAAACTAATGATAATTGCGATATATTTTCAATGAAAAAATTACAACTGAAAGCAAAAAATATTAAATATGGTAAATTTTCTCATGTATTTTCCACTAGAGTAAGGAATATTCTCCCACCATAAGTTCTTCATGAGTAAATATCTATGAATAATATTTTATTCATATCTATATATCAAAAAATATTCTCAACTATAGGGTATTGTGAGAACTTGTTTGCTCAAATTCATCACTTTTAAATTTTCCCCACATTCATCACTCCATATATATTTAACTTTCTAGTGTATCAAATTTTTTAGTTTATAAGATATCCCTACCAAGCACATAACAAAGTTTTGAAATTATTTAGAAGGACACAAAAACTCTCATTCTTGGTTACCATTGTGGGTTTGACCCATTTGTAAATATCATCTATCCTTAAAATAACAAACTATTTACCCTACCATGATATTTTTTTACCCAATAATGTTACAATATACTGCCAAACATAAAAATTACTAAACTTGAAATAATTATTATCCTTCCCACGGTTTAAGAAAATTCATCAAATTATTTTTATTCTCTTACATTCTCTATGAATATTTAAGAATATCATAATGAAACTACCATAAAATAGGCAAGATAATCTCTAAAGATTCTATTCATTTTATACATGAGGATAACACGGTTTTTGGTAATCACAATTGGTATTACTATAAATTCATAATGAACGAACCTTATTTTGAAGGATATATTTCATATATACTCCATATCAAACCATAAATGATGATATCTAGAATAAAATAAAATCTTTGAGATGTATCAGTTTTTGTTTAGATAATCAATGGAATCATTAATATAGGGTATGGGATACTTAATATTGATAGTGATATTATTATGTTCTCTATAATCAAGGAAAATTTTCATGGAACCCTTGTTCTTATTACAAATAACAATAGGTGTTTCCCATTTTTACGAACATTGGTGTATTAATTTCTTTATTAATATTATCTGGGAGTTATTTTGTCAACTAAAATAACAAAATCAAGGATATTATATTTAGATTATATGAAGTAGTCATATAATAGGGTATGATTTATATTGAATAATAAAATCACAATTCAGGGGGAATAATATGAATTCCATCAAGAAATTATCATCACCTTCTCAAACAATTAGAATATCTATAATTTTTAGACACTCTCTAACCAATATAGATAATAACACCAATCAATAGGTAGTAATATCTTTACAAGGATAGAAATTCCAATTAGATGTTTATTTTTATTGATCCACAAATAGACAATCATAAGTTCATTAGAAAATTTTGAAATGACATCCCATCTTATAAAATTTTTAGGGGATTTTTATAGACAAATCCTATCCATGTTTAAAATCACATCAAAATCAAATAGAGGTAGAATTTGAAGATGTGTAGTAAAAAAATTAAAATTATATTTTATTTGAGATGATCTATTGACTTGAGATGTGATCATCATGCTAATAGGTATTTTTTTACTTCCAAATCGACATTTAATTATTGATGATATAAATTAGTTCTTAAAATATATTTTACATATCCAAAAAGTATATTAATATTAGTACCTTTATAAAAATATCATATATATACCTCCTATAAATATTTGATGAAGGAAAAATTAAATAGTGTGAGATATAATGCTTAATATGTATAAACATGGGAGATATCAATCAAATGAAATAATTAGCTAATCATAAGAATATAATAATATAATCAGGTTTATGTTCTTAGAAAAAAATATTCATAAACAAAAAATAATAGATCAAAACCTCCATAGTCAAATCATATATAAAATAATTATAAAGAATCTTCAAATCATTAATCATTATTCATGATCCATAATATATTCATGTGTAATCATAATCATAAGAAATCATAACCATTTGATAATTGTTAATTAAAATAATGTTAATGCTTAATCTTGTGAGAGTAGCAATAAATCAATCATAATAACTCATAAAAATATTAACATATCCTTTCACAATGATTTCCAAACATAGACTTGTGGTATTATCCAGAAGCACTAAATCCCATGCACTAAAAGTTGAATAGAACTATTTTCAATCATGTCCATGAATAATCTTGTATAAGAGCTTAGAAGTGATCATAATCATACATAAAAATTAAATTGTAACCATTCAAAATAGTTTCACGACTTTATATTATGATTATATCTAGAAGAAACCATACTCAAATATCCAAATGTAAACATAGTTATAAAGAACCATGCCCATGCCCAATCATGCGATCATAGCATGAAAGAGACAATACTCCCACATCAAAATGTGATTAAATATATTCATAATCATGTACATTTTTATCATCATCATATTATTATATATATATATATATATATATATATATTAAATTACAAACTAATTTGAGGGATATGATGGGCATAACAATAATATCATCATAATACATTCATATTTATTTTACAAGGTATAGGAAATAGTTATTATTTCATTATTTCTTAACTCAAGTGAATGAAAATCAGTTTAATTATTATATCATTATCATAATAAATAACCATATCAATAAATAATAAGGATGGTATTGTTAGATCCTTTCCCCAATAAATCATAATTATCAAAAATGGCTATTTTTATCGATTAATATACATTTAAATGATCCATTGAACATTCTTTAAGGAAAATTCATTTTTAAATTTGATTTGAAATATTTAAAATAAAAAACATTTAAAAATAATAGGGACTAAATTTTCATTGAAAATATAAATCGAAATAATAAAAAAGATACATTAAATCTATGAGTTTTCATTATGGATGTAATACTCATTCATTTTGTATAACTTAATAGAATATTGTAACCACACCGTTATTAAAAATTACCAAATTTGGAAAATAAAAATAAACCACTTTTAATTTTTTAATAGAAATAAAAATAATGGGAAATGGAATTTAGTCAATCATTTTAGAATACTAAAAAAATTCATACAAACATTATATTGAAAATTTTGATACATACAAAAAATTCTCCCAACCAAAATTGTAGTAATGTTGGTTTTTATTTTAGAATGGGTATCAATGATATAAAAATGGTAATATGAAAAGAACATTTTAGGTTTAAACTGAGGATATGATAATATATGGTTTTTAAAAGATAATATTTATAAAATTTCCATCAAATGAAATTAAAATAATAAACCCATAAATTAAAAAAGGTTATAACCTAAAACCTTTACCCCATGTCTCATCTGACATCATATAAAATATAACCCACAAAATAATAAATATAATTTTATTATAAATATATTTTATAACCCTATTATTTTATATCAATCCATATATGAGTTACATATTACCTTTTTCACCCGTTTAAAAACAATTCCTTATTTAAATCACTATTATGGATGATAAATACTTCAATTTTCATGTATATTTTGTTCATATGTCATAGTACTAGTATATTGATCAATGTTACATAATATCAAGAATTGTAATAATATCATCAAAATCATATTTTCTCATTATATATAATCTTATAACAATTAAGATAAATAGGCATGGAAAATTAATTATATCACTTCATGGAAACAGTTGTCCATATGCAAACACGAGGATGTTTCCACAAATTGATGGACAGTGAAAAAAAAATAAACAAATATTTTCCTTCAAAATAATATAATAAATCAAATATATCAAATATATTCATTAAATCCATCATTATATTCACATATGATGAGAAGTGATGGAAAATGAAATGTAATGTTATATGGAGGTGGTAGTCCACACATACACATGTAGAATGGTTTCATTTACCACAAGATGGAATAGAGGTGGAAGATTTTTATCAAAAAATAATAATTAAAATTCATTATATTGAATATGATAAATTATTTTTTTGATATCAGATACCATTATGTTATTGGAGGTAGACGAATAATTAAAATTGAAAGTACTCAGTTAATAGGTTTAACTATTTTCGATAAACCCCATTTGGATTAAAAAATAATTCTCGAAATAATGGTATTATATAAATATTAGAGGATATGTGAGATATGGAAGGAATATAGGTTGGTATTAGGGTTATTTCTTTTTTATACCAGAGACTGAAATGTAGTGACTGAATGAGGTGATGGGGTTACCTTTTATATGTGAGGGTAATTACACACTTTGAATTACATGAAAAAATAAATAATATTTATATATTTATATAATCATGAAAATTTGAAAAGAAACCCAAAACTAAAAAATAATATTCGATAAGGGTTATATTAAAATAAAAAATTATATTTAATTTTTTTTGGGTAATGTATAAGCCTTATCAGTGATTTAAACTAGGTATAGCCCCTTTCATCATTAATAGTGATAAATTTTTATCATATTATAATAATTAAAAGAAAAATATTAAACATAAAATTATAACATAATTTATAAAATATGAATATATATCTTGAAATAAATTTAACAAAGTCAAATTATATATGTGGAATAAATTACTTTTAACATAAGAACACATAACACAAGAAAAATTGTTTTAGGAAAATACTTCATTTTCTAGTGAAAATAATTTCCTATCAAAATAATTTAATAAGTAAATTTAAATTATTTTTTTGTTAAATAATAAAAAATAAATCTCTTTATACTTTTGTATTCAGATAAATCTATATTATATATTCCAACCAACCCATCAAATGAAAAACAAAATTGATTTTTAATTTGAATTAATTATATCTTATGATCACAAATGTCATGATTGTGTCCCAAAATTAATTTTTTAATAAAAACTATTTAATTAACTCTATAAAAAAATATATGGTAGATCCAAATCATTAAAAATTTAATAAATCATTGATTATGTCAATATAATGTCAAACAATTAAAAGTAAATGAAAAATCTATATTTTCACTATTCTCCCTAAAATATGTTTTAAACTAAATAACAGAAATTCACCATAAGATAAATTCTATAAAATAATTACAAAAATGATATAAATATTTTAAAATTATATATTTAAAAGTGGTAAAAATTAATGTTACAACAGGGGCATAAAATTTAATAAAACACTTATTTTGAAAAATGTGTATTTGAGTATAAAATAGGACTTATTTTTATTTTATGCTAATGAAAAACAATTAATATAATGTTGAAACATTTCATTGAATAAATAATTTATAAATTTAATTAAAATTAATCTGAAATAGAAATTAGTTAAATTTCTTATGATAAAATCATTTTGTTTACATAAAACAATTTTTAGAAAACCAAGTATTTTACCTTAAAATGAATTTATTTTCATTTTTAAGTAGATGAAAACCAATGAATTTATTTTATAAATGTGTACAAAAATCATAACATATGTAGTTCTATTCATACCCACCAATCAAATTTCAAGGGGATATTTTTCAAAATAAATAATCATATTTTAATTGTATGTTACAGTTGTTTAATACTCGGTGCTATATCTAAAGAATGATATCAATGAAATTATATTTATTTTATGATTAAAAATAATAAAATCTTGTGGAGTTATATTATGAAACCTTCAGTGTGGAGGCATAATCTACACCCATTGTGTCCTTGTCATTGGTTGTTTCCTACAATACATTGGGAATATAATAGCCGATGAGTCTTAATTATGGTCCATGATCAAATATGTCAAGAATTTTATCTTTTTTGAATGGATCATTTTATTGATTTTATTAGACTAAAATGTTGTTTTATAATCCTACAGTGTGGGAAAATGGAATGTTCCATGGAATGTTCTTCTTTATTGGATTAAATGTATTCATTCCACTAGTTATCTCCACATGACCGAATCACAGGCATATGGGGAGGCAAACCATGCTGTAGATCCACTACTGAATGTAGAGATTAAGGATATGTTCATAATGTGTTTCTTTTGGGTTCATAATTTGTGCACGTCATTGGCTGAAGTATATGTCTATGGTGATATCCCATCCCATCATTTTAATATTCTTTATAATGCTTGAATCTTTTATTTTACATTCATCCTAATCAATATTAGAACAAATGTTTTATGGATCATGATCCATTCATGTAATATGTAATATAAGTAATGAATATGGTATTTAATGGATGGAACCAAATTTAATGATCATTATTAAGTAGTATTTTGATATCAATTAATTAACTAAAACATGATCATTAAAAATTTAATATTCATGATTATAACAATATTGCCTAGGTGAACTTGACATGTCACCTATTATGGCTCACCACAAGGCATAAACATTTCCTAGATAAATTTCATAGTATTACAACATGTGGCGGGGGTATAAAATATATTTTGGGACTACTATAACCTCAATCAATAGTACACATAATGTTGAAAATAACCAAACTCATATACAAGTATGAAATCATGAGTATGGATAATAAATAAATGCAAAATTACAATGATATTATAAATAAAATTTGTCATAAAAATCATAAAAACATGAATAATTAAAAACATATAATATTCAGTTCCCACTAGGCATGCCATATAATAAATAATTAAACATAATGAATATTAGATTTTACTGCTAATAGTATTGCGGTGGTTGTCAAAAATGCCATGTATTGCATAGACTCTATTCATTTAGTGGTGGTTTCTTATATTTCAATAGTTTTATTATGTGTCATTGATTGAACATTTATAAGTGGTTTTATGTTTACATAGTATTGATTTATTTTTTTAAAACATGGTGAATATAAATAAAATAAAACTAACTACTGCTGAATATATTACAATCTATTTTTTAGATGGAATTAATTGAAAACAACACTAAAATATATTTTTAATTTATTTATAAATGTTTACAAAAAACACTATTAAATTAGTTTTTAAAATTATTTAACTATAAATTGACCTGTTATAAAATAAAATATGAATATATGATAAACCCATCATATATACATTAGGGATCTACCATCATATATATAAACATCCATAGTTACCATAACCAAAATCTTAGTCCGCACATACATTATTAAAAAATACCTTAGTCATCAATGTATACATGTAAAATATGTCCAACAAAAACTGATTCCCAATATATATCCATGTGACAACCTCCAATGCTTTTTCTACCTCCAGATTATCTAATCCACTAAAACATACCATGTTATCTTATCAATTGAGAACAAAAGATAGAAAAAATTAATCAAAACATAATAAATCAGATTTAAAATAGAAAACCATAAAATTTTCGTCGATCATAATGGTCAAACACCTAATGTCTATTAGCACTAGCCACATACAGTGGAAACTAGAACTTTTAAGAAATGAAATGTGAATAAAAACAGACACCTAATATATTCAAAAAGTTGCCCATGAAATTTTTTATTTTGTTAATAAAAATATGAAATTTTAACATAAAAAATATTATATAATGGAAAAAACACTGAAAAAATCGTATTACAAATTTAAAATAAATTTCAACACTAGAATCTGTCAAGGGAAAAGTAAATATTTTGATTTATATTTAAATCAATATACAATGTTTTTGAATATTAATTAATTAAAAAACATTAAGTACATTGATATAAAAACATATAATATATTTTAAATAACCCAATGGTGGTTTTCCAATGATTTTAAATCAATTTGAAATCATTATATATATATATTTGACACTTCCATGTAACTTTCAGTTTTCTAAAAAACCGAAAATGTGTTTACAGCCATAACAGGAAAACCATAATTAGAAATGACATGACACCAATTCCTATATATAAAATTATAACATAAAGTTTCTTGACCAAAATATTTGGGAAATATGAAATCGTTTTCTAGTTTTTGGCCAAACATAAATTTGTTTTTAAAAGATATTGTATCTATAAGATGACTTTAAATAGTAATTACGACCACAAAAAACATCAAATTAATGTTTTTTCAATGTATACATCTCAAAAAAAAATATTATTAGTGATTTTACCAAGATTTCGCATTAATACAAGATATTTTTCTACAGTTTTGACCATTCCACATAGGTTTTATAGTTTTTAAACACTGAAAATGTTTTTGCCGCCATCCAGGGAAAACCATATTTTTTAATGATGTAATTTTGATTATAAATGACATAAATTACTTATCGCTAAATTTAATGATGTATCAAAACAATATGAATTTTTTTTATCATTTTGGTGTGGGTAATATGTCATTTTTACTAATATAGATGTAAATTTAATGTGAATTGACTCCCATAGATCAATAGAAAGAACATTGTGTATCAGATTGAGCATTGGTTGATTCCTACACATGAAAAATGACTTATAGATCATTTTACTAAATAATAAAAATATATAAAAATCATTTTTTAGGTTTTGGGAAGGTTATGTGTCTTTTATACTAAATTTTTTATTAGTTTTAAATAAAAATTGCAGTTGGAGTCATATCGGTCACACCATGCATGAATTCATTATCTTGGTTTTGAGTACATTACTAGTCTTTTTTACTAATTTTTTACTTTAAACTAGAATCAACTAATTTGACTCATATATATGAGGTCATTTATCATTTGAATATATGAATCAATACAATACATCACAACTTACTTGGTAATTTATTTCTTAATTTATCATGAAATTCCAAGTGTGTTGTATTGGTTTTCAGTGAGTTACACTTTTTGAACAAAAATATCAATTTTAAAATGAAAAGAAACACATTGTTTCATACTGGGAACATCATGTATCGCATTGAGGTTTGGTTTATTATTACATGTCATAAATTACATAAAAATCATTTTACTAATGTATCAAAAAATCATAATGTCTTTGATTACCTTTGAGGTATCCCATTGTCCTCTTTATGAAAATGTATGACAATTTGAATAAGATGACAGAATTTGAGCCATATAGGTCACATCATGTATCATATATTGGTGAGGTGGATTACTACACATCAAAAAATACATATTGATAATTTTCCTATAGTATGAGCACAATCCAAATTTATTTTCTTGATCTTGAGTAGGTTAGATGTCCTTTTTACTAAAATTGATGTCATCTTTAAATATGGAGGCACAATTAGAATCATACCGGTCCTACCATACATTGTATTGAGGTGTGGACTATTTATAAATGTCTCAAATGGCTTATGAATCAGTTTCCTAAATATTAGAACAATCGTAATGTTTTTCTCAGTTTTGAGTGTGTCACTTGTTTTTTTATGAAATTTTCATTTTAGACATAAAACATGATCTTTCACACATATCTATCCAATAATATGTTAGTTTAATGTGATAATATATCCTAAATGTCATAAATTAATTATTAATATGTCTCATAAATTATTAATAAAATATGATCATGTTTGCTCAGTTTTCAGTGAGAACCCATTTTTGAAATAAAATTTCTATTTTAAATAGATATCGAACACATTGGGTCATACTAGTTACATTGTGTATCAGATTTTTTGATGGTTCTTAATCATAATAAATGAATTATCTATTTTTTACATAAATCATAAAAACAATCCTAAATTGTTTTCTTTGTTTTGAGTAGGTCAGATGTCCTTTTTAGTAAAAATGATTTAAATTTTAAGTAAAAAGTTATACATGGAACCATACCATGGAAAACATGTATCATATTGAGTTTTGATTGATGGATACACATAAAAATGAACTAAGGCTAATTTTTCTATTGTATCAAAATAATACTAATTTATTTTCTCAGTGTTGAGATGGCCATTTTCCCTTTAAACTAAAAGTGGTGTCAGTTTTAAATAAAAAGGCACTCAAGGAGTGATACAAACAAAACTATTTCAGTACTGAGGTTTGGATGATTATTATGGTTCTCTAATGGCTTATGTATTGTTTTACTAAATTATTAAAACAATCTGAATTATTTCTTTTTGGGGATTGAGTAAGTCACATTTCATTTTTACTAAATTTTAATTTTAAAATGGAAAAATTCACTTTTACTTATACTGATCACATCATGTATCAGTTTGTTGTAAAAATGATTCATAAAAATCAAAAATAATTTTTTCATAAATTATATAAATTATCATGTAAATTATCTCTCATATTATTGGTATTAATTGTCAAAAACGTTTTAAACTAAAATTTTGAATTTAAACAGATAACAAACTCATTAGGCCATTCCACAAACACCATTTATCATATTTCCATGCGACCAATTTATACACATAAAAAATAGTTCATATATTTTTTTTAAAATTAATAAAAACAATCATAATGTTTTGTATAATTTTGAAATATTATAATTTTGGTATTTTGAAGGATTATATTACATAACACCATTTTTATCATAAAGTAATGTTATCTCATTGTCAAATAATAAACATATTTAATTTTTTAATTGAAATGGTTGAATAAATAAAAAAATGAACTTAAATTGTAAAATAATTAATCCATATCATGCTCAGAGATTATTATTTAAGTAATAATTGTCAAATTCAAATTTCATTTCAATATATAATTGATGTCTAAGGTGTCCATAAAAGAATTTAAACGTTTTACATTATGAGAATCCATGTATAATTGACTATCAATTATGGAATTAAATTTTGATTTTATTTTATTAAATTTTGTTCTGACAAGTAGAAATAGTTATAACTATGAAACACATCACACAAACCACCATGGGGACCAAAATTTATTAAATTAAAATAAATTAAAATTACAACACTTTCATATAAAAAATAAGACTAATTTTACATTTTCACATCCTCTGGTTCCAGCATTGCTTCCTCAAATTTATGGTTTCACCTAAAACAATTAAATAGGTCTGTGTTATTATTTTATAAGACTACAAATATTTAATCTAAAATATCTATCTTTTTCCCCATAAAAATTAACTTCCTCTAGTGGAATGAACACAAAGATCAGTGCATCTAAATGATCATGTATGCACTTCCTCACGAGAGATACATGGAAAAAATCATAAACATGAGAGAGATTTCGTGATAACAACAAGTGATGAGAAATTTCTTTGATATGATAAATAATTTCATGGGGACTAATATTTATGGTTAAAATTTACATTCTATCTAAATCATTTAACCTACTTTTATTGTGATATTTGTGTAAATATCTAGTCACCCATTTCAAAATCTATTTCTCACCGATGATTTTCGGCAAATATTTTCTTACAATTGTAATAGACCCTGATGTGTTTATTAATTGATCTATTATTTTATAAAATTTTCGGAGTTATAAATGGTCCCAATAGTGTTATTTATACAAAAAATATCAAAACATTAGAGTTTTTTAATTCCTTTTATTGAGGGATTCATAAAGAGTCATCTTAATTTTTCACCGAAAGCTATTTTATTAAAAAAATATGACTTGGGAATGGTTTTGATACCAAGAACATCTGAAATAAATAGAATATAATTCCACCATATCTTTTGGGGTCTAAGATATACTTTTATATTGACCATATGTATGAGGATGATATGATTTTTTGTTGTTCAACACTGTAATCAATTCAGAAAAAATTCTTTTCCAAAACATTGATGTAAACGTTGTATCCTGATATGATATAATATAAATTCATAATCAAAGAAAACATACAATTTTTTAATTTATATCCTAGAAATAGGATTAATTTGAAAAACATTTAAAATTGAAATTAATTTATTAGAATCCAAAACGAAGTCAACTATAACCCAAAAATAAATATTAATTTTTAATTTTTTGGGGGTGTCAAATGATGAAATCCTTGGTAGCATTTTCCTATTTCCATTTTTGGTAAGTGTAATTTTTGTAACATTGTCACGAACCCCTCCCCACAAAGTGTACCCTTTCGGGGCTGGCAATGTGAAAAGGGAGATAATGTCCCCCCGAGTCCCGCCTCCAGTAGGTCCCGAGTTGAAAACTAGCACCGATGGTATAATAAACACACAAATGGGAGGTATTACCCTCTAAGAGAACACATGAAGAAGAGAGAGATAAGATATACACCAAACAACTCCATCTCAGAACAGAAATATAAATGAAACCAAAGTACATATATAAAATTGGATGCAAAAGTACTACATCTGAATTGAAAAACTACAAATACCCAAATGAAAGCAAAATGGATGTGACCACAAGCCCGCACAACTCCTCCAACCACAATCTAGTAGTATCTAGCTTGATCTCCAACTTGCTCCAAGTGACCTGAAAATTAGTTTATATACACATAGGGTGAGTATAACAGTATACTTAGTAGGATCTTCCATGAAGCCTCTCGTGCAAAGTTAACGAAGGCATTCTAAAGCAATGTGAACAACAAGTGAAACTATCTCGTCACCCAAATTGGTATTCTATCTTACCAACCTCACCATGGCTACTCTCACCCAGTAACTAATAAAAGAATATATCATATAATAAAGGATATCAAGGGTACCCTACTACTACTTCTCCACTGGTTTTCTGCTTTTCCCCAACGACATACATCATGTGCATCTCTCTTCAAAGACTTGCCTGTATACACCTGAGAAAAGCTCCACAATCCGCACCATGTTCACCACAAAGGCTTCCCCGCAGACACCTGGGATAAGCACCACACCATCCTCACAACCAAAAGTAACCAGGTAGTTTCAAGGAGCCACCATAGCTCGTATAACATGTATCATCCATCGGGTATTATACATCAAGCCATTACAGCCCATACACCGAGTAAGGATTCACAAGCCATCACAACCTATACATCTTACACCTATCATATTCCTTAGGATACTATATCTAAAATATATGTGTTTGAATAACCACAAGCCATTACAGCCCTCTACACACATATATGGGGAAAACTAATCGTTATGTCTCATGGAACTAGTATCTACCAAGAGAAGAGAGCGAGGTCAAAAGGGGGTAGTCAGCCATTCATCCTCCCACTATAATGTTGCGGAAAACACCCCCAGGGCTCGGAATCCCCGCGGTGTCAGATTCCCTTACTAACAGGGTGGAGTAGCATATAGAAAACCAAAAAAGTACAAAATATAGTATAACTCACAACCACACTATGGGAATAACCTAGTCTTAGACATGACTGCAGCTAACGTCTCTTAGACTCTGGGATGCCACTTCTAAAACTATGTATCCTATAAGCACACAACTACTTAAAGGGATTTATTAGATAACTTCATTCCCCTTTTTATCAATTTCAATGTACATTAATTAATTCTTTGAACATTAATTAACCAAGAACAATTCCACATTATGTTCCATTAACATCACATCCAAAAACAATTGTCCCTTCAAAAGTTCTCAACCTCATCGGTAAGTTTCATCAAACTCTAACCCCATGGGTTAACATCATTTATTCAAACATTCACTACCGCATTACTTTCACATATTCCTAGGAATTCTAGAAAAGCAACCAATTCTACTAAACACAATGGGGCCCAACACGGTGAGTAGACGTTGTACCCGTCGATTCTTGGACGCCTATAGAAAGAGCGTATACCCATTCTCCCTTAGGAGGCTAAACACGGAAAGCACGTGGCATACCCCGCATGTCTTCGTCTCCTTCAAAAGAAGGTTATGCAAGACCAGCTGCCTTGAGTAGTGGGGAAAATTAAAGCAGATAAACAACCAATAACCATCAAGCATTCAACAATCACATCCATCCCATTCCATCAACCCTGGTGTCCTCCCTGACACACACACATGCATAAAACGATGCATCTCGCCACTCTAGGCGTCATCTGCTGCCACAACCACAAGGCCTCCATGCCCCCACCTATCAAAACACCCTCCAAGGGTCACATCACCGCACAAGGAGCAGGAAAACAAGAATCACATCATATGGGGATCGTGGCCCATTAACAAGGCATCCGACCTTCAAACAACAAGCCCCAACAGATTATAGGTTTACCAACCAACTGAATTAAACACATACATTGACATCAATTTGATTATCATCAAATTGGATCAACAACCACAACCACAACAACCAGATTCTTTTACATTCCTATATATCATTATCCAATTAATTATCAATTAATTCTGGATTTACGTTCTTTATCCATTTCATCAAGAACACCATGCTAACAAGCAAGGAATAGATATCACACTATCTAGCAAATCAAGAGGCAAATCGTTATCACAGAACAAAGAAACATCATGCGATCAAACAACATATTTTAATCCTATTCAAGTATTTAAGTTGGTCAATTACATTGTGATATAAAGGGATAAATCATTCTAACTCTACGACAGAAAATAAACAATTAGAGAAGCCACGAATCCCCTACCTCAAATTATTTTGAGGAAAACCACAACAGTCGATGAACGCCCAAGAAACCGGGTTGATTCTCCACAAATCCACCTTAGGTATCCTTTACTAAAACAACCGAGGCAAAATCTCATCATATTTGAGATCCAAACACTTAGATCTACCCATAATGGGCTTAGATCCAAGAAACCAAGAGAAGAGGAGTAACAGATCTAAGAAATCAAGCACGAACGACCACATACCTCAAGAACCGGATTTGATTCGCCACGTAAAGCCTCCAGGTCGCCTCCAAAATGCTTGGGAGAGGTTTTCTAACAATAAAGAAAGAGTAATCTTGAGTTATGGCCTCCTAAGTGCTTAAACTAGGTGATTAAAGGCCAAATGAGTTAGATCCACAATTTTAGGATGAAACTTTATGTGCCCGCACGGTTAGTCCTCATGGTTTAACATACCGTGCGCTAACCATGTGTTAGCTTCTACCTCTCCAAACACTCCTCGCATGGTAAGTCTACATGGTTAGACAACCCGTGCACTAACCGTGCGTTGGCCACTACCTCCAAGACCATCCTTGCACTGTTTGGCCATATGGTTTAGGCAAATCATGTGCTGACCGTGCGAAAGATATTACCCATTATCATTACGTAGATGTCCACCCCAATGCACCCCCAAGTCACAATGACCTCTTGGAAGACCTCCAGTACTACATTTTCACAAAGGAATGGACCAGAGAGGTCCGGGCCATTACATCAGATACCTCTCAAAACATTCTCTTCCTTGAGGATTCAAAACCCACCAAAAGAGAAAATGAAACAGGGTCTGAACAACCACCCACAGAGATAACTCTCAAAATAGAGAAAGCCACCAAAGCAACAAAGGGTTTCATCTCATAAACAAGAAAGTTCCACAACCACATCAGACACAACGACACATGGAAAGAGTTAAACATCAAACAACTCTGTGTACTGAGCACGTATCTATGATTCGTATTCCCATGTACTATCCTCCATGCCACCGTGTCTCCACAAGATACGAACTATGGGGATGGAACACCCACACAACACCTTCTCCTTTCTGTCTTGGTTCTCCAGTAGTTGATCCTCAACGGTGGCATCATCATCAACATCGATCTCTCCCCAATCGATGATGTGGGGGTCGTCATGAAGATAACGACGTAGCTGTGATACATGGAAAACATCATGTATCCGACTCATCTGAATGGGAAGCGCCATGCGATACGACAGAGCTCCAACCCGAGCTAACACCTCTAATGTCTGAACAAAATGGGTAGAAAGCTTACTCCCCTGACCAAACCTTCGCTTCCCACGATGGGAAGTCACCTTCAGAAACACATGATCCCCAACATTCAACTCTAGGGGACTACTTTTTTGATCGACATATGATTTTCAATGATCTTGTGCTATTTGCATCCTGTCATGAATCACCTCAACCATCTCTGTTGTATTCGGCACTAGTTCCAGTCCAAGAATTGCTGACTCTCTGACCCCAGTCCAGCACAACAGAGAATGGCAAGGCCGACCATACAAGGATTCAAACGGCGCCATACCGATGGTGAAGTGAAAACTATTATTATAGGAGAACTCCACCAAGGGTAAGTGCCTCATACATGAACCTCCAAAATCAAGAACACAAGAGCATAACATGTCTTCAAGAGTCTGGATAGATCGCTCTGTCTGACCATCTATTTGAGGATGAAAAGCAGTGCTAAGGCATATTTGAGAACCAAAAGCATGGTGGAGACCTCTCCACACCCTAGAGGTAAAACTAATATCTCAATCATAAATGATCATTCATGGGACTCCATGAAGTCTCACCACATACTCTAGATACTTCCTCGACAAAACCTCCTCTGAGCTCGACACCTTGATTTCTATAAAGTGGGATGATATTGTTAAGAAATCCACTACCACCCAAATAGCATCATGTCCTCCTAGATCTTGATGTAATCCAGTAAAAAATTCCATTGATATGTCCTACCACTTCGACTGAGGAATATCTAATGGCTACAGAAGACCACCAGGAACACGGTGTTCGACATTCACCTTATGGAAAACTAAACATCGAGACACAAACTCCACAACCGCACACTTCATCCCAGGCCACCAAAACTGACTCCTCAATTATCGATACATCTTTGTCCCACCAGGATGCACTGCTAGAGGAGAACCAAGTAACTCTTTGAGGACCATCTTGCGCATCACCATGGGAACAAAAATCCTTCCATGATACAAAACAATGTGTTATTCATCCTCAGACCAACCATCATGGGCCTCACCACAAAAAACTCGGTCTCTCCAGACCTCCACCTCAGGATCCCCCAACATGGACTCTTCTAACTTCTACACCAGGGATGACTGCACCGTCATCTGAAAAAGACAGCCTCTACCCCCAAACTTCTCCCATATCAAGATGTAATGCTGACAATTCTTCCATTTGTCTCTAGGAATCACCAGATTCACGCACAGAATCACTATGTGACTTTAGTCTCAGCACATCAGCCGCAACATTCCCTTTTCTAGGTGTTTATGATATTTCAAAGTTGTATTCCTGTAAGAACTCCATCCACCGACATTGTGATAATATCAAGTCACGTAGGGAGAAAACGTACCTCAAACTCTTATGTTTATTGAAAACCACAATGCGCTCACCAATGAGGTATTGTCACCACAAATTCAGAGAAAACATTATGCCTGAAAACTCAAGATCATGGGTGGAATAGTTGCATTCATGGAGACGTAACTACCGAGACCCATAAGAGACAACTGAAATCTACTACATAAGAACACATCCTAATCCCAGATGTGAATCATCATAGAAAAAATTGACCTGAACTCCGTCGACTGGAAGACAAAGGACTGGAGCACTAACTAACTTCTCCTTTAGATACTCGAAAGCTTCCTGACACTGATCAGTCCATATGAAAGCCTGATATTTCTTGGTCAATGTTGTAAGATGAGTCGCAACCCCTGAGAAATTGGATACAAACCACCAGTAGTAGCCTGTGAGGCCAAGGAAACTTCGCACCTCTGACACTATCTTGGGAGCTTCCCAAGACACAACTACTTCAATCTTCGAGGGATCCAAAACCACTCTCTGTTGGGACACAACATGCCCTAGGAAACAGACTTCTCGAGCCCAAACCGCACACTTCAACAACTTCCCAAATAGCTTATGTCGACGAAGAACTCCCAAAATGGCTCGTATATGATCTGCATGCTCCTCATCAGATGTGGAGTACACAAGGATGTTGTCAATGAAAACTACCACAAAATTGTCTAGGAAATCACGGAACACAGCATTCATCAATCTCATAAACATAGACGAAGCATTCATCACACCAAACGGCATTACAACAAACTCATAATTCCCATGGAGACAACGGAAAGTAGTCTTCGTAATATCCTCATCCTTCACATGCATATGCTGAAATCCTGACCGCAAGTCGATCTTTGGGAACCAACTTTCACCCTTTAGTTGGTGGAATAAGTCATCAATATGAAAAAGAGGGTATCGATTCATTATTGTCACTTTGTTTAAGTGGATATAATCGACACATAACCGCAAATTGCAGTCGGCCTAATTCATAAACAAAACTGGTGCACCCCATGGTGACACACTTGGCCGATCAAAACCGCACTGCAACAGACCATCAAGATATATACGTAGCTCTTGTAACTCAGAAGTGGCCATCCTATAAGGAGACATAGAGATAGGATATGCTCTTGGCTGTAGCTTGATCTCGAATTCACTCTCTCATCGAGGGGGTAATGGTACAACCTCATCTTGGAAGACATCAGGGTACTCCTCTACGACCTTAGGAAATGCTAACTACTGAACCTCTGAAGAACTCAAAATCATCTCAACCATCATGGATGAAAAGAATGGAACGAGCCTGTGAACCATCTAAGGATGTCACTCACCAACAAACACCACTGGATCTCCTTCCGCACCAAAGAAAATGACCATCTTCATGAAGCAATCCACGATAGCCTGCACCGAATAAAAACAATCCATGATGAGGATGACATCATATTTTTGTATCTGTAAACATAGGAAATATCTCCAAGAGAGATGTTTCCCCAACACTAGATCATAGTTTCTACACACTTCAAACAAGTCATCTCGACCTCCAACTAGAGTAGTCAACACCAAGGGCAGTAGAAGCCTCTTTACCTCAAGTCCCAAAGCATGGACAAGGGTGCGTGATATGAAGGTGTGTGTCGCTCCTGAATCAAACAAGGAATACACCAGGGTAGAAAACAAGAAATGGGTACCTCAAACGACATATGTCTCATATAGTGCTGGCAACACTAAAGCATGAAGTTGACCACGACCTCCTCCACAACCTCTCTATCCCTAATGGCGACCACCACCACGGCCGCGCTCTACTCTCAGATAAAGGGGAGCGTTATGGGGCTGTCCTCTGCCTTCCCAATCTACCCTATACTGATATAAAGCTAGTGAAAGTGGCTGCTGATGCCTCGATAGAAAATACCTCAACGGAGGAACCAAGAGAGTAACACCTAGTGAATGATGACTGCTCTGAAAGGTCGGGCACTCCCACTACTGATGACCACGACTACCACATGAAAAAGAAGTGACTTATCCCTTGGAATAGTCCTGAGAGTTGCTGCCTTTGGTGAAACGAGATGTGAAGGGCTGGGACCTACCCCCGGCTGAACGGATACTCTTCTGCCCTAAAATCCGAGAACCCCAGACCACATCCTAGATTCATGTGGAATCATGATGATTCCCCTCTCATGATATCCTGGTCCTCTCCAAAGTCCTCTCGTCATCCTCTGCCCTCACAAGCACCTCAAGATATGTCTTCAGCATAAATGGGGTGACCTGGCATTGGATCTATGTACGCAATTCCACCTCAAAATGCCTTGCCCTTGCCTCCTCGTTTGGTAATAGGTCTGAACCATATCGTAAAAGGTTCCTGAAATGGATACCAAACTCTTGAAAACTGGAGCTCCCCTGTCAGAGGGTAAGAAGCTCCTGCCGACTGAAATCCTTTGCGGTTGACGAAAGGAACTCGACTATGAACTTGTCCCGGAACTCCTCCCATGAGATCGTTGACTTCTCACGATCCTCGAGGAACAAGAACCACCACTGCCTTGCTGCTCCATGCAGTATTGTCAAATCTATGGACACCAAGTGATCCTTTAGGGCATGAATCGAACTGAAGCCTATCGCGACTTCCTCCAACTAGTCTTCTGTGACTGCAACTAAAACAGATCCCTCATACATCTGCAGACTCTAGCGCTAAAACTCTCGGAGTGTCTTCCTCCATGTTTTGTTGTCGTCAACCTCTACCCTATGGAGACTTGCTGGAATATCTTGCTGGACATATTCTATGCAAACCTGATGAGGACGTCGACCTGGAGCCATAATTGAAAAATAATGAACACTTAGAGCTCCTATTCCTGTAATATGGTGGTCTCAACATTTATTAATTAATTGTGTTCTCTTATTCGTTTTAGGTTAACCTATCCCATGCTATACCCATTCAAACACTGGCACAAAGAAGAATGATGTATGATCTTTTCCTAGGTCTCTACCCTGCAACCAGTATCACCCTGTTTAGTATCCATTATAAACATAAAGGTATGTGCATCAGATTATAGGGGGCCTAAACGCCTATGTCGCAGCCGTTCTCCAGTGTGTACCTCACTTGCTAATCATGATTGACATTGTTTCCCTACCAACCCATGCAACCTCACATGTGGATAACTCCATACTCCATCCTATCTCCCAACCTCCCACTAATACCACTCCGTCACGACCCCCTCCCCACAAAGTGTACCCCTCCTGGGCCGGGAATGTGAAAAGTAAGATAATGACCCTCGATTCCTTCCTCTAATAGGCCACAGGTTAGAGACTAGCACCGATGGTATAACAAACACACAAATGGAAGGCATTACCCTCTAAGAGAACACATGCGGAAGAGATAGATAAGATTGACACCAACCAACTCCAACTCAGAACTGAAATATAAAAGAAACCCAAGTACGTATATGAAATTCCATGGAAAATTACTACAACTGAACTTAAAAAATAGAATTACCAAAAATAATATAAAACGGCAACGACCACAAGCCCGAAAATATCTTCCAACCATAAGATAATAGTAACTATTTTGATCTCCAACCTGCTCCAAGTGTCCTACAAAACAGTTTATATACACATAGGGTGAGTATAACAGTATACTCCGTAGGATCCTCCCTGAATCCTCTAGTGCAAAGGTAGTGAAAGCATGATAAAGTACAGTGAACAACAAGTGAAACTATCTCATCACCTAAACAAGTATACTAAGTTCCAAACTACACCATGGATACACTCATCCAGTAATGAAAACAAGAATATATCATATAATAAAGGATATCAAGGGTAACCCACTACAACTTCCCCACTGGTTTGCTGCTTTTCCCCAATGACACACGTCATGTGCATCTCTCTCCAAAGGCTTGCTCGTATACACCTAGGCTATGCTGCACAATCTACACAATGTACACTACAAATTCTTGATCATAGTCACCTGGGCTAAGAACCACTCCATCCTCACAACCAAAAGTAACCAGGTAGTTTCTGGGATCCACCACAGCTCGCATAACGTGTATCATGCATTTGGTATTATACCTCAAGCCGTTACAGCCCATACACTGAGTAAGGATCCTCAAGCTATCACATCTTATACACGTTACACCTATAATAGTACATAGGATACTATATCCAAAATATATGTGTGTGAATAACCACAAGCCATTACAGCCCTCTCCACACATATATGAGGAAAACTAACTATTGTGCCTCATGGCACTAGTATCTACCACGAGAAGAGAGAAGGGTCAGAAGGGGGTAGTCATCCATTCATCCTCCCACCAGAGTGTCTGGGAAAACACCCCAAGGCTCAGAATCCTCAGGGTGTCAGTTTCCCTTGCTGGCAATGTGGAGTAGTGTATAGAAACACAAAAAGTACAGAATATATTATAACTCACAACCACACTATGGGTATAACCTCGTCTTAGACACGATTGCAGCTAATGTCTCTCGGATACCAGGCTTCAACTTCTACGACTAGGTATCCTATAAGTACACAACCATTTAAAGGGATTTATTAGATTACTTCATTCCCATTTTTATCAATTTCACTTTACGTTAATTAATTATTCGAACATTAATTAACCAAGAACAATTCCACATTAAGTTCTATTAACATCACATCAGAAAACCATTTTCCCTTCAAAAGTTCTCAACCTCACCATTAAGTTTCATCAAACTCCAACCCCATGGGTTAACATCATTTATTAGAACATTCATTAGAGAATTACTTTCCCATATTCCCAGGAATTCAAGAAAAGAATCCTATGCTAATCAAAACAAGGGGGATCAACACAGTGAGTTGACGTACTAACCATCGAGTCTTTTCCACCTATAGAAAAAGCGTAGACCCATTCTCCCTTGAGAGGCTAAACACGGAAAGAACGTGGCATACCCCGTGTGTCATCGCCTCCTTCGGGTGAAGGGTAAGCAAGACCAGCTTCCTTGAGTAGTGGGGAAAAGTAAAACAGATAAAAAACCAAAAATCATCAAGAATACAACAATCAAATCCATCCCATTCAGTCATCCCTGGTGTCCTCCCTGACACCCACTTTTATAAACTGATCCATCTCGCCACAATAGGCATCATCTGCTACCACAACCACAAGGGCCCCATGACCCCACAAATCATAACACTCTCCCAGGGTCACATCACCACACAAGCATCCCGAAAACAAACATCAAATCAAATGGGGCTCTTGGACCTCTTACGAGACATCCGACATTCGAACAAAAATAACCAACATATTTCAGGTTTACCAACCAACTGAATTAAACACATACATCGGCATCAATTTGATTAACATAAATTTCGGTCAACAACCACAACAAAAACAACCAGATTCATTTACATTCCTCTTTATCTTTAGCCAATTAATTATCAATTAATTCTAGCATTACGTTATTTATCGATTTCATCTAGAACCCCATGCTATCAAGAAAGGAATAGATATCACACTATCTAGCAAATCAAGAGGAAAATAGTTATCACGGTACAAAGAAAAAACATGTGATGAAACCAATTCATTTATTCCGGTTCAAGTATTTAATTAGGTCAATTAAATTGTGATCCAAAGGGATAAATCATGCTAACACTAAAATTACAGATAAACAATTAGAGAAGCCACGAATCCCGTACCTCAATGGTTTTCAAGGAAAACCACAACGGTCGATGAATGTCCATGAAACCGTGTCGATTCTACACGAATTCTCCTTAGGTATCCTTTCCTAACACAACCAAGACCAAATCTCGTAATATTTGACATCCACACACTTAGATATGCACATAATGGGAGTATATCTAAGAAACTGAGAGAAGAAGAGGATTAGATCTAACAAATCAATCAAGAACGACCGCATACCTCATGAAACAGCTTTGATTTTCAACGGATATACTCTAGATCGCCTCCAAAATGCTTGGGAGAGTTTTAAGAACCTAAAAGGGAGAGTAATCCCAAGTTATGGCCGCTTAGGGGATTAAATGAGTTGATTAAAGGAAAAACGAGTTAGATCCACAATTTTAGGATTTAACATTAAGTGATCACATTATTATTCCACACTGTTTAACAAACTGTGTGCTAACCGTGGGTTAGCTTCTTCCTCGCCAAACACTCCTCGAATGGTTAGTCTGCACGGTTAGGCAACCCATGCACTAACCGTGTGTTAGCCACTGCCTCCAAAACCAGGCTAGCACGGTTTTGACGCACGGTTTAGTAAAACCGTTCACCAACCGTGCAGAAGCTATTATGCTTTAGATTTCTGTAGAAGTCCACCCCAACGCACCCCTAAGTCACCTTGACCACTCAGAAAACCTAAATTACCACATTTTCACAATGTAATGGACTAGAGAGGTTCATGCCATTACAAACATCCACATAATAATTTATCCCTAAAACAACACATGTATACAAACCATTCATTAAGATTTATACGTTGACATATCTCTTTCCAAGTTATCCCCCAAAAATTACTCTTTTTGATATGTTTTAATCTTCATACATCAATGATAAATAAAGAAAAATGATCCAATGGATTAATCTAACATCTATTTCAAAATATCAAGTATTGATAATACATATAACTACTTCCTGAACATAATAATTCCAAAAAAATTAAGTTTAAACTCAGGAACGTTCATCACTATGTTTTTTATTTCAACAATGTCATTATGTGCATCTTAAGTCTTCACATGGATGGATAGTTGAACATTCATCTGTGAAATTTATGATCTTCAACACTTCCTCATAATTCAATTTTCCATATTTTCTAGATCCATAATTATTTGATTAATTTTAATTCTCATTATCTATAACTAGCTTGGTATTCTGGGTTAGGGCATAAGCCACTTTGTTTAGATCTCAATGTTTACATTATATTAAGTAGTTATAATCCTTAATCCTATCCCACTATCTCCACCAGTGCATGTTCAAATATACTTTTCATGAATATATACTTGATCATTTTATTATCCCTGTATATATAAATACTTTAAACAAATATAATTACTATATATTTTAAATGAAAAAATAACAACTGAATGGTCGAAATATTGAATCTGATAATTTTTCTCTGGTATTTTCCACTGGAGTAAGGCATATTCTCCAACCATATGTTTTTCATCAGAAAATTTCCATGTATCTTTTTCTATTTATAACTATATATCCGAAAATATTCTCAACTATAGGGTATTGTGAGGACATGATTTCTCAAATTTAGCTCCATGAAATTTTACTCACATTCCTCACTCAATATATACTTAACTATCTTATGTATTAAATTTCTTAGTGTATTAGATATCCCTTCCAATATCTTAAAAAAGTTTTGAAAATATATATAAAGGCCAAGAAACTCTCATTCTTGGTTACCATGGTGGGTTTGAGCCATTGGTAAATATCTTCTATCCGTAAAGGATCAACCTTTTTACGCTTCCACGAGATTATATGACCCAATAATATAACATTATATAGCCAAACATCAAACATACTAAATTTTAAATAAAAATTATCCTTTAAATGGTCTAAGAAAATTCATCAAATGATATTTATTCTCTTAATTTCTTTATGAATATATAAGAATATCATAAAAAACAACCATTAATTAGGAAAGTTAATCTCTAAAGACTCTATTCATTTTATACACGAAGATAATAGGGTTATTGGCAAGCTCAATTAGTATTACTATAAATTCATAATTACTGAACCTTATTTCTAACGATATATTTCATATATCCCCCTTATCTATCCACAATTGATGATATCTAGAATAAAATAAAATCTTTGAGATGTATTGATATTTTTTAAATAATCAATGAACTCGTTAATATATGGTATGTGAAATTTAATCTTGATAGTGATACTGTTACGTTCTCTATAATCAAGGAAAATTCTCATTGAAACCTCATTCTTATTTTAAATAAAAATAGGTTTTCACCACGGTTACACTCATGGGTGTATTAATATCTTTATTAATATTATCTTGGAGTTATTTCTTCAATAAAAATAGATAAATCATGGATATTATATTTATATTATATGAAGTTGGCATAGAATACAGTATGAGTTATATTGAATAATAAAATTCACAATTTAGGGGGAATAATATGAATGTCATCCAGAAATTATCATCACATTCTTAAAAAATTAGAATATATGTAATGTTTAGACACTCTGTAACCATTATATATAATAACACTAATTAATATGTAGTAATATCTATACCAGGGAAGTAATTCCAATTAGAATTTTATTTTTATCTATTGACAAATAGAAAATCATAAGTTGATTATAAAATTATGGCATGACATCCCACGCTATTAAATTTTTAGGGGATTTTTATAGACAATTCCAATCCATGATCAAAATCAAATCAAAATAAACTAGAGGTATAATTTGAGGTTGTGTGGGAAAACATTAAAATAATATTTTGTTAGAGATGATCTATTTACTTGAGATGTGATCATCATGCTAATAGTTATTTTTTACTTCCAAGTCAACATTTCATCATTGATGATATAAATCTATTCTTAAAATATATAGTACATATCCCAAAATTATATTTATATTTTTACCTTTATACACATATTATACATATACCTCCTAAACAAAATACGATGAATAAAAAAATTCAAAATTGTGAGCTATAATGCTTAATATGTATAAACATGGGAGATATCTATGAAATGAAATAATTAGAAAATCGTAAGAATATAATAATATAATCATGTTCAGGTTCTCAACAAAAAAATATTCATGAACAAAAAATAATTGATCAAAAACTCCAGAGTCAACTAATAAATAAAATAATTATAAACAATAATTGAAAATAAATAATCATTATTCAAGAACCATAACATATTCTTGTGGAATAATATTCATAAGAAATCATAACCATGTGATCATTTCTAATTGACATAATGTCCACTCTTGCTTTTGTGAGATTAACTATAAATCAATCATAAGAACTCGTAAAAATTTGAACCTATAAATTCCCAATGATTTCCAAACATATACATCTAGTAATATCCAGAAGTACTAACTCCCATATATTAAAGGTGAATAGAACTATTTTCAACCATGTACATGAATAATCTTGTGAGAAGAGCGTAAAAGAAATCATTTTCATACAAAAAAATAAAAACATAACCATTCAAAATAATTTCAACACTTAATATCATAATCATATCTAGAAGAAGTCATACTCAAATATCAAAATGTGAACACAGTTATTAGGAACCATGCCCATGCCTAATCTTGCGATCATAGCTTGAAAGAGATAATACTCACACATTACAATGTGAATAAATAAATTCACAATCATGTAAATTTTTATCATCATCATATTATCAGATACTAATGTTACATTACCAATTAATTAGAGGGATATTATGGGCCTAACCATAACATCATCATAATCCATTCATATTGATTTTACAAGGTTAAGGAAATAGTTATTATTTCATTGTTGCTTAACTGAAGTGATAGAAAACGGGTTTAATTCGGATATCATAATCATAATAAATAACCATATCAATAAATAATAATGATTGGAATCATTATATCTTTTCCTCATATAAATCATAATTATCACAAATGGCTATTTTTATAGATTAAATACATTTAAATGATCCGTGGTTCTTTAAAGAAAATTCAATTTTCATTTTGATGAAAATTATTTAAAATAAAAAACATTTAATAATATTAGGGATAAAATTATCATTGAAAATATAAATTGAAATATTAAAAAGGATCCATTAAATGTAAGAGTATTCATTAAGGATGTAATAATCATTCATTCTGTATACTTTAACAGAATATTGTAATCACACCATTATTAAAAAGTACCTTATTTTGAAAATAAAAATAAACTCATTTTTATTATTATTAATCAAAATTAAAATAATAGAAAAATGAATTTAATCATTAATTTTATATTACTAAATAAATTCATACAAGCATGTTAATGAAAATTTTGATTCATACGAAAATGGTTCCCAACCAAAATGGTTGTAATGTTTGTTTTTATTTAGAATGGTATACGGATTATTTTAAGTTGCAATGATATAAAAATTGTAATATTAGAAGAAATTTTTAGCACTAAACCTAGGATGTGATAATACATGGGGTTTAAAAGATGATATTTTTAAAATTTCCATAAAATGAAATTTAAAATAATCTATCCCAAAATTAAATAAGGTAATAACATAAAACCCTTACCCCTTGTCTCACCATTCATCATATAAATTAGAACCCACAAAATAATAAATTTATGTTTATTATAAATCTATTTTATAACCCAATTAATTTATATCAATCCATATATGAGTTACTTATTACCTTTTTTCACCCATTTACAAACAATTCCTTTTTTAAATCACTGTTCTGGATTATAACTACTTCAATTTTGATGTATTTTTTGTTTCAGATTTCATAGTACTTGTATATTGATCAATGTTACATAATATCAGGAATTTTAATAATATCATGAAAATTATTTTTTTTCATTATATATAATTTTATAACAATTCAAATAAATATGCATGGAAAATGAATTATATCACATCATGGAAATAGTTGACCAAATGCTTAAACAATGATGTTTCAACACTCGATTGATAATGAAAAATAGTTAAACAATTATTAACATTCAAAAAAATATAATAAATCGTAGATATCATTTATATTCAATAAATCTATCATTATAACCAAAAATGATGAGTAGTGACAGAAAATGAAATGTAATGATTTTTGGATGTGGTAGTCTAATATACGCAAGAGGAATGGTTTCATTTCCCAAAGGATGGATATAGGGGTATGTTTTTTTTCCTAAAATAATAATTAAAATTAAGTATATTGAATATGATAAATTATTTATTTGATAATATATTCCATAAAGTTAATTTATGTAGAAGAATATGTAAAACTGAAAGTACTCAGTTAAAATGTTTAACTAATTTTTATAGACCCCATTTGGATTAAAAAATTAATCTTCAAAGGATGGTTTTATAAAAATATTAGAAGATATACGATATATAAAAGGAATTTAGTTTGGTATTAGGGTTAATAATTTTTGTGACCGGAGACTGAAACATAGTTACTAAATGAGGATATGGTGTTCCCTTTTATATGTGAGGTAAATCACACACTTGGAATTACTTAATAGAATAAATAATATATATATAATCATTAAAAGTTTAAAAGAAACCCAAAACTAAAAAATAATATTCAATGAGGGATAAATTAAAATAAAAAATTATTTTATTTTATTTTATGTAATGTATAAGTATTATCTTCGAGATAAACTACGTTGAACCAATTTTATCGTTAATAGTGACAATTTTTTATCATATTAACATAATTAAATTAAAAATATTAAAAATAAATTTATTACCAAATTTATAAAATATGATTATATATTTTGAAGTAGTTTTTTCATAGTCAAATTATATAGGTGGAATAAATTACTTTTAACATAAGAACACATAACACATGAAAAACTCTTTTAGGAAAATACATCATTTTCGAGTGAAAATAATTTCCTATTGAAATAATTTAATATGTAAATTTAAAATATTTTTTTTAAATAATAAAAAAATCTCTTTATACATTTGGATTAAATGAAATAGATATTATATCTTTTAAACATGGCATTAAATGAGAAAACAAAATATATTTTTTATTTGAATTAATTATATCATATGTTCACAAATGTCAATATTTTGTACAAAAATTCATTTTTTTATAAAACTATTTAATTACTGTATTAACAAATATATGGTAGATCCAAATGTTTAAAAATTTATTAAATCGTTGTTTATATCATTATAATGTCAAAAAATTTACAATAACTAAAAAATCAATATTTTCACTATTCGTCCTAAAATATGTTTTAAACCAAATCACAAAAATCCACTATAAGATAAATTCTACAAGATAATTAAAAAAATTCTATAATATTTTAAAAATAAAATATTTAAAAGTGGTAAAAATTAATGTTACAATAATGGTATAAAATTTAATAAAAAATTAATTTCAAAAAATGTATATTTGACCATAGAACGGGATTTATTATTATTTTATGCTAATAAAAATCATTAAAATGATGTTAAAAAATTTCATTCAAAATATAATATATATACATTTAATTAAAATTAATAATTAACATATATTATATTAATTTTTATGATAAAATCATTTTGTGTACACAAAACAATTTTGTAGAAAACCCATTGTTTTAGCATTAAATAAATTTATTTTCATTTTTAACTTGATGAAAAACAAATAATGTTATTATATATATTTGTAAAAAAATTCATGACATATTTAGTTCTATTTATGCCCACCAATGAAATTTGTAGGTGATATTTATCAACATAAATAATCATATTTTAATTGTATATCACAGATTGTTAAAACTCGATGCTACAACTAAAGAAAGCTATCAATGAAATTATATTTAATTTATGATAAGAAATAATAAAATCTTGGGTAGTTATTCTAGGAAACCTTGGGTGTGGAGGCATCTTCTGCACCCATGATGTCCTTGATAATGGTTTTTTCTTTCAATACATAGAGAATGTAATAGCATATGAGTCATAATTATATGCCATGATCCAATATGTCAAGAATGTATTCTAATTGGAATTGAACATTATATGGATTTTATAAGACTAAACTCTTTTTGTATAATCCTTGAGAGTGGGAAAATCGAATGTTCCATGGAATGTTCTTCCTTATTGGATTGAATGTATTCAAGCCACTAGTTACCTCCACATGATTGAATAACTTGCATATGGGGAGGCAAACCATGATGTAGATCCACTATTGAAGTTTCAGATTAAAGAGATGTTCTTAATGTGTTCCTTTTGGATTCATAATTAGTTCACATTTTTGGCTGATGTAGATATGCAGGGTGTTATCCCCTACCATCATTTTAATTTACCTTATAATGCTTGAATCTCTCATTTTACATTCATCTTAATAAATCTTAGAACCAATGTTTTCTGGATTTTGATCCTTTCATGTAATGAGTAATATATGTATGAATATGGTTTTGAATGGATGGAACCAAATTCAATGATCAATATTAAGTAATATTTTGATACCAATTAATTAACTAAAACCCGATCATGAGAAATTTTATATTCCTAATTATAAAAATCTATCCTAGGTTAATTTGACATGTCACCTAACATGGATAACCACAAGGACTAAACATTTCCTAGATAGATTCCATTATATGAAGACAAGTGATGGTGGTCTAAAATATATTTTTGGGTGACTATAACCTCAATACATTGTGCACTTAATGTGGAAAATAACAAAACTCATATAAAAGAATGAAATATTGAGTATGGATAATAAATAACTCCAAAATTTGAAGGATATTATAAATAAAATTACTCATAAAATCATAAAAACATAAAGAATTAAAAACATACAATAGCCAGTTCCTATTTGGAAAGCCATATAAAAAATAATTAATCTAAATGAAATTTATATTGTACTGCTAATAGTATTGTGGTGGGTTTCAAAACATCAGTGTATTGCAGAGACTCTAGTAATTTAGTGGTGGTTTTTTTATATTTCTATAGTTTTTTTATTTTTCAATTTTCAAACATTTATAAGCTGTTTTATGTTTATTTATTAGTGATATTTTTTTAAAAGCATGGTGAATATAAATAAATTTAATCTATCTACCATTGAATATATTACAATCTATTTTTTAGATGGGATTAATGGAAACCACCACTAAATAATATTTTTTATTTTATTTAGCAATGTTTACTAAAAACCACAAATAAATTAGTTTTTTAATTACTTAATAGAAAATTGACCTGTTATAAACCAAAATATGAATTTATTACAATCCCATCATATATACATCAGATATCTACCATCATATTTATAAACATCCATAGTCATCATAACCACAATCGTTGTCAACCCACACATTATTAAAAAAATACCTTAGTCGTCAATGTATACATATAAAATATGTCCAACAAATACCGATGCCCAACATACATCCATGTTACAACCTCCAATCCATTTTTCTACCTCCACATTATCTAATTCACTAAAACTGACCACGTTATCTTATCAATTGAACAAAAAAGGAAAAAAACCAAACTAAACATAATGAATCATATTTAAAATAGAAACCCATAAAATTTTTGTTGATCATAATGATCAACCACCTACCCACTATTGGATCCAGCCACACATAGTGGAAACTAGAACATTTAAGAAAATAAATGTGAATAAAAAATTACATAGAATATATTCAAAATGTTGCACATGGAATTTTATATTTTGTAAATAAAAATAAGAAATTTTAACATAAAAAATATTATATAATTGAAAAAACTTTGAAAACATAGTCTTACCAATTTTAGATAAAATTAAACACTAGAATATACAAAGGGATATGAGAATATTTTATTTTATTTTTAAAGTGACATACAATGTTTTTAAATATGAATTAATTAAAAAAAATAAGTAAATTTATATACAAATATATACTATATTTTAAAAAACTAAATGGTGGGTTTCCAATGATTTCACATCAATTTTAGGTCATTTTTTATATTTTTGATAGTTCCATGCATCTTTTAGTGTTCTAAAACACTGAAAATGTGTTTATATACATAAAAGGAAAGCTATAATTACAAATTATGTGACCCCAATTCCTTTACATAAAATTATAACATATGGTTTCATTACCCAAATATTTGGGAAATCTGACATCTTTGTCCAGGTTTTGGATACACATTGATTTGTTTTTAAAGGATATTGTAACTATAATAAGTCTTTACCGAGTAATTATGACCACAAAAAACCTCAGATTAAATTTTTTTCTATGTATACATATAAAAAACAATTTAGTAGTGATTTTAACAAGATTTCACATCAATCCAAGGGTTTTTTATACAGTTTTGACCATTCCACATAGGTTTTATTGTTCTAAACCACTACAAATGTATTTACCGCCATCCAGGGAGAACAATAATATGGAATTATGTACAGTTGATTATACAAGTGATAAATTACTTATGGATATTTTTTATGATTTATCAAAACTATACCAATGTGTTTTCTCAGTTTGGAGTGGGTAAGTTGTCATTTTAGCTAATATTGATGTCAATTTAATGAGAAATGACTCCCATGGAGCCATACCAGGAACATTGGGTTCATATTGATAATTTGTTGATTACTACACAACAAAAATGACTTATGGATCATTTTCCCACATTATGAAAATATATAAAATACATTTTCTAGGTTTTGAGTAGGTTATTTATCCTTTATACTAAATTTTTTGGAAATTTTAAATAAAAAAATTCAGTTGGAGTAATATCTATCACACAGTGCATAAATTCATTATCTTGGTTTTGAGTACATCACTAGTCTTTTTGACTAAATTTTCATTTTAAACTAGAATCACCTAATTTGATTGATGTATATCATATCATTTATCATTTTAATGTAAGACTCAACACTATACTTCCAAACATACTTGGTAATTTATATCCTAATTTATCATAAAATTCTATGTGTGTTTTCTTGGTTTAAAGTGAGTTACACTTTTTGAACTAAACTATCAATTTTAAAATTATAAGAAACACATTGTGTTATACTAGGAACATCATGTATCACACTAAGTCTTGGATTATTATTACATATCATAAATGACATATAGATCATTTTACTAATGAATCAAAAAAATCATAATGTGTTTGATTAGCATTGAGTTGGTCAGTTGTCCTCATTATGAAAATTGGTGTCAATTTTAAATAAGAAGGCATAATTGGAGCCATACAGGGAACATCGTCTATCATATTGAGGTGAGGTTTATTACTACACATCAAAAAAAACTTATTGATAATTTTCCTAATGTATCAAGACAATCCGAATTTAATTTTTTTGATTTTGAGTTGGGTAGATGTCCTTTTTACTAAAATTGAGGTCAAAATTATACATGGAGACACAATTAGAATCATACTGGTCACACATGGTATTTTATTGAGGTGTTTATGATTTAAAAATGTCTAAAATGGCGTATGAATCAGTTTCCTAAAGTATCATAACAATCCTAATATTTTTCTCAGTTTTCAGTATGTCACTTGTTTTTTATAAGAAATTGTCATTTTAAGTATAAAACATGTTCTTTCACCCATATCGATCCAATCTTATATTAGTTTAATGTGAGGATATCTACTATATGTCAAAAATTAATTTTTAATATGTTTCATAAGTTATCAAACAATTATGAGCGTGTTTTCTATGTTTTCGCTAAGTAACCGTTTTTAATTAAAATATCAATTTTTAATTGATATTGAACGCATTGAGTTGTACTAGTCACATTTTTTATTAGATTTTTTGGGTGGTTCTTAACCATAATAAATGATTTATGTATTTTTTTCATAAAGCATATAAACAATCATAATGTATTTTCTTAGTTTTGAGTGGGTCAGATGTACTTTTTAGTAAAATTGATTTATATTTTAAATAAAAAGACACACATGGAACAATACTGTGGACGAAATGTATCCTGATGAGGTTTCTTTGTTGAATACACATAAAAATGATCTAAGGATAATTTTCCTATATTTTCAAAACAATACTAATTTATTTTCTCAGTTTTGAGTTGGTCATTTACCTTTTATACTAAAACTGATGTCAATTTTAATTAAAAAGGCACACAATGAGTTATAAAAATAAAACCATTTTAGGATTGATATTTGGATGATTATTATGTGTCTCTAATGGCTTATGTATTGTTTTACTAAATTATTAAATCAATCTGAATGTTTTCATTTTGGGGATTGAGTAAGTCACATTTCATTTTTACTAAATTGTAATTTTAAAATGGAAAAATTCACTTTTACTCATACTGATCACATCATGTATCAGTTTTTCTGAAAATGATTCATTAGCATCACTAAAAATTTATTAATAAATTTTATAAATTATCATGTAAATTATCTCTCATTTTTCAGTTTTCAATATCAAACACTTTTTGAAATAAAATGTTGATTTTAAACTGCTAATAAACACATTTAGTCATACCAAGAACACAATTTATCATATTGTCGTGTGACTAATTCCTACACAACACAAATAGTTTATATATTATTCTTTAAATTTATAAAAACAATAATAATATGTATATTTGTTTTTGAGTTTAATAGTTGTCTTTTTTACTAAAATCAATTTTAATTTTGAATAAAATTTATGAATTTTGAGTCGTACTTTTCACACTATGTGTCATTTTAAGGTGTAGATGATTCCAACACATAAAAAGGTCTCAAAAAATTTCTAACAACCATATTTTACAATTTCCCATTGTATTTATTTTGAAATCTTGCAAAATCTCCTATTTAATTAATGTTATTAGCTCCAAAATGTCCTCATTATTGAATTCAAAAAGAGTTTATGAAGCTCATGTGCCCATTATATCATGAGAAATTACCACCATGGGAACATGATATTAATATAATAATATATATATTATTTTTTATGTTCATACTTTATTTTCTTGAATTTTATGTAATGAAATTTAAAATCCCGATAAAATAAACATTTAAAATAAATCATTTTATATAATTGAAATCTATTTTCTGTAGAAAAATGATATTTTTACATATATTTTTTTTAATATTTTTTTTCATTGAATAAAATTTTTTTTTGTTAATATAATCATTTGTTTTTATAAGAATCATTATAGTTTCATGATTTCAAATATATTAATCTAATTTAGTTGTCAAATGTTACAATACATTAATAAAAAATTTCCAAAAATAATATTTTGATCATTATTATGTTAATCAACATTAATAATATTATTATATATTTATTACCAAAAAAGGAACTATAATTAATAAAAAATATGATAATATTGAACTAATATAAAATCAATATTTTATTAATATAATTTTAAAAAGTGAAGAAATATTTTTTTAATTTAATTGAATAAAAATGTATTTTGATTAAAATAGTAAATTTGATTAAAAAATTATATAAAAGTGATTAATAAATTGAAAATTTATAGTTTATGATATGTTGTATATATATTTATAATATAAAAATGACCAAAAATATTTAATCTATTATTATATTTTAGTAACTAGTATTTCCTCCCATGAAATCACATAATATTATTATTTTTTTTAAAAATAGTTGAGAATGAATTATGAAAAAATAATAGAATAAATAGAGAACATGGATTAGAAAATGTGACTACAAGATTATAATGTAAACGTGTAATGAAACCATGATATTAGTTAGTGAAAAATGAATATGTATTATACCAATTCTCTCCAATGATAATAAAGACATGATATAATACAGTAGCATGTATGTATGGGTATTCAAATCAATTCCATCAATGAAACATATCATGTATAAATGATGGTCATGGATTTCAATATCATAAAAAAAACACCTTCTTATAATTAATAAAAAATTATTAAACAATAATTACATTTGAACGTGAAAAAAATTATACCTATCTTGAAAGCTCCCTGGTGAAGTAATAATAAGAATCATAAAAAGGCCTCCTATAAAATTTCTTTTGACTTTTATTTTACTTATACATGGAATTATTGGATTTGAAAGCCAATGGAACATGTATTTCAAGACACTGTATCAATCATTCCAACATCATATGTCTTAATCCAAAAAAAATTAATATAGAACAAGACCAATTATTACTCTAAAATAATTTTTCATATAAATTAATAATTGAACAAGTTAATATTAAATGAATTAAACCTGAGATATAGTGTTACAATAATTCAAATATTGAATTATTTAGGGTTCAAATGAAAATGACAATAATGTTTTGTATAATTATGAAATATTATAATTCTAATATTTGAAGGATTATATTACATAACACCATTTTTATCATAACGTAAAGTGATTTCATTGTAAAATAGTAAACATATTTAATTTTTTAATGTACATGGTTGAATGAATAAAAAAGGGACATAATTGTAATATAATTAATCCATATCATGCTTAGAGATTATTATTTATGTAATAATTTTCAAATTCAAATTTCCTTTCAATATAAAATAAATGTATACGGTGTCTATATAGTAATTTGAACTACTAAAATTATGATATTCCAAGTATAATTGACTATAAATTATTGAAATACATGTTTATTTTAATTTATTAAATTTTAGACTAACATTTAGAAATAGTTATAACTATGCAACACATCGCACAAACCACTATGGAGGCCAAACATATTTTTTAAGGGGCATGTTGATAGATACCAATGGAAAACTGTTTTCAAATTGTCATGAAGATAATATAGAACAAGTCACGAGTTTCTTATTTGGATGATTCAATTCGTGTATTTTCATATAAATGATGTGATGCTTTGTTACATTGTTTGACAACCTCATTTTTTTTTCAAATGAATCATTTTCATGTTCAACATATTGGTTTCATACTCTCTCATGGAAAATCCAAATAATCCATAAATAAACAACAATGTTATTACAAAAATTTTTATTAATGAGAAATTTCATAATCAAAAAGTAAATAATATAAGGAATACATAATAAATACCTAATAAATGATAATATAATAACATAAATAAACATTCATCGAGTAGAAGCATGCGTACTAAATTACTTTTTAAATAATAATACAATGTGAATATATAATAATGATAACAATATCACACTATAAAAAATAATTCCTAAATAATTTTATTATCAAATTTAAATTTTCAACTGCATAATCAAATATATTAAATAGAGTAATTATAAAAAAATTATTAAAAATTATATATATTGAAAGTTTAATAAAAATTCATCTAATGAATTTTTATAATATATAAAACAAAATATATCACCATAAATACCTGAAAATTATTAGTGTAGAGTTAAATTATAAATAAATAACCCCATTAAGAAATAATAGATTTAGGGTGATTATGTGGTGGAGGATACAACCTGTAGTGGGGATCTACATTGTTATTAAGGGAGGTATTTGAGCTAGGTAGAAGGGGGTTAGATGGACTGGGGTCCATGTTATAATTTATGTGGGATCTGAGTGATGATGAGGGGTGGGGGGGGTCGTGCCACTAGTGAAGTGATGAAAAACATGACTGGGAGGGGTAGGTCGGAGTGGCGTGATGGTCATAGAGGTTTGGTTCTCCACTGATAAGGTAGAGGGTCAGTTGGAGGGGTAGGGGGATGAGTTTTTATGGGGCCGAGGTCACCACTGGGGTACATATAAGAGGAGTTCATGGGAGGTATGGGTGGAAATTGGTAGGCGCCACACAGAGGGAGTGGGGGTGGGGGAGAAATTTAGGGTTTCTTTAAAACATTTATTGGTGGTTTAATTCGACCAGCCACTATTTGTTAAATTTATAAAAATATAGTGGTGGTTTTATAATACTAATAACTTATTTTATATAGTTTTTTTTAAATAGATTTAATTTGTAGCTATTACTAGAAAAATTACTAATTATCCTCTACTCTGATGTGTTATTTTTGCAGTGATTGGGCCTCAATACCAATCCACTATGAAAACTATTCTCCAACAAAAATGTATAAATTAATTTGGAACACACACTGAGGATCATGTGAATGGGGTGGGAAATATAATTAATTATGCCCCTAATGGTGTGCCTTTAATATTAAATCGTAACAATTTCATATACATGTTATACCTCTTGCCTAAACGTTTACTAATAATAACTTGATTAAAATAAACTGTATAAATATTCAGGGAAAAAATATAATTAATGAAAATTACCTAAAAAAGTTTCTACAAGGACAATAGAGTTAAATATACAACCTCTAAGTCCCACTAGAGGATTTACAACACATGTATCACCATTATACCTAGTAAATTGCATGTCTTCTAGATTTAAAAATGAGTTGAAATATGTCTAAATGAAAAGTCATGAATTTTATCCCTCTATGGAATAAACAGAGGCATCTGCATGCATAATATCATCTACTATGATCCAGGAATCCAATAGAATGATATGAATTATCAGTAAAAACATCTAGGTGGACATAACTAGAGAACCTATCCTTCTCCAATTCACTATACAATGAATTGGGAACCATCTATTGACCCAAAATTGTTATGATCAATTCATAAATTGGCGACTAATATAATTCCATATCCTATAGACTAATCATCATCCAAGGAATAAAAAAAACTCTTCAATTTCTTCAAAACCTCTTGTTCCTAAAGCCAATCTAGATATAGTGGACACTAAACTGGAGGGGGTTTCACTAATCTAGAGCCCCCATTAGCTCCCTGACCATTCTTATTCACAAATAGAAAATAGTGGAGAGAAATAGAGTCAGTATCAAGTCCAACACTTGATCCATTATATCACAAGTGTATCCATTTCCACCAATGTCATGAGATGAAACTACCTCAAACATCCTAGATAAATGGAAAAAACATGGGACAATCCAAATATATAACCCACTATCCAAAAGTAGAACAAGAGGTGCAGATAAACTCTCATCCAAAAAATGGGGAATATTGTACCACACAACAAATGGACAACAAATGATCTCAAAGACCCACCATAGGGATAAATTGAAACAAATGGACCCCATATATTTTGGTGTCCTAGAACAATGTGATATCCTACAATGGTCTCCCTTTATACACCCAAGAACTCAGGCCATGCCTATCCAGAGATCCTAAAATGGCCCAAAAGCTACAAGAAGGCTAAAAAACACTAGTAGGGGTTCTTATTGAACATCCAAAAGCATAAGACATTCCCAATGTATTAAAATTATGAGTGATAATCAATTGACTCCAAACAAACCATGTTCATTAACACATCCAAATGGTATCAAAAAATAAAATCCTTCCAAACAAAGAAATGAAGATGGTACACATAACCAACTCAAAAGAAGGAATTTTATGATCCTAACCTTCTCAAGAGATTAATTGAGCGTTTTTATATGTAATTTTTTCCCATTTCTTTTCATTTAGTTCATAACATGAGTTGTGATTGGATGAAACATTTTTGTAAAATTCAATAAATATGGAAGTGAACAGTTAATGTATGATTTTCCTTAACTGTGCAACATATACCAATGAACCATTCAATGTTGGAAAGAGTGTATTTTCATGGGTAGTGCATGATTTACCAAACCATGCCCCTAAAAAGAGATATTTTCCCCCTAAAAGAGATAAATGATTAAGGCACATAGTTAAGGAAAACCATGAACATATTTCCAAAAAAATGCGCGCGGGATTTTTTTTTAGGAAAAAATTATATTTCTAATTACCCAAACACCCATATTAACCAAAAATCAACCCCCACTAAACCAATAATTTCCTTCCATGATTTTAGTGTATCCTAAACAGTTTCCAAGCCTCTCTATCTTCTGTTATTGGCGATTCAATGCCCAGATTGAAGATCTATACCACCTGGGTATGTATTTTATTCTCGATTAAATCTCAATATCTATCCCACTTCTCTCCCTAGATAAAAAATTTCTATTTATACACTATGAGATGAAGATCAAGATCTAGGTTTGTTAGATCTTGGTACATTTGATCTTGGATTTTGGTTTCAGATCTAAATCTTGTTCTTCATGACATTCTTCATTGATCTTTTCTAATTTAGGAAATTTTGGTGGTGAGCGTTCTTCATGAATGTTGTAGAATGTGGTCTATTATTAATATAAAAAATTGTTTATTTAAAATTTGTTTATGTAATTGTAAAATTTTTATTGGATGATTTTCAATTGAGTTCATCAATTTAATTAATGAATTTGGTGATTTAATTAATTAGGGAATTGTGAAATTGGTATTATTTTATTGATTGAATTGGGATAATTAATTATTAAACTAAATATGTGATATTAAGATTGCGAATTGAATAATTAATTATTTAATTCATTTTGAGATATTGGGATTGTGAATTGAATAAATAAATTTTGACTTAATAATGCGATATTAGGGTTGTAAATTGAGTAATTATTTGTTGAAATAATTATGGGATATTTGTGATTGTGAATTGAATAATTAATTATTGAATTAATAATGGGGTATTTTAGATTTTGAATTTAATAATGAAGTATTGAATTTATTATGGGATATTGGTATTGTAAATTGATTAATAAAATAATTAATTAATTGTTGTATATTTGATATTCTCAATTGAATAATTAATTTTACATTAATTATGGGATTTTGGGGATGTGAATTGGGATAATTAATTATTGAATTATTTAACTAGATTTAAGAGATTAATTTATTGGTTTATTAATTAGGGGCATTGATATGATTATCTAATTGTTGAATTAGTAATGAAATTAGTGTGATTAATAAATTAATTAATTAATTAATAGAAATATGTGGATATGAAATTGTTGAATTTTATTAATAATTTGGGTATTTAGTTAATTTTGTATTGTGATAATGTGATATAAATATATATATGGAACATGTCATGGTGAATTGTAAAAATTTAATTTACATGTTACTTGTATTGAAAAATGGTAACATTGGCATTTGGACATGCATTATGATATATAAATTGTAACGATAAAATTTAATTATTAAAAGATTAATGGTAAAAATGAAATTCAGTCATGTATTTTGAAATATGAATTGTAAAAATTTCATTTAGATAAATAACAAGGTTTCGGTATCCTCAGAATCCTGGGTGTGTTATGTGGTCAAATAAGGAGTAATTGAATAAAAGTTATTTGTTTACATTATTTCTAGTATTTTATTGTAATACAATAGAATACACTATTTTGACTGGATATTATTTTAGACACCTTTGGTGATGGACTATGGAGGTGCACTCACACCCTAAATGGTATTATTGATTGGAACAAAAATATAATTCATGTTTGCGGTGGATTATCAGGAAAAATTCTAAATTATTATTGGTTCATATAAGATGGAGCTGGATCAGGGAACTAATATTTGTTTTAGGAACTTCTTTAGAGTTTTAAATGTATTTTTTTTATTTTGGGTTTTACATATTATCTATTGAAATTTATTGTAATGAAATATCTAGAATTTATTTTTTATATTTCACTTATTGTTTTGTTCATTTTGTAAGATTGGTACCATTCTATATTTCCTATAACATTTTGTATTGCTCATTTATTTATGTAGTGATATAATACTCTGATAAAGAGGGTATAGTCTCCAAATTATCTATATTAAACCCTTGATTCTAGATAATATCCTCTGGAATATGGGGAGGTGGACTTGAGGTCATGTGGTCAACATGCTCGAGGCACTGGTGTGTGGCACCCGGGTTGATATGTTACAACGTGGCATCAAAGGTTGTTTCTTTTCATTTTATTTTTTCTTACTATTACAATATGTTATAAATAAAAATATCATGAGTTTTTTTGGTTATGATATCTTTCATTGTATTATCTACCCTATGTATGAGGGTAAAATAAAACTACGTATAGTTTGATTATTGTTATTGATATGTTCTATTACAGTTGATTCTATTTCACCTTGAGTGACGAACTTATTGTGTGATGTGATATTTTTTTTGAGATTTAAAGATATTTGACTCATATCGCATAATGTAATGTTATTTGATTATACAAGCATCTTTATATCCACTTATTATTATTTTGTGACATACCTATTTTTAAGCATGAATGAGAAAAAAGGTTTTGGATTATTTATTAAACTTTGTTTTTTTTCATTCATGAGAAATTGGAATGGAAAAATTTGACTAATGTGTGATTAAAATTTTAAAAATGATGATAATTTTGAATAAGTGGGAATCCAATGTGAATGTTTTATAATTAAAAAGAGTTTACCCTTTTTGGGAACAATCACATAAATGTGGGATGGTTAAGGGTAGTGTTGGCACCTCAATTGTGACCACTTATCGGGGCATGGGGAAAAGCATTGTTCTACCTTCTTATTTTTTTTCCTCTAATTTAAATGTGATTGATTGGTTCTATGTTTCCTGAGATGTGTGTTTGGCTTTGTACATATCTTCCTCTATGATGATGCTTGTTTAGAGAATGACATGAGGATATGGAAGGAGATACTCCTCCAGTATTTGGACCTAAGGCACTGATAGTTCAATGGAATTAAGAAGGATATAAGATCCATAAAAACTTTTCTAGATTTATTGAATTCATGGAAGGTGACCTTGAGTGGTTTGTGAGTAGCATGTGTGGCCATAAATTGGTGCTTAAGTTACATCACCCTTTGACATTTATTGTGAATGGTCTAACTGATGTAGTAGTTTTCTAGATTGTGTTTATCCAAGATATAAATGACCATTTCGAGACTTCTACTGAGAATATTTTCAATTTGGATACTTATTTTATATGAGGACTAGGGAATTGTTGGTGAGATATTCAAACTTGGATTTTGTAGGTTGATGGTATGTTATTAAAAAAATTATTTGAGATATTCCCAATGATATTATATCTAGATACATTGAAGAAACAAAGAGAGGATGATTTCATGAAGTTGGATTAGGGAAGTATATTTGTGAGGTACAATTCTAGATGATTTCATGATTTGAAGTGATTTTTTATAGTGTGGAAAGGGATGAGAGAGCTACGACAAGGTGTTTTTAGGAACAAATTAAATGCGAAATTATGTCCACTTGAATCTTTTTCGTTTAATGTCATTTTTTGAGTTGATAGATCAATTTCTCATAGGATCATGGAACACGATGGTGGATTCTAGTTTTGGATAAATCGATGTAGCTTTGAGGTCAAGAGGTACATCTTATTAGAGTTATAAGAATCAATACGAGGGTGTTAGAAAGGGGAATAGTAGGAACAATATATTGTTGGAAGGGACAGTTAATTAGGAACATTCAAGGATTTTCTGTCATCAATGTGGTAGACTTGGAAACTATCATAGACATTGATCTCAACCACTAGTAGGGTTTCAATAACATGACAAGATGGGGAATCTACAGAGGTTTTATTGGAAATTGTGATAGCTAGGTAGTGATGGAGGATCTAGATAGAATCATAGTAAAAGAATGGGATCTTTTTCAATGTATCGGTCTGGCAGTTAGTGTTATATTGATATTTTAGGTAGAGGTAGAAGAAGTGGAGAATTTGGTTAAGAGTGCCCATATCTGTAGATTGGTGTTGCTCAAGACACTCAGACTACATAATAGGGAATGTGAGAAGGAAAACAAGATACCATTCATCATACACTTGATGATAGATATGCTGGTCCATAAAAAATTATAGATACCATTCTTATAAATTATACATTAGTTATTTTCGTATTTGATATGGTGACTCTCATTCCATTTTATCTGTAAAACATGTGACTGGTTTGATCCTGAAGGTACAGTTTGTGAGATGGGTTATTTTGATAGATAAATCATTGAGAGTATATTCTAGAGACATCATCTTCTTCAATGAATATTATATTTAAGCTGGTGAGTATCATTTTCCATAGTATTTCTATATCATTGACGTGTTAAGCATCATCCTAATTATCTTTCTGGACTATTTATTAGCATAATAAACCCACATTGACTGTTATCGTAGTATAGTAACATTTACATATCCTAAGGGTTAAAATAATATTCTCTATGAATTATGGGATATCAATGAAGAACATGCATGGATAGTTAACCAGCAACAGATGGAGATTGGCTCCTAGGTTGTAAGTTTGTTTCTGGATGATGCAGGTGTGAAGAAATATTTCATTCTACCTTTGAGTGGATGGAATTCAAGAAGTTTTTATTGAATACTTCTCAAGGATTCCACTTGGATGAGAAGTGGGATTTACTATTGATATCATTTTGGGGGATGGGACAACCTCTATTCCACTATATTTAATAGAACCAATATGGATTCATGAGCTCCATATTGTACAGAAATAGTGGGTGGATAATGGTTTTATCCAAACAAGTACATCTTATTGGGGTTCTCTTGTGTTGTTTTCGATGAAATATTATGCCGGTTAACACCTATTTATCGATTATAATAAGCTAAATAGAATGATAGTGAAGATATACTATCCAATTATATGCATCAGTAATCTATTTTAATAGTTGATATGAACTCCTATTTTCTTAAATATTGACTTGATATCGGGGTATCATCAGTTGACGGTTCGACTAGATGACATACCTCTGACTACTCTGAGAAGTTTTTATGGAATATAAGATTTTATTGTGGCATTGTTTGGGTTGATGAATGCATTAGAAGTGTTTATGTACATGATAAAAAGATTCTACCATCCTTATATAGATTAGTTTTTGGTAGTGTTTTTGGATGACATCATAGGGTACACTGAGACTCATGAATATCAATCACAACATCATGATAGAGTCCCATGCATACTAATAGATCATCATTTATATGACAAACTAGATTATTTTTAGTTTTAGATTGATCAGGTACATGTCATGGGTCACCTGATCATAGAGGAAGGTGTGTATATAAACCCATATAATGTTGATGTAGTTGTATCTTGGAAGAATATTAAGAAAGTGATTCATATTCATAGCATTCATGGGTTAGGTTGATAGTATTAGATGTTAGTTCAAAGATTTTTTTAGTTGGAAGCATCACTTTATAGCCTTACCAAGAATATTACAATGTTTGGATGGTATGAATCATGTGTCAATTCCATCCATGAGTTAATATAAGTGCTTCACATAAACAATAATATTGATACTACAAGATCCAGGGTAAGAGTATACATTGTTTTGTTATACGTTTGGTACTGGAATTGAAGCAGTGTTGATGCTGGGTGATCTATTTTTGGCATATATGTCATTTATGTTAAGGAATCTTGAATATAATTACCATTTTAATGACCTCATGTGGGAAATAGTGGTTTGTACTTTGATTTCTTGGTGGATAATCGGTTATGCAAGAAGTTTACTATGTGAAAATAACACAATATCATGAGTTACATATTATTATAGAGATATATGAATTTGCACAAGTATATATGGGTTGAGTATATGAAGATACATTATATTAAGCTACTATATATGCTTTCAAATTTAAATAGTGTTGTTGATGCTTTAACCAGAAAAAATAAGACTCGAGAAGTTAGGGATTATAGTGTTGATGAAAGATGATGACTTTACTGACTTATATGCTTGTTGTGGTTCATGTGATTCATGAGTATATTACTTCTTTATCTATTTCATTGAAGTCTACATGTTTGGTATAGATCTAGGGCTAACAGTATGTAGATATAGAGTTCTTTAACTCGAAGGAAATCCTTGAAAGTGGGGAGAAACCATTTTATTGGACCCCATATAATGATGATATCATCTATTTCAAAAATCAGGTTGTTGTACCAATGAGTGTTTAGGATGATCTTATGTGTGGTTTTCCTGACTCCTAATGGGTGGTACATCCTGGTGTGGCCAAAATTTATTTAGACCTATTCCATGAGTTTTTGTGGCCACTTATGAAAATGGAGAAAACATGGATCATGGAATGATGTTTCACTTGTAAATAGGTGGTGGTTTAGCATCAATGACATAATAGATTGATACATCGATTAACCAATCCTGAATGGATGTTGGATAACATTACCATGGAAATTTTGTTAGGTATCCCAATGATGAATCTGCAGAATGATTCTATTTGTTTGATAATGGAATGAATGAGGAAGGTATTATATTTTTTATAGAGGAGACATTCCCAGTGGATCAGTTATAAGATTTCTTTGTTATGGAAATTGTCCGTCAGCACGAGGCACCACAGATTATTGGCTTATACCATGATTCATTTTTGACTTATTTCTTATAGTAGGGCTTGTAAAAGGCACTCAGTACATTGGTTTTGTTTGTAAAAAATCCCACAAACAATGATTTGGGTAGTCCGAATGTACTATTTTGTTGCTTGAGGTTATGATATGTGCATGTGTTCTTAACATAGGTGGGTCTTGGGAAAAGCACTAGGATATGGGGGAGATCACCATTAAAAATAGTTTTTATACTATGATACCGATATAACCAAACAAGGATATTAATAGTAGACCATACAGATCACCTCTATGAAGGATGGAGGAAGGAGAGTAACAATAGTTGGAACTAAGTGTCATACATGATACGTTTGAAATAGGGTAGATTATTTTAATTTGTATGGTTATGGATCATAGTAGAATGAAGTTTTATGATGATTTTAAATGATGTCCCCTATATTTTAAGGATTCTGATTAAGTATTCCTTTAGGTTTTTTCTATATCGGGTCACTATAGGATACAAATACATGGAAAGAGGCACCCATATTCATTGGAGTGAATGAGGTTGTGATGGGAATTGGGATATTGACGTACCAATTAACAATTTTAGAGGGATATAATTATATGAATAATGTTTTCCATGTGTCATAACTTTGGTGGTATCACTCTGACCCTTCTCATTTAATCTATGAAGATGATGTTGAGCTTGGTACAAATGTGTCCTTTAATGAGTATTTAATACGTGTGTTGGATTAGCATGAGAATGTGTTTCGAGGAAAGACCATGTCAATAGATCACATGTTTTTAAAAAAAGGACCAATTGAGGAGTGGGATAAAGAACTAGATATGAGAGATACGTGGGTTAATCCTTTTTAATGAAAATATTTAAGATGTTTAGGACTACAGCTTGTGGGTAAGATGTTATATAGTGATGAGATTGTAAGATCCTGGACATTTTTGAGATGTTTTGGGATCATACTTAGATATATTTTTTTGTTAAGAACATTACATTTGGGAATTACTATGGGGTTTTTTTGGGTGAAACATTTGATAGAAATGGAAGAAATAGGGAATTTCATGGTTGGCGCACTGTTTTCCATAAATGTGTTCTCTGGCCCAACAAACTATGCACCCTTGGACAGAATTCTTTTTTATGGATTGTTCGTGGTATCTCAAACCACGTTACCTAAAATGTGAATCCTTTCTCTACAATAAATGATGTCCATAGTTAAGATGCATGGTTATATGTAACAATGCACACCTGACCCACAAACTATGCATGTCATTTTTGTTAACCTAAATAATAGATTTTAAATAACCTAAACCCTAATATTAAACCAAAATATATTCCCACTCAACCCCTAATATAATATCACATTTTTTGACTATCTTATATAGATTCCGAGCCTTAATTACCTCTATTCCTGGTGATTCAAATCCCAGATTGAAGATCTTCACCACCCGAATATATAGTTTTATCATGTTTAGATCTATTTCTTTTCCCCCTCTCCTCTTCGCATATACAAGGTGAGTTATATCCACTATTGTATCATGATCTAGATCTAGTATTTTTATATGATTATTCTTTTGATCATGTATTTAGAATTAAAAACTAAATTTTGTTCTTTATTTCATGCTTGATTGACTCGTTTCAAAATGGGGAAATCTGTTTGTGAGTTTGGTTCATCAAATTTGAGTTAGGTTGTCTATTATTCCAATCCCATATTATAAATTTCAATTGTGTGTATATAATTTTATAATTTTTATTGGATGAAAAAAATTAATCCTTCAATTAAATTATTTAATTTTATGAATTAATTAATAAGGGTAATGTGAAATTTGGAATATTCAATTGATTGAACATGGGTAATTAAATATTGAATTAATTATGGTATATTGGAATTTTAAATTTAATAATTAATTTTCAAATTAATTATGGTGTATTGGTATTGTGAATTGAATAATTCATTGTTGAATTAATAATGGGATTTTTTAAATTCTAATTGAATAAATATTTGTTAAATTAATTTTGGGGTATTTGAGATTACGAATTAAATAATTAATAGTTGTATTAATTTTGGTATATTGGTATTTTGTATTGATTAATTAATTAATTAATCATTTATAGGATATTAGAGATTTGTGGATTTAATAATTAATATTTTTGTTAGTTGAAGGGTTATTGGGGTTATGAATTGGGATAATTAATTGTTTAATTAATTAATGAAATTTATGTGATTAACTAATGGTTGAATTAATTAAAGGGGTTTGACGTGATAAAAGAATTTTTGAACTAGTATTGAGATTTATGTTATTAATTATTTGTCGAATTAATTTACTGAAGGAATTTAATATGAAATTGTTTTTATTTTTTAATTAATTGTTGAATTAATTAATTTAATATTGTGATATTAAGATATAGTTTTTACATGAAATGGTGAGTTTTATTAATGGAATTCATATATGAATTGAAATGATGAATGAAAAAGTTGAATTAAGTCATTTATTATGAAATATGAATAGAAAAAATGTCATTCTATTATGAAACAATGAATAGTACCATTGGAATTAAGTCATTTATTTTGGAAGATAACAGTTAAAAATGATATTCTAATATATAAAATGTATTGTGTGTCCTCAAGAACTCGAGGGTGTAATGTTATTAAATAAATATTTTTTGAGTAAATGTAATTTTTTTACATAATTTGTTGTATCTAATTCTTTAAACAACTACATAAACTATTTTCACTGGAGATTGTTTTAGAGGCCGTTGGTGGTGGCCTTCTAAGTTGTACTAACACCTTACTTGGGCATCCTAATCGATAACTGAATTGAATTCATGTTTGAAGAATAGGTTAATGGAAAATGGAATGCGTAATTTTGATGAAATAGGATAGAGCATGGAAGAGGAAATTAGACTTGGGGTCTAGACCCTCATGGGAGTTTTTATTGTCTATATATTTTAGATTTTTCATATTGACACATGAAATGTATATTCATGAAATATATAATATAATTTCATGTATTGTACAACCAATTTTGTTCAATTTGTGATGCCAATTCTATTCTTGTTATGATATATCATATGGTGATTATTACTTTTTTATTTTCCACTTGTGTATTACTATGATAAAGAGGGTATAGTCTCCCCATAATCAATATTATAATATCGATACTAGTTGGTACCCTCTGGAATATTAAAAGTTTCACATGGTTTTAGGTAACTAACCCACTTAGGGAACTGGTTTATGACACCTAGGTTAAGATGTTACAACCTACAATGGATACTTTAGAAGTGAAAATCCATTCCATATAATAATTCTCCAAAGTTAACCATAGAGACCACTTATCACTGAATTAGTAGAAATCCCTACATGGAATCATAAAGACAAACAAACTCTAATTATTATCATATCTATAGTTCCCTGCCCTAAAAACCCTCCCATGGTGTTAACTTTGTTCAAAGGATCAAATAGATATATTCATCAATTTATAGGACCAAAACCCAATCCACTCTATCCTCGAGCAATTCATCCCGATAAGAAGACAAAAACTAAGTCATCTTCTTAAATTCAACATGATAACATATGATAGGATCCATAAAAAAGAACCTCAAATAGATCACCGTAACAAACTTGAGCTCGATTGGTCACCAATATCACAAACCTCTCTCAGGAGTTGCACCTGAAAACCCAACACCCAATAGGAAGCTTGATCCCTAATTAAAAGAAATCCTTATAATAACTCTCTTGTATCTATAAAACCATCTTTAAGGCCTATAAAAACTAAATGTATTCCACGATCATGATCTATGTCAAACATCTCTTACCATGAAATTACTCTAATATCTATTTCTAACATTAGGGTGAATATAAAAAAATTAAATCATGGAAGGATAATTGCATGGTGTGTACCAAAAAGGACCTACCTAGAAATGTGCCTCATTTTAAACTACATGTGCTTCCCAAATTACATGGAATGTTCCTCATAGTACATAGTTTGTAATATAATAGGGTAGTTTCCATAGGTACATCATCCCCCGGTCAGTGTATATGCCTCTAGACTCCATGCCTGTACAAACCAGACATCGAGTTTAGCCCATAAGGGGTTCCTAGCAAAATACCTAGAATTGTAACAACCCTACATGGGGTTTTCCCTATAATTATGCATGACCACTATCTTTGTACCTTGTTTGATATCGGGACATGTTCCACACATGGCCAAGTTCCCCTATCTCTCCCTAAGTATCCACGACATGGTGTGTCCCATTTGTAAATGGATTGTAGTCCAAAAAAACATTATTCCTCAAATAGAAATAACACATATCATGTTTTCTATGAACCGCACAACATTTTCATGGTGTTTCCCAAGTGAAACACCCTATAAATTTCTAGAAGCACCAAAATCCTCCAAAAAATCCATTATTCAACAATCTATAGGCCACCAAAAACCCTTTATAGGAATTAAAAATTTATAGAAACAATGATTTGAATATTTGGGGCATAAAAAACTAAAAATTATTTCTTTTGGGTAAAATCCCAATATTATTCACACCATATCCTTTCTAAGAACTTGGCGAGCCTTCATCTACATCAAAACCTTCTCATCATGAAACACCTCCTCCTCCCACTACGTCCACTCTCCCTCTACCACTCTCAGATGTTGAACCAAAAAGAGGATAAAAATTGTAGTACACAACAATACAATGTGTAGTGGAGATAATATAAAATTAAAAAAGAAAAACAATGTAAAGATAAAAAATAATAATAAAAGAAAATGGGATCTAACTCTCTCCAAAATCTCGATGTAAAGTTATACCCTTCCAATCAAAAACAAAACATTTTTTGACTCAAACCCTTAGATAAAATATAAATCCGAATTTACGTTGATATTATATAAAAAAATAAAAATTTATTAATTAATAAAAATTTATTTAATTAAATATTAAATATTCCATGGAAATCTGGATGACTCTGATTTCCACCAAACAGCTATCCTAGGGTAAAAGTTTATATCTAAGACCAACATAGTTGACAAAAAAACTATTTGAGACTGTTTAATAGAATAATTTACCTTTTTATCCTAAACAAAATTGGAATCCATAGGGGTCAAATTTTACATAATTTTCACAACCAATGAAAATGATAATCATCAAAAAGTTCCCATAAAAAATGCTATACACCTCTATGAAGCTTCAATTGTCAACAATCCACCATGCCCTCTTGAAGAACTAAATAAATTGATGTTATCTCAATCATTCAATGATAAGTATTACAAAATCCCCAACATTCCCCTGACATGAGATAAATTCATATTAAATGTATTTGATTCCAACCCTAATACATATGTATCCATATCCCCAACCCAGTATCTTAACAGAAAACCAAATTGCCTATCATATGTCTATCACTGAACATAATAGAATGTTGTGTCCAAAACACTCTCAACTAAGTGTCAGCAAGAAAACCCAAATAACCATGACCAAAAAAGAAACTTAATATGGAGATAATGATATTCAATATCATTTTGTTCTCTCCCCACCAAATTCTCCCCTTAACAAATCATCATGTGTATAACATAAATCCCACTCTTTTAGGATTTGTCATAATGAAACCATGTAAACATTTTTTACCTTTAACATTCACCTCACATGGGTATATAAAAAATATATATATAACCATAAAAATTATTCTTATAAGAGGCATATCACTAATACCATGATCAATAACATGACACCCTCCATTAAAGAATTTAGCAAAATCCAAAAGCATCTATCCATGCTTCTACTATGCTACCTAAAGCATACACAAATTGTGAAGGGTCATGTGTATAACTAAAGCATCAATCTTTAGCCCGACACTAGACAAAAAGACTCATTTCTATCCATATAATGAAGATAGAAAATATCAATGACCACACTATGAAATAATATCCATGCCCACACAATCAGTCTCTCATAGATAAGAATCATGACACACTAAATGACTTGATTGATAACAAATAGAAAAATACTCCGTTAAAATGAACATAAACCTGGAACATAATGGAAAACACCAAAAAAGTTAAAATCGAGCACAATATAGGGATATATTAATCACCATTCTCCTCATCGATCCACCAATTGGAAACTCATATCCCATTACCGAACTACAAGTGTTTCCATGAATCCATCGATGAATGTAAAAAATCTATATCACAAGAAAACATAACTAAAAAATAACTATATGTGGAGTAATTTGAAGAAAATATATATATGAGGTTTAGTTGAGTATACTTTCAATATGTACTTATATGGGAAAACATCGTATGAACAGTTCCAGACACTATAAAAAATTGATCCTCCATCTTCAGTAAAAACACCATAGAGAGGAATATATAATTTGAATCCAATGTTCCATGAATTTTTCATAAACACTAGAATTTTTAAAATTAACTAGGATCCAAATAACATTATAAAAAATAAATCCTCAAACCCATGTGCTTCACACTAGGTGAAATAACAGAACCATTAAAATGGAAACCAATAACCAAAGTCCCTTGTCCTGGAAACTAAGACTTCCTCTTTGAAAACATGTTGATGAAACACTAATCCAATATACATTATAAGTAAATAATGATTCATAGAATACTAATCAATCAACCCTCCAAATCATAAAACTAAACATCTCAGATACCATTTTTTCATATAACAGCCCAGGTTGACCTGAATCATTACCCAATATGGCTATCCATAAGGCCTGAAGTGTTCCTCTTAAAATCCTACAGGCTATTTACTGATGGAAATGGTATAAATGATATAGTAGGGAGAAAATTCAATTTTTTCAAAGTAAAATAAATCCAATATCCAAACACATACATAGGGATGAACATTAGTGTACACATAATAAATAACTGATATAGATTAACACTATAATAATAAAAATGTGGCATATATTCATATAGAATCAAAGAACGAAAAAAACAATTGACGATCTCCCACTATGTCGACCAAATCTGAAAAACAAAAAAAACCAAAAAAATACATCAGGATCTAGTTTCAACTATAAGATGAACTACGTACCCCGTCTCCACAGCCCCTGGGAGACACCAGTCTGATCATGAGACTTCACAATTAGCTCCTATTAATTAAGAAACACTGGTCCTAAAACCCCATCCACTATGTTAATTATTATCCATTATGATATTAGACATTAGTTCTCCACTCACACAAAGGTTCAAGTACGTGGGGTGATAAATTAATCTGAATAGGCTCCCCTCAATGGCGAACTAATACTGAACTATTATAATATGTTAATGCACACATTATATTTACATCATAATCCTGGAGTAATAGAATTTTTAATGACATAAATTTAATAAAAATATGAGCGAAATATAAAAAAAATGAAATATATAACTGTAGGTTTTCTTATAAAAATCGAAGTAAAGTTTCCCCCGTACTAGCCTAACATTGGGATTGAAAAAAATGGATCACCCAGCCTCAAAACAAACTAGGAATCTAAAAGATCAACATAGGATATCTAAAATATATTAATGTAATTGAAAATCACTTAGATCATAAGGAATAAACATATGGATTCATATGAAAATTCATATATGCTAGTTTCTAGGAATCCAATTGCATAATCTTAACTAGCCAAAAAAAACATACTATTTGAGAAAACTAGAGGACATATCCATCTCGAAGGTCATATAGAATGAATACAGAACCAAATATAGACCCAAAAATATGTGGGATGTCTATATAAACTTGGGGCACATAACATCTATGGCCTAAAAAATTCTTAGTATATTCATAACACATTACCCTCGTAGTGAGTGCCTCATCACCTCACATGTCTGAATGTATTCAAGATATGGAATTCTATATAATAGAGATGGGGGGGTTCAACCCATCTGAATTTAATACTATCTAACAAAAGAGTGATATAGAGACTATGATTTCATGAATCGTGATTCCCTAGGGGTATTTTCATTAACTAAAGTCTTAAGTTGGAAAATCATCAAACATCATGACCGAAGGAAAACATAACATGGGAAAATACAACTCACGAACCTAGCATCCAAATAGATAAACTAAAATCATCTCTATACTATTAGACAAAAAATTAACATGACCTTTATCATTACCAAACAAAAATGAAACCATGATTTTTTAATGACCCACCTTAGGGAAAAACAAAACCTAGGGATCCAACAATCCTTCGGGCCACTAAACAAAGAGAGATAATATAAGGGACTCCCCTTAATCCATCAAGATCACAATCCAAACCATTCGAAATATCATTAAATGGACCTAATTCCACATAAAAATATTAAATTCTATAATGGGTTCCACTATCTCATCTTTAATAATGAAACACACGGAGTGTGGAAATAACCCAAATATCACTTAGTTTCTTCCAACTGATCGTTGTCCAATCATGATACAAAAGGGAATCTAGAAGAAAAAAATTTCGATGAATTAATTCACAAAAATATCCATTACTTCCTTATAATTGGGTCCCCAAATGGTCTCTTTATGATGATCTAGACCATTCTAGATGGTCATTATCTACAGATGTCTTTAGAAATAAATAATCACTCCCTCAACAACCATATCACTAGGGTATTCTAAAGACTCTCCTAGAATCATCTCATTATCATACCAACATCTCCCAACTGTAATTTTCAATCCACAGTTTCATCACAGTTTGAAGGATCTATGTCATATGATCCTCAAATGTAGGAGTTAATCCTTAACGACTCTAACCCTGTAAAACCATCCCCAACATGCCAAGAGAAACCATTATCTCCTCATAGATACTACTCAATTCCAATGTCTAAGATATGTCCAAAGGTAACTCATATATATATATATAAATATATATATATATATATATATATATCCATATAACACTTTTAATTGGCATGTCATGGATCTCATAATAATAACGTAGGCCTTCAAGTTGATAACCCAACCCACAAGGGGATTCTAGATCCAAACCATGAATAAATAAACCAAACAATTCTCCCCCATAAACAACACTATCCAAATGTCCTCTAAAAACTAAAATTATTCCACTATCTCAATCGTCCTGAAAAAAACATTAAGAATGGACTATTTACATGTCCAATTATGAAGATATGGTAAAAACCTAAAAAATGGACCATGTAATGAGAAGTACATAAAATGTACATAGGGTACACAATGTGTTCCCCAAATGGTTTTCCATATCAGTGTGCCTTAGGCCACTCATATAATATTTATCCAAAGTTCATGGTGTGCCCCTCTTAGTAAAAGATGAATACCCTAAATGTGGCATCGTACCATGCCACACAACCCCCATTTAGCATTTAGCACATCAGACTACATGTTGTGTAACTCAAAAACATGGAGTATACCCCATAAGTGGTTCCCAATCATGTACCTAGTTATGTTCCACCCCATATATGTTTTTTCTAGGAACAACAAATAACCACTTGCATGTACATCACATGGGATATGACTGTGTACCAAACCTATCCATGGTCCCCCAACAGTCCCATGTTGCCAATAAATGAAATATACCCCCAATATAGAGCATGAATTCTAAAAAAACATCTTTTTTGAGCAGGAAGAAAACATGATGTGAGTTATCTTAACTGTATGTCATGTACTTGGGTTCTAATGAAAAAAAAAACAAATGAAATGGAGGATAACGACCAATTATTCCCAAAAAAACAATAGATATAACCACTAAGTGTCCCTATAATCACTTTAACTTATTAATTGTTTAAAAAAATATTCAATGCATATTTTCGAATTAAAATGTATCACTTTCATGCCTGTTAGTGAAATCCACTAGTTCATCACAACAAACCCACACCACACACCTAACTAGCCTCAAACAAATATCAAATGAGATCATTGGTCTTTGAATCCTCCTCCTTATCCCACTCTTATTTGGAGACAACAAAGGGGGTCCCCATCATGTTATTTTACAAGACAATGAGTAAATGATAGAAAATAAAAGTAAAAAAGGAAAAGAAAAAAACAAAAAAAAATGGGTCTATGAGTGCTCCCAATATTCAAAGAAAGGTTATTAATCATATAGAAAAACAACCTCCCCCCTCATTTCAGATTAAAAAGATGATATGAAATTTTAATAAAAAAACAAGTTTAAAATATATCTTCGAAAAAAATGAAATTAAAATAAAATTAATTAACTATTAAATATTTGTTAACAATTTTATCATATCCTCTTTCATAAAATATTATTATTAAAAGATAATAACATTAATCTATGAAAAATACAGTTATGAAAATATATACATGATACCATTATCTAACATAATATTCTATTTACTCCCTAAACACTACAGGGAATAAAAATGATCAAATATACCCTTATCTCCCAAACCTGTTACGACATGAGGCATCATATGAATTATAACTACAACTATCATGCAATAATATTGATAATCTAAAAATAATTATTGATCATATATTCTAGTAACATAAATAATATGTAAATGGTGAACAATTATAAATTAACAAGGACTGATATATCCATAGTGAAACTCAGTTGAGATAATCAAGGATACGAACATCTTAAGTTGAAAATAAAAAATAAATTACTAATAAATATATAATTAATGATTATAATTTTATAATTTAAATGTTATTATATTTTAATAAATTTTTTAAATTAGTTTTCAAGATATTTATATTTATTATATAAGAGTTTAATGTGACTTTTTGGAAAATGTGAGTTATGGTAAGTGTTTTCCCATCTCCATTTCCATTCATTGAGACATATTCAATATTCACTTGTTGTTTTATTATTTTTTGTATATATACCTAACTATTGATGATGTTTTATTATATTAGTAATAAAATTAAAGGGATTTACATGTAAATAAAATTTTATTTCTTTCATGGGATTTTGATCCAATGGATACAAATATTATAAGGCTTTTTGCTAATAAAATTTACATTCGTTCTCTTTTAATCATTTTACATTAACTCTATTTTATATATTTTGTACAATATACACTATTATTTAATTATATAATATATATTTTTCATTTATTATGAATTTATACTTATTTCTATAAAAATCATTTTGAGGGAATTTTATCTCTACTCTTCTTTAATGAAAGACTTTTTTCATTTATAGAAATGGACCACTGTTAATAATAATTCCTCTTACCTTAGTCACATTTTTATGTCCATAAAAAAATTCATATTTTATCAAAATTGTTTTTATTTATTGTTATTATACACACATATGTATTATATGAATTATTATTTTAATTTATCTTCACCACATTTCAAATGGAAGCTTTATTAACTTTTCTACAATTTTGGTTTCACAAATTTTATTTTTAAAGAATCATAATCATTTTCTATTTAACATATAAATTATTATAATCTATTAAATACATACCATGAATCATATTTATATATTTTTTAAATATATATTATTGATATTTAATTCTAAATATTGTTTTTATATGAAAAATTTGAAAGAAATCTTTTGATGGTGGCCCAAAAGTTTATTTTTGTAATAAAGTTAATTTATTTTATAAATACTCTTTATTGATATCACATACTTTTTGAACAATACATCTAAAATATCTATATAAATTGGTATTACATTTCTTTAATCACCCAATAAATTCAATCTTGAAATAATCCTTCAGAATTAGTTATCTTTTTTTATCATCCAATATAATTCATGAAGTTGTTTTTTTAGATTCCATTTTGAAATGTTTAGAAACCCCATTTCAATCCATGGGTTCTTAATGTTTTGACATAAGATTTATTTTTGGTGGCATACATAAAAACATATCATAATTATATGATTCAACAGATTCTGTATAAACCATTAATACATTGTTTAATGTTTTTTTATCCCATGACATACGGATTAAGAGAGTACATTATTATTATTTTTACAACATGAAACGTTAAAATTATTCTTATGGTCACAACAAATAGTTTGTACATTTTTTATGAACACAACATGATGCATGTATATATTTTTTGGATGAAACCATGTTGTGTGTATTTATCTATTCGGTTTATAACATGTGGCACATTCATTATTGTTATATTCAAAACATAATACTTAGACATTATTGTTACATTCACTACATTATAGAAGCATTTTTTTAAAGAAAAAATTTCCTAAAATGTTTTTATATTATTTTATTATGTTTATATAAAATATATATTCTATATGACTATTTTATTCTCCAAGGATCGCGATTATTATCTAAATATTTTTAAACTTATTCCAAGATGCTTGTTTTGTCATTTGAGGCTATATTACCTTTTAAAATTCATATTATATAGCTATTAATATAAAATGTTGCATTGGATAAGATATTTCTCCCATTCTCATGTTTTACAATTATTATTATGCAACCCTTGATGACATGTTTATATGTCTTACCCTTACCATATGTTTTAGCTAACCCATTTATTATTTTTTCCATTCCTTTGGTTATGAAGATAAGTATAAATAATGAGATGTTTAGAAGAAGGTTAGGTATTATTGGATAAAATAGAAATATTAAAAAATATCATGAATATTTAATTAATCATCAAATAAATCAAATAATTAGGTCTTGTAATTTTGAGATAATTTAGATATGTATTGTTTATATTTATTAATTATATGTATTTTTGAATTAAGTCATCTCATAGGGTATCATTAAAATAAATTACATTATATATTATTAGCTCTGGATGATTGAGTATTGTTCTGGGGTACATTATACGTGTTTATAAATGTTCAAGTTGGGTGTTTCTCAATAGTTGGGTTTTCTAAAAACTATATAGTTTCATGATAATTATGCCATTTTTGTGAAATATGTTCTTCATGAAAGTGAGTTATGAGAATGTATATAAGACATAATATAATTCATTCATGAAATTATATGATGTATTTAATTTATGTCTCTCACATTTATGGATAATTTAATGAATATTGGTTTGTATGAATAATTTAATTTAGAGTTTCTAGAGTCTGGGGATATGAATTCATCTTCCCAAAGGTAGACCCCAAAAATAGTGAGCAATGGGAGTATTTATTATCATACGGCATGAATGGAATGTATGGTTCATTAATGTATTGGATGCTTTCTCAACTGATGATTCATTTAACACTTTCAAATTGGTTCTTAAAAATTTGAGTTTTATAAACATATTATCTTTACTCAATAATTGTATGGGATGCCCGTTTTCTTCTTATACTAGCCATTTCTTCTTCCAAATTCATCCTTAAATTCATTTTCCACTCTAAAAAAACACTCCATCTAATGGTTTTTGACAGTGGAAGTGGAGGATACAAATATTTTAAAATCCTTAATTTTAGTCAGTTTATCCTTTAAGTCATGCATATTTGGCAAATAGTTCTTGTAACACTTGTCAGTGTTATCTTATAAATAGGGGCACACCTAAGAGGCTATGATATTTTTAATAAAAAAACAAATCCCCTATATTTTTATGAATCACTACATTACATGAACATCAAGTTATATAAATGTTTCGATTGAATTCTAATCAAAGATACATGAAAAAATATCAATGAATATAGTTCTATGAAAAAACGTCATCAGCTATCCTTGAAGATATTGTGGGATGGATGTTAGAAAATACATTATTTCAAAAACTATTGTAAGTCATATTTTTATGTAATACATCACATGGATGTTCTATAAGCAAATAAATTGATTTCATTGAGAATGGAAATAGCATAAAAATGGACATCATTTGGGATTGGAGGATAAGATTTGGACAGAAAATGGAGGTCAACATGTTTACATAGTAGAAATGGATTACCTTTAAAGAAAATTACTTGGTCTATATAGATGTGGTTTTCAGAATGATTTATTTCAAATAGATTCAGCCCACGACACACTGAGGAACTAGTTTTCGAGATCATGAAATCTAAATAAATAGATCATTGTATCCACCCACCATTTCATTATGCAACAAAAATATCAAACCATTTTCACATTTATAAATCGGACTTGAATAATCAATATTAAACTGAAAAATTTCAAGGTGTTCCCCACACAGTACTGAAGCATTTTCTTTGCCAACATTATAGATATACATAAAGTGTGTTGAGTTAAATAGTACCATAGATCAAGAAGATATATTTTAGTTGAATGGTCCTATGTCTACATGGTACAATAATACATGTAATCATTTTAGAAAAACTCTATGTGTTATTGGGTGATATAGGATGATTTGTACTTCAAAAATTCCATGTATAAAATCATCCAGTTTTGATTCATGGGATACTATGGAGATGATTAAAGTAAAAAATACATTTCATGTTCACTACAAGGTTGGGAGTTTAATCTTGTTGGATATCCATTCGATCATCCGAATCCAAGTCATCAGATTCATGACTGATGATTTTATCATAGAAGCATATTCTATGGGGGATGTAGAGAAGAAATAGATACTTGTAGCAGTATTGGTAGAGTTCATGTTGATGTTTAGAAAAATAATCTCATTTAATGAATATAATATTTTTAAATTACTTAATATAATCAACAATATTCTTTGAGACTGGATAATAAGGAGTCCAAAGTATTTCCATGAGGCCCAATAGCACAGGAGGCCCACATCGCATAATCTTCTAGTGGAGAAAGGTTAGTCCGAGTAGAGGTTATTTTTTTATGAAGGAATAAATTTTAAAATTCATGTTCATATAAATTTTAGTATTCATTATTAGTGTATGGATTCTACATATTAAATAGTGGGTGTGTAGATAATAACATTTATCATGGTTTAAATAACATTAGATGGAAGACGAATCAATATAACTACCCAATTCTATTGAGGATCTATGAATTAATGGGGTATGATAGATAGAGGTAAATATACATGAGGCTTTAGGGTAACCTCCACTTCTAATATGGATGGAATCCACACACATTTTCACGTATGGTTACCAAATAAAATTACACCTCTATAAATCATCTGTATGTGATACATCCTAAAATTTTTCATGCTGTTACCAATTTTTATATCTGAGGTGAGATTGGTGGATCAGATTACATCCCATGAAAATATAAAAATTCATCATTTCACCATTTAGGATGGGGTAATCATTGATGAATGATGAGTAATCATCAAAGAGAGTTCCTATATTCAGTCTTTATTGAGAAAGGAAACTTATTGCATTCATAAATGGGAAATCCTTTTGTGATTAATGCACCCTGCATGGTTCACCTATCAGTTACACATTCTATAGAATCTCCCACCATAGTAATACACTATGATTCACCCATTGATGAATCCCAATTTCACGTGACCTCATTAGTTTATTATTTTAGGTGAGGGAACATATGAAATGATAATACTAGTAATGATGTGTTTTTAAATTGTCTTGGTCTAATAAAATATGAAGATATAGTTTACTGCATAACCTGGATAAGTTATTTAATCATTGGATACCCATGAAGATCTTTTATTTTTGGCATAATATCATCCTGATATAAGGAATAATACTAACTAATGGGTATAAATATCATAAAGGGTGTGCATTTTAGAAGTATAAAAATGAATTGTGGGAGTCAGAAAACCCCCATCATAACCCTAGTGTAAGGTTTCTAAAGAGTACGGTGTGTTGAGATAAAGCGTAGGAAAGAAAGGTGAAGAATCCAATTTTTCAAGGATAGTTTGAGAAAGGCTCTCAAGAAATATCTTCAGGAATTTAGATTTTTTTTGGAAGGCCAGCCACTCAAATATATTTAGTGGAAATGGGGCCATGTTCAACTAAAATTTATAATGGAACACATTTTGTGTATGATTATAATATATATATATATATCTTGCTAAAATAAATATTAATAAAATCAATATTATGGCTCATTTTAATGATAGGACATGCACAATGCACTTAATGGAAGAGGTAGAGTATTAGTGTGGAATGAGTGACCCCGATACTAATCATGTGTACGATATGTGTGGAAGGAAACCTAGTGGGGGATTTTCTAGGAAATTTTAATCATGGAATTGGAATGTTAATGAGGTGGAGATAAGTATTATTGGTTACATGGACTCTTGGTGGAAGCAATGTGGATATAGAGTCTTCTTAGCTGGGATAGTTTATGATGTTTGTTAGTTGATCCTATGAGATGACACATGTCGATGTAAGTGTATGGATCATTCAAAATCATGATTCCATCACTATAAATTTTATTTTTTATCATTAAAACCTATAATTTATAATAGGATTACAAATATATGATTACTCTTAAGATACCTTACTTCACTGACTGAGGAATGATCATTGGAATCCATCATGTATCCCAACAGTATAATAAAATACAGAAACTGATCACGTGAGGGTATTATCATCGATCAGTGAAATTAGTATAACGACCCATACTTTTCATACATTGTTATAAATTCAGAATTGAAGCTTACTTATTAAAAATATAACAATACCTTGGAAGGAACGTATATGTATATTGTCTTTAGAAACTGATAAACATAAACAAGTGGTTCACAAAGCATCTACATTGTCTCCAATTTATCTCATCATATCTATAGTCCCTTTGGAATATCCAACTTAATTACCTTATTCCTGACCTGGGGAAAATAAAACATACCAAAAGGGGTGAGCTCAAATGCACAGTAAGGGTAAACAAAGGAAATATCAATCATATCATATTCATAAGAACATAACATTTTGAAAATCTTAACCTGAAAAAGAGATCATAATATCATAAAATGGGATAAATCATAGTAGTGAAATGTAATCCTAATGATTATGATATATAACATGAATATTTGTGGAATACACACATAATCATAGAATATCATTTCTTATTAGTAAAGACACATTTACAATACTATCTTAGTGGAAAAAGTCCATTTTTGAACCGAGTTCACTCCTCGTTTCAGTCATGTATCTTTGAACTGGATTAACATGTCGTTCTAGCCATATATATCTCATGAGATATAAATCATTATCCAATTAATTAGAGGGATTTATAGGTCCCCCAAATCTCATAATTAAACCATTCTTATGTGTTCCATAATATCATAAATCATACATCATAACATAACCCATGTAATAAAAATGGGATTCTTAAACACCGTGACATCATAAAAAAATTCATATAGGATAAAGGACTTCATAAATATAATCCAATCACAACATAATCAAATCAATTTAATAATAGGGATAGAAACATATACCTATATTATCTTAGATGGAAAATAATTTTTATAAAACACTTGAGCTCCATTCTTTTGGAAAATATCCTTTCTACTTAAAAAAATGTTACTTTCTTAACATGTCATAACATTTTAAAATAAAAGAAGTTAATTAAAAATAAACTAAAAAAATGTTAAAGGATGATTCCTGGAAATAATTTTTTATGGAATCATAAAAATCCATTCATGCTGTATAAGTTAAACAAAAATTTCTCGTACATTGGCCAAAAAAGTCAAAAAAGTATCTCGTACTGAAAATGAAAAAAGATTCATTTCATATCTTTTCATAAAAATTCACCAATAGGTTAAATTGGACTTAAACAATTTTAGGAGGATATAAATAATATTACATATTGAGGAAACATGGATTTTGATGATAAATATTCCCTAGTAAATTCTAAAGTATAAACAATCTCTGATAAAAATGAGATTGTAAGATTTTTCATTACCTTAGGTCGGATATGCTTTGTACGTGTCCAAACCTCCTGTATAATGATTTAAATAATGTAATTGACTGATTATAGAATCATATTCATTGTTATGATATCATACATCCTCATATTCTTATCTTCTTATTAGTAATATTTCCTTGCTACTTGTTCTTCGGGTGTTATTCGGGTGTTCATTGCTCATGATAGCATCTCAGAGTCGACAAAAACTCCATTCTAGAGGAAAATATCCTTTCTACTTCAAAAAAACTTTTCCTTTCATAACATGTCATACAATTCTAAACTAAAACAACTTGATTAAAAATAAACTTGAAAACTTGAAAAGGAAGATTCTTGGAAATAATGTTTTAAAAATCCATTCATGTCGTATAAGTTAAAAAAACATTCTTCTCGTACTTTTGTCGGAAAAGTCAAAAAGTACCTCGTACGAGAAACGACAAAAGATTCCTTTCATATCATTTACTAAAAACTCACCGAAGGGTAAAATTGGATTTAAACAATTGTAGTTGGATGGAAATAATATTACATATTGAGGAAACATTGATGTGGACGATAAAACACACCCTAGTAAATTCCAAAGTATAAACAATCTCGGATAAAAATGAGATTGTGATAATTCCCATACCTTAGGTCCAATTTGCTTCGTAAGTGTCCGAAACTCCTGTATAATGATTTAAATAATGTCATTGACTTATTCTAGAATCATACTCATTTTTATGATATCATATATGGTCATATTCTTAGCTAATTATTAGTAATATTTCATTGTTACTTGTTATTCGGGTGTTTATTACTTTTTGATCTTATGCGTGTTTTGTCGAATAAATTCTTATTCTTCTTTTTAGGTTATAGATACCTCATTTCCAGAATGGTATTAGTGTAATATATATCATATTTATTCTCTCAATTCATTTATGTAGTCATTATACAATGAAAATCATGTAGACCGAGTCGCATCACATCGTGGAGACGGTATTCCGTACGTACACACGAGCGATGATATCGTTCCCATGATCGTGGAATTGTATTGGAGTGTATGTATACTATTTTAGAATCAATATCACTTTACAATAATCATATATATTCATTCTTTACACCATTATACCCATCCAAGTAAGGAAAATAGATTACACCACGGCGTGGAGATGGTATTCCGTAAGTACACACGGGCGGTGATTTCATTTTCCGTAGGATGGATAGATGGTGAAATACGGTTGTTTCATACTTATAATAACATATCAGTATAAAAGTAAGCTATTAACAGTAGTAAATAAATATTACCGTAGATACTATTCTTAATATCAAAAATAAAAGTAAGCTATTAACATAATTTGGACCCACCGAATACAAATATAGAATACATTTTTAAAAATTCAAAACACAAAAGTTGATGAAATTAATTTAAAATTTATCTTGTTGTTATGAAAAAGAGTTTTAAAAGTTAAAACATTGCCAAATATTGAAATGTTTTTACCTATGAATTCAATGTAAATTTAATGGTAATGAATAACATTATATTAAATGGTAAAAATATATTATTTTTATAATTTAAAACCAATAAATATTATAATTTAACCATATAAATTATTGCGATGAAAAAAGTTGTTTTTAATTAAAATATAGCGTGATTTTACTATTAATTAAAATATGAAAGTTATCAAAATGATATGAAACATTTATCCAAAATAAATTTTTACATCCATATTAAAAAAAATTATTTTTTCAAATTGAACTTATAAACATGTCAAAAAAATGATTTAACGTGGGTGCACCATCAAAAGGGGGCAAAACTGCCTTTTTTGAAAAAGAATTATTTTACCCAAAAAATATATTTTGTTCCCATACCATGTTCTAGAAATGTGTAAGATGAATAATAATGTTATAAAATTAAAAATTTAGTTATTAATATTCATAAAGGCTAGTCCATAATAATATTATAACAATATATCGATGTTTCATGAAACTCGGTATTGCGTACTACACACGCTATCGAGGAAGGTAGCGATTGCGTGTAACGCAAGCCAAACCAATGTTGAGTATAGTGAATGATTCATTTGGTGTTGCATATAACATAATATAGAAAAAATATTTCTCATAAAATCTATGGGTGTTACATTATACCCACCTTAAAATGAATTTTTCCCTCGAAATTCGTCATTTCGTAACAAACAGATAAGGATAACTCTCCCTCATCATATACTCAAGTTCCCATGTAGCTTCTTCTAATTAGTGGTTCCTCCATAAAACGTTAACCAAGAGAGTGGTCTTGCTTCGTAAAACTTTTTCACTACGATCCAGTATCTTTATGAGATGTTCTTCATAACAAATATCATGCTCTAGCTGTTCAACTTCTGAGCTTAGTACATGTGAAGGATCGGGTATATACTTTCTCCAGAGAGATTCTTGGAATACATCATGAACTTGAGAGAGATTCGGTGGATGCACCAATTGGTAAGCTAACTTCCCAACATGATCCATTATTTCGAAAGGACCAATATACCTAGGGCTCAGCTTGACCTTCTTTCCAAATCTCATTACTTTCTTCCAAGGAAATATTTGTAAGAAGACTTTATCACCCACTTCAAACTCCAGGTCTTTTCTTCGGTAGTTGGCATAACTTTTTTGTCAACTATGAGCTACTATTATGTGTTTTTGAATAGATTGGACCTTTTCTGCAATCTCATCAACAAGATTAGGTCCTAATAGATTTATTTCCCCAACTTCATCCTAGGAAGTTAGAGTTCGGCATTTCTTTCCATAGAGAGATTCATAAGGATCCATCTAAATACTGGAGTGAAAGATATTATTATAAGAAAATTACACCAAATGTAGGTTTTTATCCCAACTACATTTGATATCCATAGAGAAATCTCTCAACATGTCTTCTAGAGTTTTAATTTTCCTCTCTGACGGACTGTCTGTTTGAGAATAATAAGCAGTACCGAAACTCAACTCTATATCCTGTGTATGTTGAAGAATTCGCCAAAACTTCGAGGTAAACCTTAGATCCCAATCAGATATAATATAAAGTGGTACTCCATACAATCTTACCAGTTCCTTCACATATATCCTGACAAGATGATCAAGAGAGAAATGTTCTCTAATAGCTATGAAGTGTGCCGAATTCTTAAGACGATCAACTATAACCTAGATAGAATTATTGCCTTTGGATTTGTTAGGAAGTCCATTGAAAAAGTCCATAGTCATTTTTCCCATTTACATTCTAGTATGGGTGATGGTTGTAACATCCCCTTAGACTTCTGTCTCTCAGCTTTAACTTGCTGAAAAACCAAGAATCGAGAGACATATTCAACAACTTCTCTTCTCATGAAATCCCACCAGAAGTACTCTTTTAGATCTCTATACATATTCGTGCTTCCAGGTTGAATAGAGAATGAAGATATATGAGTTTCATCTAATATTTTATTCTTTAATTCTGCAATAGGAGGAACAACAACTTGATTCTTGAACCTTATTATTTCACCACAATCAATGTGGAATTCATGAACATTTCTCACCTTTTTTTTGTAACTCTACATATTCTTTCTGTGCCACTTTAATCTTCACATGTATAGAAGGTTTAAAATTCATTTGATAAAGATAATATTTCCCCCCTTCCATTCTAATTATATGATCATTCCTTTGTAAATCTATATATATTGGATCTTTTATGAACCTCATCATGGATAAGCTAGCATGGTCTTGTCGACTTAATGCATCTACCACCTTGTTTTCTTTCCCAAGGTGGTAATTAATTGAGCAGTCGTAATCCTTAATCATCTCCAACCATTTTCTATGGCGTATATTCAGTTCCATTTGTGTGAAAATATACTTTAAAATTTTATGATCAGTATAATTATCACACCTTTCACCATAAAGATAATGCCTCCACATATTTAATGAAAAGATTACCACAGCTAACTCCAAATAATGATTTGGGTAATTTTGCTCATGATAGTAGCTCAAAGTTGACAAAAACTCCATTCTTGAGGAAAATATCCTTTAGGAGGAAAATTTTCACATGATAGCAGCTCAACATCACGATTTGGTAGAAGACCTGGAAATTCCTCCAGAAAGACATAATCAAAATCCCATACAATGCACATATTCTTAATAAATAGTTTCTCACAAACCATTTTAACTAAATAACCTTTATTTAGTGGAATCAAGACCCATAAGATGGAATAAATTTCCACTAGAAGGTTATGTTCATCCTTCCATCGATAGACGATCATAGATTGATCTGGAATATGAAATGTGACTTCCCTTATTTGGAAATCGATATGATCTCCATATAAGGAAATCCAATCCATACCATGAATCACATCAAATTCAAATATAGGTTGGATCACAATATTTGAAGGAAGAACTTTCCCACAAATGTCAATCGGAGAATAATTACAAACTTTTGATGCAACCAATGTGCCATTAGAAGTTGTCACAACTAACTCAATATATAATTGTTGAGGTAATACGATGATAACCACAGAAAATTATTTATAAATAAAAGAGTGGGTGGATCCAGAATTAAATAAAACATTTTCTACTTTAGATTGGATGGTAAGTGTATCTTTCACCACTTCGTTGTCGTACTAGACATCGCCTATAGAAATTGGATGTGACTTTCCTTTTTCTTTGTCCTTATGAGTTTGTTGACGTCGATCATCATCAATAACCATTGTATTAGGGAATTGATTAGCATAATGTCCCATTTCATTTCACTTGTAACATTGAAGTGTAGGAGGTGCATTCTGTGTAGCCTTTTTTTGTTCACATCACTAGACATCTTCTTCCCATCATTTCAGCATTCAAATGCCCGATGACCTTCTTTTCCACATTTGAAACATTTAATTGTACCTTTAATATAACTCCCTCAATGTTTCTTTCCACACTTTGAGCATAAGGGAAAACTCTACTTTTTTTCAATGTGCTCTTTAGATTTTCCTTTGAATTCCATTTTCCTTTTCTTATCAAACCCATATGACTAATGGCTTAATTTAATTTCCATCTCAACCTTGAGAGCGTAACGAACAATTTTATCATAGCTATTGAAGTCCCTTATCTCTAATTCTCTTCAATGACTTGGTTTTAGGCCACTAAAGAATTGATCGATCTTACTCTCATGTTTTATAATAATCCCAGAAGCGTACCTTTCATGTATTGTAAAATTTTCTTCGTAGGTACCAACAGATTCATCATCCTTTTGATTTAGTTCAAGAAACTCCTTCTCCATCTTTGTTCGAAGAATACAAGGCATGTACTTATTGAAAAATATTTTCTTGAACTCTTGCCATTACATGGAATCAATTTCGTCTCTTTGCCTCGTATTCTTGATAATATTCCACCATTGATCAGCTTCAGCTTCAAAACGATATACTACTAAGATGAATTTATCATGGTCAGAACATTGTAGAACTGAAAATATCTTTTCAGTGGTACTAATCTATTGTTCACCTAGTAATGGATCAGAAGACCCATTGAATGAAGGTTTACATTTCCTAATGAAGGATTAAACTGAATGTTGCTCCTTCCTTTTCCCATGTGGATGTCCTGTTTGGTTCATATCTTGAGAAATGTGTGTGATCATGGCTGCAATATTTTTCATTCCAGCTCCCATAACATTTCGTTGCTTCGGAGGACAATCATTTCATTTTATTGTCTCATTCAGCATTAACACGGTACCTTCGGGTTCTAGACATTGACTAAAACCAATAATCAGGTGTGTGAAACACTAATCATAATAGTAAAACCACATAATCAAGAATAAAATTTCACACTGTAGGTCTTATCATAGGTTATTCATGGCCATTTCTAAAACACTAATATTCTGTTCTATGGTTAGACATATCCTTAGTGTTCTTACTAAGGCTTTCACTTCCATGTTTCCAAAGGTTGACTATAGATTTCCTCTAATACCAACTATAATGACCCATATTTTACATACATTGTTATTACTTCAAAATTTAATCATACTTATTACATCATATAAAAAAACCATGGTAGGACCATATAGGTATAGTGTCTTTAGAAACTGAGAAACATAAAAAACTGGTTCACAAAGCATCTACATTGTCTCCATTTTATTTAATCATATATATAGTCCCTTTTGGAATATCCTACTTAATACCCTTATTACTGACCTGGGGAAAAGAAAACATACAAAATTGGGTGAAATAAAATTCTTAGTAAGGGTAAAAAAAATAAATATCAATCACATCATATTCATAAGAACATAACATTTTTAAAATATTAACCTGCAAAAGAGATCATAAAATCATAACATGGGATAAATCATAGTAGTGAAATGTAATCCCAATGACCATAACATATAACATGAAACATTGTGGAATACACACATAATCATAGAAGATAATTTTATATTAGTCAAGACTCAATTCCAAGACTATCTTAGTGGACAACGCCCATTTCTGAACCGAGTTCACTCCTCGTTTCAGAGCTGTATCACTGAATCAGATTAACTTGTTGTTCCAGCCATGTCTATCCCATGAGATATAAATCTTTACCCAATGAATTGGAGGCAGATATAGGTCCCACCCATATCATAATGAAACCATTCTTATGTGTGCCACAAAATCATAAATCAAACATTATACCATAACCCATGTAACAAAAATGGGATTCTTAAACTTTGTGATATCATAAAACAATTCATATAAGATAAATGAATTCATAAAAACAATTCCATCACAATATAATCAAATCAATGTATCAATATTCATAGAAACTGATCCCAATATTATCGTAGATTGAAAATAATTTTGATAAAATACTGAAACTCCATTCTGGAGGAAAATTTCTTTTCTAAACATGACATAACATTTTAAACTAATAAAAGTTAATTAGAAATAAAATTTTAAAGATTTAAATGAATATTCATGGAAATAATGTTCTATGGAGTCATAAAAATCCATTGATGTCGTATAGGTTATAAAAACATTCTTCTCGTACACTGGCTGAAAAAGTGAAAAAAGTATCTCATACTGAACACGACTAAAGATTCCTTTCATATCTTTTACTAAAAATTCAACAATACTTAAAATTGGATTTAAACAATATTAAGAGGTTAGAAATAATATTAAATATTGAGGAAACATGGTTGTGGATGATAAATATGCCCCAATAAATTCTGAACTATAAACAATCTCTGATAAAAATAAGATTGTGAGATTTTCCCTTACCTTTGGTCTGATATGATTGGTATATGTCTAAAACTCTTGTATAATTAATTAAATAATGTCATGGACTTATTACAGAATCATATTCATTGTTATGATATCATACATGCTCATATTCTTATCTTCTTATTAGTAAAAGTTCATTGCTACTTGTTATTTAGGTGTTCGTTGCTTTAGGTTCTTATGCATGTCTTGTCGAATAAATTCTTATTCATCTTTTTTAGGTTATAGATAACTTATTTAAAGAATGGTATTAGTGTAATATATATCATATTTTAATTATATAATCAATATTCAATGAAGATAATGTATAACGAGTCGCATCACATCGTGGAGACGATAGGCCGTACGTACGCACGAGCGATGGTATCTTTCCCATAACTGTTGAATGGTATTGGAGTGGAATATTAAATGTCTCAGAATTAGTATCATGTTATAATAATCATATATAGTCATTCTTTACACCATTATAACCATCCATGTATGGTGGTGGTGGAAAACAGATTACACCATGGCGTGGAGACGGTATTCCTTACATACGCACGCGTAGTGATTTCATTTCTCGTAGGATGGATAGAAAGTGAAATATGGTTTTTTCATATTTATAATATCATATCAGTATATTAGTGATACTTATGTTATTAATTTATGATTAAAAAAGTAAATAAGAAGATGTTGAAGAAGAAATAAATTCGAAAGAATAGGTAAAGGATATTACCTCTTCTTTGATGCGCCTCTTCTTAACCTCGTCTTAGGGCACTAAAGTTGGACTTTGAAGAATACAAGGACCTCTAGTATGTTTCTAGAGAAGCATAGAAGAGATATTAATATGGTTTGTTCAAGCTTGAAGTCTAAAAGTGGTGTGTGGAGGAGAGGGAGGAGGTGCCCTTTTATAAGGGAGGAGAGGGGCACCTTAGGAATTATAAGAAATATTAATTTATAATAAATTACAACCCCACTTAAAAACCTCCCAAAATGACTCAATTAGAAGATGAGATGATATAGGGTTCTAATCTCATCAACCTATAAGATTTATACAAGTTGTGAATTTATTTTAAACCTTATCGAATTGTTTTATCCTTATTTAATATATTTAATTTTATTTGTGTTAATAAAATTATAAATTATAAATAATTACTTATCTGTTTTGAATTGTCCATAATTGGATACTTTATGACATTGTAGACCATATATATTTTAATTTATAATTTTTAAATATTTTTGGGATTTTTAAACAATTTTATATTATGATATTTTTAGAAAATAACATTAGTGTGAATTTTGACACTATTCTTTTATATGAATTTAAATAAAATCCACAGAGAATATATGTTCAAAATAAAAGATTTAATAGATTTATAAAATTTCGTATTTTTCTTGAAAATTGGTGGATCACATTTAAGAGCTCATATAATATTTATTTTATTATTTTTAAAACCATTTATTTGATATTTCAATCCATAAAATAATTTCAAAATCTCTATTGTGTCACCTTTAATGATAATTATTTAATGGCTAAAAATTCAAAATCAATTCACATGATGTAGCTAATTTTATTATATTTCTATAGACTATACTTGTTTGATGTTTCATTATGTTTATCACTAAATTAAAATTATTGTACTTATAAGATTTAAGAGAGTGAAATGTTGTCACTTTCTTCGGTTTTAGTAATAAATAAATCATTTTCATGGTGAATAGTCCAGAAAATTAATCTATTTTGACCCTTGGGGGATATGAGTAGACATTTAGTCATCTAATAGAATTTTTTCAAGTGTTAAGGTATTTTAATAATCTTATTTTTACCCTCAATTACCCGATTTACGTTTAATAGCAGTAAATAAAAATTACCATAGTTACTATTCATAATATCAAAAATAAAAGTAACCTATTAAAATAATTTGGACCCACTAAATTAAAATATGGAATCCATTTTTAAAAATTAAAAACACAGAAGTTGCAGTACTTATTTTAAAATTAACTCCGTTGTTAAGAAAATAGGTTTTAAAAGTTAAAACATTGCGAAAGATTGAAATGTTTTTACTTATGAATTCAATATAAAATTAATGGTAATGACATAAATTATATTAAATGATAAAAATATATTCTATTTATACATTAAAACAATTAAATATTATAATTTAACCATATAAATTAGTGCGATGAAAAAAGTTGTTTTTAATTAATATATAGAGTGTTTTTCTATTCATTAAAATATTAAAGTTATCAAAATAATATGAAAATTTTATCCAAAGTAAATTCTTATATCCTGATTCCAAAAAATATTTTTATTTTGTCAAATTGAACTTATAAACATGTCAAAAACTATATTTAATGTTGGTGCGCCATCAAATGGTGGAAAAACTGTATTTTTTTTAAAATTAATTATTTTACCCGAAAAATTTATTTTGTTTTCATACCATGTTCTAGTAATGTTAAAGATGAATAATAATGCTATAAAATTTAAAATGTAGTCAATACTATTCATAAAGGATAGTCCATAATAATATTATAACAATATATTTATGTTTCGTGAAACTCGATATTGCGTACTACACACACTATCGAGAAAGGTCGCGATTGCGTGTAACGCAATCCAAGCCAGTGTTGAGTGTAGTGAAAGATTTCTTTGGTGTTGCATATAACATAAGACATAAAAAATATTTCTCATAAAATCTCAGAGTGTTACAATATTAAATTTGATAAAATTCCCAATAATCCTTCAATAGGGTTCCCATCATAAATTATAACATTTCATTATCTTAAAAAACATGCATACAGACTTGTGAGTTATTTAAAAATCCCATTATAGAGTCACCGTTCAAATTAGTAGAGTCTCATGTTGAAATTGTAGATCATAAAAAAATATTTAGGAAAGAATTATTGATGGATATTTATTCATACAATTTAGGCCCTGAACAACTATCCAACAAAATTACTAATTTAGGTGAACAACCTATGTTGGTTCACCAATGAGAAGAGAATGGTCTTTATGATATGATGAGATAGGTAGCTGATGTAACACAGTAATAATCCAATAACCAGAATCACCACATAATTAACCTATTTTTAACTATTGTGACCCATTAGTGGGTAATGACAAATTAAAAGTCCCAATAGCACCATAAGTATTAATAGAACTAAATATTCATGTAGTTATTTATGATACTCTAATGTGGAATCAAATTCTTGAAAATGAAACTGGGAGAAGGTTGTTGTAGTGGATGAAATAGTGGATACATTTCCAATTGAAGATATGGTTAAGAATTCAAGACTTCCTTTAGAAAAGGATCATACAGAATTATAAATGATTCATAAGGTCGAATATATAAAAAAATTCATCAAATATTTTTCTATTACGATCCTAATCTTAATGAAATTGCTAACTATGAAATGGAAATCTTCCAAGATAATTATGTAATCATGCATGTGGTATAATGGAGCATCAGGAATTTCAATATAAACATGATTCCAAACTAAATGTGGTGTTGGGTGAGATATCTTAACCCTTGGGAGTTGATATTGAGGACATACATTGTGGAATTTTTCCACTCAAGAAACATATTTGATACTTCTTGGATGATTAGAAATGTATTTGGTGATAATGGTTTGAAGCCTCTATTTAGGAGTCCATGTTTGCGGGAAACATAACACAATATATTGATTAATAGGATACATATTACCTGATTGAGGTATCCAAAACATAGAAGGATATATTTTACAGTTGAGATGTGCTAATTCACCACCCAGAGGCTCAATTAGAGATGAATAGTATTGTTTTAACAAAATAAGTATCCTGAGTTGTGTATTATAAGGCATATCAATATAGACTGAATGTGTGTGTATTTGAGATATGTTCATATGAAAATAATGAGATATAAGTGTTGGAAAGGCTAAAATAAGTTATTGGTTCTTTAAAACAAAATCTAGTTGAGCTCAAACAATCTATTCATATAAAGAGTTGTATTAGTCTATTTTGGTAATAAAAAGACCAGATCTAGTATTTTGAAGATTATATTCCTTTTAATCTTGAAAATAGGTATTAATTGTTTTAATTTTATGTTATTTTATTTACATATCAATTTAATTAATAAAACAACCTATACAATTATTTATTCCCATGTGATTCAAGACTAATGTGAGAAAACAAAGATAAATAAAAGATCATCTAATTATATATGAGTGATGGGAAAGGTTGTATGGGTTAAGGGTCAAATAATATATTGAGAACCATTATGAACCCATGAGGATGGGTAATCCGGTCAGTGAAATTCCAAGAGATTCATTTTTCCCATAATTATGCAGGATATGTAGGGAATACCAGCAAGGGTGTAAGAATTCAACTCAAGTATTGGTAATGTTGTAACTGAGTAAATTATGAATATAATTTCCTAAATAATCATTTTTGCGTGGATGATCGGTTTAGGATAACAATTGACTATATTTAAAACACTTATTCCTCTATTGTACTTCCAAATATTATTCTTCCATTATGTGCACCCAAGATTGGAGGTGGGACTATGTGTAATTATTCCATCACCATATTTTTTTCCACTTATATATAATGAAAAATTCATCATTCTAGATTAAACAATGGATTAGAGGAAATATTTTATAGTGTTTTGACATAAGTAAATGGATTCCATTTGGACATGACATTTTATTTTCAACTAATTCATGTTTAAAAATGTTTTATTGAAAAAGAGATGTATCCTATAAATTTTGAGCATTATTAGGAATATTCCATAATGAATCATGCATATCGATAAGGCATGAAAAGCATATGGAAGCAATGAAGGCCAAAATGGAAATACAAATACTAACTAGTTGATTTGCATGAGAATATTTGATCATTCCCAATAGAGGAAATCAATGGTTATTATAATTCCAATAGTTTATGGATAAATTGATTTTATTATTAGGGTTCCATTTAAGGTCCTGAAATAAATAAAAGTGGTTGGATAACCATAATATCGAATGGGGAAAACTAAATCTAACATTATTTTGTGGTCTAGGGTTAATTAATACAACCTATAACGTAAGTTATAATATTTTATGGTCATAGTACAACAAAAAAATGGTTGTTGGATTTTAAGGACATTAATATTTCACCATTTGGGGTTAAAAATTTGTAGTCATGTAATGTGGATCGTATTGTTGGATAAAGACAAAAAATTACTCTACCAGGTTGGAAAAAGGGAAACCTAATGGAGGTACTAAGCACCAAATCATTTTTGGGGAAGAATAAGAGATTTGAGGTCGGGACTATGATAGGATACCTAAAATTAAACAAATATCCCAAATAATGGGAATGAAGCAACGTAGAGTTATATATAGGGTGAGGTAGTAGACCAAAATTAAAGGTCTGGTGAATATAGAGACTAATGAAATACATGGAATTTTCACTTGTGCATAGAATACGATATCATGTGGTTTCAAATCATGTGATAGGGATGCTTACAAACAATTTAATTCCATGTGACAAGGATGTTAAACACACAATTTAACATCATATGATGATGAATAGGGAGAAATACTAACTCTTCGGATGTGGAAACTGAACCAAAACTCCTAAGATCACATGAGTTAGGAAAATAGGAGAAAAAGAAGAAATTAATGGTTACTCATTCCAAGATAGTGTTTTAAAGGGTTGGATTGGTCTAGGTTGGAATGTTATATAAATCACCGAAATAACTCATAAATGTTGGAAGACCAGTGGGGCATGATTCATTTGTGCTAGTTCAACCTACCAACATATCAATAGGAATATCAGTGTAACACTGAGGGTGATAATAATATTCCAATACAAGGTGGCGGGGGTGGAAGGTGTGGGTAGAGAAAGGTATATTATGACATCTAATATTAAGATTTCACGGGAGATTAAAACTTGGCAGAGGATGAAATTTTAATAGGTTTAAAACACGTAATCCAATACCATATCATTGGGAACATGGTTTAAAATTTGATTCAATAGATTACCAAGGATTTGAAACATGTGGCCAGCCATATTACTATCACAAATCCTTCAGAACATGTGCCATAGATGACCAGAGGGACATTGTGGTACTTTTCTATCATCATAGGGGAATCTATTAAAAAAATAAAGATCGATGGTGAAATTAAACTCATGAAAAAATTATGACGATTTAATTTCATGTTCCATGATATGTCAAAGCACCCTAGGGATACACTATAATTCGTTAGGCATATTGTTGTGGTAAACTAGGATTCATGGATTGTCAAACCCATAGGATACATGGCGATTTTTTTTGAACATTCCATAGGGTTAACCTCGATAATACATGATTTCATGGAGTGTAACATCATTTAACATGGAACATGGATTGATACTAGTTTGGGGTCATGAATGCAGAACAATAGATGTAGTATTTGGTAAATCACAAGGTAATGTAAAAATTTGACATGAATTGGATGGTCAAATTACAGTGTGTTTGAAATTTAGGGGAATATTATTTCAGCTTTTGTTCATACTACTTATACTTATGGGGCATAGTTTTTACATTGATTAAGTGAATCAAACTCTACATGAATTTAAAACTTTTACATTAGCGTGGGAATATTTCCGGGTGTTCATTATCTTTAATGTCAAAATCTTTTAACATAACATGCCATATTTTTAAGTTCATACCTCTAGTAAAAAGATAATAAATCATAATGATATGATACAATGATGGTATTCTATATAGTTTATGGTAGTACATATAGTAAAATGGGAAAGAATTTGTAAATGATTTTTTGTACATCATAATAGAATATTTTATCCACCAACTATGGAAAAGTGTTTTCTTGGGCTATCCAGTAATCAATAAACATATTTTTTCCATTTCAATTTGTGATATAAAATTTTATCATGATTTTAAATATTGAATTATTGAAATTTGATGATTGATCTTTTTATCAGGTTTCTATTTATATTTTTCAGACAAATGAGCATTATTAACTCTTTTCTTGTCTAGCTTACAGACATTCGGGTCATAAAATTGTGGTATATAGATTAAGGTCATACAAATTTGACATAGAAGCTATTGGGATTTAAGGTCTCCATACGTCGACTATTGGTATGATGATCCATCTTGGAGGGGTGAATGAGAAACATGATCTAGATTATAATTAATGGCAAGGGAAGATCATCCTTTAAAAGGGATACACATGATTTAAGGTATAGGTTCATGTAACAATGAATACTACTTTTTTGAACTCATAGAGCATGGAACAAAGGTGATGGATTATATATAGTATGCTGGAAGAGAAATAACTAACTTAAAATGAACTAACTTTAGAGAAAAAGGAACATATTTTTTGGTCACGATTCATAGGTTTATGGTTTATACAAATTCAAGGCCTTCACTATTAAATCATAGGACACTACCATGTAAAGGTTATAGAGTTAATAAAATAGTGATAATTGTTTTATATAATTATGGTTTATGGGTTACCCAATAATAAATTTGGGCCTGATTACAATATATCTAATAATGGGGGTGATAGTTACAATGTTGATATTATAGTATCATACTAAGGGTATTTCAATATTTATAATACTATGAAAGGATAAAACTTGAGGGGAATTTATATTATAACACTGATATAGTTTACGACAATTATAATTACAACCAATTTAATGTCATATTGAATATACAAATTAGTTTTGATTTTATGTTCATACCTGTTTTAAAATTGTTATTTAATGATTAGTGTTATGAAATTTTTACTTGGAGATGATCCTTTTAAGGTCATGTAGCTTAGAATAGAGTTGGTGATAATGGAATTCATTTATGGGGTGAACAGAAATTTCTATGGTAGTCTATGTATAGTGTAAATAACATCATCAGTGAAAATTTGTACATTTTAAGGACATGATTCCTAGACCAATCATAAGGATTCCCATGTAAACATTGAGAAGGGAAACAACTAAAAAGAATTAAAAATTACACATGATAATATAAGTAACCATTAGTATAAAATGAATTTTTATTAATGTTTATGATATGTAGTATGTTGTAGAGATATAATATTAGGGTTATACAACATAGAACTTTATTATATGAGTATGAACTTGATGCTTATATTAGAAACAAAACCCAACAATGTTTTTTAGGTAACATGTTATGAAATCAAATGATAAGAGAATTAATGCTTGGACTGTTATAGGATATCCATTAGTCACTAAGTATCTCATGAAATATGAATCATGATATATGTAGTTCAAGAAGGTGGTGAGTTATGAGACCAAACAAAATTGAGAAGATATTCTCAGGAGGATCCAATGATCCACATGGTTTAATGTCATACGATTGGGGATATATAGTGTAGTGTAATTCTATGTATCTTGGACATTTATCACAAAGCATAACATTATAATATGAGTACATAAAGTGTATAGAGTTCAAATGTTTAACTACATATAAATTTTACCAAAATGGGAGATTGTATCTATGTGCAACAATGGGAAAACAGAAACCCAATGTGAACTAACATCCTAGTTCTATATAATGAACCATAAATGGGGGAAATATATATGTGCATTAATTTCCAGATACCTATTCTTTGAGGTTCCCTGATAATCATCATAAAATACCTTAGTTATGTCGTTAAAAAATCAAGTAAATCCCCTAAGATCATGAAAGTCATGATCGATATGTGAAACAAGATGTATATTAATATCGCATGGTCACTTGAGAGAGTGAAACATGGTGAAATTATATTGGTTTGTAATATCACATTGACCATTGAAAGTGTCCCATACGAAAGGGGAACTGACTGGGTGTATCCTCTCTAGAAAGAGTTTCTCCACCCACATGCGTGAGTGAATAATCGGGTTATACTGTGGTTTTTGAAATTAACCTAACACATAAGTTGGATGGGATGGAAATTGAGGTTTCTATGATTGGGATTTGATGTAGTGAAAGATGGTCAGATTAGGAATACTAACCATGTTGTAAATTTTATTTCTTCTACTACTTCATCAATAATGTGGACATCAAATTATATTTAATATTTAAACATGCCTTAAAACATTAATACCTATAAGGTTTTTATTTGTAATCCACTAGGAAGTGTACAATGTATAGTAGGACAACCCTTGGAGAACTGTATTTTTAATGTAGAGAAGTTCATTGAGAAATGAAAGTGTGATGTATATTTTGATCATTGAACACTTGATGTTTTTAGGGGTACTAAAAAATATTATTGCAGTGTTAAAAATTATTAGTTCTACTACATCATGTATTGATAACATCATAAGGGAATACTGGTGTAATCATGGTTCTATCTCTTATACTAATATTACCATTATATGAACACCATATCGTTTGTTTCTGAGGAAAAAGAATCTGACCGGATGTTATAATTTATCAATAGAGGGTGGGAGAAACATGATGGTGAGGTTATATGGGCCTTGTATGTGACAACCATACATCCCATTATATCCCAAGATATTTCAATCACGATACTTTCAGTTATTTAGAAATTGGTCCAGTGGAATACTAACAAAAAAATTGGGGGTTTATACTTGGGTGATGCTGATGAGATTGTTCTAGAATTATACATTATGATGTTACCTAAATTGATTGAGGTCACATAGAAAATTCCATATTCCATGAAGATAATGTCCATGAAATTAGGAGATGTTATGAGTATTTTATAGCCATGAGTAATGGACATACACTATGATGTTTAATGTCATCCAATATATTCTTATGTTTTAGCCTATTTCAATTCCTGAAAAATGACAATAACAACATAGTTTTATGCTATGTAGAAATAATGTTGATCAAACAGCTTAATTTCATAATATGAGGATGATATTCCATAAACTTTTATGTTATTGAACTATGATGTTTTTATGAATTTTATGGTCGTCTGACATGGACAATTACAACATAGTTTAATAAACTTTATCTAGAACAATGTTATCATAGATTAATATTATACAATGTTGAGTATATAATACTTCATTTTATATCATGTAGTTATTATTTTAGGGTAATGTTTTTCAAGTCCATGTTAAATAAACCATTACTACAGAGTTCAACAAATTGAATATAGGACATTAATCCCCTATTTTAACTAAAAATATTATAGAAGAAATCATACGCAATTTAACACCACGCATCTATAATGAAATCAAATTATGTGATTTTTATGTAATGTAATTTTGGAAAAACCTAGAATTGGATCATGATATTTTGTAATTCTTTTATGAGGTTATAAATGAATAAACACAATTAGAGTAAACCTTATGAATTATGAATGATCTTAACAATTTTGGATTCATATTTAGTAGAATCCATCCATGAATAATTAATATTTTCAATAACAACATTAAGACACCATGAAAAAAGGAGTTAGGGGACACCTTCATATTTAATGCATATACCACACTATTTTGGTGAGCCTTAAGGTTGTGTCTGTCTTTGATCCTATTTTCATCATGGGATTTCATCTCTATGAGATATAATTGGTATATGTTATCTATCATAAATTTACTGTAGAAGGTTTCAAATAGTGATGGGAGATAGTTTTCAAATAAAAAATACTTATATTATGTATAATATGGATTAAGGTGTATCTTGAGTGAAACTATCAGTTTTCATCTGATGTGAACATATGGTATTGGAGAGAATGTCATGCCAAATAATTTTTTATGGTACACCATATTCTATTTTGAATTAGATAAGAATATTTTGAAATACTCAATGTATCCATTCAATAACATGTGATAGTGGGACATATGGATGGAACTGATGTTGAATTTGGAATATAACTTCATTAACATAGATGAATAAAAGAATGTTTGGATTTATATTAGATTGAATTGGGTGATCATGAAATTATAAAATATGTGGGATTTCATGAAATCAATCACAATCATTTTTTTAGCATACTTGGGAGGGGGGATTTCTACCCACAGTAAGAAGAAATTAGTTGAGGTGTGGATAGACATACATTGTTGGGATCTCATTGTAGGGTAGGGACCCATAAAATCAATTAATCCCTTGGGGAAGAGGGAATAACATTCTATGGAATGGGGAAGATCCTAATTTTTTTACATGATGTTTTAAGTGATATTCAATTAATGATACTTATTTATTTAATTTTATATAGTCCAAAACCATAGTGGGAAAATGTTATAACAACCTGTGGATTTAATGAGAGGGAATTAATTATGACTAATGACCCCAAAACGTGTCCACATTATCCTCTTGAATTAATTGAGAAATTTCAATCGATTTATTGAAATGAAGAAGAATTCCCAACAAAATAGAGTACTCAATATGAGTAAATGGAATCATATAGGTAGAAATTTGTTGGAATATATTAGTCTAATTATTGGCCATCTTGGTTTGATGACATTGTTTATTGTGAGGGTTAATCAGTCAATGGAGTTGTCCTAAAATATTCTTTCTTTTCACAGTATCATTTTTGGGACCTTATTAAGAGAAACTAGATTTCAGTTGAATCACATAGTTTTCTTCTTTATTATGAGTGACATGGGAATTCACCTTATTGTGCCCCACATGGATGACAAATTCATCCAAATACAACATTGGGAGGAATGGAATAATCTTTCATGAGAATCTTCATGGTCATTCTAATATCATAATATATTATTTATCTTTTTCTTGGATGAAGTGGCCCATCAGTTAATAAGTTTCCTCATGTGAGGGCACACATTTTTACATTCCATCAATATTTTCAGTAATTTTTTCATTGATGACAATCTCATAGTATTCTTTATTGTAAAAGCACAAAAAATCAATATCATGTTCCAACATTTTATCGATAAGGAGTGTCTATTACTCAACCTCATTGTTATTATATGCCTCTAATGGGAGGAAGGAATCAGACATTATGGACTTCAATGGTGAGATAATGATAACTCCCATGATAAAATTGTTGATTTAAGGTTTGTTACGACTTAAAATAGTGAGATTAGAGAGGCAAAATCAAAGTGAATTTTACAGCATGGTGTTTCTTGATCGATATATAGAATGGACTCATATATGATGTTGATTTTTATGGGAAACTCTTATGAGGATGGGTGTGAAATTTAGAAATCTACCAGAACTTGTCCCTTGACTACCTTTTTAGTGATACAAATGATGTCAAAATGTGGGAGGATTAACTTACATACTTATAATAATCTAGTCAATATAAGATGGTAGCAGATATATTTTGGTGGATAAACTATGGATATTAATTGTACCTCATTATACTATAGATAATAACATGGTTTCTGGACTGCGAATTCCAGGAAAATGCAGTTATTAATGAAATGAGAATATGTAGATTAATTTAATGCATCATGTGACTGAGATGGTAAAATGTTTTCTATTTTAAATCACTATTATTTTTGGATAAAAGGGTGTTGATTGACCATTATTGGGAACTCGCATAGATGAAAACAGTTACCTTTATACATGTGGAATTAAAACTAGAGTTCGTAGAAGAATATTTTTTATGTATTCAAATGTAGTCTAGCATTTCACTTCCCAATTATATCATGCACCATCCACCATCATTGTAGAAAATGACATAAAATTTCTCACCATATTGGAGAAAAACACTGATTGTAATACCATGATCCTTGAAGGCCACAAAAATCATTAACATTGAATGAATTGATAGTTTAAATGATTTAATTTATCTTATTTTCATCGTTCTCAATTCATATGTACAGGAAAAAAATCCTAGACACTTTCTCAAGGTAATAAAAAATGCAGACATCAAGTGGATCATATTTATATGGTAGATAATTATCATATTGAAATATTTCTCATGATATTTTATATTTTATTTGTATTAATGATATTTATGAACCAAATAATGTATATAGAAACCCACCATTTCATTAATAATGGGCTTGATGATATGATGCGTGAACCATTGGTATTTTCCACCAATGTTCTTCATAGTGAATGGAATCACCTGATAATTGTATGTTCCCTTGGGTACCCTAAATATAGTATCATATTTATCTTTTTTATCCATCCATATTTGATAATACCATGATTATATATTGGTAATGGAGAAATAATGAATTTTTGTAGTTATGTCAATAATAAACACCACAACTGAGTTACAGAATTCATCCTTTTTGAAATGAAGAATTATATTAAAAAATTACATGTAGAATCTAATTTATGCATTCATATTATTGTCTAGGATGATATTATATATCCACATAGGGTAAAAAATTTTTCAAAAAAACATCGTCTTTTATTATCATATCATCATTACCCTAAACTATTGAACTATGGGAGGGGTGTATATTTATGGATTCCAATTTTAATCCATGATTATTGATGGGAATTCTAGGGTAGTGGACGGTCTTTGAGGGGAATATTTTTTATGTCTCCATGTAGAAACATGAAAATTAGTCATGGTGATTTAATAGGAATGGAATATATCTTTGTTTATTGTTTGTATGAAAAATGAAACTGATCAGAATTGGACTCAGGTTTTACTCGATTTCATGTTTTACCTATGTCTTCTCATTGATGGTTATGGAATCATTACCTTCAATGGTAGAAGGGGATAAATATAAATAAGCATTATTAGATAAATAATTATTAGAGTTAGTATATAAATTCCAATTCATAGATATTTGAATGATAAATTTGTCATCATATATAAGGATATAATTTTTGGAAGTGGACTCTAGTACTATTGGTTCTTTAGAACCCTTGCTTAAAAGGGATGATACACCTATATCACGTATTCTTCACTGGTGGGGTCCACCTACTATGTTGAATTAATACATCATGGTTGAAGACTAGTGGGTGAATCATTATCTTTAGTAGATAGGGATAAGACACCAATTTTTAGCCATAGGATAGAATTTACAATATTCCATAGAAGTGGCATTTCTAGGATTCGTAGGAACATGTCCATTATAGGTGTAAGAGGTCATATGAGTTTACTCATTTTTCATGGCATTAATGAATTTGTTCTTGAGGTTTGGGATTAATTTTTTTAGTCTCTAAATGTGTACAAGAAATATTAACTTTATGTCATCCATGGTATCTCCATATGTGTGTGTCAGGTTAATGGGAACATTGACACATCTTGTACCTTGTAAATGTGACTAATTTCATTCTATTTTTTGACAATAAACATATATGTATAGGGATTAATATTAGAAAAATGTAAGGACATGATATGGAGTGGGGTTGGCATTCTCACTTTGGCTCGAGATCCTTATTTCCTAGATAGATGTATGCTAAATAGGGTTATGATTAAATGATTCACCCATGGATTGAGATGATATAATCATCAGGTGGTTTGAACCTTTCTAGATAAAAATAGTGTCAATTGAAAATGTATTTAAACTACCTCCTTAGAAAAGGGGAAGGTATTGTCATTTTTCACTGGAGATAGACTCTCGTAATAGTTAGAGCTGGTAAAGGGGAAGGGGGATGGTCCCTTGTATACTGTATGTTTACTGTGACAATAACATGGAACCATAACATTCAATTATTCATGTGCTATATCTCTAGTGGGGATGACTCTACCTTACTCATATCAGTGGGTGTTTTCATCAATTTCCATATTATTTATGAGTTCTGATGGAAAAATTAGGTGATGGATTTCAAGATCAATTAGAGAGGTTGTCATCATCGATTAAGCATACATATATATATGATCATTGGGAAGATACTTTCATATTTATGAACCTTATTGTAATGTTTTAGGTAGTTTTGAAATTATGATTTGTGGATACAGTTATATTAGATATGTTGATGAAAACTATGAGTACATGACTGATGGTGGGTTGTTGAATATTACCAACATCTATGATTTATGAGTATGGTGAAGTCGTACATTACTCAATCTCTCACTGTCAATGAGATGAGATTCACTCCAGATCCACATAATATTTTCTAAACATTTATTATATATCCTCTACTGCCATGTCATATGAATACACCTCTGTGGGTTGTGATCTTGTATTACAACATTCATTTATTCAATGGGTAGGATACTTATCACCTATAGGGTTAATAGTGAATTCATTGTGATCCTAATTTTTTCATATAGAGTTATAAATTAATTCATTATATCATGAATTTCATGGAGTTGTATGGGTATTATAAATGTATTTATTGAATTACTATTATTATTGATCTCATTTATATCGTCTTTTAGTCACAATTTAATTAATTCAATGGATTCCATGTAAAGGTGAACAACTTCTGTCTGAGAGGATGAGTCATAAGGCACATTCAGAAACTGTTGGGTACATTAGAAATCTAAAAATATTTTCCTTGGGATATCCCATGAGGTAAGACAACTTTATTCACATATGTTATCTTGGTCTTAAGATGTAAGGAATCTTGTGCTCATCATACAATGAAACATGGATATCATTGGTTTTGTTTACAATGTAAGTACCAAGGTTATTGATAAACCAATAATTTTTTGTAAATTAGATGGATAATTTTCAATATTGTACATGATTTTAATTGTGTGACCAAAAAAAATTCCACTAAATATTGAATTATTGGATAGAAAAAATGTGGAGAGGATTTTCAAATATTGAATTTATATTAAATTTATTAATGACCGGAATAAATCACAACTAAAAAAATGAGCAAGGGAAGTGCCCCCTTATATCAGCGCTAAGAAAAAACCGATGATAAATCAAGCCTTTATCCACACTAAAATTTTAGCATTGATAAAGGTATTCTGTATCAGTTCTTTTCTAGCACTGATAGAAGAACGCTTTATCAGGGCCAGAAAAGTGCTGATAAATAGACCATGTATTAGCGATAAAATTTTAGTAATGATACATGTATTCTTTATAAGTTCTTTTCTAGTGCTGATAATGACTCCCTCTATCAGCGCTACAAAAGCAATGATAAAGAATACCTTTATCAGCACACCAATTTTAGCACTGATATAGGTTAACCTTTACCAGCTCTAAACAAGCGTTGATAAAAAGACCCTTTATCAGCGCTAGAAAAGCGCCGATAAAGAATCCTTGTATCGACGCTAAAATGATAGCGCTGATACATGATGGATTTATTAGCACTTTGTTAGAGCTTATAGTACTTGAGTCCATTTTATTTATAAAGTTGGTCGCACAGTGCCCTTGTTTTATCACGAACAAAATCTCTCGCGGTATTGGATCCCTGCGACTCCCCTCTGTCACCTGCTAAGTTCGCAATGCTGGACCTCTGCCTCCCTCGAGTTTCTCATTGTCAGACCTCTTCCGTCCGCTGAATTTCATGTTGCCGAACCTCCACCTCCCTAGAGCTTCTCTTTGTCAGACCTCCGCCACCCGCAACGCCCTCGTGCTTCGTGTTGCGGGACCTCCACCGCCCGCTGAACTTCGCTTTGGTGGACCTCTCTTTAAGGTGTATTTTCCGAATATTTTTTAATATTGTTCTGCTCTCCCATTACACATAACCATATGTTTATTTGGCATGATAGATTTAAATGATATTTGAAATGTGATGGTTGTAGGCTACATGATTCATCCTTTTCTTCTTTATGTTTGTGTCTAGGGTAATGCCACCTGTCAAAGCTCGAGTTTGGTCCATCCAATTCAAATGGTTCTAAAACAATTATTCTATAAATCATATCACACTATTAAAACATTGTTAATAGGAGTTTCTGGATGTAAGGCTTTCCCATCAATGGTGTTCTAGTGTATTTTGGGTTGAATTATTTCATCCCTAGGTTTCATTTCCTCCAGTGGTGATGTTTCTGCTTCATCATAGATTCATGAGTGTTCCTCCTACATATTGTGATGGGGTTCTTGGGGGTGACCATCCAATATATTTCTATTACTCCTAAGGTATCACCTTTTTTCTAATAACAATAGTGTGTTTTTAGGTGATTTGGTATTTTTTATTCTAGACCCTAGAAACCATTCAATTTGATGGTGGTATGGCTGGATATGTTATATAAATTCTTCCAACAATCACCTTTATGAGAAGGTGTGGTTTGAATTATAGAATATATATGATTTGATTTAAATATATTATTAGGTTATGTTGGGTTGGAAATGGGTGATGAGGTTCCTAAGGTGATGAATTCTAGTTTGTTATCTTGTTAGTGAAGTTGTTGATTATGATGTTGATCAGGCGTATCACAGTGCAGGTATCAAGGAATGAGTATCATCATGATTTGAGACATGATTCAATAGCATATTTTTATTTGAAATTTTAATTTAGTGCTTCTTTATGGAGAATTTTTTATAATTTCAAATACTATTTGAAGATATGTGGCTATGACATATTTATTTTTTCATTTATCATTACTCCATTATTCTAGAATTTTCTATTAGTATAGTTTTCTTTACTGTAAATAAAAATCTTGAATCATTGGGGAATGTTTGACATGGGTTGATTTTCTCTAAAAGGGATGGTTTATTAAAGTAAAATATCTCTTGAGAAACCTAATATTGGTGGAAATATTGATATTCTCATCATCAATAGTGATCAATGAGTTCACACTATAAGAGTGATGTTTATGAAAAATTTATGGTCCTTCACACTTGGATTCCAGTTTCACTAGATTCCTCCTAGGTATCATCAATTCCCTTAGATCGAACACCATATCACCATAATGTGTATAATGAAGGATAGCCTTTTTCTTTAAGGACACACCACCCGGTTCTGATGCATTTCTAGGTATCCAATGCTTGAACCCTATTTTTTTCGAGGGGTCTCCCCTTCCTTACATCATGATATCTAAGTGACATTGTCTGGAAGTGAACATGTATTGAATGATGCCCAGACCACCAAGATTTCTAGCCATGACACCCCTACCTCCATCTCTATTTTTCTCCCCCGCTGAGGTTACTGAATGCTTATCTTTAGTGGATAAGCCCCTTCCTAGCAGTGATTGTTATGTCTCCCTTGGCTCTGATCCTATCATCTAGCTCCAAATACATATTGATTCTGAAACAAATCCCTCACCAGCCCCCAAGTTTCATTACCAATCCTTCCCCTGCCCCTTTGGATCCTCATCTCCCACTCATATGAAACTTACCAACCAAAAGGGATTATGAACATGTTCAAAATCAAGGGACCTCAATGAGAGATCATCCACCAACTTAAATCGGACTTCCTCAATATAGAAATCAAAAAGCATTATTTCATTAGTGTTGTTGTCAAATAACACAAAAAACACTATAATAATCATAGAATTCACCTGGAAGATTATGTTGCATGGATTTATACACTCTGACCGCTCCAACAGAAAAAATGGGTATTTTGGAATAATAAATATGTTGTTAAGAATATTCAAGATTTCAATCAATTAATCACTACCATGGTGACCCATGGTGGAACCTCCTTCCTTATGACTTTTGTTTTTGGAAGCTATGACCCTCCTCAAAGGGAATGTCTATGGAGTGAAAAAATACCGTCAATCTCGGCCACCATCCATTGTTTTTTGGTGGTTACTATAATTGCATTTCCAACCCAAAGGAACGTTATGGTAAAATCCCATTCCAGAGGAAGGCCATCATGGAGTTTGTTCAGTTCATGGATGGGAAGGGCCTCATTGATCTTAGTTTCTCAGGTGACAGTTTCACCTGGTGCAACAACTTCAAGGGCCATCACCGCTCGTGAAGTATATTTGATAGGTTTCTAGCCAACATGAAAGCCAATAACCTATTTTAAAATACCATGTTTTTCCATCTTGCTTGAGGTATTTTGATTCACTCCCACCTCTTGGTTTCCCTTTCTTCTTGGTATGATCATCATGAACAATTTCACTTCCACCAGTAGTGGGTTAACATCCTAGGGTACCAGGACATGGTTTGTGAAATATGTAATGAACCCTTGTAGGAGTATCGGGCCCCCATCAACCTCAGTGACCTGACCTCAAACCTGGATAGGTGTGTGTTTTCCCCTTCTTCCTCAAGAACCTTCACCACCTGGGACTACTGTCACATATGGGCTCCTTTAGAGTATTCTAATAGATGGAATGATACCTTTGGTTTATTGGATTATTAACACCAGTTTGAGATTTATGTGTGACTATATACTTATTATATTTTCTTTATATTTCATACACACCACCACTTGAGTCGAGTAACCTGATTGAAATCCATATTGGTACTCTGGTTCTGATATGGATATGGTTTTTTTTGTGTTTGTGACATCTGTGTGTGTGGATATATGGGTATTTAGGCATGATGATATTGAATGTAGGGCAGAGAAATAGGATTGGTAGATGTATCAATCTTGATTATTCTTGTGTTTAGTCTGGGGTGATTTGAGGAAACTATAATGAATCCAAAGTAATTATATTTAATGAAGATGAATAAATACTAATTGTTATGCTCTATTAATCTTTATTTTTATAAGGAAGTGGTTCTATTCTACTGTATTTGGAAGTCTTGTTTTGTGTACTTGAACCATAAATACTAATATGTGAGATTCAAATAGGATGAAGATGAATAAATATTAGATGGATCCTAATCGTTTGACAATAGAGTACGAGAACAGAGTGAAAGAGTTCATCATGTTTGCAAAGGATCACGCAAAGGATCCTTATCAAATCCTTTGTCCATGTTTATATTGTTGTTATTCTAGACTACTTACTCAAGAGGAGTTGGAAGAAAATTTTATATGTCACGGAATATAACAGAGATATAAATGTTGGAATAAACACAGAGAAAACCCGAATGTAGCTACTGGCTAGGATAAAACTATGTTTTATGGATAATTAGATATGAATACAAATATGGATAATGAAGAAGACCGTATGGAGGATGTGTTTACATATGTCAATGATGACAAAGATCGTATTGTTAAAATGAAAAAGTCAATTGGAGATGAACTCCGTGATTTCCCAAAATTGTTTGAGAAGTTAACGATTTGTTCAAAGACGCCATTGTATGCTGGTTGCACTAAGTATACAACATTTTCAACTGTACTGAAGTTGTATAAATTGAAAGCATGAAATAGATGGAGTGATGTTAGTTTTACGGAATTACATTCTCTCTTGAATGTCATGCTCCCAAAGATAATGAGCTCCCAATCCGGACATATGAAGGTAGACGAATGCTATGCTTGATGGGTATGATTTCTAAAAGAATACATTCCTGCCCAAAAGAGTGTATATTGTTTCGCATGGAGAACAAATCACTTATAGAATTCCCAAAGTTTGGTGCTTCTTGATAAAATAAAGATAAATCCAATCCTACAAAAGTTGTATGGTACTTTCCAATCATTCCAATGTTTAGTCGTCTATATGGAAGTGAAGAAAATACAAGACAATTTTCATGGAATTTAGATAAAAGAAATACATATGGGAAATTATGTCATCGACCGGCTCTCCTTAATGGAAGAAAATTGATCATGAGTATCCTGAATTTTGAAAACATCCAAGAAACCTTCGTCTTGCGTTATATACATATGGAGTGAATGCTTTTTAATTTCAAACCAGCACACATAGTACATAGCTTGTTATGTTGGTAAATTATAACTTTCCACCCTGGTTATGCATGAAGCAGAAATTAATCATGTTATCTATGTTTATATCAGGACAAAAACAACAAGGTAACAATATTGATGTTTATCTGGATCTTTTGATCGAGGATTTGAAGTTATTATGGGATCCTGATGTTATGTTGTATGATGCCTATAAAAGTGAATACTTCATATTGAGAGCAATGTTGTATGTGACAATAAATGATTTCCCTGCTTATGGAAATTTTTTAGGCTATAGTATTAAAGGAACTCAAGTGTGTACTGCATGCGAATAAGATACAAAATCAATTAGGTTGAATCATTCACCGAAATCTGTGTTTCTAGGTCATCGTAGATTTCTACCTCATCGACATAAGTACCGATCTTGGACGACATCATTCAATGGATGTTCAGAACAATGCGTAGCACCGTCTCAAATAATAGGTGATCAACTATTTGAGAAAGTAAAAAATGTAAACACTAGGTTTGGTAAACCATTTACAAAAAACCTTATGAAAATTTGTTGGAAAAAGAGATCAGTTTTTTTGAATTACCATACTAGAATTGTTTGTACGTCACACAATTTCATGATGTGATGCATGTGGAAAAAAATGTATGTGACAGTTTTATAAGAACGTTGATAAATGCCCCTATAAAAACAAAATATGGGATTAAGGCGTGTTTGGAAATGGTTTACATGGGAATACGAGACGAGTTGGCTCCCGTAAAGGGTGAAAATCGAATGTTTCTTCCTCCAACTGCTTATACTCTTTCTGGGGAGGAGAGTTATCAGTTTTGCAACTTCTTCAGGGATGTAAAGGTTTATAGGTGTATTCATCAAATATCATGAACATTGTGTCAATGAATTATTTGAAGTTAAAATCTTTTAAATCACATGATTTTTATGTTTGATGCAAGATCTAATTCATATATCTTTACGTTGCATTTTTCTCAAGAATGTTCGTCATACGTTAACCAATCATTGTTTATTTTTCAAAGCTATATGTAGCAATGTTTTAGACCCAGAGAAATTTCCAGCTATGGAAAATAAAATTGACATCATATTATGTGAAATAGAAATATTTTCCCACCAACATTCTTTGATATGATGGTTCATTTGATGATTCAATTGGTGAGAGAGATTTGACTTTGTGGTCCTATTCACTATTGATGGATGTATACTGTTGAACGCTATATGAAGATTTTGAAAGGGAATGTCAAAAATCGATGTTGGCGAGAGGGTTGTATAGTGGAGCGGTATATTGTTGAGGATTCCATTGAATTTTGTACCGAATACCTATCTGATGTGGAATGTATTGGTCTCCCGAAATCTTGTCACACTGGACGCATTGAGGGTGAAAGAATTTCTTGAAGAGAAGTTGTGAAAATCCGTATTACAGATCAAGAGTAGGCCCATCTTTATGTTTTTCATAACCGTTGGGAGGTTGCTCCATATATTAAAACTCACAAAGAAATTCTTAGGCAGTTGAATCCATCAAGGGCTGAAAAATGGTTTTCAAATACACATAATCACCAGTTTATAGGATGGTTTCATGACCATATTTTTAAACATTTGGATAAAAATCTGAATTCAATTTCAGAACGACTTTGATGGCTAGCCGCTGGACCAAGTGTGTATGTATTATGTTACAATGGTTATGTAATTAATGGTTATAAATTCTATACAGATGAACATGATGAAGATAGTAACAGGAAAAATATTTGAGTTACACTAGTGGCTGAAGCGATGCATGTTTCTGGTAGTAAGGATAGAAATCCAATTTAGGAAAATATGTTATACTTTGGCACTATCAAACTAATATGGGATTTGGATTATACGTCATTACAATTTCCTATTTTTCAAAGAAAATGGGTTATAACAACAGTGGTGTTAAAATAGATGAATGGGGATTTGTGAAATTTGATTTTAGTAAAGAAGGGTATAAAGACAAATAGTTTATAATGGAATCACAAGCGGTAAAATTTTTTATGTTCCATATCATGAAAACTAAAAGTGGTCGATTGTGCTGTTATCATCCAAAAAAACTGAAGGTTCTGATGAAATTTTATTTTAGGACAATCATTTCAGTGGTACGTTGCATCAATTTCAGATCTGTCCCAATGTAGAAGATGTTTTGTACGATAGAGGAGACCAAAATTAAGGGATTCAGATAATCAATAGAGGTGTCAAATCCCTTCAAACTTTGAAAAAAAGAAAGAGAGTTCAATAAACATGTTATATTTTGTTTTTAATATATATCTTGTTATCTCATATTATTATCTTATCATTACTGAATTTATGTATTCTAAATTAACTGTTCAACAACTTTTGCAGATAATGACTTCTGCATATTCTGGTGCTCCTAACCTTGAGGCCGAACTAGTCTCTCAAGCTGCTGCTGCTGCGGTTGCTGCTGGTTCTGCTACTCCTGTAGTAGTTGCTGCTTCTGCTGCTTCTCCTACTGCTCCTGATGCTCCTCCTACTGTGGCTCCTGCTGCTCCTGCTGCACCTGATACGGCTGCTCCTACTCCTGCTGATATGATTCCTGCTACTTCTATTGTTGAGGTCCAACAACCATCAATACATGTTGTTGATACCATTTAAGATGAACATATAGATGATGTTGATATCGATGAAATGGTCAGTAATGTAGGACTGACATCGTAGAAAACACAGGTGCATCGTAGTTTATGGTGTTATCCAAAGTGCATAAGGAGAAAAGAAAAGGCATAAAATTTGTACTCAGATGGAATGCATTGGGCCAACATGTGAATCCCAACAAGGTTGTAGTTGTCACTCAACAACATGTGCCGATTGACATAGATTCGTGACACCATGTTGTGTCCGGGCTGAAGGCTGTGATCTGGGAAGAAATTATAGTAACATTATGAATTTATTTCATTGATTTAATAGAAAATAAAATAATGAAAAAATGTCTTACTCTTTTTAATATCTTGGAGAGTACATTTATAGTAGATGATTCCCACAATGATTATGTACTAAGGCTTGTAGGAAGGATTCATCAAATTTTTTCCCAATTTTAACAATATTTCACCTAAAATATTCCAAAGGTAAAATAAACCCACACCCACCCATTGTCTATGCTCACCTGATATCCCAAGAATCATGGGATGCATTTATTGGCTACCGTGGGGATGATAAGTTTCATGTACATTGTGGGTGATAATACATTGTTTGAGGATACCCGTATTCATTAGATTGATTTTCAATATTTCATTTATGAAACAGAAACTCTGTACTGGAAATAAGGAACGTGCATCAAAATCAACATACCCCAATCGTAAAGCAAGGAAGGTGTATGCTTTATTAAAAAAGAAAATGGTACATATTTTAAATTTATAGTAATATTTTTAGGTTCCCACAAACAACATAATAATTATATTTCTATGTTTATATGTAGATTGGTGAGTCTAAAACCAAATACACTTCCATCCCACGGCATATGATATGGAAGGAGCTACGTGTGAATAAATAAGGGATGTTAGTAGATGAGAACACACAAAAAGTGTGTGAAATATGTGTAAGTATGACATGATAATAAAAATATTTGTTTTAAATTAATATTACATAAAAATAATTAGTTATTTTCCAATATCTAACAGTTACAGGAATCAGCTACTCCTTTAGCGGATACAGACCTATTATCGATGGATTTGAAGCATCCCGAAAAATACAGTCGTGTCAGAGGTGCGGGGTTTGGGGTGACACCCTGAGAATATTTTGCGAAGAAGAAAAAAACGGATGATATGGATGAAAAATTGGAACAAATGAGTGAAAAAAATAGAACCCTTGAAGAACGATTTCAATGGAAGTTAGAGTTACTAGAAACTTTAATGGGTGGGAAGCAAAGGGAAGACATAAGTCAGGAACAACCAGCACATGAACATCTCGCCCCACCCCCCACCAGCTTTGAGGTGAGCCATTCCCCTCAAAGAACTGTCTTAGCTGTGGTAATTAATATTCTAATTTTTGTTCCCATGAAATCTGAATCAGGAAAACACTGATAATATTTCTGTACTGATATTCTACAGGGTGATAATGATTTTGATTTATATCTATCAACACCCACCTATCACCTTGTAGCGAGGGATACAGTGCTCAATATCCTAGATGCCATGCTGCATAATAGACCACTTCTGAAAGATCATCTAAAAGTGATGATTATAGTACCTCATGATCCAAATGTAGAGATACCTATTCCACTTGTTGACGATGATATTCATACGGTCCAAAAGGCTATTGGGGCATTTATTTAATGGCCATCACAACTTGTAAGAGTACATGCAGACAAAGAGGTATTTTTTCCTTTTTTAAACCTTTAAAAATTAATGAAAAAAGTGTATGAAACAATTATTGTTGATATAGATAGAGAAAGGAAAGGGGTGACAAACTTCGACTCAAAACAATATAAAGGATCGACCAACCGAACCCAAGGAGCTACTAAAAGCAAAATAACACCACCTGTTCTCTATCTCATTTACAAGAATTGAAGACTCATGTGGATACGAAGCTAAAAGATTGTAATAGTAACCTAATGTTTTTTGAAGAGAATATATATGAAGAGGCAAGTCAAGATTTCATTGCTGCTGAAAATGTAAATGAGGTCCTTGAAAATGGTTGGCTAGGCATAATAGTAGTAAATGTATATATGAGGTATGTTTCCATGAATTTATTTTATTAAAGTTGATCTAATGTGAAAATTATGACTAAATGCATTTTATATTTTTGACAGACGCATTTATGAAAAAAAGATAAAGGAATTTTTCCATGAGCCAAGATTTGGACCCGTTAGTCCTTATACCACATCAACACACCTAACAAAATTAGAGCCATTAAAAAGGGATGAAATAGAGAATGACATGATGAAAACATTTGAACGAAAGATTACAGGCGATAGACTCTTCCTAATACAAACCGTGCAGTGGTAAAACTCTATGACTAAAGCATATCAATTATATTTTCACTTCGTTTATGACATATTCCTTTTTTTGTTTTTATTCAACATTGGTTGCTAATTGTGGTGAACATGGATACTCCAAAGATTTATTTTCTGGATTCAAAGCAAGGATTTCCATCAAACCGACCACACATGATGGACTTTCTGAATCTGTAAGACACCACATCTTACATTTTAGGTCTAAAAATCAAGTAATATAATTTATATTATCATTTACTGAGGATTCTGTTATGATAGGGTGATGTATCATTATCGTCTAAAAAGGGAATGAGGACAGGGGCTAAGCATAAGGAGGCGGGCAAGTACTACGTCTGGACAAATATCAGGGTATATATAATAAAATTTCACTATCCAAACACATCTCATCACAAGTCATTTATTCTCCTAATGATAATTTTTTTGCAGCATCCAAAACAAACAAACAATAATGATGGTGGTTATTATGTTTGTAAATTTATGAAGGATATCGTTTTTCATCATGAAACAAGCATCCCTAAAGAGGTATTTTCAAAAACATCTACTAGTTTGTTTAATTTATTAATTAATTGTTTATTTTTATATTTTGCAGTACTACTCTGACTGCTGAAAATACTCATACTCCCAAAATGATATAGATATGTTTAGAAATGAATGGGCCGCATACCGGATGATATATTGTACACAAATAACATGAAGATTTGACTTGGGGACGTGTATAATTGGCAGTCACTTTTGAGAGGGGTTATGAGGATCAAAAGATGACACATTGTTGTATGTAAATGTTTTTTGGAATATAGTAATTGTTATTAAATCAAACAACCCTTCCCCAATGCGTCAATTTCCCATTTTAAGATATGATATTCACCAACAACATTCAAGAATGATGAATCACTCAAAGGGCCATTCTTTTGTTTAAAATGGATAGATTTTTAATGGAAAACAAAAACTGACCTAGAGAAATCTGACCAAACGCATTTGGATTGTCTTGATCCTTTATGAGAACGATCCACGAGTTCTTTTTGAAGTTCAGGGGTTATATCTGCCTCAATCCGAGGCTCAGTGTGGCTGTTACCACTCAAAGGGTCTCTCATTTGTTTAAAATGGACTGATTTTTAACTGAAAACAACAACTGACCTACGGAAATCTAACCAAACACATTCATATTGTCCTGATCTTTTATGAGAATGATCCACGGGTCCTCTGTGATGTGTACGAGTGAACCTCACTTCAATCTGAGGCACAGTGTGGTCTGTATCACTCAAAAGGTCTCTATTTTGTTTAAAATGGCCAAATTTTTTTAGTGAAAACATCAACGGACTTAGGAAAATCCAACCAAACCAATTCAGATTGTGTTGAACCTATAGGAGAATGATCCACGGGTCTATTGTGACATGTACGAGTCATCCCCGCCTCAATAAAAGGCATGTTGTGGCTGTTATCACATAAAGGGTCTCTATTTTGTTTAAAATGGACACAATTTTAAGTGAAAACAACAACTGACCTATAGAAATCTGACCAAACACATTCAGATTGCGTTAATCCAATTCAATAAAGATCCATGGGTCCTTTTTGATGTGTATGAGTCATCCCTGCCTCAATCTGAGGCACGGTGTGACCGGTATCACTCAAAGGGTCTCTCTTTCGTTTAAAATGGACAAAATTTTAAGTGAAAACAACAACTGACCTACATAAATCCAACAAAATGCATTCAGATTTCCTTGATAATTTATAATAATGATCCAGGGGTCCTTGGTGACGTTTACAAGTCATCCCTGCCTTAATCTGAGTCACGGTGTGACCGGTACCACTCAAAGGGTCTCTATTTTGTTTATAATGTACACAATTTTTAGTGAAAAAAAATGTCCAACGTAAATCCAACAAAACACATTAGGATTATGTTAATACATTAGGAGAATGATCCATGAGTCCTTTGTGACGTTTATGAGTCATAACCTCCTCATTCTGAGGAACGGTGTGACCGCTATCACTCAAAGAGTCTCTCTTTTGTTTAAAATGTAAAAAATTTTAAGTGAAAGCAACAACTGACTTATGGAAATATGACCATACGCATTCATATTGTCTTGATCTTTTATAAGAACGATCCAAGGATCCTTTTTGACGTGTACGAGTCAGCCCCTCTTTAATCCGAGGGACGGTGTGGCCAATATCATTCAAAGGGTCTCTATTTTGTTTAAAATGGATAAAAGTTTTAGTGAAAACAACCACTGACCCACGGAATTCCAACCAAACCCATTTGGATTGTGTTGATACATTAATAAAACAATCCACGGGTCCTTCTTGACGTGTAAAAGTCATTTCCGCCTCAATACAAGGCATGGTGTGGCCGGAATCACTTAAAGGGTCTCTATTTTGTTTAAAATGGACATAATGTTAAGTGAAAACAACAACTAACCAACATAAATCCAACCAAATGCATTCGGATTGTGTTGATCCTTTAGTAGAACAATCCAAGAGTCCTTTTTGATGTGTACGAGTCATCCCCGCCTCAATACGTGGTATGGTGTGACCTCTATCACCAAAATGGTCTCTATTTTGTTTAAAATGAATGCAATTTTATGTGAAAACAACTGACCTATAGAATTCAGAAAAAAACACATTCAGATATATTTTCTATTTTATAAGAACGATCCAAGGGTCCTTGGTGAAATGTACAAGTCAACCCTGCCTCAATCTGAGGCACAGTGTGGCCAGTACCACTCAAAGGGTCTCTATTTTGTTTAAAATGTAAACAATTTTAAGTGAAACCAACAACTGACCTTTGTAAACCCGACCAAACACATTCAGATTGTGTTTATCCATTTAGAGAATGATCTAAGGGTCTTTTTTGATGTGTACAATTCATCCATGCCTCAATCCGAGGCATGGTGTGACCTCTATCACTCAAAGAGTCTCTCTTTTGTTTAAAATGCAAACAATTTTAAGTTAAAACAACAACTGACCTATGGAAACCCAACCAAACACATTCAAATTATATTGATATTTTATAATAATTATCCAAGGGTCCTTTGTGACATGTAAGACTCAACCTCGTCTCAATCCGAGGCACAGTGTGGTCGATATCACTCAGAGGTTCTCTATTTTGTTTAAAACGGACAAAATTTTTAGTGAAAACAACAACTGACCTACAGAAATCTGACCAAACCAATTAGGATTGGGTTGATCCTTTAGGAGAATGATCCATGGTTCATTTTTGAAGTGTAAGAGTCATCCTCATGTCAATCTGAGGCGAGGTGAGTCTTGTATCAGGGAAAAGGACTCTATTTTGTTTAAAATGGACACAATTTTAAGTGAAAACAACAACGGACCCATGGAAATCCATCCAAACTCATTAGGATTGTGTTGATTCTTTAAGAGAACAATCCACAGGTCCTTTGTGACGTTTAAGAGTCATCCCCACCTCAATCAGAGGCATGGTGTGGCCAGTATCACTCAAAGGGTCTCTATATTGTTTAAAATGGACACAATTTTAAGTGAAAACAACAACTGACCTATGGAAATCTGACCAAACACATTAAAATTGGGTTTCTCCTTTAATAGAATGATACATGTGTCCTTTTTGATGTGTACTAGTAATCCCCGCCTCAATCCGATGCATGGTGTGACCACTATCACTCAAAGGGTCTCTCTTTTGTATAAAATGGGCAAAATTTTAATTGAAAACAACAAATGACCTATGAAAATCCATCCAAACGCATTTGTATTTCCTTGATCTTATATAATAACGATCCAACGGTCCTTGGTGATGTGTACGAGACAACCCCACTTCAATCCAAGGCACGGTGTAGCCGATACCACTCAAAGGTATCAATTTTGTTTAAAATGTACACAATTTTAAGTGAAAACAAAAACTGCCCTATGGAAATCTGACCAAACACATTCGGATTGTATTGATCCTTTAGGATAAGGATCCAAGGGTCTTTTTTACATGTACGAGTCATCCCCGCCTCAATCTGAGGCACGGTGTGGCCGGTAGCACTCAAAGAGTCTTACTTTGGTTTAAAATGTCCAAAATTTTAAGTGAAACAACCACTGACCTACAAAAATCTGACCAAACCCACATATTATGTTGATCCTTTAAGAGGATGTTCCACGAGTCCTTTGTGACATGTAGGAGTCATCCTCGCCTCAATCCGAGGCACGGTGTGATCGCTATCACTCAAAGTGTCTCTCTTTTGTTTAAAATTTACACAATTTTAATTAAAAACAACAAATGACCTATGAAAATATGGCCAAATGCATTCGTATTTCCTTAATAATTTATAAGAACGATCCAAGGGTCCTTGGTGATGTGTAAAAGTCAACCCCACCTCAATACAAGGCACGGTGTGACCACTATCACTCAAAGGGTATATTTTTTTAAAATGTAAACAATTTTAACTGAAAACAAGAACTGACCTACAGAAATCGAACCAAACTCATTTGGATTGCCTTTATAATTTATAAAAATGATCTAAGGGTCCTTAATGACGTGTAAAATTAAATCCTACATCAATCTGAGGCACGGTGTGGCCGGTACCACTCAAAGGGTCTCTATTTTGTTTAAAATGTTCACAATTTTAATTGAAAACAACTACTAACCTAAGAAATTCGAAAAAACTCATTCATATTGTGTTGATCCATTTGGAGAACAATATGGGGTTCCTTTGTGATTTGTAAGATTCATCCCCACTTCAATAAGTGGCACAATGTGGCCGGTAGCACTCAAAGGGTATCTCTTTGGTTTAAAATGGACACAATTTTAAGTGAAAACAACAACTGACCTACAGAAATCTGACCAAACCCCCTTAGATTGCCTTGATATTTTATAAGAACGATTAACTAGTCCTTTGTGACATGTAAGAGTCAACCCTACCTCAATATAAATCATGGTGTGTCCGGTATTACTCAAAGGGTCTATATTTTGTTTAAAATGGACACAATTTTAAGTGAAAACAACAACTAACATACGGAAATCCCACCAAACCCATATAGATTTTGTTTATCATTTAGGAGAAGGATAAAAAGGTACTTTTTTGATGTGTACGAGTCATCCCAGCTTCAATATGAGGCACAGTGTGGCCGATATCACTCAATGAGTCTCACTTTGGTTTAAAATGTATGAAATTTTAAGTGAAACCAACAGCTGACCTAGGGAAATCCAACCAAACAAATTCATAATGGCTTAATCTTTTATAAGAATGATAAAAAGGTCTTTTGTGACATTTAAAAGTCAACCCCGCCTCAATCTGAGGCATGATGTGGCCGGTATCACTCAAAGGGTCTCTATTTTGTTTAAAATGGACACAATTTTAAGTGAAAACAACAAATGACCTATGGAAATCCGACCAAAACCATTCAGATTGGGTTAATCATTTAGGAGAACGATCCAAGGGTCATTTTTGACATTTATGAGTCATCCCCACCTCAATGCAGATCATGGTGTGACTGCTATCACTCAAAAGGTCTCTCTTTTGTTTAAAATTGACACAATTTTAATTTAAAACAACAACTGACCTATTAAAATCCAACCAAACGCATTCAGATTGCCTTGATCATTTGTAATAATAATACAAGGGTCCTTGGTGACATGTAAAAGTCAACCCCACCTCAATCCGAGGCATGGTGTGACCGATATCACTCAAAGAGTCACTCTTTTGTTTAAAATGTAAAAAATTTTAAGTGAAAACAACAACTGACCTACGGAAATCCAACCAAATGCATTCAGATTGTCATGATCTTTTATAAGAACGATTCAAGGGCCCTTTGTGATGTGTATGAGTCAACCCCTCCTCAATCCGTGGCACAGTGTGGCCGGTATCACTCAAAGGATCTCAATTTTGTTTAAAATGGAATATTTTTATAGTGAAAACAACCACTGACCTACGGAAATCTGACCAAACCCATTCAGATTGGGTTGATATTTAATAAGAACGTTCCATGGGTCCTTTTTTGAGTGTAAGAGTCATCCCCTCCCCAATCTGAGGCACGATGTGGACGATATCACTCAATGGGTCTCTATTTTGTTTAAAATGGAAACAATTTTAAGTGAAAACAACAAATGACCTACAAAAATATGACCAAACACATTCCGATTGTGTTGATACTTAAGGAGAATGATCCACGGGTCCTTTGTGACATGTACGAGTAATCCCCGCCTCAATCTAAGGCATGGTGTGGCCGGTACCACTCAAAGGCTCTCTTTTTTGTTTAAAATGGACACAATTTTAAGTGAAAACAACAACTGACCTACATAAATCTGACCAAACACATTCGAATTGTGTTGTTCCTTTTGGAGAATGATCCACGAGCCCTTTTGATAGGTACAAGTCATCCTCATCTCAATCTGAGACATGGTGTAACCAGTAGCAGTCAAAGGGTGTCTCTTTGGTTTAAAATGGACACAATTTTATGGGTCCTTTTTGATGTGTATGAGTCAACCTAACCAACCACATGGACTGTCAAAACCCCCTGGACACCAACCCACCCTCTGGACACCCCCACCCCTCTGGACACCCCCCATGACACCCTAGACACCATCCCACCCCTGGAAAGCCCCCCCAGACACCCCCTACCCCCCCTTGGACAGCCAAACCATACCCTTGAACAACCCCCTACCCCCTGAATTCTTAATTGAATTCTTTATATACTTAATTAACTTATGAAAAATGTGTTAATGGTGTACGTGTATACTTGTTGTATGGGTATACTTGGTCGAATTAGCTTATGATTTATATGTTAATATTTTAGGGGTATACTTGCTCTAATTAGCATATTGAGATGCTGAATTTTTTGGCAGGTGTTCAGGTGTGGTGCTGCAGATTTTATTGTAGAAGTAGATAGGGAATTTTTCAGCGCTTTTTTAGCACTGATAAATGGAACTTTTATCAGAGCTAAAAATGGGCTGATAAAATACACCTTTATCAGCACTAAAGAAGCACAGATAAAGGATCAGTTTATCAGCACTAAAAGAGAGCTGATAAAACATGCATTTATGAGCACTCTTTTATCGCTGAAAAAGGGTTGTTTTATCACTGCTCTTTTAGCACTGATAAAGTCCACCTTTATCAGGGCCTTTTTAGCACTGATAAAGGATGCATTTATCAACGCATTTTTAGCACTGATAAATGGAGTTTTTATCAGTGCTAAAAAAGCGCCGATAAAGGGTACTCCCCTTTATCAGCGCTGAGCTTAACAACATTATTTTAGCACTGATGAAGCCCGTTTTGAGGGCTGATAAAGACCGTTTTGTAGTAGTGATTGTATACCTCTTTAAAAAGAATTTAATGATGATGATATTTACCATATGTAAATCCTTTACATATTACCTTAATTTTTATTTAATTATCCATGTATTTAATTCATATATTGTTCACCTCCATGTTCTCCTATGATCTCCATATCATAATGATTTATATTAAAGTGATTTTATAAGGAATCAGTCAAGTTAGAATTTTTATATATATTAGTTAAAGATCTTTTTAACTCAAAGGAATCTCTTAAGAATGTTTTCTTGAGATGAAGAGAGGTAGAGGATGGGAGAGAGAATTATGTTGTGTATAATGGTTACCAACTCATGATTATAGATTAATGTTTATTACAACACAATATAAATAACCATATAATTATATCTATATGGTTTGAATTATAATATTACATTATTATTAGAATCCCCACAAATAATATATTAATCATTATCAAAACACATGTCATATAATGGCTATTATAATATTATTATAATTTTTCATATTTTTCCCTACTATAGAACATTATCCGATAGAAGGAACATATTTAAAATATCATCCGGGAACATCAGGGTTCTTATATGAACATATCAATGTGATAGATACTTTAAAAATTAATTACATTAAATTAATTCGTAATAATAATAAATGATTAGTAATTCGTTTTATTGAATTGTTTTGGAACCAAGGGTTTTATTTTCTTGAAAAGAAGTTTAGTTTGACTTCATTGTCAATCTAATTTGGTTTGGTCATGTTTTGGGTTTGTTATTATCATCCCATTCAATCAAGATCATAGAGATTACATGGAAAGGGGTCATATAGATTGAACCAAATGTAGTATTGAAAGTGTCACCATTCTCTAGTGTCTGCCAAATTTTTGGGATAGAAAATCGGAAAATAGAGAATCCTATTTTCGGAAATGGAGGGTTCAAGAATGATTGGATGTATGAGAGAAATATATGTTTTTACATGCAATATTTAAGGTGTTTTTGGAACTAGCGCACATGGCAAGTTTCATTATCATAACGCTGAAAAATGGAAAAGTCCTGGAGTGCGCAAAAGACGATGTTTCCTGAAAGGGTTTGTGTGGACAATGCGATGTCAAAAGGGGTTTTTCAAGATAATGAATAATCTGGTGTGAACCAACTAAGATGGGACATGATCTTATGCGTGTGCCCATCAATGGCCTAAAAATATTCTACTACCCCAAAGGAAAACATAATAAAATTTTCAACGAAAATCTGGGTAATCTGTTGCGTGAAAGATCTACGAGCAAAATATTGGAAGAGTGTTAATCTTGTGCATAAGGTGTTATTTTAGTATGAAAATACCATTTGAACCCTTTAGTGAATTTTCACGAAAGATAATGGTTTCATAGAATATAGGTGTTGCATTAAAGTAATCTTCCATGACAATTCCCAATCCATGCATGCATGTTGGTTTATTGCGCGTAAGTGTGGTGTTATGTGTTTGAAAGACTGTTGAATATCCTGTTCACTAGATTAGTTCTTTAAAGTGCATCAATCAAAAACATCGATGTAAATAGTGTATCATGTGGAATAGTGACAAAGACATCAATGAAAATCTATTTAAGAGACCTTCATGTCTGTAAAATGAGTTACACTTCACCCAAGGCAGTGAGCTAGGGGGAGTCTATAAATGTGACCCGGGGGACGTACCGATCTATCCCTAAAAATTTGTAATGTAAGTGTTCTTGTGATAGAGTGATTTTAAAAAAACATTTTAATCCATAGCTTGTGATTTTTAGTGGAATTAAGTACGACTAGAAGCCTATCAGCATATTCTCCTTGGACGTATCCCTTAGTGGTGAACCGAGTAAAATTTTTGTGTGGTCTTTTTCTTGTTGTTGTTTTCATTCTGTTCCCTTTAGTATTATAAGTTTATTGATTTAATACCACTGTTGGGACAAGATAATTATTTTACAATAAAAATTTTGACACCCTGATTCTCCCCTCCTCTCTCAGGGTCTCTCAAGTTCTTACAATTACTAATGTTTGAATATAAATGTAATTAACATACACAGAATTGTTTTCAGAAAAAAACCAAAAAACACATCACCGATTAAGAAGAACTTTTACAGATGAATTATTCTCATAGATGGATATTTCATCTCTTTTGATGATTATTCCACACATTAAAAAACCCATTCTTGAGGATTGGAATAGTTTACTACCTTAGGATAATTTTAACACAAGAATTTTAATTCAAAAATGATGTCTACTATATTCGTCAAAGATCTTAGAATTTGATAGTATAACATAGAAACCATTATTTGTAACACAGGGAAGGGAAACCCAAGAATGTGAGAGCTTAGATTCTCATTAAGGGTTAAAAAGAAGATATGTCAGAATAACATGATCATACTGGTATCATAACATGATCATAAAATTTAAAACCATTCCATATATATATGAGTTCATAACACTGAGTCATGAGCTAAATATTAGAATTTCAAATGAAATGAATCAATATATAATCCCCAAATACGATACATGATATCATAACATTGACATAAGAAATACAATTGTTTTATACACATAATCATCGAAAATAATTTATATTGTAGATAATGCTCTTTCAAAAACATTTAAGGGCACCCTATGGTAGCCTACATACCCTAAGAGGGATAAAAACACTTCCCCAGTGGAATAACATTCCACATTTTTCAATAAATTCACTCCTAAAACCAGAATAGTATTAAGGATTAACACATAAGGCCATCATTGCAAACAATGTCCCTAAATAAATACATTTTACTTCCTATTCTAGTTCTCATAAGATATTAATATTTAACCAATTCATTAGAGTGACAAATAAGTCCCAGACATCTATGTCTATAACTTAAACATAGTCCATGGTTATTACATAACCACCTTCCTTAGTTATAAAGTAACCAGTGTATTTGGTTATAACTTAAACAACATCCTTTGATATAACAAAACCACAATCCTAAGTTATAATGTAAACACCACCACATAATGAAAATAACACATATATGTTCCACAATATAATAAAAAATTAATAATATCATAATTAATGATGTGAAATGGGTTACATAATCATTCAATCTTATCATGACCAAAGAAAAGGTATATATTTCACAATCATTATATCATCTCCCCATAGAAACACCTGTGTAAAACAATGTAGGTTTCATAATAATTTTTAAATGTATAACCTGTTGAAGGGTATCTAGTTTTATAAACAAATTTTCACAATAAACCATCATAGAAACAATAAAAATAGTGTCCCTAGTTTAGATCCCCCAAAAATAATAAGGTACACCAAAGGATATCATCAAGTAAGGAAAATAATTGTGAATGTTCCCGGACAAAATTTCATGTGGTAAATATTAAATCCACATTGAAAAACACTTTTTTGGAATATAAAAAATATTGGAAATAATTTTATTTGAAAATAAACATGAAAATTTATAGTGTATTCAATAATAAATTAATGGTCTTGAGGAAGGGATGTTTTTTTGATGCTGTACATGTTAAAATAATGAATCCATTATAATTCCTAAAAAAATAAAGACTTCCTGTTTTGGAAAATGATATGAATATTATATTTAAGATTATTTTGTGAAAATGAAAATGCGCTTAAAAAATATATAAATACTATAAAAAAGTTAAAAAATTAATTTTTTAGAGAACATGGATTTCGAAAAGAAGGAGTTTCGAAAAAAAATATATTCTTAAATGTATTATTTTTAACTATAGAGTACATAAAAATAATAAAATGAAGGAAAACCATGTATTTTAATTGAATAAATAGGTGATAATAAAAAGAAAGAGTTTTTTTTGAGATATACATCATAATATTTCATCACTAGAAGCATGATCATAAACTATCTCTCTATAAGATGAGATTGTAACATAAAACTATTTCCACATGTGTATCATTGAAAACTATTCCCTATGTTGTAATAAAATTAAATAAAATATAAAATATCTTATGTATGAAATTATTAATGATAGTAAATATCATTGTGCATGTATATACACATGAAAATATATTATAGGGGCCCAATATAACATATGTCTCAGAGAAGGAAAATGGAAACAAAACCTTTTTCAAATTTTTTTACTTCTGATCCATAAACACCATGAATGAGAATGAATAAAATGGATATTCAACCACCATTATATTTCATGTTAATAATAGTAATATAAATTCTTGGGTAGTATATGAACTACATAAAATAAATTTTTGGTGAATATATAGTGTGTTATATGGATGTAAAAAGTGAGATGTAAATCCATTAACTTGAGTATAAAAATCCTTCATACATGGTTGATCTTCATGTAAAATAATTTTAAGAATATAAAAATATAATAAATATTAATACTAATATATATCATACAATATACGGTTTTCATATTCCATTTTATTACCCATTTATTTACAATTTCATGTTAAATTCATATTTTGTGTAATAACCTCTTTATTTTCCTTATATGTATTGATTTATTATTTTCAATACCCTTGATCATGGATACATTAAATCAAGAATATTAATAATGGAATAATTATCGTATTTATAATTCAATTATACAATTAATTCCCATTATTATATATGGTTTTGAAAAACTATGTAAGTTATGTTAATGAAGACGGTAGGCCGTACATACTAATGAGTAATTTTTCCATTTCCCAATTATCATTCTGGAAAGAAGTTAGATAAAATTTCATTTTTAATAATAATTTTGATATCATAAATTACATATTATGTCTTTAAATATACTTATACACATCATCCATGTGGTGTGGGGATAAAAAATGGGAGTCACATGGCATGGTGAAGGTGGAAGTCCCCAGCTACATGAACGATGTCATCATATTTCAGTGTGTGAGAAGATATGAACTAAAATGAAATATTATCCTTATATAATGATATATATGTCATTAATAAAATAATTATATAATATATACATATATGTATCCTTATTATCTTTTGTATATAGTGTTAATGAAAACAAATCACATCTCTTTGCGAGGTAGTAACCCGCCTTACATATGATCGGTGTAATCATATCTCTTACAGAATGGAAATTAAAAATCTTATATATGAAAAAATTAGTCCATAAGTATTATTATTTTTTAAATATCATATATATACTTTTTACCCATCATCATAAGTAACAGTGAATGGTGGTATTGGAAGGATGTGTGACATCATTTCACAAGGTGGTAGTCCAGTGTACATGTGAATGAGGATTTCATTACCCATTTGATGAATGTGGATAAAATTGTAGGAAATTAAATTAAATTAAAAAAATATAAGTATATTTAATATAATTAGTTTTTATATCATCATTGAATAATAATAATTTAAGGATATGAAAAAATGAACAAAACAAAAACACATGTTGATGAATTTTCCAAATTTTATGGGTATCCTCCATAGGTTTGAACCGAACACCTTTCATGGATGGATTTATACTGATTATTTGTCTAAAAATATGAGATTATCGATGTTTATAATTTATTTTCAATGTTATTTTAATATCAAAAATCTTTTTATGGAGTGAATAAGAGTGGATAAGGGGTTGTGTGTTACAAGTATGGTGAGTGTAACACTAGTAATTTTGTGAATAGATTCAATCATACCCTCGTATTGTCTCTTTAGAAACATCTAAAATGGTTTATTAGATAAACTATAGGAAATATCGTCTAAATATGGCCCTAAAATTGTCGTTTTACAAGTTATATCGAATTTTTTTTATTTTTATATTCTTAGTTCTTCCATCGATAAATATATTTTTACCTTAACTGTTGTAATTAATTTTTAATGTTTTCACTATTAATTTTGTTAAAAAAAGTTTTAATTATTATATAATATTAATTATTCTGATTATAAATATATAATCCATATTTAAAAAACCATTCACATATGAATAAAAATTTAATATAAAAAATTATCCCACATATAGGACAAGAACATTCATTTTTAAAGGGAAAACGAAGAACAGTTTACTGTGTATTTATATTAAAAATAAATGTCAATATTATACCAATTACATAAATTGAATTAATTGATTTAAAATTTTAATATTATTACTTTAAAAATAATAATAAATATAATTTTACATTATGGAATCATTAAACACAAAGGCATTTTTCTATTAAAATTTATTATTTTTCCATATTCTTCAAAAAAAGAAACATTTCAGACAAGTTATATAAAATTTAACAAATATAATTTAGATATTTTATTTTACAAAATAAATTTACTTTTGATAATTAATTCTAAAAGTGGTAAAAATAAATTTTAAAATAAGTGCACCAAAGGCGTCAATTTTTTTTAATATAGTTTTAAGTGTAAAATAAGTTCTATTCTTACCTGTTGTCAAGAAAAAACATAATATGAATGATAATCCTTTTACTAAATAAATAATATGTAAATTTGATTAAAATAATTCACCAAAAGTGATTATTTTAATTTATTGAGGAAAAACGTGACTATGTGTTTAAAATTAGTTTATCAGAAAATGAATATCATTACTATCAATGGTATTTTAATTACTAATTAATTGGTCACACAAGAATTTATTATATATGCAATTTTAAAAAATATAATATCATAACTTATTAAATCTTATTGATACCCACCATTTAAATGGATGTTTGATAAATATCATAAAAAATAATAATTTTTTTGTATTATGCCAAATTTAATTTAAACTCACTCTATCATGTATTATTTGTTACATTGATTGTTAAATGAAATGCATAAAAATCTCACCATTTAGTGAAAAATAATTGAATACTAGTGATCATAATATTTTAAGAAAATCAAAAAATTTAAATTTATTTGAGAAAATTATTTTATAGAATCGTAGGGTGTAACATTGTTGCTCCCTTTAAAATGAATTTCAACAATGAAAATATTCTCAGTCATCAAAGGTTTAAAATTTTAAAATAGAGAACCATATCAGAAAAAGTGTTAATAAAAAAACCAATGGAAAAGGGAAAGGGATATGTGAAATTCATCCCGAATAATGGACACTTGTTTTGAAAATGAATAATATAGCTTAGATGTGAAATTATGATCATAATAGAAAAACATAACACTCTAATAGTAATGGAGAGTGATGAAGAGAATTGATCATAAGAAATTTGTTCATAAAAATCTAGTTAATGAACACAAATTCATAAAATAAAGTTGGATGAAAATGGTCATTGATATCATCAAAAAATAATATAATAGATATTTTTATTTCAATATCATTTATATAATATTTTTTAATTCTTTTTATATATAGACCGAAAACATATCATAAAGAATATAACTCATATATTTTTATTTAATTGGAAAAATTTCATCATTTTGTTTTAACTAAATGAATTTTCTAATCATATTTTACTCAAATAGACGATTTTTTCCATTTTTAATTTAATATATAAAATCCATAAGGGAATGACAAGTCATTACTTATATATGTAGTTAAAAAAAGTTAACACTTGTGATCCAATATAGATAAATATTCATAAGGGGACGTAATAAATTAATTTTTAAAACATCCTCAAATGTTCAACTAAATTAATTTCATGAATGGTTAATGTAATTACCATTCCAAAATATAAATTAAAAAATAATATAAAAAATCCCAAACTCATTATTATTCTTCCAAATATCTGTAATTAACTTGTAATTACAACTATCCTAATATGGGAATACCATGGTCATGTATCCCTTGTAGCTTGGAAATAACTATAATTACAGAAAAACTACGATAAAGAAATCCATTATTCTTCATTAATTGAGTAATAAATATTCCATATATCCAATAATGTAGTAGAATCCATCAATGATTACATAATCCAATTTTTCAAGAAATACTTTAACTGTTATAAGGTCATAAATACTATTTAGTTTACATTATACTTATCTATCATCTATTTATCCAAGAAAAATTATCTCAACATCAAGAATATATTAACTGTTATCTTCCTATAATAAAAATATTACCTTTTCATAATATAACATTTCTTATTCATCAGTACCATTTAACACATTCCTGAATAACAATACATAAAAACATCTATAGGAAGTGTGTATATGTTTATATACATAGAGCATACTTATGTTTTTCAAATACATAAAAACCATTATCATTCATCCACATCTTTATTCCATTAACTAGAGTTTTTTTCATTATTCCTTAATTCCACTTTCCTTTCAAATTTCAATTGTTGTCTATTTATCATCAGTAGTATAACCATTAATCATAACACCATACTAAGAACATCACTAACTATATACATAGGACATAAATTTCTATAATTCCAAAACATTCTATATTTAATGCATCCATCAATTGATAATACCTAAGAATGAAAAATATTTCCATTTTTATGTAAATGAAATTTTCATTTTCTCTCATATATTTATTACTATTCACTTCTCCATAACACATAAAAAGTATTCATATTCCTTTGATATATTACTTATAGTTTTTATGGACAAATACATGACAAATAGGAAACTAAATATTCTTCCATCCATGGTATCCACTACCAAAACTATTATCAAATACAACCATGATCTTCTTTGGTGAGTCCAATATCTTTTTAAGGGGTACATTGTTAATCATGTTCTTGGATAACTGATTTCCCATAATCGAAAAATCCTTCACTTCATTCATTATCCCATTTAGATTCTCATCAAAAAAAATTCAATCACATTAAAATTTATATTAGTTCTTTTTGGTTTCCTTTATTAAGAAAAAAAAATCATAGTTTGAAAAATTATAATCATAGTGCTAAAAATAATAATCAAGAAAATCACTTATAGAAAGTGTAAATATTGACTCCTTATTTTTATTCAAGGAAACCATAGGTTTATTATTATTCAATCATAGTCACCGTATATTTTAATTATTTATTATAACATAGAAATAATTTTGTAATTTATAAAGCATATCCATTCAGAGTGTTGAACATTGAGTGTGATAAGGACTATTTTATTGGACTAGGTGACAATAAATTATTGAAAAATGTTTCATTTTAGTAGTAATTACCACAATGTAAATCTGTTATGGATCCACATCCAATTCATGGATCTGGATAGGGATGAAATTCATTAAAAAACAACTTGTTATAACCATTAGAAAAAATCTAGGACATTTTCCTATATTTTTACTCATTTATAGATGTATCATTTTAGACATACCTATACATATCCTTAGAAATATACCTACGAATGTCACTAATGATTCTAAATACTAGTTTCTAATGGATAAAAAACATTCCCTTTCATACCAACTATTGCTACCCATGCTTCTCATACATTTATATTAAATATTTTAGAAGAATATTCATTACATTACACAAATGAAAGCCTAATAAATGTAATAGATTAGTGACTTTTCAATACATGAATGCAACATTATCAATTTATAAATGATCTTCAATGTGTCCCAAAAATATCTTCCCCCATAGTACTCCTACTTAAAATCTTATACTACAATCTTGTGGATGGGAATCAAAATAAAGGGTGATCTCAGATACTTAATAAGGGTAAACAAAGGAGATAAATAGTAATTACATGAAAATAAGTGTATAAGAACATGATAAAAACATTTGAAAACCATACACTACACATCAAATATTATAATCTTAAGTCATGTTACATGTATTATCAGTTCATAAGATATGAATCATAAGATAATCAATGAACATGATCCGTGATGTCATAACATTGTACTAATATATAGATATATGACATACACATGTGAATACGAAATCCATTAATTAGTATTCATCGACCATTTCCAATACTTATAAGGCTACTCTATGGGTAGATACTACTCTATAATGGGAAAAACCACCATCACTAGTGGCATCCCTTTCCTCTGAGTGGAATGGTTTTACTCTTTTAAACAACATTGTAGTCAAGGATCATTTTCAATACCTTAATAGGAGACAATGTTCCATACTGAACTGAGTTCACACCCTGATAGAACCCTATAAATATCATTAGAAATATGTTTTTACCCAATTAATTGTAGGTTTATATGTGTCATATACACCTTATGTTATAATGTAACCAACCTCATCGGTAATAATGTATCCACCATTTGTGGTTATAATATACAACTATTCCAGATTATGGCTTGAAAATTCTCCTTGGTCATAATGTAACCAATGCCACATAATGTATTCTTATATATGGGTGCCATAATATCATAAAACATTAATCATTTCGTTAACCATACAATTAAAAGGTTTTCATAATCATTTAGTCGCATCTTAACATGTGTAAAAGATACAGGTTTTTAATCATTTCATTATTTAATCATATCATAACCCATATACAATGAATAAGTTTTAATATGAATTTTTTCATTGTATAAGATTTGGAATAGAATTAGGTTTCATATGCATAATTCCATGATAAACCATTCAGATATAGTCTAATAATAGTATCCTTTTTTAATATCAACAATAACGGATAAGTTATTTTTAAGGATATTATGTTAGATATAAATATTTTGAAATATTGATTAATGCATTTCATAGGGAAAATATATTTTCAACATTGAAAAACATAATATGAAACACATTTATAAATTATTTTATTTTAAAATAACTATGAAAATTAATAATTGAATATATAAATCTAACAATGGTTATGGAGGTGAAATGTTTCATTCATTCCATACATGTTAAAACAAATATGCCTTTCACATTTCTGATAATGGAAAAAATGGGGATTGTTTCTAAAACTAATTAATTTATCTTTTTTTTTGAAAATTATAACATGTGTAAAAAATTAAATTATAAATTATTATTTATATATTGATGAATTTTTTGTTGAAAACATGGTGGTGTAAAATAGTGATTTTCAAAGAAAAATATGGTTTTAAATAAAAATATTATGTCCGAACTCATGAGTTCCCAACGATAGGAATTTGAAGGGAAAACATTAATTCTCGTGAAATAAATATATGATAATAAAATTCTTTATTTTCCATAGATATATATTTGAATATTTCTACATTGGAAGTAAAATCATTAGAAATCATGATATGCAATCAGATTGTGACAAAAAACAATTAAAACTTTTGTTACGTTGAAACAAAATTTTCATAAAGGAATAAAAATAAATTTAAGATAAAATATTACGAGGTTAATAAAATATTGATATTTGATGTCAAAGTTGTTTTATATAGGCATCTTCATAGAATATAGGTTCATAAGAATACATATGTCTCAAATAATATAAATTTAGACAAAAAATCCTGTTCCAATATATTAATATTTAATCCCTAAATCCCATGAAAGAGTGATCCTAAAATTGATATGTAAAACAAAATATTTTTCATGGGTTAAATATTAATATGCAATAAATTTAAGAAATAAACCACGTAAAAAATAGGTGGTGAATATGGAATGTTTTTGAAAGATGTAAAAAGTGATATGGGAATACATTACTTTAAGTCTAGAATTCCTTCATACATATTCATTTCTCATCTGCATTACATATAATATTGTTATACATATATTAGAGAATTATAATTATAATTATCATAAAATATAGTATTTAATTATTAATTTTGTAAACCATTTATTAACAATTTCATGTTGAATCCACATTTCAAGTAATAACCTCTTCGTTTTCCGTATATGTTTTTGTTTTTATCTGAGGACCACATGATCAAGGTTACATTATCAAAAAAATTCAATAACTATATATTTATATATTAATTATACTCTTAATACTAATCATTACAGATTATTTTGAGAAATGATGTATGTTATGAACAAGGATACTCCCAACCATATATACATATGAGTAAGTTTTCCATTATTCGAAGACTATTATGGAAAGATTATAAGTTATATTTTTTCATAATATATTGATAATAATTTAATAAATAATATATCATTTATTTTTATATACTTATACATATCATTCATGTGGTGTGGTGATGAAAATAGAGAGTCACATCGCTTTGTGAAGGCGGTAGTACACACATCCACAGATAATGTTATCATATTTTAGTGAGTGAAATATAATAAATAAAATGATATATTATCCATTATGATTGATAAAAATTTCCATAGTATAATAATTATTCCAATTAATTACATATATTTATCCTTTTTGTCTTCTATGTAAAGTGTTATTTAAATTGAATCACATCACTTCACACAGTTGTAATCCCCTATACACAAGAATGGCATTATCTTATCCTATAAGAAATAAAATTTAAAAAAAATATATATATATGTGATATTTTTAATCCAGAGATATAGTAATGTTGAAAATATCAAAGATATATATATCTTATATCAATCACCATTCCTAATCATAATAGTTAATAATGAAAAAATGAATAATATTCGTTCACAAGGTGGTAGTCCACCATACACACGAATGATAATTACTTATCCCATTTGATGGAAGGGGATATAATTATAGGAAATTTCCAAAACAAAATAAAATATCATTATATGGAATATTTTGAGGCTATTATATTATAACTATATAATATGAATTGTATAAGGATGTGGAATAAATAAAAATTCAGCGTTGATAAATGTGACATCTTCTTCAGGTATCCTCCTTAGGAATCATAGAAATACATCCTAGGAAGGATTCCATTAAAAAGTATGGATTCAAGGATTAGAGTAGGGAATTTTGGATGTTATATCTTCAATTATTCTATAAACTAAATGTTTGGGATTAATAGTGGAGATGGGGTGGCTTTTTATATGTGACTTGAGTGGAACACTTGTAATTTTAATAAAATAATCATTCGTAACCACATTTTTATAATGAAAAAAGACTCCGAAATGGTCCCTTTTCTACAATAGAAGATAAAAGGAATAAATATGTGTATAAAAAGAGTCTGGATGAGTTTTTAGGAAACTTATTACCCTTATCTTCTGAGTTTAATTCCTCAGTAAATCAGTTTTTACTTTAAACATAGCAATTATTTCATACTATTTCACTACTCATTTTGGTCAAAAATTAGGTTTGAATTAATAGATAATTTAAATTAATATAATTCCAATTATTTAATAAATTTTTAAAAATTCCACTCTTAAAAGTGGTAAAGTATAATGTAGAATATAATCCCATTGATAGGACAAGAATTATATGATTCAAAGAGAATATGTTAAAAAGTTTATAAGCATTTTATATCAAACATTGATATATAATTTACTTCAATTAACTAAAATAGATTAATTTACTTAAAATTGAAATAAACTTTCGTTAAAACAAATTTATAATAGTATTTAATAGTATAGTTCAATTAAATGAAACATTAGAGACAAATTAAAAAAATTCATGACATGAAAATTATTATATTATTATTGTAGAAAATATTTTTCATTTTTAAAATATATTTTATAAAAGTGGTAAAATTTATTTTCATAGAATTGCACCAAGGATGAAAAAAATATTTTTTATAAAATAATTTTCACGGATAAAATGGGATTTATTTTCATCTATTTTCTAGATAAAAAATAATTTGAATTTTAAACATTTTATTAAATTAATAATATATAAATTTCATTGAATAAATTAACAAATAGTGATTTCATTAATTTATTGAGTGAAAACATGTTTGTGCACATAATTGTTTTTCCAGAAAATTATTTCCTTCACATTCCAATGTTTTTTATCATTCAAATTAATTTACTAATGAATGATTTAATTTTATATACTTGTGTAAACCATATATTTTATAATTTAGTTTATCTTATTCATTCCTATGATTCAAATGTCTAGGTGAGAACTATTTAATTAAATACAGCATTTCAGTAGTATGTCAAATTTTGCATAAACTCGGTGTATCATAAATCAGATGTTTTTTAGCATTTCATTGTACACAAGATAAACTCTATGATGTGTGTATTTCAAAAATATAATAAAATCATTTGATTTTTTTTACAAAATCATGGGGTGTTACCAAACTTTTTTAAACATCTAGCTACTAGATCTCACATGATGATCATGTTCCTAACGAGTTCAGGATTCATTCATGTAGTGTTCCATGTTTTCTTCCATATAATGTATTCTATTTAAAACTTAACATCTCTGAAAATATCCCTCAAGATATTTTACATTATATATATATACTTTTCATAGTGATGTGACCTTGAATCCTTTGCGAGGGACCCCAAAATAGTATTATTATAGTACAATTCCATAAGAAATTTTTTTCTAGGTACGACATGAAGCTCTAAGATGATTCTTTGTGTCTATAATAATTATTTTTCTACCTAAGAATTCATAGTATACTCATATTATTCTTTTGAATAGGAAAAAATATCCTTCTGGGAGTTCTTTAATCTCAAAATAACTCCGTTCGTAGTAGATATGTAACCATTTTTTTTTATTATAGATCACCTTGATCTGTTTGGAAACATGAATCTACATATCCTCTGATGATAATTTCCCTATATCCTCTATAGTATAGGAAAATTACATTAATACACTATAGATATTTAACGATATACTTGATCTCCATATGATGGTGGTCACATGGGGCAGCTCTGTATCATCTTACCATACTTAAGGCATAAAAACATCTATCTTAGGACATATAATAACATACATGACTGACCCAATAACCAACATGTACGGAATCTTTTCCATTGTTTGTCTGTACACATGTTTTTATGAGATCATTTTTCTAGAAATATTATTTCAAAATTATATTTTTAAAGATAATTTACATGTATATTCCATACTAAATCTATTTAATATCCATTCAATATACGTACCTTCACATTTGGTGAGAAACCTAATGAAACAATCATGACAGAGCTTAGTCCGAATAATATACACTTACTCACATTAGTTCTTCATGGATAATTTTTTATTATAATGGGATTTATCATATTTCAAGATGCGTATTTCATTCCATTAAGTAAAATTTCATCAAAATATATAACTTCAAAAAGGGAAGCACTCTCAATAAATCACTTATAGATAGAAACTGCTCATTAATTGATTATAAAAACATATTTAATTATGGATTCATAAAACTGAATGTCCCATGACCTAGATTATTATTTCAATAAATAAATTAATTTTTTTAATGTCCATACTTGCTAAACATCCTTTGTAGATACAAAACCTTCATGTTGTTTCATTCTTACATTTTCAAAAAACTTTCTATGAGGGAAGCTTATTTTCACATACATTTTTCAAATAACAAAGATCGATATTGATATAATGGAAAGTATAAAAATGATGGATTTCAACATAGAATATGGTGATAAGATTTCATTGTAGTTAATTCCTTAATGATGATTAAATACCTATGAAATAATTCATTCAGTATAGTTACCAACTTATCAATGATTGTTTAGTTTATTCTTTAATACTCATTTAAAACCCATAGACATTAAATAAACTAGACGATCTACCAAAATCCTAACATGTTATTAGTATTTATAACCTTTTTATAATTAATTTATTCATTAATCATAGAATCATTTATGCCATAACATACATCATATTAAGTTAGAGAATAATTACTATTATCCAATAATGAGTCCCAATCCATGGTGATTATCAAATCATATCATTCTAGTTCAATAAAAACTAATATACTACTACGAAAAACTTATTTCGACAGAATAAATTCTTATATGGTGATTTCATGAATTTGTTATTTTTCAAACTCTTATGTTCTATGAGCCTAGACTTTATCGAAGTCTGCATTTTATCCACCTTAATTTTAGATTCGTACTCTCACTCATGAAATAAAGTGTCTCTTTCCACTATTACATTTTTTATATGGTTTTTATATGTTATATCCACATTATTGTTTATGGTATATTATAAAGGTAAACATTATTCCTCAGGGTGTAAGCTTTTTACTAAAATGGTCTTTAACAAATTCAACCCAATTCCATATATTTATGAATAAAAACAAAAGATTCTTTCTTTTCATCATTGGAATAATATTACAACTTCTTCATTAGATAGAACATGATTTATTTTTTTAGTATTTTTTTAATTATTATCCCAAAAAAATAATGGATGACTTTAATGGCTCATTATTGATCACACCCTGTCAAAAAGTATTTGGTTCATCCTTTCACTTTAAACATTCCATGAGGTATATAAGGAGTGTTGATTTGAGATAAATTCTCAAACTACAAAATATTATCAATAATTTCGTGATTAAGATATTCCCCACTATGGTAAGTGAGAAGTTTCTTAATAAACATTCTATTATGGTTTCCAATATTTTCCCTATGTTCCATAAATCTCTAAATGGAATTTGACTTATGACACATTAAATATATAATTCCTAATAAAATAAAATAATTTTTAAATGTGATATATTTCAAGAATCCAAAACATATTTTACTTAGAAATGTTTTAAAATAATAGTATGAAAGAATTAGGGAAAGTATTTGTGCATTTAAGAATTTCCATAAAATGATGCTTTGGACATTTTTCCATGTAAACATGAATTATGTACACTAAATTTTAGTTAGAAATGTTTCAAAATAATACTATGAATGAATTAGTTAAACTATTTGTGCATTTCAAATTTTCCTCTACTGGTATTCATTAATTTATACAATCCAACATTTAAATACCATTATATACTTGTTTCATACCATAATAAATTAAATCTTTATAAATGATAAATCATTTATTCATGAACATAGAAAAAATCCTTCAATATCATGTATGGATATTGGAATAATGTTTTATTAACAAATGTCCCAAATTAATAATTTTTTAAACAAACATCATTCAAGTTGGAAAAGTGAGATGGTAGTCCTCTATATCCACAACATCTATTTTGTATCCATTTTCTATTCATAGATTTTCCTCCACTCATTCTATATTTATGTATCTTCTTGGATTATATATTATAATATATTTTTTATAACCACATTTCATATCAATCGAATATATTATAGAAATAGATAAATAACACTCAATAAGATATGATCGTAAAGCTTCCCCTTTCTTGTTTATTTCCATGTAGTCTTCATTACATTGACCCTCATTTCCATATGTGAAAAGATGTCATCTTTATATCTTTCTTTCCTGTTGATATTTATGTTATTATTTGTGATTAAAGAATATTTGGGTTTAGTGTCCTTTTTTCAAAAGTTCATTATATTCATCATAAGGAGAGATAAATTTTCATGCTTTATATTATTAAATAATTGGAAATGAAAAGTGAGAAGATCTAGTAGAGACATCAACACTTTTATAAAAATTAAAATTTACAACAATGAATGAGAATCAATAAGGAAGTGGTGAAGGAATATGATTGGTAATTAGTAAATCCGGTCATATAAGCCTTAAAACCTCTGGGTGTTCAATAAATTAAATATTATTAAATACAAGAGTCCTAGTAGGAACCCCATATATATGATTTCTCTAAAAATGAACAATGTAGAACACATACAATTCTTGATCTTCTCTCTCATAGTTTAAACCATGATGATGTATGAACATGATTTAGTATTCCTTATTTTTTTATGAATCCAAGAGGTCACTCCAAATAGATGAAAACATATAATATTTTATGTAAATGACATTATTAAATAAATTCTTACACAGTAATTATAAGGCCCCGGCATTAAACCTTACTTAATCATGAATTAAATTAATAATTCACATTGAGGATCTTTTCAGGTTTAGAGTTTTAGAGAATTAGAACATAACTATTACATCACAAAAGATTACAAAGTAGACACTTCTATTAAGATTCCATAGAATAAAAAACTCTTAAAATGAAACATGTCTAGTTCCATGTTTTATATAGCATGACTTCCCTTGATCCCATCCTTGACCCTACTCCACATTAGGTCATGTGAAAAAAATTTCAAAAAACTTGGGTTGAGCCTAAAAAGCTCAGTAAGGGATACACAAAGAATGAAAACTATTAGTTTATCAAAATAACAAGTAAACCATGTATTCATTATCAAAGTAATAATTTTCAACTTTATGAAGTAGTAAAAACTCTTCACTGAATAAAATATCATTACTTACCCTTTTGTAACCAAACGATTACCATAAAACCCATATAAAGATCACATAACATATAAACTTAACTTGGGACATAAACATACTCAAATTCAATAACCATACGATCGACTTCCACACATATCACTTAATGGAATAGCCATACGGCCGACTTCCATACATAATGGAATAGCCATACGACCGACATCCATACCGAATGCATTGGAGGTTATAACATAACCACCCATCCTGGTATTCACGACACCACCCATTATATGGTTTATCATGTAACCACCCATCAAATGTCCAAGTACCATTATAAACTCACAAGATATAAAACAAACATAATGGAAAGAAAAAATTTCCACACTCCGATCAAAATTTATCACTTAAATATGTTGAAATAACAAATCCATTATAAAAACCATTTTCAATACCAAAATACATAAAGAGTATATGGTATTTATTTCATTTTAAAAAAACATTACGACTTGTTGAGGAATCCAAAGACCAAATAATACTCGCGGTGGCGGAAAAGTTCATTGTCACCGCGTACGTTAAAAGAAACATTCATTTTTGTCATTTTGTAAAACGCTTCGTAGAAAAATATTCCTTTTGTATAAAATTAAATGTCAAAATGGGTTTATACACCATATAAAAGAAAGTTGTGTATAAAACAAAATATGCATCAATGAAAGGAGATTGAGATGAAGTCCCTTACCTCGGGTCCGACTTGACTCGATTATTCTTTAACATCCTGAATAATAAACTTGAGTTAATTTATATTTGATTAAGAACCTTTTTCAAGTTCATTATTCCTTTTATATCACTTATTTCCATGTTATAAACACTATTTAATCATTTAAGTTAATAATGTTTGTTTTGTCGATATTTGGTTCTTAAGTCGAAAGTGGACTTCTTACAATTACATGTTATTCGTGTGGTCAAAGGTTCTTTATATCCAGAATGACATACCTGATTTGGATATAATATATATCATATATATCTAGCATATAAAGGTATTTATAATATCACATAATCATTTATAGGTAAGAAATTAAATGCACCGTTCATGGAGACGGTAAGCCGTACGTACGCATGAACGCTACTTTCATTTCTATGTCATATTAATGGAATTAAAACTAAATGAGAGGTATTTATATTTTAATTCCAGAATTATATTAATCATTTAGATCTAACATACATCATATATATCCATTATATATATGTACTTATAATAGTACATTACATTGGGGGATAAGAAATGAAATGCACCGTTCATGGAGATGGTAAGTCGTACGTACTCATGGACGCTACTTTCATTTCTATCTCATAAATTAATGGAAATAAATAATAATTATGTAGAGGTATAATATAATTCCAATATAAAATCATATATAATAACATTAAATCCATCCTTTATATGTCCCACATATGGAATTAACAAATCACATCACTTTGAGGGGGCAGTAGTCCGCACTTCCTAAAATGAAATTATCGTGTTTAACCACAATGGAAACCATAAAGTTATACCAAAAATGAAAAATAAAGAAGCATATGGAAAACATAAACATAATATATATCATATATAAATAGAGTGACATATTAATGGCTACCATTAAAGGTTTTTAAAATAAGATTGAATAATCATCGTTTCGTGAGGCAGAAATTCGCCAACCACAGAAACAGTATGTTCTTTAACCCTTAGATTTAGATGGGTGTAAGTGTAGCTCAAATTATTCTTATAAAAACATCCAAGTATATTGAAGATACTGTAGTTGTTACAAAGTAAATGAATAAAAAGAGTTTATGGGGTTGGAGAAGTAAAATAAAACAAAAGAACAAAAGTGAAGACATCACCTTAAAATCGGGTAACTCTATTAGATTTGAGCTCAAAGTCTTCCTTGGGAAGACTTCTTCCCAACATGAGGCTTCTAAGAGTAAGATAGGGATGTGGAGAGACAAAATGGTCAGGGGTTGGCCGAGCCAAAGGCTTTGAAAGTGTGGGTAAGGTGGTAGAGGTGGGGGCCTTTTATAAGAGGAGAGGAGGGGCACTCTTGGAAAGTAAGGAAATGTTACTTTATTATAGAATGAGTTTAGGATTTTAATGGTCCCACATATATTTTTTTCGAGGAGAAGGTGATAAGGGTTCTAAATAAACCCATACAATTGGTTTTGGACATGTTTAGGTCTTAGATTTTATATTATATCTCCATTTTATTTAAATCGTTAAATACTTAGGTAATGACTACATCATCATGGTGTCATAAATAATTTAATTTATTTAATGTATAAAAATTATAAAACAAATATCTTGATGTAGGAAATCTTTTTATATCTCTAATGAATATTTATAGTAAAAAATATGACTTGTATAACCCCATGTAAAAATTATTTTAGTAAAATAACTCATGTTTGTGACATTTTTATTTTAACATTAAATAAAAAGATATTAATGTCATTTTCCAACTAAAGTGGCTCCATGGGGCCCCAAGTTGACCCATGGATTGTATTGTTCGGCCATGACAAATCCAATATGGGTAGGACATGTGTCGAGTTTATTTCATATTATTAAAACATTATTTTTACCTTAAACTACACTAATTACCTCTAATCGCGATTAAAAACATAAAAGTTACTATTCACCAAAAAATTATTTTAATCCCATTGAACCAAATTTTACTTCTTAATGACAACCATATATGTAGGATTTTTTAAATTCAAAAAACAGAAGTGGTAAAATTTCATTTAAACGAAAAATCTGTTTTTATAAGTACCACTTAGTGGTTTCACTATTCATCAAAAATTGATGTTTTTCAGAAAAATACAAAAAAATTCACCTTAAGCTATATTTGATATTCCGAATTAAAAAATGAAGTCTATTTTACAAAATTAAAAACATATAAGTTTCATTAATTAATTTAATAATTAATTCCCACTGTCAGAGCAAATAACGTGTTTTCATGGAACAATAAGTATCAAAAGATGGACACTAGTTTAAGTCCGATTTCAAAGTGAAATTAATTCCAACAACCACTATTGGATTTAATGGTAAAAATATATTCTAATTTTACTTTAAAACCAATTCAAATTATAATATAATCATATAAATAATTTAGATTAAAAAGAGGGTTTGAATTAAAATACAACATTTTTTACTGTTCATTAAAAAATGAACTTTATCGGAAAAATACCACAAAGTAAATTTTGATGTCCTGATTCTAAAATATAGTTTTATTTGGTCCAATAGAATTCATAAAAGTGACCAAAACAATATTTAATGACGTTTTTCCATCAAAAGGCGATAAGTGAACCTTTAGTGAAAATTATGGTATAAAAGCCTAAAATTGAATTCTTTTCGTATTTTAAGCCTTTATCTTTTATTGGATAAATGTAAAAACATTTAAAAACATATATAATCATATTTTAGTTATTTATATCCATTCCCGCCAATACAACAGCTATGTGTTAACTACCATTTAAAATAATATTATTTTATTACTAGTGTGCATCGTAAGATTTCAATGAAACTCTTTGTTGCGTATCCGGTACGCTATCGAACATAGCAACTACTTTAAAGTAAAATTAATATTTAATTCGAAAATATTAATAAATATGAAAATTATTTATTCTTTATTTACCTGGGATGTTACATCCTTCCCCCCTTTTGGAAATTGCGTCCTCGCAATTTTATTCACTTATCAAAATAAGTGGGGGCATTTATCCCTCATAGCATTTTCAGATTCCCATGTTGCCTCTTCAACCATATGGTTTTTCCAGAAAACCTTTACCTGGTGAATTACCTTATTTCACAACACTTTCTCTCTTCGGTCAAGAATCTGGACTGGTTGTTCTTCATAAGAGAGATTCTCTTCCAACTGAACTACCACTCGGCTCAAAACATGAGATGGATCTGGCATATACATTCTCAACATCGAAACATGAAAAACATTGTGTAATTGAGATAAACTCAGAGGTAAAGCCACTCGGTAAGCAACTGATCCAACTTTCTCCATAATTTCATATGGTCCATTGAACCTTGGACTCATCTTTCCTTTCTTACCAAATCACATCACACTTTTCCATAGAGAAACCTTGAGAAAAACATGACCACCTACCTCGAATGATAGATCTTTCCTCCTGTTATCTGCATAACTCTTCTGCCTGGTCTGAGCTATTTTCATGTGTTTTTGAATCAACTGAACTTTTTATGCCAACTCTTCTATCAATTCTGGTCCCATCATCTTCCTTTCACCCACTTCATCCCAAAAAGCTGGATTTTGACACCGCTTCCCATATAATGCCTCAAACGGTGAAATCTGTATACTAGAATGAAAACTGTTATTATATGAAAACTCAACCAAAGAAAGATGTTGGTCCCAACTTCCCTGATAATCCATCGAACAAGCTCATAGCATATCCTCCAAGGTCTGAATTGTTCATTCGGACTTCACATCGGATTATGGATGAAAAGTTGTACTAAAATTTAATTCAGTACCCAACGACTTCTGAAGGGTTTTACAAAAGTTAAAAGTAAACCTGGGATCACGATCAGACACAATGGAGAGAGGAACTCCAAGTAACCTGACTATCTCTTTAAGATACAAATGGGAAAGTTGATCTAGGTAAAAAGTATCTAGTATAGCAAGGAAATGAGTAGATTGAGTCAAGCGATAAACAATAACCCAAATTGCATTATTACCTTGAGATGTCCTTGGAAATCCCACAACAAAGTCCACAGATATGTTTTCCCATTTCCACTCTGGCAGTGGTAAAGGCTGAAGCATCCCATTTAGTAACTGCCGCTCTCCCTTAACCTGCTGACAAGTCAAACACTTCACAGTAAAATTAACAATATCCCTTTTCTTTCCATCACACCAGTAATACTCCCGCAGATCTCTGTACATCTTAGTACTGCCAGGATGAACTGAAAATGGGGAACTATGAGCCCCACATAACAACTCTCTCTTCAACTGTGAATCACTAGGCACACATAGTCTCTTCCCAATCCTCAAAACACAATCATTATCAATGTTGAATTCAGACAACTTACCCTTCTGAACCAACTCAACCTTTTTCTATAACTCATTGTCTTGCCTCTATCTGATAGAGAAGATTTCACTGATACCTGAAATAAAACAGAAGGACATCCTGAAAAAACAACTTCAATGCCAATGTTCATCAAATCCTTAACCAAAGGATCATGTTCCAAATGCAACATTGTTAATGAAGCATTACTTTTTTGACTCAAAGCATCAGCCACTTTATTTTCTTTTCCCGGATGGTAATGAATTGTACAATCATAATCCTTGATTAATTCCATCCATCTCCTTTGTCTCATGTTCAATTATTTCTGAGTGAATATATACATTAAACTTTTGTGATTAGTATATATTTCACACTTTACTCCATACAAATGATTCCTCCAAATTTTTAGAGCAAAAAAACAGCAGCTAATTCCAAATCATCTGTAGGGTAATTTACCTCTTGAGTTTTCAACTGACATGAAGCATAAGCAATTACCTGATCATTATGCATAAGGAAAAAACCAAGTCCCTTCAACGAAGCATCACTTTATATAACAAACTCACCATTCCTAGAAGGAAGTGCCAAAACTGGAGCATTCACCAATATTCTTTTCAACTCCTGAAAACAATCATCACATTATTTTTTCTAGATAATCTTAACACCCTTCCGAGTTAGCTTAGTCATTGGACTAGATAATAGTGAAAAATTTTCAACAAACCTTCGGTAGTAACCTGCCAAACCATGAAAACTACGGATCTCGGTTACATTGGTGGGTCTTCGCCATTCTTCAACAACTTTTGTTTTAGCAGGATCAACAATTATGCCTTCATTTGTAACAATTTGACCAAGGAAATAAATTTGTTGTAACCAAAACTCACACTTGCTAAATTTTCCATACAGTTTCTTTTCTTTTAAGGTTTTCAAGATAACGTTTAAATTACTTTCATGCTCCTCTTTACTTTTAGAAAAAACCAAAATATCATCAATAAAAACTACCAACATTTTTCACTTGAGTCAACTGAGCCATCACTGCAACAAACTATTTAGTTCTGATTCTGACCATCTCAGGATACTGATTTGAAAGGCCATTTCCCTCCGTATGCCTTCCCAGGAAAGATTCTATGTTTCCTCTATGGAAAACCATTATTATCATAGAAATACCGTAGGTGAAGCATCATGGTAATCTGTAAATGCTATATCATTTCAATTTGTCCATAAAAAATATTTTTGGATAATCATTTAATAGAATTCTAACTCCTAAAGTTATCTAAACTGACCACTGATACCAACTATAAGGCCTCGGCCTTAAACCTTACTTAATATCGAATTAAATGAATAATTCACATTGAGGATCTTTTCAGGTTTAGAGTTTTAGAGAATTAAAACATAACTAATACAAATCAAATATTACAAAGTAGACACTTCTACTAAGTTTCCATAGAATAAAAAACTCTTAAAAATAAACATATCTAGTTTCATGTTTTATATAGCATGACTTTCCCTTGATCCCATCGTTGACCCTACTCAACATTAAGTCCTGTGAAAAACATTTCAAAAAACTTGGGGTGAGCATAAAAAGCTCAGTAAGGGATACACAAAGAATGAAAACTATTAGTTTATCAAAATAACAAGTAAACCATGTATAGATTATCGAAGTAATACTTTTCACCTTTATGAAGTAGTAAAAACTCTTCACTGAATAAAATATCATTACTTACCCTTTTTAACCAAAAGATTACCATAAAACCCATATAAAGATCACATAACATATAAAGGTAACTTGGGACATAAACATACTCAAATGGAATAACCATATGATCGACTTCCACACATATCACTTAATGGAATAGCCATACGGCCAACTTCCATACATACTAAATGGAATAGCCATACGGCCGACTTCAATACCAATGCATTGGAGGTTATAACATAACCACCCATCCTGGTATTCACGACAGCACCTGTTATATTTTTTATCATGTAACCACCCGTCAAATGTCCAAGTACCATTATAAAATCACAAGACATAAAACAAACATAAAGGAAAGAAAACTTTTCCACATTCTGATTACAATATATCACTTAAATATGTTGACATAACAAATCCCTTATAAAAACCTTTTTCAATACCAAAATACATAAAGAGTGTATAGTATTTATTTCATTTTAAAATAACATTATGGCTTGTTGAGGAAGCCAAAGACCAAATAATACTCACGGCGACGGAAAAGGTCATTGTCACCGCATACGTTAAAAGAAACATTCCTTTTGTCATTTTGTAAAATGCTTCGTAGAAAAACATTCCTTTTGTATAAAATTATAATTCAAAAGGGGTTTATACACCATAAAAAATAAAGTTGTGTATAAAATAAAATATGCCTCAATGAAATGAGATTGAGATGAAGTCCCTTACCTCGGGTCCGACTTGACTCGATCATTCTTTAATTTCCTGAAAAAAAAAATTGAGTTAATTTCTATTTTCTTAAGAACATTTTTCAAGTTCATTATTCCTTCTATATCACTTATTTCCTTGTTATTAACATTATGTATTCATTTAAGTTAATAATGTTTGTTTTGTCGATATTTGGTTCTTAAGTCGAAAGTGGACTTCTTACAATTACATGTTGTTCGTGTGGTCAAAGGTTCTTTATATCCAGAATGACATTCCTGATTTGGATATCATATATATCATATATATCTAGAATATACATGTATTTATAATATCACATAATAATTTATAGTTGAGAAATGAAATGCACCGTTCATGGAGACGGTAAGCCATACGTACGCATGAATGCTACTTTCATTTCTATGTCATATTAATGGAATTAAAACTAAATGAGGGGTATTTATAGTTTAATTACAGAATTATATTAATCATTTATATGTAACATAAATCATATATATCCATTATATATATGTACTTATAATAGTACATTACATTTGGGGATAAGAAATGAAATGCACCGTTCATAGAGATGGTAAGCCGTACGTACGCATGAACGCTACTTTCATTTCTATCTCATACATTAATGGAAATAAATAATAATGATATAGAGGTATATTATAATTCCAGTATAAAATCATATATAATAACATTAAATCTATCCTTTATACATCCCACGTATGGCATTAACGAATCACATCACTTTGAGGGGGCGGTAGTCATCACTTCCTAAAATGAAATTATCGTGTTTACCCACAATGCAAACCATAAAGGTATACCACAAATGAAAAATAAAGAAGAATAAGGAATAAATAAACATAATTTTATATCATATATAAATAGAGTTACATCTTAATGGCCACCATTAAATGTGTTTAAAAGAAGATTGAACAATCATCGTTTCGTGAGGCAGAAATTCGCCAACCACAGAAATAGTATCTTCTTTAACCATTAGATGTAGATATGTGTAAGTGTAGATCAAATGATTCATATAAAAACATCCAAGTATATTTAAGATACTGAATTTGTTACAAAATAAATGAATAAAAAGAGTTTAGGGGGTTGGAGAAGAGAAGTAAAACAAAAGAACACAAGTGAAGACATCACCTTAAAATCGGGTAACTCTCTTCAATTTGAGCTCAAAGGATTTCTTGGGAAGACTTCTGCCCAATGTGAGGCTTCTAGGAGTAAGATAGGTATGTGTAGAGACAAAATGGGCAGGTTTTGTCCAATACAAATGCTTTGGATGTGTGGGTAAGGTGGTAGATGTGGGGGCCTTTTATAAGAGGAGAGGAGGGGCACTCTTGGAAAGTAAGGAAATGTTACTTTATTATAGAATGCGTTTCAGATTTTAATGGTCCCACATTGATGTGTTTCGAGGATAAGGTGATAAGGGTTTTATATCCACCCATCCAATAGGTCTTGGACATGTGTAGGTCTTAGATTTGACATTATCTTTCCATTTTATTTAAATCGTTAAATAATTAGGTAATCACTGCATCATCATTATGTCATAAATAATTTTATTTATTTAATGTCTAAAAATTATAAAAAAAATATCATGATGTAGGAAAGCGTTTTATCTTTCCAATTAATATTTATATTCAAAAATCTGACTTGTATAACCCCATGTAAAAATTGTTTTAGTAAAACAACTCATGTTTGTGAAATTTTTATTTTAACATTAAATAAAAATATATTAATGTCATTTTCCAACTAAAGTGGCTCCATGGGGTCCCCAAGTTGACCCATGGATTGTATTGGTCTGCCATGACACATCCAATAAGGGTAGGACATGTTTCAAGTTCATTTCATATTATTAATACATTATTTTTATGTTAAACTACACTAATTACCTCTAATCACGATTAAAAACTTAAAAGATAATATTCACCAAAAAATTATTTTAATCCCATTGAACCGCATTTTACTAATTAATGAAAAACATGTATGTTGGATTTTTGAAATTCAAAACACAGAAGTGGTAAAATTTCATTTAAACGAAAAATCAGTTTTTATAAGTACCACATAGTGGTTTCACTATTCATCAAAATTGAATTTTTTCAGAAAAATACCAAAAATTCACCCTAAGTTATATTTGATATTCTGAATTAAAAAATGATGTCTATTTTAAAAAATTCAAAACATATAAGTTGCATTAATTAATTTGATAATTAATTCCCGCTGTCAGAGCAAATAGCGTGTTTTCATGAAATAATAAGTATCAAAAGATTGACAATAGGTTACGTTCGATTTCAAAGTGAAATAAATTCCAACGACCACTATTGGATTTAATGGAAAAAATATATTATAATTTCAAATTAAAACCAATCCAATGATAATCTAATAATATAAATAAATTAGATTAAAAAGAGGTTTTGAATTAAAACACAATTTTTTTCACTGTTCATTAAAAAAATGAACTTTATCGGAAAAATACCACAAAGTAAATTTTGATGTCCCGATTCTAAAAAAGAGTTTTATTTGGTCCAATAGAATGTATAAAAGTGACCAAAACTATATTTAATGACGGTTCAGTATCAAAAGGAGATAAGTGAACCGTTAGTGAAAATTAATGTATAAAAGCCTAAAATTGAATTATTTTCGTATTTTAAGCCTTTATCTTTTATTGGATAAATTTAAAAACATTTAAAAACATATATAATCTTATTTTAGTAATTTCTATCCATTCCAACCAATACAATGGCTATGTGTTAACTACCATTTTAAATATTATTATTTTATTACTAGTGTGCAAAGTAATATTTCAATGAAACTCTTTGTTGCGTATTGAGTTCGCTATCGAACATAGCAACCCATTTAAAGTCAAATTAATATTTAATTTGTAAATATTAATAAATATGAAAATTCTTTATTATTTATTTACCTGGGATGTTACAGTAAACTCATTGTTGCATGCCTCAATCATAGCTGGATTAGGTAGTGATGATTATATCATATAATATTTTTTTCATGGCATAAAACAACACGATGGTGTATAAGACATTCCTATAATATACTATATGTGAGAGGATGACCTTTATCTAATATAGACCAAAGGAATAATGTGGTAATGTTATTTCCATTATAATAAAATTTTATATAGTATATTATTATTACAATACTAGATTAAAAATTATTTGGGAAACAATAATTATTAATTTTGTTATCTAACTGGATTTTTTATTAAGTCCCAATAGACCTTAATATTAAACATATAATTTCTAGTTTCTATGAATTTGTACACGAAATGATACATATTACCCTTAACATAATCCCAATGTGGGATGATCAAGTTACATGAAGTTATTTAGGTTGGAATGTCATTTCCAAATTCTATCATATAACTCCTTGATATATTGAGTAATCTCCCCAATACTGAAATTCAAACATGGATTTCTTCTAAACATGCCCCCATGCATCATAAAGTCTATATAGGGTTATTTATATTGATTTAATATGATTTATTCAACCCATAAACCTCATAATAAATCCACAATAAAATAAAATATCATACAAATGGTGGATCAAACAGTAATTTCTATGGATTTCATTTCTAATTAAGTAAGGGAAGACAATGTATGACATAATATTTAGATAAGGTAAATTTTTCATTACCCATAAAATTATATTGTTTTATCATTGACATGTTTTGTTAATATTATGTATGATTTAGTTATGTGATTTACCATATGTCGATAAAACATTTATTCATAATCGATTTAATTATATTATATCCTACTCACTGTAGTTCAATTATTTATGTGATTGTGGTCTTTCACCCTAAAATAAGTAATGCATAAGATATAAAAAATAATAATTATAAACCCCTTTATGAGTTTATATAATGGGTAATTTATTGACAAGAAAACATATTAAACTATAATTAAAAAGAAAAAATCTGTTTGTTAGTCTTTACATCTGTTATAACATTTCACTTATCCAACTATATATCACCTTAGTTGGTATCATCTCAGTCCAGCCTTGAAATTCCTCCCCATGCCTTGGTGTGGTCCTTTAATTACTCGTATTTATTAATCAAACATAAATGATTAGAACCAAAGGATTTGTTAAATTTATGTAAATATACTACCTTGTACATGAAGGTCCTATATAATAAATGAGGGAGGGATGACCTGAAATAAATCATTATAATTTAATAATTAATAATTTCAAAACCATTTTATGAAAAAGTTAAAATAAATTTAAAATGTACAAAAGGTCTTGGAAAAACATTTTAACTCTCTTACACATGAGACATATTTGAAAAATGAAACAAGATAAAAATCATTGATACTTATTCTTTATTAAAATGATTAACATAATATCTTTAATTAATTATTTAATTAATTCCATGTTATCATAATGAACACCCAAATTCTCATAGGGACACCTGTCATAAATATAATGATGGAAAATAATTAAAAAAAAATCAAGATTATTACAATAAATTAAAAGATACTTTAATAATTTTATAAAAACATTATTAAATTTTCATACACAATATATTTTAATCAATATAATAATGTTTTAATATTGTAATATTAATTTTTTTATAATTTAATTATATCATTTTTTGGGAGAATACATGATGTGAACATACATGATATACACCATTCACCTTGACATTCTTTTACCAACGATACATCCCAAGAAAGTTAGTGTGTACCATCTATAGACCACATGAACTACAATATATAACTACATTCTATGTACAATTCTTTCCATTTGTCTACAAAACACACAATAAAAACATCATTTTCATAATATGCAATACCATATGACAAGTACTCCAGCTACACACTATGTTTATTTCTTTTTATATTTCTATGTGACTTGCTAAATGGGTTGGCAATCCCTTTAATCATGATTAATAATGAACTAAATTCTTTATACAACTACTACATATTTTCTATTTCATTTTTGATCCGGTATTCCAATCACAGATGGTTTTGACCATGCATTTTACCACATGATTTTTGTAAATATAGAAAATAATCCATATAGACTACATAACATGTACCCTACTGACAGAACATGTAATATGAAATGTATTGTGTCGTAATGGATGAATCTATTTGTGGTGTGCAATAAATTCATTTCATGTAAGTAATTATTTGTATGTCTCGTATAGCATGACACAACTAGAATATGTTAAAATGGGTAAAATATGTGTAATGAGGTTATACATTGCGTAATCCAGTCTTACTCGAAAAATATTTTGAACTTCTCTATGTTATCTCGTGTATTTTTGATCTATTATTAGTCCCTTATGAAAATTAAATTCAAATTGATGATAATTTATGTATTGAAATAATGTTAAATAAAATTATATTCAATAATGAATAATTATTGAAATAAAAATATAGTATATATTTCTTAAATAGATCAAAAATAAATTAAATAATTACAAATTTGAAATATGACTGCTCTTATACAACTTGAAGGCTCCAGGTGTAGTGGAAACACCAAGTAGGGAAATAAAACATATTATAATTATCAAATTTTTGAATCATTCACAATATTTTTCATTATGTGTATAACATGACCAATCAAAATTGTCCATTTAATATTTATATAGAATATTGGAGTGAATATAAAGATGATACTTTGATTTTAAATATACAAATAATATATTTAGGATCAGAGGATATAGTTACCTCTTTATGGAAGATTATATGTTGATGATTTTGAATGTACAGAAAACCTTATATGATTATTTTTGATGCATTGTATGGATCATGGTGCAAATCTCTCTAGCTATGATCCACACATGCTCATTAAATCATCAAATGGTGCCAATCGATTTCTAAGTACTGACATAGTGAATCAATCATCTTAAATAATTTATCTTGATCACATAAAGGTCCATTGAGGTTAATGGAATATGTGAAGTAATTCTTATTAATTAGTGGAAGATTGGAGGATTAACAGGGATATTATTCAATTATTTTGTAATGACTCTTAACTCATGATTCTCAATTAATGATTTACCCTACATAATAGACATAATAATCTATTTATAGTTCTATGGATTAAATAATAACAATATTTAATTGTGTACTAGAACATAAATATTATAATAATCATTATTAATCTCCATGAAATAAAACACCAACAATAATAATATTACAATATTTGGAAATCACTAACTCACCTAATGAGAAATACTATTTTCCAACATACATATACATATATATATTTACCATTATACACGATCATGTTCGACACCAACTCCTCATCAATTTTTGAATATTTAATTTAATATATAATTAAATATTTCATAAAAAATGTATATATTTTTTTTCAACCAAGCATGAAAATAATTATTTCTTTATTTTGAGAATAATATCTATTCCTTTAATTAAATTCAAATTGGATTTAAAAAAGATCAATAGAAAAATTTGTGTCTGACGCACTACGATTATTTGTTTTTGGAATTATTTAGGACTAAATATATTCCATGATTATAATCTAGATATTATTCAAGGAACCCAAATTAAATAACATAATGTCATAATGTTTATATCAACATATGAAAAATCAATGTTCAATATAATCAATTTCCCATAATATCTAATCAAAAATGTTTTACATCCATGTCATCGACCTATATTCTCGATAAGTATTTCTTTGAATCTATTAAATAGACATGCCATTATTTAAGGTAAATTTAATTTAATGTGATAGTTATATTTAAATAAACCATCTGAGATATCAACATTTATAAATATGGAAGGGAAAATCATTCATTGAGTTATCCAATAATAACATGTTATTTGTGATACACCAATTTAATCCTACTTCCCAAAAGCATACAATATCATGGATTTTCTCATCATATCTATGTTTGTGAGTTATGAAATAAATTAATTATAATATAAATTTATAAGGACCATTACACATACACATGTATAACAATATCTAATGAAATCAAAACATATTTAATTTCAACTAGTGGGTTTGTTCTCATAATCTCCCATCTTGGAGATTACCTAGTGTAACCTTCATGAGGAGAAACCCCATATTCTTAGGAATAATCTTATTTCATAGTCAATATATTATATTGCCTATAATAATATGTTATATAACCATTGGACTATTACTATTAATATAATCATGGAATGTCATCCTTCTCATCATATTGGGGAATAACTATGACATTATTAATGTGATAGTCACCTAATGAAATAATTACAATAATTTCATGTAGAACAATGAAAAATATATAATAAGTTTTTTATTTAATATTCATAATGATAAAATATAATTGTTAGAAAAGTAAAATCAGATGTTTCTAGAACACTAACTAGATCATTATGCACACCCCATACGAAATTCATGCCTTATTTAACTAGGTGTTATTAGGTCACACAAAATAAAATTAACTCTCATCACTTTAGGTATCCTTCACTTTTCATAGAAATATGAGGCAACGTATTTGATTCATCGAATAAGGGGATAATGAAGGGATTCAAAGTTCATCACATAGGATTTTAAGGATCCTTACATAACTATTAACATTCTTATTACAAAATGACATTATTAATCATTAGAAAAATAAAAATCATATGATAATTACTTTTTTAAAGGCCAGATATATCTTATTCTCATCCCATATTCTTTGAATTCTCATCACATATGGCATATTAGGCTCGTCATTTCGATCACCCCAGGCTCATCACCTAATATTGAGTTTTTTATAAGACAATAGGGGTTGACATTATATAATCAGATGTGGTTTCTGTGTCCATAAAACAAGGGATGGATATATATACACTCAATCACATAATGGAGAGTCATGATTTAATTTTATTATAATAATTTAAACATACTATTATCTTGTACTATTCAGTCATATGATAACATAAAATGAGAATAAATAGAAATGTTCTCTTAATGCATGGGTCTGAACATGTTAATATCATGTTGGGAAGAAAGTATATTTTAAATTCCTTTAAAAAATTGTGATAGGGTTTGTGATAGGTTTTACATGGTTTAGAAATATTATTAGGCTTAGTGATACCACCTATCATGTGGGATATGTAATAGTGGTAATTTATGGATTTGAACTCAAACGGGAATCTAATGCATTCTAATAAAAAATAGGAATCAAAAACCACATAGTTTATGTTCACAGTTTAAAATTATATGACATGACCACACGATTTAGTTTATTATAATGAGGTAAGTTTTATTATGATACAAAAGGATCAACAATAATGGATGGTTTGGGGATCATTCTTTCATTTTCTTATATACTTATCAGGAATTTGGATATCACGACAATTTATTTCATATGTGTTTTTTCTGGTCATGTTCTATGGATAGACATGTACATATGGATTCTCTATGTACAATTCATTATGATTCAGTCCAGGTGATGATATAGAATATGCATATGAGAAAAATGTATATAGACTGTCTAGAAAATTATAAATGAAAAAGGGATTTATAATTAGAGTCCATCAATATCATTTTGTATAGGATCATTTTATAATTAATTAATGATCAATATGTTTTGGGTCCCACGTGCACTCAACCATCACACAATTAATTTCAATGAAAGGAGGATTCCAGAATGTGTCCCTGGTATGGGCTTCACACAAGATGTGTGTTGTGTAATGTTTAAAGTTTCACATGAAATGTTCTTCAAGGATTGTTCATTTTCATAGATGTCCATTGTAGGGGTTTCACAAAACTTATATACTTCATAAATTATAGCATTATATAATAATTAATTCTAAAGTGAGAACTGTGATATTTTTTAGAAGGAGTCATGAGGAAGAAGATAAAACATAATCGAATTCCATGAAGTACTTATAAAAGGAAATTTTCTCAAGTTTCTAAAATATGGGGTTCTATTAAAGCCGTTAGGATTGTAGAAATTATGATAGAGTGTGCCTTATGATTGGGGGAATCTGAATTCATAATAAAAAATTTTAACCACCACAATAGCGAATTAATTGTATATTTATTAGATTTAGGTGAATGTATAATGTTTGGTATATGAATTTATCATATGATCATATGCTTTTTGTACTATAAGGTGCCCTGAATTCTATTTTTAAAACTATGAGTTTCATTCTATTTTTGTCTTTGATGCAGAACTATTTCAAAATCGCATATTTATTCATGCATAAGATTTTTCCACATGAACTCGTATTAGATGAATTATTAATCACCAACATAATAATAATTAAAAGGATTAATTAGCTCTAAAAATGAATCAACAATGACTAGAGTAAATTAATATTAACATTTTAATGAAAACATTATCACTATAAATCAAATAATGAATATTATAATCAATTAGAAATAAAAATATATTCCAAAAAAATTCACCATAAAAGAAGACTCAAGAGATAAATAGAAAACTTTATTCTAGACAAAACCATTGGGGATATAATATTTATTAGCCACTCAATGTTGAAAAAAAATCTTCAAATTTTAGAAACATTTACACCTAATACATATACATACTAATACACAAGGATATTTATTGTTTTGGAACCTAATTGACAAGAAGTCTATTTTGAATGTGTCTTTTCATCAAAAAAGAAATTAATCATATCACATTATAAATTATGGTGATTGACCTCCAATTCTTAATTAGACAATAAAAAAAATTTTATAAGAAATTATATCATTTTGAGAAGATATTTTCTTGGTAAAAGGGTTCATTAAACTCACATTGGTATCTGAATGTTGTTTCCAACATAAAGAGGGTTAGGTTCAGACTTCCTTCAATGTAAATATGATGATACTTTTATGATAATAAAGTAATAATAATTCATATGTAATCTCTGAAACTTGTCAAGTGATACTTTATAAAGAAAGGTGCAGAGGGTGGGATACTGATTGTATTGAGGTTTGGTTGGGAATAAAGATGTTACTGGGGGAAGAGATATTAAAAATACACCCAATTGTATGTTAGATGATAATTTAATGATCTAAAATGTTTGAAATGTCATGATGAATTCACCCATACAAGATATAGTATGTATAAGTCGAATTTTTTTTGAAGACAATACTTTGGATTACTGTTCATTGGTGTGAGGTTATTAGATGCTAAATTGTTTGAAGGTTATAATGTTATTTTGGAACATGAGAAGATGAAGATACTGGTTTCACTTAGACTAATAATCCACCAGGAAAATCTCTTTGATGTTGGATTCTGGTAAGGAATGAATTTGATACTAAAATAGGTTAATCAAATTTATTGATCCACTGATCATTATAGTGACCCAAAAACTAATCATTTCATGCATTGATAATTATAAAAGGAAATAAGATGCATAATTATTTTATTATATATTTACTGGACTGAAGAAGTGTTTGAAGATGCTAAGACCTCTGAAAAATAAATAATAGATTAATCAACAATATGGTTAAACATATTCAACTGGATGAATTATTGGACCATTGGACTAAGAATGATAAAAGAAATATGATATGTTTTTCTTTAATTGGATAATTAGAAGTGAAATATAATTGTTTCATTATTTCATCAATATGTTCATGATTCATCAAAAAAATATGGGGTGAAAAATACTAGATTGTAGGTGAAACTAATTTATTAGAGGAATAAAGTGGTAGATTCATCAAACACATGTTGACACTAAGAAAACTCCATCAGATGCAGAACTTGGTTAGATGCAAGATCATCATTTTAATGAAAATAAAGAAAGAATAATTTTTCCATGTAGATGAAATAATTCAAGGGGTAATTTGAATATTTTTATAGTTTTTATAGTTTTTCTGATTGAATAAGTATTAAAGTTGATTTTTATGTACTTTTGAAAAGTTTTTTTATCATTATACATTGAAACGGTGTTTATGGATGAATTATTTAAAAGATTTTTTATTTTCAACTATCCAAGAAAATTGGAATGATATAATTTTAGTTGGTTTTGAGAATAATAATGAGGTTTCATATATTTTCATATCATCAGTTGGTATTGAGAATGTTAATTAATAATTTATTTTTTATATTTATCTTCATTATAATGAATAAATTAAAATGACAATAATAATTGGAATGATGAATGATATGAAAGTGTAATGAAAGCTGAAGATGCGAGAAGACTTCTAATTTTTCAAGAAGAATCATGGAGAGTTTATAAGTGTGGACGAATTCATAGATGTATTCAAAATGGGATTGATATTATAAGATAACGAAAATTGGTTAAGAGGGAAAACATTTCAAATTCCCACCTAAAACATTTTTTTCCTACCTATTAAATGAAGGATGTACATCGTACATTCTATTAGATCATAATAATTTACACATGTGGTGGAAGAGAGAGATATTCTAAAAGTTCCTAGGGAGAGGATGTTTCCAAAGTGAGAATTAAGGACGTATTTTTATAAAAATATGAATAAAGAGGAAGATTGTCTTCAGTGTTTACCGGAACAGACTGAGAAATAAAAAATAGATTTTTAAAATTGAGACAAAAGAATCTTAGAATTGTTTCGTTTGTATTCTGGATGAGTTATATATTTTTTGTCTAAAAAATTGGACCAGAAAACATGACTAGGGAGTGAAACTGAGTATCATTATGAATTCTAGATAATTTCATACAATATATTGTTTAGGAAAATGAGGAGTTATTTTAAAGATCATATTTTTCATAGTTGACAATGAAAAAAATAAAAACCATTAAAGAAACTGGTTGATGTTTCATAACATGTTACAAAAATTTATTTACATTATTTTGGGCTACATGAATTACATGCACAGTTGTATTGAAGATATTTCTATAAAATTGTGATGACATATCCTACTTGTTGTTTCCACATAAAATGACACTTTTCTATTGGATTGTGTGGTATTGGATTATTCCCGACCTATAGCATGGACATAGAAGCACTACTTGAGTAGCGAACCATGTAAATAACATTATTCCTGTATTTTTAGGATTAATTGTTTTTCTAAAGGGATTATTCTTTAATTATAGGGGAATGCTATTTCATAATAATAGAAAACATAAAATGAAAATATGTCACTTATTCACGACCTCCCCTTCTCAGAGGCACATTTATCCTGAATAGGAAATCTCAATGGGTATTAAAGACATGGTTCCCTTTTCTTACAAATTGTTTATATTTTTTAGGAGAAGTTGGGATGCATAATATAAATTATGTAAATTGAAAGGGTATTTCAATCTTTTATAGTATTGAATATCATATCTGTAAATATTGAATGTTACTTTCTCTTATGTCTATTGGGTATGATGTTCACGAAGGTTCAATTGATGGATTTCCTCTAATTGATGGTAAATTTCCTTCTATATCTGTTGATAAAAAGATTTTTGAGAATTATGGAAGATCCAAAAATGATTTACTCCAATTGATTTATTAATGTGGGATTCTAAGAGTGAAGGGTTTTTTTAACTAACAATTTTATCTTGGATAAACTGAAGAACATTTATGAGGGAAATAAAAAATTTAATAAGGAAAAGATACAAATATGTTGTATAGAGTATGAATATCTCATAATGGGTGAGTATGAATATTGTGGAAACATAATTAATAGTTTGATTGATATAGTTTTCCGACAAAATTTCTTGGTGAAATGTTGGAGGAATATACTATTTTTTATAATATATTGAAAATTAATCATGCCATGTTGGATGCAAAAGTTTCTTCATTAGAAGATAGAGATCACAATAAATTATATATAGATAATTTTTCTAGTAACCCAGTTACACATTAATTTATAATGGATAATGTTATCAAAGGAAAAAAATCTGATTGATAAATTTCATTCATGGCTATCAAGAAGGAAAATCTTAAGAAATATCTTGAAGATGAATAAGTTATAGATTGTAATTCTGAAAATGTGGTATGCAGAAATATTGATAATATTTTCACCTTATTTTATATAAATGTGAAAATAAGTACATGAAAGTATAATGGTAAACATACCTTAAATTGGTTTGAATTTTTATTTGTTGGGATTTTTTTAGGATTTTACCGTGATGAAATAATTAATACAATATTAAGGAATATGATATAAGGAAGCAGATATCATGAACGAAATAGGTTGATAAGACTAAACCATATTTAAATGGGAAAGATAAAATGATATCCAAATCCAGAAGGATAATCACTCCGTCTTAAGAATATGGAGAAGAAGACATTGAAGATTGATTTGAAAAGTCTGCTGAGAAAGTTGGAGAGAATAATTTTATTGAAAAAATTAACAATGAATTGTTCAGAATCAACAGTTCTAAAAAAGAATAAAATTTACTATAATATCATCTGAATGAATAATTGAAATAAATCATGAGAATGATTGGGTGGCTTAGGAACGAAACCAAGAAGATAAAAATTAAAAATTAAACAATACATAATCATGAAATTTTTCTTGACGTGAAAAATAATCTGATGTATTGTATTTTTTATTGAAATAAATCTATAGAGAAAGAAATTAATTAGAATGAACACGAGTATGTAATGTTGAATTAAAGAGAAGAAGATTTGGATCTTGTCGAGAAAATAATTATAAAGTTGAGTTGTGGGTTACAAGATTTCACAACTCTATCTAAGAATTTGGTGAATGTAATGGAAAATGTAAACCTGAGAAAGAAAAAAACATTCATTCAATGGAAGAGGTGAAATATAAATTTTTTTATGAGAACAAAAATACTATAAAAGTTATGTATTTGACCATGAAGAAAAAACTTGATAAGTTCGATGTTTCCAAAAATTATGATTCTGAAAAAGTTCCTACAACATCATGTTCGGATAAGGCTAAATAAATTAGCTGAAGAATAATGCTTTAATTGTGGAAAATATATTGGTGGTCAATAATGATATGATGATAAGGATAATAATGATGTTGTGAAATATTATTACAAATCTTTATATCATGGATATTTTAGAGGAAATTATTCTTTTTATGGATATTATTGGTATTATGATGGATTTGGGAATATGAAAAACATACACTAGTTTAATCAATAAAATTACAAACAGTACATAAATTATAGAAGGAATATTATGAAGGTAATTCAGTACACTCAATGAAATAATACTGAAAAAAGATGTTTTTATAATGTTGTATATGGTTTGTGTAAAATTTGAGATTTGGTTCCAAATTCATCAAAATAATTGATAAAAATTTGAAAAACCTAGAAATCATAAAATGTGTATACAGTTTGGTTACAAGTAAATGTAATGTTTCTTAACAATTCATAGAAGTAAGATCTGAACAAAGGTAATAGGAAAGGAAATGATCTTGTTGTTGAGACCTCTCCAAATATTATAAAAGGATAAGAACTATTGATATTGGATAGTAGGGGTTATTATCAAATTACAGGAGAAATAAAATTAATAAAAAATGTGAAATAATTCAAATAAGGAACAATTAATTTCAAATATAATGAATTTATTATAACGATGGTGCTTGATTATCCATCATTAGAGAAAAAAAATCCAATCCATAAATATTTTTTTGATGAGAAAAAATTATTTTCATAGTGTTTCACATCATTATGGTAAAGGAAAAAATTTATTTTCTAAAAATATGGGTTTTTAATTGAAGGAGAGGAATATGGAATTATTGTTACAAGAGGTGTACATAAAAAATGATACTTGTTCTAAGATAGTGAGGGTCAAAACACTAGTTACTTGAGTATGATAGAAGATAATGATTTTTGGAAAAAAAATATGATACAAACGTTTCATAGAATGAAATGAAACTTATGTAATGGAGACAATTTCTGGTATATTTATATTATTTTAAGAAGAAGATTTTTGTATTTCAAAATATGTAAAAAATCACATATTACAAAGGCTTCAAAAAATAAATTTGATATTGGTTCAAATTGACCCATGAAACGTATTCATTCTGATATCAATGTTCCAATGAGAAAAAAATCAACTCCTCAAGATATGTAACTCATGAATTTCGATGTCTATTTTACCTTAATTACTTTTGTTATGTTTATTAAACATAATTCAGATTCTATGAAAATGTTCAAAAGTTTCCTGATGAAGTATGACAAGGAATGTTAGAACATAATAACGAATTTTAAAATATATAGTAACACCCCAATCTTACATGATACGTTTCCCTTTGAATAATACAATAGCATGTGTTATATGCAACATCGAGTTCTAACACACCACAACCAATCAAACTAGATGTTATGAATAGTAATAACAACTTTTTGAAATTTTTTAAATTTTATCTTTCAAAATGGACTTCATTTTTGGATTCGGAATATCAAAATTATCTTATGGTGAATTTTGGGTATTTTTTTGAAAACGTCCAATTTTTTATGAATAGTGGAAAATACAAAACTATAATTAAAAACAACTTTTTAATAAAAATAATTTATAGTCCTAAATTATAAAATTGAGTGGTTTTAATGTATAATTAGATTATTTTTTACCATAACATCCAATTTTGTTCATCGGATGCAATTTCACATTTTATCTGGACATAAACAAGGGTCAATCTTTTAGTAGTTAATATTTCATAAAAACAATTTTTGTTTTTACAAGGTGAATTAATTTTAAATTAAATTCTGCAAATTATATGATTTTAATTTGGAAAAACTGACTCCCTAATTAAAATCAAGAGGTCCAAATTTTGTAAATAATTAACTATTATTTTTATACATTTTGAATAATTACATTGGTAAATATTTTATTTATCATGGTTATAGGGTAAATCCAATAAATAAGTGTAAAAATTTAATATTGTAATAATATTAAATTAAATAAAATGTGTCCTATCTATATTGTATGATACATGTCCGACCATGAGAATATTTGTGTCAATTTTTGTACCCCATGGATCCACTTGTATGTGATAGTGACACTTTTAATTATGTTAAAGTAAATACAAAAATGACATAATCATATATCTTTTAGTAAAACAACTATTACATAGAGTTATACATGATATATCTTTGACTATAAATATTTATTAGAAAGATAAAAATATTTCATACATAATGGTATTTTATTTATAATTTTTATACATTTAATAATTAAATTTATTTATGACACAATGATGATTTAGTATTTTCGTTATTAAAGAAAGAATCAAATAAATGGGTTTATAAATATTAAAATAAAAATATTTTGAACGTTTTGATTTCGTCCATGAATATTCTAGGTTGATATGACATTTTAGATTGCATTAAATAAATTTATTTCAAAATAACTATGTTTTTTTGACTTTAACAAAAATCAATTATTAAATAGTGTCAAAATTGACAAAAAATAGTTTTTAAAACGAATATTATATTATTAATTGATATAATTTTCCTAAAAATTTAATGATCGGCCAAAGGACTTATATGATGATACTTAAAAAATTAATGAACCACTTGGGTTTATATTGGTAGTTTATAGTAAGCTTATTAACAAAATAATATAAAAATACAAAGAGACTTGGTAAATGTCAAACTAATTAACTAAGAGTTAAATCTAAAAGATAAGGTTAATATAGTGACCCAAACCTGTCTAAAATCTATTGGTCAAGTGGTTTTAGACCTATCCCCACCTTATACTTTATATAATCTAATTTGGATCCATTATAAAAAGAAAATTATTTTACTATAAAATAATATTTCTAGCTTTTCCTAAGGTGCCCCTCACTCTGCTTATAAAAGGGCACATACCCTTCTATCTAATTCACAACTTCAAAGCCATTTGTATCAGCCAAGCCCTACCCTAATACCCTCTAAATTTTCCTCCCTTCATCCTAGATACGTTACATTAGTCATAAATCCTTCTTAAGGATCACTTTTGATCAACTCAAACGGAAGAATCCAAACAATTGGTAAATATTTCATCAACTATTTCGAGTTCCTTTGTTTGTTCACTTATTATTTCATTTTAGTTTGAATTTTAAAATAATAACTCTAGTATCATCTATATAATGTTATGTCATTGTAAATATGGTACAACCATATTTATTATTCAATCTATCCTTTGAATGACATGTCACCATACGTGCGTACATACGTCTTATTGTCACCATGACGTGGTGTAATCGTTATTCAATACATTATTATTTGGATGGGTATACTAATGATATGTAATTGATGTAAATAATAAATATATCATGATAATGATTCTAAATATATATGATATACCATCCAACTATATATTATTTTAATATCAAAATAATGATATTGTCGCTCGTGCGTACGTACAGATTACCGTCTCCACGAACGCGATGAGATTCATTCCGCATTGTATCCATTGAAGACTAATATTCATTAGATGATTAAAAATAATGTTTAAAGACCTGATATAATTTTTCATATGAATATGATACATACCATCCATAACAATTATGATTCAAATAAAAAACAATATAAAGGAAAATGAATCCTTTAACACCAGAAACAATGATAATACTAAGATATTATTAACAGAGCAATGTTAAAAGATCATATATGATATCATATTAAAGTATATGATTATTGAATAATTTAATAAAAATTATTTCACCATTATACAAGAGTTTACCCTACCCTAAACCAAGGAAAAGTACATAGTAAGGGTTTATTTCACAATCTCTTCATTGTCTGAGGTTTTTTATATGTAATTATCTACTGGGAACTCTTTATCATCCACATCCATGTTTCTTAAAAATATATTTTAAAACATTTTTACTATTTAATAGACAATGGGTTCAAGTCATTTATACCCTTGTTTTACTTTTATAATTGTTTTATAAAATAATCATTCCATTGTTTTCCAAACAAGGTCCTTTTTAACCATTTCGACAAAATTTAGGTATGAATGTTTTTAACTTATACGGATACTGTAGCTATATTACATCAATATAAAATCTTGGAAGCTTCCCTTATAGACATATAAAATAATTTTCAAAATAAATTATTCCGTTATAATTATGTGACTCTTAAATGATTTTAAAATATAATGATATCTTTCTCTAAAAAAGGTTTTGATTTCATCTATGTCAACATCCTTTGATGGATATTAAGTTTATTTGAAGTTGACATATTTTGATACAAAACTTCTATATTGTATGGAAGGTTTTGTGATATGTATGACTATGGATCTGCTATTTGTATAGGATTTATGGTTTATGGTTAAAGTATTGACATTTCTTATGCTAGTTTTTATATGAATGTTTATGTTCTATTTCAACCTTTGTATTTGAGAATGTATTGGACTTAATAAGTGATCGGTGGAGCCCACTATATCTCCTCGATGCATCGGTAGGTCTCATGAGGCAACTATACAAGGAATTGGTTGAGGCCCTTCCAAATTTGATATATGGTTTTGGTCGAGGCCTTAATCATTTTTAGAAGTCTTGGCCGAGGCCTTGAAAAAATGTTTTAGAATGCCCGACATTATACATTCCCACATTATGGAAATAATATTGATTGTTCATATGATCATTTTACTTGTATAATACCCATGGTTATGTTTTATTATGGAATTATTTACTCATCTCATATTCCTTCCATAAAAGTATTCATGATTATTATTTTTAAAGGCATGTGGTTTGAATTATTCACCATGCTTAATATTTATTTTATCTTCCACTGTATTGCTTACCCTTACTGAGCATTTTTGATCACCCCTTTTGTATGATTCATTTTCCCAAGATATGTAGAAGTTATTAATGAGTGACTGGTAGGCATTATCTAAGAGGATTGAATGTTTCCAATGGAATAAATTCTTGTGGTATTTTTTTCACGTTGTAATGTTGAACTTATGTATGAATATTGTATCTAATAATACTTAACTAATCGGTCATTTGAGACATGATTTCCTTGTGATCATGGCAATGTTAAGTAATAATGCACCGACTCTGGGTAACTAGGGTCGGGGCGTTACATATACAATGTTGGTGAATAAATTAATTCATAAGTTTACTGTTATCTTCAGTCACATGAAATTTAATATGAATTCCATACAACATACACTCCTTCAAAATGGTGTTGCTGAATGGGAAAGTAATAGAAGTTTGGTTTAAACAGGGTGAACTTTATTATTTGAAAAATGTCTCTCTCATTACATTTAGATTAAATACATGATCACAACTATTTATATTAAAAAATGATTTTTACGTAGGCTAAGATAAAATATAATTCCATATGAAATGTTTAATGAAAAAACTCAATGTTCGAGACACTTAATTCTTTTTGGGAGACAACACATCATAAAGTAGAATGCGGGAAACCATGTAAATTTGAAGATGGTAGGTGAAGATGGAATGTTTCACAGATATTATATAAATGGAAGAGGATATAGTTGTCTAATAAAAAAATACCGTATTCTACTCTATTGATGTAAAAGTTTCTAAAAAATCAGAGAAAAATACTGATTTTTTTAATGATATGAAATTTGATTTTTGTGTGAAAATAATGGTTAATAGTTCTAATAAGGATATAGAAAATTCCCATCCTACACAAGATAAATTATCAGACTCATTTATTTCTAGTGATGATGATGAGTCCTTAAAATCTAATCTTGGATAGAGAATGTTAGTGGAATCACTAAACATTATTTATGATCAACCATAAAAGGTTAAAACAAGAAGAAGAAACAAATATATTACACATACGTACTTGTATCCAAATGTTTAAATGAAATATTTTAATGGATACATTGAGCATCCATTATGGGTTAAATATTTGAAATAAGGGTTGGATCAGAATGAAAAAAATGATTATTGGAACTGCATAACTAATCTAAATAAAAGAATATTATTTGTAAAAAGTTGTTTTTCTAGAACAAGATGAATGAATATGGTGTTATGATAGAAAAAATAATGTTTCTTGTAAAATTGTTACTTTTATATTAACAACATTGATTATCCTAATAATTTTACTATGATGGAATGGTTAAAAAAAGAGTATTTTTTTTTCAATTTTTGCGCAAAAAAATAGTTTTTCATGATAGAGGTAAAATTATCTTTTCTTTTGGAAAGTTAAACTTGATGTGGAAGTTTATATTGAAAAACAATTTGGTTTTTTTATTGGTAAGGATGAATTTGTTATGTGCATTTTTATGAAATCCTTGTACTAGATAAAACAAGCACTGATGACTTGGTGTTCCAAATTAGATTTCAGCATAAGAAAAATAATTTTTTTGAAAGTAAGAGTTGATAATAATCTATATATCAATGAAATTCAGTATTTTTCCCTCATTGTAATTAATTATGTGATGACATTATCATTACTGTGAATGATAAATGAACGTGTGATAGATTTGAGGAATTTATTAAAGAGTTATTTGAAATGAACATTCTAGGTGAAATGAGATACATTCATGTGTAAAAATATCACAAAAAAATAAACACATTAATCTCTCTCAAGAAAAATATGTTGAAGAACTTCTTAATATGTTCAACATAGAAAATACTAAACTGGTTTCCACACTAAATTCATTAAGAATCATGTTGACGATGGATAGATAATGTATAGAAGCCCACTCTCAATAGTCTTTAAAGCTGATTAGAAGCTTTTTGTATTGGAATTCATTAAGAACCATCATTTTTATGTTGTTACCTTATCCGAATAATTTCAAAGTGCTCTAAAATAATCACCTCAATTGAATGGAAAAATATTCATAGATATATTAAGGTCAAAACAATTTTTTGAATGACATAAGATATAACAAATGCATTGACTTTTTTGGTTATTAAGATGACGATTGAGGAGGAAATATTGATGAAAATATATCCACATATGTTGGATATTTTTTTTCAAGATAACAAATTATGTTAGTTATCCTAGAAAGAAAAAATGTTCAGTAACAATTAGTAGGAATTAATCTACAAATGTTCCTACCACTAGGGATTATACTCAAATTTCCTTGATGAATACTCAGTTGGATGACTTACATGTTGAAGTGATGTTACCCATGCTCTTAGGGTGTGAAAAAAAGTTCCATAAACCATACCAGGAATCTTTTACAACAATCTCATTCAAATATTATTTATATAAAATATCAACTCATTAATGATCATGTGGAGAAGAATTAATTAAATATATAATATGGTGGTACATTAGAAAATAAATATCATATCTTCACCAAACCTTTTCCAAAGGAATAATTTATCAAACTGTGATTGAACATGGGTATCCCACATCATTCACATCATAGTTGAGGTATGTGTTTTCCTCTATCTCATTTAATATTGGAATAGTGTTATCAATGAAGATAATGGTCTCATAATTCTATCCCTTTATATTTTCTAACCCATTTAAACAATAATATATGTAAGAGAATTTGGATAAGTTTTGAACTCAAGCTATATGTTAGAGAATAATTATAATAGTTTTTGGTGTTGTTTTAGGGAACAATTATTTTTTGGTATATTATAGAAGTGATGAAATATGTGATGAAAATAAGTTTATGTTTCATGAATGGATATTTTTGTGAACCATGGTATTTTTCAATGATCCTAGTTTTATAGATTGTGTTATCTCACATAATCATATAAGTGATTGATATGTAATTCATATGTTGATGTAATAATGTTTTGTGATTTATGAACCCGGGTTGAAAAAAATTCCTACGAGCGATATTTTTTGGACAAAAATTACTATATTTATTTAGAAATTGTTATCTTTAATTGTAAACATAGAAAGAAATAATCTGTGTTTGTAAATTCTGGTTATCAGACTGGAAAATAATTATTAGAAAATGAGACTCAAAATTTTCTTAAAATTATTTCATCTTCAGAAGATGTTTCTGTGTAAAAGATTTCATCAAACAATCATTTGGTCCAGAATGGAGTTTTAATCATAATGAGGATCATAGTCTGAATGGATATAATATAAATATAATAATTATTTATTGAAATTTGAGCCCTAATATATTATAAGTTATTAGTGAAATATATGTTGAGATATTTACAAAAGAAAGGGGAGAATAGGTGCTAATGATTTTCCTGAGGTTTGTCTAGACGGAATTATTTTCTAGATGGAAGGGAATTTAAAAATATTTACAATGTAATTTAGATTATTCTATGTCGATCTTACAATTTTTCAATGTCCTAAGTATGTCATGCTTATATGAATGATTTTTTATAGGAATAATGTTTATGGAGAAAAACCATTATTACCTTATTTAATCGATATTATATAACCATACATAGAATTGTTTAAAATTTATGGGATTTTTTTGATTGAGAGAAGTTAGAGATGTTTGTTTTTAATCACACCAATAATCTAATAGAGAAAAATATTGTATTTAGGACGTTGGTAAGAAAATAAGGTTATGTTGACAATGGTTCTTTGGATGTGGTGTGCCACCAATCATCAGAGTGAACACGAAATGGATAATCAAATATAGTTAGGGTTTGTAAAAGGAATTATAGTGGGAATTATTTATTTGTTTGTTGTTAGGACTAATAAAAAAGTTGAAGTTGTTAGGACCAATGAAAAATGAATCAGATATCATAAGAAATATAGCCAACCATTTTAATAAGGTTGATGTTTTTGAAAATTGGTCAAGGAAAGATAAAAATACTCTAATATGGTTTCCATAATTTGGGCCTAGAGAAATGTAATATAATTGTTGAGTGATATAATAAAATTGATCAAGATTCATCATAAAAGATGTTATGAACACTACTAGACTAGACTTGACATCGATCAATCAGAGGAAGACCTTGGGTGATTCATCAGACGTATGATGACATAGATAAAATTCATCATATGGTAAGCTTAATGAAATAAAGGATCATTGATCTGGTGAAAATAATAAAAGAATAATTTTTTTCAATAATCATAATTTTTCTATCAAGGGGGGTTTTGAAATGTTGTTTTAAGTGTTTGGATGAAGTTTTTGTTTGAAGAAGTTTTGAATATGATGTTGAAATAGTAATGGTATGTGTTCACATCATTATATTTTTTGACCTCATTTATGGAAGAATGATTTTAATTATTTTTTTTCTTTCAATTGGTACAGAGAATCAAAATGAGATGTTTATTTTAATTTTATTCTGATCATTGTAAAGTGATAAGATCTATTTTCATATCATCAGTTGTTATAGAGAAATTTCATGAAGAATATAATGTTTTATATAAGTAATCAATATAATAATGAAATCATTACTACTATAAGAATAATATTTAAGATTAGTAAGAATGTCTGATGTGAGATAATGATGTGGGAAGATTTGAGAATGTTCAATATAAATCACCAATATTTGACTAGTACATAAGATGAAAAATATGTATTTGAAATTGGAATAAAATTATAGGATGTAGAAATATGTTTAAGTGGTAAAAAAATTCATATTCCAACAGAAAATATTTTTGGAGAATCTATAAAAGTAAGTACATGGTACAATATGACAGATCTGAACAATATTCACATGTTGGGAAAAATAGAGAATTTATCAAAGTTTATAGTGAGAAGAGGTTTCTAGTTTGATAACTAGGAAAAGTTTTTTTTTCAGAGATAGGAAGAAGTAAATAAGAAGTAATATTGTATTTAAGGGGTTTTTGAATCGTACCAAGAAATCATACTCTTATTTACAAGATGTGGCTGAAGTAATTCATTATTGGGTCAGTCATTTTATGCCATAGTTATATTTATAGATTGAATAATGAGACTAGAAAACCAGACTAGATAATCAATCTGAGTACCATTACAATGTATAAAGAAGTAAAATCATATTTTTGGTAAGAAATAGAACTACTTTTTTGAAGAAAATATTTTGGAGAATTGAAAAGGTCCAAAAAAACGTGTATTGAGAAACTGGTGTATGTTTCTAATCATATTTCAGAAATTGTATTACATAACTTAACCCTACTCGAAGCATATGAACTGTTATATAGAACCCATTTCAATAGAGGTGTAAGGAAATATCCTATATTTTTATCCACAAAAAATGATTGATTTCTAGAGGATTGTATGGTATTGGTTTTTTTCCACACTATACGAATCTCTTTCCTACTCTTATAGAGTAGTGAACCCGGTAAACACATATTTTCATATGGATGTGTGATTATTCTATTTTCAATAATGTGATAATTCCTTAATAGGAGGAAAATAATGTTTTAAAAGTATGAAATTGTAAAATAAGAAGATTTCATTGATTCGCCCCCTCCCCTGTTAGTGATACCTTGATCCTAACTATACAATCCCATAATTTTGATAACATTTTTTAATATTTTTATATGTAATCCATTAATCATGATTTGGAATATAAAATAAACCATATGTACACATTACAACAATCATATTACATATTTTTTATCTTCATGGTGGAGGAAAAAATTAACTAAAAAATTTCAAAATGATATTTATATTTTATTGAAATAAAAAGTATATAGGGTGACAAGAAAGCTCAATATTATCATGGTTTATACCTTATACAACCAAAAAATTAATATCATCAAAATATGTTTCAATCTAGTTACAAAAATTTTAAATATACTTAAATTTTTTATATTATTAGGTGACTAAATTAAGTTAATGTTTAAATATATTTGCAGTTATAAAATTCCGTGATATAAATATAATCACCCTTTATATAAAATATCCAATATAATAAGTTGTTTTTGAAAAATTCCCATATTTGTTTATCAATAAAAAAACCCATTATTCTCATTTTGAGATCTTAATATAAATATAATTCAAGAATATGAATTTGAAAATTTATGTATATGAAAAATATACTAGAGTGTAAAATGGATTGATTTTTAATTGATAATGATCAATCATTTAGCTCCATATAACAATGAAAACCAGTTCAGTAATTTCTCTGTAATCTCTAAAATTATTCTCTTGAATGGAATTCATAACAATTTCAATCTATTCATAAACATTATGGGTGACCATTATTTACATTAGGTGGTATCAAAACATCTAAAATATATAACAAATTATTATAATAAGATAAAAAGGAAACTCTTTCACATACATTAGTGGAAACCCATAAGAAATGGTTAAGAAATCACAAAAATATTTTTATTATTATTTAATTACCAGAAAGATGAAGGGTTGATTCACATTATGTATTGAATTTTATTTATCATGTTTGACTGAGGAAATGTACAGTTATAATGAAAAAACACAGTAACTCATCACTATTGAAAACCCTACAAGAACTGTATTTTTATATATCCATTGAATAGAAATACAATATTTTCCTCTCCAACTTACTCAACATCACCATTGAATGAAACCATAATTATTGTGAAAGGACTAAACCATTAAACATAATATTTTGAAGAAAAACATTCATCCTACATATGAAAATAAATATTTTCTTGAAAAACATAGTGAAATCTATTTTTTATCGAAGAATAATTATTATTTATTTATAAATCAATTTATTTTCACATAATTAAATTTTATTTTCCACTAATTCAGTGAAAAATAAAACTTTCCTCTCACCAATACTCATATTTTAATAATTGAAACCCTTCACATTTGAATATTATTTCTATTGTAATTCAATATATAAATTTCATGATTTTAACAAAATAATAAATTCAGAAGAACTCAGAATGAGAGTCTTGAATGTATTGTAATTTATTACAAATAATCATAATGTTTGAATAACCAATATTTACATAAACTCTAAATAGTGTTTTGTTATATCAATATGAATTCTCTATTTGAAATCATGTCTTTTCCTCTAGATTGTGGATGATATGATGATCCAATTTTATAACTCAAACATACTAATAAATAAGATATTTTAATTCTATGTTCTTTATCTATGTTCCATAATCAATGGTAAAGTCATTAGGCACTCCAAAACTTAAGATAATATTCTTCATAAGGAATTTCACACCACATACTGCTTAGTTTATTGGAAGTCAGATCACCTCAACCCGCATATATATACGTAAAAACTACGAAAATATGCTTATTCCCATATGAATATGGGAATGATCTTACAAAACATGAATTTAAATCATGAAAAATTTATGTAATTAAAATTTATTTTTGATGTTTCACTTTCCTCCTTCAAACATTTCCCATGGTCTTAAATCCATCAAATATAATTACTAAACTCCTAGAATTCCTAAAATATGTTAACCAAAAGGATCTAGATTATAAAACATTTTGAGTTATTCTATTTCTCCAATAGTCACCTCCCACAAAGGAATAAAAAATATTTCTTCTATTGGAACACAAAACCTCATAATTCATTTTTGTAACCTCTTAAAAATAGTCGATAATTCAAAATGTAATAGTTAATGTATGAAATGATTAGAATTCTTTTGATTTGAGTATGAACACTATGAATTACACCTGATGATCAGAAATTAAAGTAATTTTATAACCAAAATGAACTTTTGTTTGAAATAGTACGTTTTTTATCATGATATGATGAATTTACTCTTATAAATCAATTTTATATATGTTTGAAAACATATAAAAGTGATTTAATCAATTTTTTTGGAATCCTTTTTCTCTAATATCTAGAACAATGTACTACAACAGATGTAGATTTGTAAATAATCTATGATTATCCTATTTCATAGCATAATAATATTTTAAATAAAAATAGTTGTTGAAAACAATGATATTATATAAAATGTAATATTTTATATAATTATTTTGGGGAAAAAATCTAATAAACCATTTTTCAATTATGGAATAGTACCTTTGAGCTTTATCTTTAAACATAATAGCATTATATAACATAGTTATCACCTTTTAATTACTATAACCCAAAAAATCCTACATATCCAAGTAACTATCATCAAAAATCGTGTGAAAATGAAAGATTCCAATCTATGGAAGTGATAATGGGTGAATAATTTTATTTTTCCCCAATAATATTGAAAAATTCATGGAAAACCCCATCAGTGGAGAGGAAAATATCTTTAACTAGTAATAGCCATAGGGATTAGTGATATTTGAAATCTCTTTTATGAATCTCCTTAAAAAAGAATACAAGATTTAACAAAATCATAACATAATATAGTTTTAAATGAATATTGGATAGAGGTTAAATTATAATATATCCATTATTAAGAAAATATGAATGTATACATATCGGAGGAGGTGTTTACCAGACTAAGTCCCCAATTATATATCCAAATATTGGTTTCCGACCAAAATAATTAAATAATCTGTGGTTTTTGAGGTTATCAGCCTACATCATTAAAAACCTCCCTCATATAAAAATATTTTCAATTTTGCATTAATAAAAATATATTACTCAAATGAAATGACACTATTTTTTACATCATAACTCAATTTATTTCCTATATAATTTATGACATAGTACAATTACCTTAGTTGCTATAATTTTCTTTTTTTATTCAAACAAATTTGTTGTCTCTTGAAACCATTGCAATACAAATATCAAATCCATTACAAATTAATTAAATATTTACCCAATAATAGATAAATCAATTACTAATACCTATATTATATTCTCAATCATATCAAAAATGAAAACCATCATACTTATTTGAAAAGTGGTCATAGAATCACACAAACTAATAAGAATTATATTTTAAGAAAATAATACAAATAAACAAGTTAATTTTGTTTTATAATTATACTTATTGAATGTTTGAATCTTTTTGTACCACGAATATCCCATAATGAAATATTAATAATCATTTCTGGGTAATATATTTTGAATATGATTTAAGAATGATAATATAAAACTGTCTTTCATAGGGGAGGAATATAGTATACTACAATCTATACATACTCTCTATTTGGTAATATTTATTGTATGAATCGACTCATTTATACAATTAGAGACTAAAATAAAAAACCCTTTTTTGGGACAACCACATTGGATAAAACAAATTTATTTCAAAAAATATATAAATGATTTTCAATATTTATCAGTATGATAAATTCTTCATTATGATCCAATTTCAAGGGAAAATTATGTCTCTATTTTTCTTTAGCTCTAGGTTCATAGATAGGATCCATAGGGATCTTATGGATAAAAAATATTATATTAATCATATTTCATAATAGTAATGGTTTGACCACTATATCTTCTTAACTCTATTTGAAAAAATAACCACCTATCCTCTTGAATATGATACAAATTATTAAGAATATTAAAATTGTGTTTTTAAAAATCACCTATAAATAAAAATTTTAGAAGATAAGGTAATTCTCAAAGCTCTAATTTATGTGTTTGTTTTATATAAGGATTAATTTTATGATGAGTTTTTCAATTTTAATTAACCAATTTACTAATGAAATATTGAATGAAAGAAAAATCCTCTTCCACAATATTTTCCACAATGGATACCCCCTCATACTATGATTTGTAATCCGATTTAAGTGTTTTTTCTTTATTAAATTAACCAATATGTCATAAAAATTGATGCATTATAATCATAGAAGGGTAACATATTATTATTAAAATCAATTCTTAAGAAATGTTTAATAAATTTTTATTTAATATCAAGTAATAATAGGATTCATAAAAATTCAAATTTCTATTCATCAATCCATTTTTAAATTCCAACAAATAATCATTTGAGTAGTTTTAATCATATGTGGGTTCTATATATTTTTTAAAAACATCCAATTCTTCTCCATTTAATTGTAATAGAAATTTAAATTATATTTTTTAAAATCATTCACGACTCCACTTGTAGTCAAAAAGGACTACGAAGATTTATAGAGACAAACTTTTATCATTATATGGCATGTATAAGATATTTGCTAGGAATGTTTTTACCTATTATAACCATGATATAATCAAATCTCCCAATGGATTGAGTAATTGACTAGTTATCCAAAAATAAAGAAACAATGGTTGATTATAGATCTCATAATATCAATTATTCTCAATAATGAGAATGGAATTAAAAAAGTTATCACAAAATGGTCATAAAAATAATTAAATTCTACTATATTTCGTGACGCATCCATGATGAATATAAACTATGGACAATTTCATCAAGATTAATTTTATTCTAAACAAAATAATCACACTTTTAGTTAGTCAATATTTAAAAAAATCATCAAATAATTTTTTATTTGTAAATTATTTATAATTATATATAATTATATTGAATTTGAACCAAAAATTATGAATGGAATATTGTATTGATGATTGTTGATAAACAAAGGAAATATTATTTGTTTGTATTCATTAATATTATATTTTATTCATTGACGAAATTTAATGGGTGGGAAATGTTTTTTCAAAATATTGTTCTTTCCCTCAAAATATACATCAAATCTCTCATTCACATTATAGTTTTTTAATTTAAATTGTTTTTCTCTTGGTTATCCATTTGAAATAAAATAATTTTACTCTATTTTATCCTTGATATCCTCATATGTAATTTTAATCTTGTTTATTTCTTGTTTTTCAAAATTTCCTCCTCATCAAGATTTAACATCTAAGGGAAATTCCATTACATTATATAAGAGTTTTTCAAATACTCATATGGGTTGGAAACATTTTATTTAACCTGGGACTTGTCTCAGTTGTACTTGGGATCTAATACTTGTACTTAAAAGTTGAGTATTTTGTTCATTAACACCATTAAAATTATAATTTTGGAATGATAGAATCTATATTTGTATTTAGTGTGTCATGTTCAAAATTTATGGAATAATATGTTTATACAAGGTTTCATAACCACTTCTAGTTTCCCGTTTGAATTGCATGAATTTGAACTATATTTATTTTGATATTATAATATCAAATTATTTTGAAAACCAATCGATGTGAGTTTCATAAATATTAATTTACCTTTATAATAAATATTTATGTAGTTACAATATCTATTATTGTCCCTATTATAATAAGCATGATTTTTTGATTTCAATATCTGAATATATCTAATAAATGTAATTTTTAATGATTGTGATAGCTATTCCAATTTTTGGGATGTTATTTAATGCCCAATAATCCAATAATTATATGATTTTTCTCTTTGATTTTTCTTCTAAATTTAACCACCATGTTGAATAACACATTGATTTGACTTCTTATTCATTTTATATTGAATATGAGTTTTAATTTTAAATAATTATGCGTTTATTTTTAACCAGAAAATAGATATTTTGGACCAGTATTGTCTACTTTTCCCCTATATTAGATGTTTATAGAATTTTTAGCATGGTTGTTTTATATTTTCATCAACTCGTCATCTATTTAATTATTTTAATTACCACTATCTAATTAATCATTTTTATTTTGAAAAAAATGAAATACCACTTTATATAAGGCATTCATAAAGATATTAGAGGGGTGTTGGTGATTAAGAGAATTATATATAAGGTATTTAAACCAATCCCTAGAATCTATAAAATATTCTCTTTTATCCAAAAAAACTATTGATTATTCTCATAATAAATCCATTAAAACCAATATACTAAAATTGTATTTAAAAGCTCTTCTAAAAATTTCCCCATGTTTTTTATAAATTTTCATCTAATTATAAAAACAAATTCCAAACATTCATCTTCATATATGAAAAATCGACCATCTTAAAATCTCCCTCACTCGATCCTTGAAGTGGAAGCTCTAGCAGCAAATATAAAAGATTTTAATAATGTAAATATTTTACGTAGTATTAAAACAATTTATATTTTATCGAAAATAAAAGTATGAATGTTTCTATTTTAATTAGAAAATCAAGGAATATCCCAAATAACTAATAATTGATACTTCCTTATTCTAGGAATCTCTATGTTTTCAAAATTACATTCTCATAATTTTCGGTTGATAATTCATTATAGTCATCAATTTTAGTGAAATTTTTTATATTTGGATCTCTACATTATTTTTTTCTATAATTAAAGTATATATATATTTTCAAATTTTATCTATCATGCATAAAATATAGGTTTATATTTTTCTTTGAATGGTTTTTATTTTTATGATATATTTTTGAGTATTAAATAATTTTTTAAAAAATGACACCTTACATAGTAGTGGATTTTTTTAACATAACCACATCATTAAAGGCTGGGAGAATTGATATGGGTTATCTAATCACTACATATCTTTTATAACAATATATTTTAATCTTTATTGTAAAATAATTTATTTTTAAATAATAAAAATAACACAAAAAATTAAAATAGAATACTAGTTGAAAATTTAAATACAATCACCTTTGATATAAAAGCGCGAATATAATAAGTTATTTAATAAAAACTATATTATATAATTTAGAAAAAAAAACTAGATTCCCATTTTGAGATCCTAATAAAAATATAAATGAAAAATATTCTTTTAAATATTGGTGTATAAGAAAAATAAACTATAGTATAAAATTGATTAATTGTTAATAGAAAATGATCAATCATTTAGCTCTATATAAAAATGAAAACTAATAACTTTATTTATCTATAATGTCTAATATTATTCTCTTGAATGGAATTCAAAACAATTTCAATCTATTCATAAACATCATGTGGAACCATTATTTATGTTACATGATATTATAATCTCTATAAAATATATGAAATTACTATAATAAGTTAAAAAGGAAACTTATTCCCATAAATTAGTGGAACACATCTCAAATGGTTAATAAATCAGAAAAATAGTTTTATTATTATTTAATAACCAGAAAGAGGAAGGGTCGATTCCCATTATGTAGTGAATTTTATTTCTCATATTTGACTAGGGAAATGTTCATTTATGATGAAAAAACACATCAACTCATCACTCTTGAAAACCCAAAAAGAATTTTTTTTATATCCATTAAATAGAAATACAATAATTTCTTCTCAAACATACTCATCATCAATATTGAATAAAACCCTAATAATTGTGAAAGGACTAAACTATTAAAATTAATATTTTGATGAAAAACATTCCCCTATTGATGAAAATAAACCCTTTCTGAAAAAATAGTAATATCTAATTTGTCTCGATGAATCATTAATACTTATTTATAAATCCATTTATTTTTAAATTATTCAATCTCATCTTCAACTACGTAAGTTAACACTGAATTTTTTTTCTCACCAGTACTCTTATTTTAATAATTAATACAATTCACATTCAAATAATATTTCTGTTGTATTTCAATATGTAAATTTTATGATTTTAAAAAAGGATAATTTTTGATGAACTAACAATAGAAGTCTTGAATGTATTACAATATTTTTAAAAATAATCAAAATGTTTGAATAACCAATATTTACATAAAGTTTTAATTGTTTTTTCTTATATCTACATGAATTATATATTTGAAATCATGACTCTTTCTCTAAATTGTGGATATTATGAGGCTCCAGTTTTATTATTTCAATTATACATGTAAATAAATTATTTTAATTCTATGTTCTTTATGTAAGACACATAATCATTGGTAAAGTCCTTTGGAACTAAAAACCATGAGAAAATGTTCATCATAAGGAATTTGACCCCACTAATTGCTTGGTTTTTTGGAACTCATATCACATCGACCCACATATATATGTATATTTGTGAACTAATAAAATATGATCATTCCCATGTGACTATGGTAATGATCCTATAAAACCCAAATTAAAATCATGAAATATTTATTTGATTAAAATTAATTTTTGAGGCGTCTCTTTCCGGCTTCAAACATTTCCCATGGTTTTGAATCTTTCAAATCTAACTACTAATCTCCAAGAATTTTTCAAATATATTATACAACAGGATCTAGATTATAATAAATTTTGAGTTATAATATTTTAACAATGTTCACCTCCAATATAGGAATCTAAAATATTTCTTCTTTTGGAACAAGGAAGGTCAAAATTCATTCATAGAACCTCCTAAAAGGAGTGAATAATTCAAAAAGTAGTTGTTAATGTATAAATAATTTTATTTATTTTTTTGAGTGTGACCACTAAGAATGACCCATAATGATCCGAAATTAAAAAATCTTTAAAAACAAAATTACTTTTTTTTAAAATATGATGTTGTTTTTTCATAAAGATATAATGAATTTATCTCTTATAGTTCACTTTTATATAAGTTTGATAACTTTTAAAAGTGATCTAAAACTATTTTTTGGAATCCTTTTTCCCTTAATATCTAAAAAATGTATTAAAATTAGAAGTAGTTTTATAAATAATTAATGATTATCCTATTTCATTCCATGAAGATATTTAAAAAAAAATTGTTGTTGAAAACAATGATATTATAGAAAATAAAATATTTCATACAATTGTTTTTGTGGAAAACAACTAATAAATAATTTTTCACTTGTGGAATATTAACATTGAGATTTATCCTGAAATAAAATAGTATTATATACCATATTTATCACCTTTTAATTCCAATATACCAAAACATCCCCCATATCCATGTAACTATTATAAAACATTGTGTAAAAAGAAAAATTCCAATTTAAGGAACTAATAATTGGTTAATAAATTAAATTTTCCCCAATAATATTGAATAATTCATGGAACATATCATCAGTGGAGAGGAAAATATCCTTCACTAGTAGTGACCATAATGGATTAGTGATATCTGAAATATCTTTTTTTTAATTTCTTCAGAAAACATACAAGATATAACAAAATCATAACTTAATATAATTATAAATGATTATATGATATATGTGAAATTATAATATATATCCATTATAAATAAAATATGAATTCATACTTATTGGAGGAGATGTTTGACTAGACTATGTCTTCTATTATATATCATAATTTTGTTTTCAATCCCAAATAATGAAATAACACTGTGGTTTTTGATGTTATCTGCCAACATCATTAAAGACCTCCCTAATGATAAAAAATTTTCATTTTAACAATAATAAAAATATATTATTCATGTGAAATGAAATATTTTTATACAACATAACTCAATTTATTTCCTACAGAATTTCTGTCCTAGTATAATTTCCTTAGTTTCTATAATTTTCTTTTTTTTGTTCAATTTTTTTTCTCTTGAAACCATTTCATTTCAAATATCAAATTATTTACACATTAATTAAATATGTTCCAAATAATAGACAAATCAATTATTAAAACCAATATTATTCTCTCAATCATATCCAAAATGATGACCATCCTAAATATATGAATAGTGTTCATGGAATAACATAAACTAATAGATATTATCTTGTATGAAATTACTACAAATGGACATGCTAATTTTTGTTCCTACTTAAACTTATTGATTTTTATAATCTTTTTGTAACTTGAATATCCCCGAAAGAAATAATAAAATTTATTTCTGGATAATATCATAAGAATATGATATAGAAACTATAATATAAAACTATCTATCATTGAGGTGGAATACAATTTCCTATAGTCTATAAAAACACTATATTTTTTCATATTTATGATATGAATCTACTCACTTATACAACTGGTGATGAAAATGGTACACCCATTGTTTTGGTGTAACCAAAAATTGATTAAACCAGTGTATTTCCAAGAATATGTAAATGATTAAAATATTTATCAGTATGATAAATTATTCTTTATGAACCAATTTCTGGGAAAAATTATGTATCTATTGTTTTTTTGATGTAGGTTCATACTTAGGATCTATAGGGATCCTATAGATAAAAAATATTAGATTAATCGTATATATAATAGTAATTGTTTAACTAGTTTATGTTTTTAACTAAATTTAGAAAATTAACCAACTATAAACATGAATTTTATTAAAATAATTAATAATAATGCAATTTGGTTTCTAAACCTCACCCTAAAATGATTATTTTAAATGATAGGGTAATTTTCAATGCTCTAATTTTAGTGTTTATTTTATATAAGTCTGAATTTTATGATGTGTTTTTCAATGTTCATTAACCAAATTACTAATGAAATAATTAATGATAGAAAAATTCTCTTCCAAACTATTTTCCACAATGGATACCCACTCATACTATGATTTCTAATCCGATTGATGTATGTTTTCATGAGAAAACACACCATGTTTTCCGAAAAACGTTTGCCTTATAATCATCGATGTGTACCATCTTATTATTAAAACCAATTCACATGAAATGTTTAATAATTTTTTGTTTAATATCATGTTACTAAATTATTCCTAAAAATTCAAATTTCAATTCATTAATCCATTTTCAAATTCCAAAAACCAATCTATTGAGTATTTTTAATCATGTGTGAGCTCTTTAATTTTTTTTAAAATGTCAAATATTTCTCCTTTTCACTAAAATAAAAAATAAAATTATGTTTTGTAAAAGCATTCATGACTCTACTTGTTTTCGAAAAAGTAATAACAGAATTTATAGAGACAAAATTTTAACATTATATTACATGTATAAGAAATCAGCTAGTAATTTTTACTTTTTCTAACCAAGATAGAATCCACTCTACCAATCGGGGGAATAATTTATTGGCTATCCAGTTATAATGAAACAATGGTTGATTATAGCTCTAATAATATCAATTGTTTGAATAATGAGAATGGAATAAAATAAATTATCGCAGAATGGGCATAAAAATAATTAAATTCTACTATGTTTCTTCAGTCATGTAGGATAAATATACACCCTGAACATTTTCTTAAAGTGTAATTTTATTTTGAACAAAATCATCACAGTTTAAGTTAGTCTATATTTAAATAAAAACATCCAATGATTTATTATTTATTATTTCTTATTAATTATTTATGATTTTATTAAATTTGAAACAAAAAATTGAGAATGGAATATAGGATTGGTGATTTTTAATTGACTAAAGAAATATTAGTCGTTCATCTTCAATAATATTATATTTTATTCATTTAAAAAATTTAATGGGTGGGTAAATATTTCTCAAAATATTGGGCTTTACCTCAAAATATACATCAAATATCTCATTCCCTTTTTGTTTTTTAATTTAATGTATTTATCTCTTGGTTATTCATGTGGAATAAAATAATTTTACTCTTTTTAAATCTTTATATCATCATATATAGTTCTAATCATGATTATTTTATGCTTTCTAAATTTCCCCCATCATCAAGATTTAAAAATCTTTACTCTTTGGTGTGTCATTATAAAAAGTTTTACTCTTTTTAAATCTTTACTCTTTGTTGTGTCATTATAAAAATTTCTTGAATAATATGGTTATACTAGGTTTCATAACTACTTCTTGCTTCCCTTTTGAATTTTATGTCCCTGAACTATGTTTATTTTGATAATATAATATAAAATAATTTTGAAAACCAGTCAATGTGAGTTTCTAAAATATTCATTTTCCTTTCCAATTCTTATTGAAGTAGTTCAAATATCAATGATTGTACATATTATAAAAAGAATAATTTATGGATTTCAACATTTCTATATATCTAATAAATGTAATTTTTATGATCATTGTTGGAATTTCAATGATTGGGTAGTTATTTAACTCCCAATCTTCAAACAATGAAAAAAATTTTCTCCGAGTTTTATTATAAATTTAACAACCATATTGGATAACACTTAGATTTTACATCTTATTCATTTGATATTGAATATTAGTTTTAATTTTAGTTAACTATGAGTTTATTTTAAACCTAAAATATATATTATTGACCAGTATTGTCTCTTTCACCCAAATATTTGTTGGGTATATAATTAATAACATGGTTGTTATATATTTTCATCAACTCATCATCTATTTTATCAGTGTAATTACTTCTATCTAATTAATCATTATTTTTTTGGAAAATGAAATATAACTTTATATAAGGAATCCATAAAGATATTAAATGGGTTTTGGTGATGAGGAGAATTATATAAAATATCTTTAAACCAGTCCCATGAATCAAGATAATATTCAATTTTATCAATTTTTTTTTGATTTTTCTCATAATAAATCCCTTCAAACAAATATGCTAAACTTTTATTTCAAAACTCATCTAAAAATTTACCCATGTTTTTAATAAATTTTCATCTAATTATAAAAACAAAACCCAATCATTCCCCTTCATATAAAAAATACACCATCTTTAAATCTCCCCCACTCAAGCCTTGAAGTGGAATCTATAGCAACAAATATAAAATTATCTAATAATGGATATATTTTTCATTGTATTAAAACCATTTTTTTCAAAAATAGAAATATGTGTGATATTATTTTAATTCTTAAATCAATGACTATCCAAAATAACTAAGAACTGATACTCCCTCATTCTAAGAATCTCTTTGTTTATATAGTTACATTATTATAATTTTCATTTGATATCTCATTCGGATCATTAATTTTAGTGAAATTATCACTTTTTGAATCTCTACATTATTTTTTTCAATAATTAAAATGTATAAATTTTTTGAACGTTGATCTTTCATGCATACAATATTGATTTTTAGCTTTTTCTTGAATATGTTTTATTTTTAAGTTATTTTTTAGAGTATTAATTAATTTCTAGAAAAATTTCACCATACATAGTAGTAGATTTTTTACCTAACAACGTCAATAAAGGCTAGGAGAATTGATATTGGTTATCTAAACACTATCTACCTATTATAATAATTTTGGTTCATCTTCATAGTAAAGTAATTTAGTATTAAACAATAAAAATAACCCAAAAAATAACCTAGAAAATATATTTAATGGAAATATCATGATGATGAAAAAATGTGTAATGTTATGATTGATATGAAATTGGGTTGATGTTGAGAAAAAATGTAGTGGAAAATATAATTTAAAAAAAATAAGAAAATAAATTATTAGTTACTGAATTAGGGGAATTTTTATTATTTCATATTGTGTAATAAATATTTCAATAATATTGAAAATGAATTTTGACACTGGATCAACTATAAAAAAAATTATTTCAATTAATCTATAATGAATTTTACATATTATTGATATAATTATGGATTTTTTTAATTATATAATAATTCAATATTTAAATATATGATAATATACAATTATTCTAAATTAATTTTTGAACCAATAATGAAATTTCTCTCTTCATTGATTAGAAGATAGTTTTTTTAAAAAAATGATTCAATGAGATGTGGTTCACAAAAAATTGAACTTGAATCAATATCAATCATAATTGATTCTTAATAATTAAGAAATTATTTATTAACTGAAAAAATTATATAAAGAAGATTAACCTACAGTAAATTTAAATTTGAAGAACAATTTAGAAAGGAACAATAAAAATGTAATTCCGCTGTAGGGATTTTTTCTATATATCATATTAAATATTTAATAGATTAAAGCAATCCACACCTCAAAATAAGAAAAATTCAAGTTATAAAATTTGTAAAATGGTAAATGTTCCCTACTGAGATTGTTACTCTATCCATAACTCTACCTCCATCTAAATCCCATTTCCTAGTATACTAACTTTCATGTTTTCTCCCTACCCATTGATCAATGAATAATATTAAAAATTAAGCCTCTGATCCTCTTATAAGGTTCCAAATACCATAACTCACAACCCGAAGCTCATCACCTCGCATCCCATAGTACTACATGGTAGCCTTAAATAATTATCATCTTCTACAAGGTGACATGAACTGACTCCTCCAATTGAAAATGCTTCACCACATAATTCCATGATCGATCTATGTTTTATTGATTTGTTTTTTATCCAATATTTATTCAATATTCAATAATTATTAAAAATAGAAATATATTCTAATGTACTGAAATTTGTAAAGCTTAGATCACATTTTCTATGATTTCAAGAACTCATAATAATAGTAGAAAAGTATTTTTTACATGGACACTCAAACAGTTCCATTGTCCTTGAGACTGGGATGGATACTAATGTATCACCATCATACCCTTAAGTATGATAATTTTAATATATTCGTCTAATCTATAATTTGGAAAAGGGTGTGACCCTTACTTATTAATATTAGCCTACAAGACCCTTTTGTATGAATTTCCCTAATGAATATGATAATGTATGGGAACATAAAATAGTAACAAGTTTAGTAAGACGCTTATATATCCGCTTCCCCAGTGAATTTGGAAAATTATTACACCAATATGAAACACCATAAATTAGCAGGAACCATAAATATATTCATTAAAGTAATTTTTTTTTCAAAGGATGCGACACTTATATACCATCCATAATCATGATGGTACATTTAAATTTAAACTCTCCAATGCATATGCCTATACACGAGAGACATACATATATCCAAATAACAGTCATATACATTTAAAAATCACTCTCTAATTAATTTTACAAATAATACGAATTATACATATTCCATCTTGTACTATTATGTATTTCCAAGTAAATAATATATATAATCACTTAATAATTTTTTTATTAATAATAAAAAAATTTAATTATTATAAAAAAATATTGCTGAATTCTATCAATACTTTTTATACTTCAACAAAAAAAATTAATTTTTTTAAAACAAAATAGCTTTGAGATAAAACTATATATCATTTAAAATATTAATTCCAAAACCTGAAAACATACCACATAATTTAAAAATATTTTTCAAATAAATTTTAACTATGAATAAAAACTAATATTTATAATATATAGATATTAAAATTAAAAATAATTGATCAATTAGTAGAAAAAATAATAATTTTCTAAAAATATTCAAATAATAAATTTTTATACATGAATGTTGAAGAGTCAAAATTTATAAAAAATTGATCATTTAAATCATGTCCTCACTATATATAATATAAATAGGATTCTTAAATGATGTATAAAATAATGTTACATCGATCCTCACCACAAACTAACATTCGATAGAGATGACATATCACCGTTGGTTCAATAGGTGATCAATGTACCTATCCTTGGTTTCTTGAGTATCTTTAGATATGATGGATATCAATGAGTAATTTTTACTAGGGGAGGTCCGTCATGCTGAAAAGATATGACACATTAAGGATGATTCAGAAAATGAGTGTGTTTGGGTGGACATTCTTAGTTTATTCCAAATTCATCTTCCAAGGGAGGAACTCTAATATAGATTATTATTACGTCATAAAGATTTAATCTATAATAAATTACCTTAGAATGACTTGCTAATTTAAAAAAATTAAGAAGGATATTTACCACACATGCTCTAGGATTCCATATGGGGGGGGATCTTTAGTAATCTGTTCAGAGTGATTTAGCATGGGGAGGAACACCAAGGTATTCGATATTAATACCATAATAAGAATCTTCAAAACATGTGGAATGAAAAAGACCCCATGATTTTTCTTAACATTTTTATAGGGAGGTAAATTTTATGGAAACACTATAGAATAGTTTAAGAACTTATAGTATTTACCTACCAATGGGGAGGACCACCATAAATATTGATCTCTTATTTCTGACCATGAATATGACCAAATGGATGATGGTTTACCATTATGGGGAGGAATTTTATGATGTGAATTTCATGGAGAACCTAATAAGGAAATGGTTATGGTCCTATAGGGATGACCAGAAGAGTTATTCGATATAATATAGTTGGGTGGGAAATTGTGAACATAGATTCCCTCTCCTTTTGATGAAAATAAAGTATATCCTCTATCCACTATCCATGTATTAAAAAATATCCATATGATTATAAATATCTATAATAAAATGTAAACAATATTATAATATCGATATCTTTCAGTAGGAACATTGTTGGGATATTAAAATCATGGAGACTGGAGTCTATATCACGATTATAATTTGTTTTGAAAGGTACCAAAGATAAAATTTATAAGTATGGTCCATCCCATGAAGATTCTATTTTATCCTCAAAATATGAAATAGAACAACAAGGATCATCATTGGAACATAGATATCAGCTTTTCTTTGGATTCTATCAGAATAAACCTCCAAATTTAAATAAAATAAATAGTTATAGTGAAATATCTTTTATCATACACTTACTTAAAAATATAATGACAAAATTATCATTTTTAATGGGAATGTGTATATGATTCTGGTATAACACTTCTTATTTTTAATGGTTGGGGCCGAAGCGTCATTTAATATTAAAGAAAATAAAATATCTCTTTAACTAGGTAGAGGAAGACCTATTACATATCCCTAAGGCCTAGTGGGAATATATCCCATTATAAGGCCCTTAGGTCCATTTTTCTGTCCAATACCCATTTTTTGAATAGTACTCGCCACTGCTACATTACCCTTTCGCCACTATAGTGGCCAGCCGCTGCTATATTGCGGCTGCTGATACAGTGCCACCACTTCTACAGGAGCTGCACTAAATGGGTTTTGAACCCCCATTTTTCATGTAGAACTATGGGGTTCATAACACTATTTCAAACCCCAACTACCCTGGAATAACACTTCTATTTTACATATTTTTGATAAAATAAAATGTTTTTACTAGAATAAATATATGATCATGAATCTCAAGTATTCATAAAATATGACTTCATGTTCTTGAGTGTTGTCAAAAATATGTATATGAACTCTTTTCTAGGTATACATTATGATATGTAAATAAAATTGGCTAGGGTAGTATATATGATATTATTACTTATTTTTAGTAGGTATTTTTTCCCAACAAGCCAACTGTATAGGTTTCATGTATGGAAAACTAGAGTTGGAATATCTAAGGTGATCCCCTCATTATATTCTTAAGGGTATACAGTCTCTAGAAATAGTTATAAAAGAGCTTCGTGGGTTCCCCATATGATGTTAATATAAAGTATTGGTAATGTAGTTGACATCTTCTTTATCCTCCATAAGGTATGGGAGTTATGTATAATTTTGATATATGAAATGGTTCCCGAAGAAGTTGTTTATAACAAATGGGCATCATGATTATTACTCTCCATTATTTTTAGGGATGACTACGAGGATTCAAAAATGATAAGACTCAATGAGAATGCTATATGGTCAAAATGGATCCATTGAATTGATACTCAGTTACCCGATCATTCACATATTCCAATAGGAGGAGTTGGGATAGTGATATCATTTGTCTAGATTCCAGGTCCACAACATTTATCACCACTAAATCACATGACTGATGCATCATCTAGATGTTCATAGTAATATAATTTGAATTTTGGTTACCTCTAGTATATAAAAAAGCGTTTTAAATAAAACTATGTTTTTGAATATTCCATTTGGATGTGTTGTGAGATCCTGAGGGAAAAATAAATAACTTGACAATATGGTAATCATGAAAATTGTTATACTGTATTAATCACTTATATAGATAAAGGATTATTCTTCGGGTTTACCATTAATGTTCCCCCAATATAGATTCTGACTATGACTATTGAGTTTTTTCTGACATTATTTATAAATCCATGTGGTCATTGTGATATACCAACAATAGATTAGATGACACATTGGTTGTAATATGATAGGATAAATCATCCCATAAGGGTAATTATTCTTACTTTGAGAGAATATTTTTTATTTAATTCTTATTCATGAAGTCCATTGAAATATAATAACATGTTTATTTAATTTTTAGCATGATTTCATGTAACTATACATCAATGTAAATATCTTTATATATTAAAAGTTATCTAACAATATTTATCGAGTTATTTGTAATATTCTTTAAAGCCACACGACTTATAACTCTATAATCTATAAATTTTTAGGGGTGTGATAGAAGTTATGTTATTCGGAACTGGGCCCATGAGAATGTATTCTTATATATCCCTATAAAAATAATTTGAATGATTGTATTTTCGATCCATTGAATAAGAAATATTAGGGTTTTAAGGCCATGTGATAAATTCCATTGGTGTTTCCTATAAGTTTATTCAACCTTTCCCAATTCTTTTCCTATTAAGTTCATGTATCCAAAATGGATTGAAGTTAATTGTAAGGTCATGTATTCATGAATGATGTGGTTTCATTTAAGGACATGTTTCCATGACCCTGTGAAGTTTTTTTTTAAAATTATTGCATCTATTAACAATGATTTACCATTGATGAATGTTCAACTTAGGCCAAGGGATGATCCTTTTTAGATAATTAGAATAAGTCAAACTGAAGAATATTTTATGGTCATTATTCATATATTGGTGGTGTGACTTTTATTTACTATAATTCTATACCGAGTTTTGTTTATTTCATGGTCATGTGTTTCCGACTAGGTGATGTTTATTTTTAGTTCATGTACATAAAACCAATGAAGAATGATTTAAGATCTTAAATAAAGGATTAATGGCATCGTGATGATTAATTTCATATGATTAGGATCTATCCTGAGAATATTCATGTAATAAATAGTAGACTATTTACTATATATTATAAATTATTATACATTAAACTACTAAGATAAAATAAAATATCTATTATTGTGTGTGGGACTTAAGCATGAGAATCCTAAGTGCACCACATTGGTATATGATTAAAATTGGAAGGGGTGAATCAATGTTTGGAACTTTTTAACATTTTATAACTTTTTCCATTTACATATTTATCCATATAGAATATTATAATATTACTCTACATTCATTTTCCTAGAAAGTAAATGAGTCTAAGTACTGAAAAAACATGTTATTTTTACAAGTTTCACTACACAATAAATGCATCTTGCACTATTCACATTTGGTGATGTATAGAAAAATTATTCTCGGTTATAGGGGTGATATCATTATATATTGGTTTTCATAAAAAATAATTACTATCTAAGTGTGACTCCATACACTTAGGTGGGGTGAGATTTAAAAATACTTACATCCCTAGAGTGGTAAAGACCTATTACAGCATTGCAACTTTTCAATGGGGTTTTAAGATGCATGGTATTGAAAATTTATGAATTCATTAATAGATGGTTTTTGGCACTAGGAATATCTTCCACCAATTTTGAATTTTTATTGAAGATAGAGTTTTACTTTTTTTATCCACATCCTTCATAATCACCTTTTTTGACGTTCACAGAAGTATAAAATACACTTCCTTACCCTTTTTATGGAATATATCTGTGGGATTCGTTACTCGATCCAATCTACTCAATGTATTCTATCCAGTGTTAGTTTTCAAGAACATTCTACATATTTTCTATCAAAAATTGAATGATTATATTTCGTTCTTCTTTCTGTACCACTATCCATCCTATAATAGTTCTTTTAATAAATTTCTCTATTCATCCTTATTTTGACAATTAAAACATGAAAAAAATATCATGAATTCAGACACTCTTTTGTCTTATTTTCCATGAACACATATATGTGTATATGGTATGTCTGAAGATTGTTTTTATAGTGGAAGAATTATAGATCACTTATTTTTTCCATCAAGTTATTTACTATAATTTGGTTATGTATTTCTATATAATACCCCATTATATGATTGTTTTGTCTTATAAAATATTATTTACTCGGTAGATAATAGATCTTTGGATTTTTGGTAATCTCTTTCTTATAGTGAAAATTCATTATCACTTGATCTCCTTCAAACATGATAATACTTTGGTCCAAAATTTCCCCATACAATTTCATCACATCAAATGTTTTCGAAATTTTTGAAACTCAAGAACTCATATTAAATTTTCCACCCTGATCAAAATTCAAATTGAAACATCCCTCTCATTTTAATTGTGTTGTAACTATTCTTATCACTTCTGTAATCTTCAAGATTCTTCGTGAAGATTCTCAAGCCCCCACCCTTCCTCGATCTTACATCATCACAGTGTAGAGAAACACATGAGAACATAATTAACATCACTAGAACCAATAAATTATTTCGTTATAATTAAAATTTTGAAATATCATCTCAACACCACCATAATCAATAACCATATGAACACTATAATGCTCATTAATAATTTCCATCAGTGAACCGTTATCTCATGTATTTTTTATAATGAAATAATATCTTCTGATCCATTAAATCATAAGTGTAATTGATCAATATTACATCATAGAAATCATAATCTGACATTTACAGGATTCATAAAACATCATATATTTCCTAGTTATGGAAATACTTTTCAATTCTACTTGATCATTCCATTGATTTTTTGTAGTTCATAATTCTTTATAAACATACCTAAATCCAAATGATTTACAAATGTATGTCAGTTTTTCATATTATGTGAACCCATTGATATAATTGAAATATTCTTATGTTCTTTTGTTGAGAAAACATCATCTCTTCCATTTTCACTTGATAAATTGATGTGTTTTTACACTGTTTCAAACTCTAAATATATATATCATAGAAAAATTCAATGTCTGATTATAACATCATGGGAAATTCATTCCATACCATATTTATATTTATATATATTTATGTAATGGACTTCTTACACAACATTTTTGACCATCAATTATCCCATCACAATTTTTAATGTATATACTATTATAGGAAGCTTCCTAAATTAAAGGGATTGGAAAATATATGTTAGTTTTTCCCCATCCAATGAACCCTTAAAAATAAATAAAATATTTTTTTGATCATATTTTATAGAAACATATTATTTTTCATTATCACTTGATTAATGGATGTGTTTTTACATTGTTGAAGCATATAAATAATTATATCATTGAATAATTAATTTTCATATTACAACATCATTTGGAATTCATTGAATCACTTATTTATCATTATAAAAATTTATATAATAGACATTGTACACAACTTTTTTCAACTATCAATTATCTCATAATAATTTATGGTAACCTATGTTTTGTCACAATAAAATATCTTTATAAAACTATCACTCCTCAATTGGTCCTCAACCCCCCTTTGTTAATAGATGATTAACCATTCTTTTTCAATGATTTTTACCTCTTCTATAACATCAGTATGTATCATATTCACAAGGAAGATATATATTTTATCAATGAATAACATATTTCGTAGCATAAAATATTATTTTTGTGATTAATGCTTTAATTTTGAACCAATTAATTAATGTGGTAATGATTTTCTCTTTATTGGAATAAAAAATAGGTCTATTTGACCGATCATTAAAATTTAATTAAGACTTCAGAAAATTATAACTAAATGACACTCCATATAATGGAAATATACGAAAAACTCCATCTTATTGGCCTTATCTTTGTGACTTCCATTACTCAATATTATTTTCCCCTGATATTATATTTATCGTAAGGAAATGTTCGTATGATGATCTCTAATTCACCAATAATTTTTCACTACCTTTTTTTGTAACATTATACTTTAAAACTCCTTAAATAAATTTTTATACATTTGGTTTCTCAGATATCAATTGAAAAAATCCTTGGGGAAATATTTCCAATATCTTTTACATAAGGACACTTTATCAATACTTCATTCCAAACATTATATGTTAAAATTCTCAATGAATATTCCTTAACATTATAATGTTGATAAAAAAATTATTTTCCAAAAATCATATAACAAGTTCTATACATGATTATTATCTCACTAATCATTATTTTAAAAAAATAAAATTCATCATAAGAAAATAGTTTTGTCAATAAGACATCAAAAAATTAATTAATTTATCCAAGAAATATCAAAAAAATTACATATATTAGATACTTCTCCCAAACCTAAAAAAAGTATCCTTTATAAATTATACAACATTTTTAAATAAATAAAATAATTATATTTAATAGAAAATAATTAAAAACAAATAAAACACAAGCATGTAGTGGATAAATAATATTCTCCATTGTATTTGATAGAAATAAATTCGATGTATTTTTCAAATATATATGTCAATATGTCAGTCAATCCCTCCACTTTTCATTTCATTAAACATGATATCAATAATTATTTTACTAAATAATCACTATATATAATAATTCGATTATTGTAAATAAATAAAAAGACAATGAGAAATGGGTATCAATACTTTATTAATAAATGTTTCACCCATCATTTTAATCTACATCTACATGTATCATTTTATTTTTATAAAACAATAATAATTTATTTCTAAAAAGTATCTATCTTCTACCAAACAGTCATGATACCTAATGAAAGAATAACGCTTAATATTTTCAACAATAAATTTCTGTATTTATTCTAGGATAAAATGTATATGGAACTATTATAGGAAAGTCCAACATCATAAATCTATAGTCATTCCAATTACCAGATCAATAAAATTCAAGTTCAATAAGGTTGATAAGAGAATTTGGGAAAGTTTTCATACTTCCACGTTATATTAGGTCATCAATTTATTTAATTCCCTCCCCTATAAATATTTTTATCTCAAAAAAATAATGTTTGGAGTTTATTACATATCATCCTTTTCAAATAACACAATATTTATGTAATTTCTAAAATATTCATATTTCTATGAGATAATAATTATGTTTTATTCTTCAATCATTCTTTAAATATCTTCCCCTCATGGAGACATTTCCTTTTCATCTTCAAAATTATAGATCTCCTCAATAGATTTTTATCAAGAACACAATTTTGAGAAAACAATAAAATAAATATTTTTTTGTATATGTCTATAAAACATCCACATTATCGTTAAGGGTAACCCATTCATAAAATATTTACTGAACTAACATTGGAATCATTATAAGTTAGATACATTCATAACGTGGATACCGATGTTGTCATTATTCTTCTAACTCTGGTTCTCCCCAACTGTATAAGCCTCACATTTTATTCCATATTTTAAGATTGTTGATTCAAAACATAAAAGTTAATGGATTTAAGTGGATCCCAATTTCATAGTAATTTAAATATCATGATTGAGATGATTCTCCCCACCCAGATACATAATTTCATATAGTCTTTATACTTGTACTTGTGTACATCAATATTGAATGTGGCTCTATGGATATTATCACTTCTATAATTTCATTATGTGTGAAAATCTTATTCTCAAGAACTATTAAGTAACATGTATTGCATGTTTAAGCATTTAACTTCTCTATGAAATTTTATTATGTTGGAGTACAAAAGGATAATTATTTAGAGTGTTACGAACATTGTTTCAATATACAGACAGAAAATACTTATAATTATATAGAATATTTTTATATCACATAGAACTAGTCTTAGCCATAATTTCATCACAATTATTCATTCATTCAAAATATTATGGCCTGATTACTAATATATAATTAGGGTCATTAGTAAAAATATAGTTTCTTCACTTTGAATTCAATAAAATTACATCATTATTATTTTTCAAATTATATAGAGCGCATTTCTTCAACTTATTGGATTTGGAATCTATAAAGATATTATATTTCATAATTGTAACTATATTGGGAATTTTTGGGTTTACAAAAATGTATTTTCATACTTCCAAAGGATACTAATTAGTTCCTAAAATAATTGATTAATTTTTATAATCTGATTTTGATATAATTTGAGATGAGGATGTACTATACAATGTACCATACATTTCATACAAATATTTTAATATGTAAAATAGAGAAATATTCATTAAATAACATAAGAAATCCCCACCTGAAGATATAGGCTTACTGTATTTTAAAAATGTAACTCATGAATCCCTATAATTTCTTCATTACTAGAACTATTTTTCAAACATCTTAATTAATATATTTATTCTGATACTCGAAAAAAGGAACATGATGAAATAGTGATATTAGAAGCTCAGTAAAGATACTCAATGGTGATAACAGATGAATAAGGTAATAAGTAAGAATAAAAAATTTGAAAATTATATACTGTATATCAATGATCATGATATTTTTCAGGGAATATATAGACATTTATAAAGACTCAAAGAATATATTTCATGAATGAATAACATAAGACATGAAATTGTCTTATAAAAGTATACGTATAAAATCATTTTCACACTAGTCAAGGATCACATCCATGGACATCATAGCGGGGAAAGTCAAGTACTAAATTTAGTTCACTCTCCTTTCCATTGATATATTATTGAACCATGATTACTACCCATTCATGTCCTACCAATATAATGAAATATAAATATTTGTAAAATACATGAGAGGGAGATATAGGTCCCAAACATCACCTAATGAAAACCATATGTATTTGTTTTACAAGAATATTTTTAATTCATCATATAAAACCCCATGTAATTAAATGGTCTTCAAAAACAACATTCACCCATAACATATCCAATGAAAAATAAATGGGTTTTGTAAATATCATTCCATAATAAACATAACCCAACCATAGAAATAATATTGATATTTTATATAAAAAATATACCAAATAAATCATTAGTAACATAAAATAATGTTATGTTAGGAGGAAAATAAATTTGAGGGATCACTACGAAATTATTCATGATCAAAACTTCCCCTCTTAAAAAATATTTCCATTTCATAAAATGCGGTGAAATTTTGAAAGAAATTATTTTCCTTGAAAATAATTTTATAATATTATAATAGGATATTGATGTAATTCATGGGGAATTAATTAATAGAAAAATATACACATAGTATATGTTTAAAAATACATTCATTTAACACATTTGATAGAAAAGTCAAAAAGTGCCTCATTAATAAAAAGTCAATAGAATTATTTTTGAACCATTCAATAAAAATAGACACAAGTGTCAAAATGAAATTAAAAACTATATAAGAATAGAAAAAATAGTTTTCCATAGATTTTTGAAAGATGTGAAACTGAAATAAATATATTTTCTAAAAGATACTTATATTTATAAAATCCAAAATAATAACGAGATTGTGAAAATAACCCATACTTTAGGTCTAATTTCTTTCACACTTAACTCATCCCCCTATATAAGGGTTTAAATAATTTTTTTTAATTTATAAAAAAATATTTACATATTTATTATATTATATATGATACTCCTATATAAACATATCACCTATTTTTTAGTAATATTACATTATTACACTTTCATTGGGAGTTAATTGCTTCACTTTCCTATAAATATTTTGTCGTATAAGTCTTAGTTATTATGAGTAGGATATAGTTAAGTCATATAAATAATAATGAGAAGGTAATATATATAATATTTATTCATTACATTAAACTATACAATCATTCTTGAAGGGTGGTCATGAAAAATGAATCACTTCGTATCCTAGAGATGGTAGGTCATAATTAAACATGAGTAATAATATCATTAACATAGTCCTAAAATTGTAAGGAAGTGGATAGTATATATATATTTTCAGAATTAAAAAGTCATTATAATTATTATAAATATATCATTTTTTCATTACTATACAGATTAAAATAATATTGTGATGAAAAAACGATTACACCATGATATAGAGATTGTATGTCTTTTATACACACGTTGAGTGCCTCAATTTTATATAGGTTGGATAAAATGTTGAATATGGATGCATAATAATCATAATAAAATTTAATAAAATAATTTATATTGGATTTATTATTATAAAATGTAAAAAAACATTAAGATATATTAGATGTAGAAATAACCTAGAAAGAGTCGGTTAATCATATTACTTTTTCTTTAGAAAAATTTCTATAGATATCCTCTTAGCGACACTAGGGATGGTATTTTCTGAAGACAATAACCTCTAGAAAGTGTATACAGATGTTTAGAATATAAATTTGTTTTTTAGGTTTGATAATTAATGATCAATGTGATGTGAATAATTACAGGAAGATATTCCCATTTATAATTGATTAGAGTGGCACTTTTGGAATTTCAAAAAATACTATTTTATAATTAAATAAATATTAATAAAAATAACTCAAAAATATACCCATATTAAAAAATAGGATGATATAATGTTATAATAGGTTCAACCAACAAATTTTTTACATTTTTGATATCATTTTAAAACTTAACATTTTGATTAACCCGTAGTTATCATATTTAATTTTTTGCTAAGGTATCTGTTTTTTAAAAATTATATGATTTTAATTTTTAAATATGTGATGTAAATTATACTATAATGGAATGATATATAATATTTTAGACCATATTATAATTATTATTTAATTTAAAATATTTTTTATTATTGTTAAATAGGTTGATAAAATATTATTTTGATAAAATATCATTAGTGTAATTTTTGACACTATTCATTACATAGAATTTTAAAATTATCAAGGTAACAATTTTACATTGAAAAAATATTTAATTATATCATAATGAGGTAAAGGTAATATATAAAATTATTTTTTCACATTAGTTTTTCAAATTATTATTATTTTATTATTTTTTATTACAAATATTTTTTTCTGTACTATTAATATAATTACCTTATCGAAATTGGGTAAATCTTTAATATGCTTCTTTTTCACTAAAATTTAAAAATAAAAAACCATGATGAGTATTAATATTATCTATTTATGTAGGATATTTATATATTTTTTCTTCAACACTATATTTAAAATATATATTATTTAAGGAATGAATGTGACACTTTCACACTTTCATTTTATAAAATATTAAAAGTATCATAATCTCATCTAAGTGGATATAAAATAAAAAAAATCTATCATGAAAATATGTCTATTATATAAAAAATTTAAATTTAAATTTATTCATCACATAATGTTTTTCTCTATGTGGACACATAAATGATATTTGAGACAAATAATGGGACATTCATTGAGTTAAATATTATATAATTCATTTTCAGGGAAAATTGTACATTATAAAACTTAATCTAGATCTTTATTTGTTAAGGGTATAATTACATTCATCCAATAGTACATTTTCACGTGTTAAAGTAATTTAATATTCCTTATCTATTTATTTCTAATCTAAAAGAAACAATTTAACAGATTTTCATGGTTACAAAATTTACAATGTTAACTATTAATATTGGCCAGAAATAAAAGGTTCATATTCATTAAATTATAACCAAATAAATCAAAATTTAGCATGATTTTTAGAAAATTCAAAACACATAAATTTTGTAATTAATAATTTAAAACTAACATAATTTTTCTATGTAAATATATTAAAATTAAAAACATGTTTAAAAATTTATTATATTCACTATTACGTAAAATATATTATTAGATAATAACATTTAATAAAATTTTGACTTACAAAATTGAAAATTTTATTTCCACTTTAAAAAACTAATTTTTAATAAATTTTAAATTTTTAAAAAACAATAAAATATAATTTATGATGAAAACATATATTTTAGGAATAATGTGATTTAACTAAATTTATGTGATTATTATATAATAAATAACTAATACATTCTTATTCAACTAGAGATTTATATTTATTTCATAATTTATTTATTTATATTTTTTCCTAACAATTTAATGTTTATTTTATACTATGAGTTTCTCATGGTTGATTTAAACTGAAGGATACATGCAAAAAAGCCATACAATAATTTAAATTATTTATAGTGGCTTATTTCATAAAAAAACTGAGTGATACATTATAACACCCTTAAATTGAAATGTTCACTCAAAATTTATCAAATGGATACAAAAGGATTAGAATACCTCTACCAAATCACATTATTAGGTTCCCATGTCACTTCCTCAAATTGGTGACTCATCAATAAATATGTAACTAAGTGGGTGAGCTTCTATTGTTGAAATTTTTATCTCTGATCAAGAAGCTATATCTATTATTATTCCTTGGAACGGCCGTATTCTAGCTATTTGACATATGATTTTGGTAAATTTGAAGAATCATGTATATACCTTATTAGGAGTTATACATGGACGACAACATTAACATGAGATTGATTCATTGAAATCATAGATTGATAAGAAACATTTACAACATGATAAAAAGTTTTTAAATGAAGGATATACTTAGGTCTTAGCCTTCTCTTCTTTCCAAATTTTTTCACTCTCTTATAGGAAGATATTTGTAAAAATATGTTTTCACACACTACAAACTATATGTCATTTAATCGATTGTAATTATAACATTGGTTTCGTCTTTGAGATGGTCTTATGTGAAGTTTAATAGATCAAACATTTTCACCTATTAACTAAACTTGATCATGTATCAATATCATTCTTCCCCCAATATCATGGCTTCCTGGTGGTGTTATGCACTTCTTACATGATAGGGATTAATAAGGATCCATCTTAATACTAGATTGAAATATACTTTTGATTTAAAATTTTACCAAAGGTAAGTGTTAATAATAACCTCCATTAAAATTTCTAGGTAAAGTTCTCAAAGTGTTTTATAGTGTTTTAATTCTCCTCTCAGACTCACCATTTGTTTAAAGATGATAACTAGGGTCAAAAATTAACACTATATCAATAGATAACAGAATACTTCTCTAGAACATTCAGGTAAATCTCATATCTCGATCTGATATAATGTATAGTGATACTCTATAAAATATTACCATTTCCTTAATATATATTTTGGAAGGTTGGTTATGATATAAATGTTATCTAATAATATTGAAGTTTTCCAACTTTGTATGGGGATCAAATATATCCCATATAATACTATGGTTCTTCATGTTTTGGGATGTAAAATTATAAAATCCATAGTGATGTTTTTCCCTTTCTATTATGAATGGGTAAAGTTTATAACATCCCCTTAGACTTCAATATCTCATTCGTAACATGGTGACATACCATGAAATGAGAATTATATTTTTTAAGAAAATTATTTATTCCATCCCACCATAAATACACTTATCGATCCATATACATCATTTTACTTCTTAGATTAATATAGAATGATGCACTATGAGCCTCATCGAACAAATACTTATTTAAATATTATATTGGAGGTATAAAATCATGGTACGTGAACATTATTATTCCATATTAATCAATGTTTAATTCATTGACATTTGTCACCTTATTTTGTAGCACTATATCTTCCTTATGCTCATCCTTAATCATCAATTGTAAAGATGGTTGAAAATTCATTAGTGAAATATAATATTTCTACCATTCCCATATTATTTTTAGATCCATCAATTTTAAATCGATATATATTTGATCTTTTGTGATCCTTATCTTAGATTTGAAAAATATTCCTTTCAACTAAAATAATCGACCACCTTGTTCACTTTCCTAGGATGGTAATATATTGAGCATTAATAATCTTCAATATACTCCAACCTTTTTCTTTGGATCATATTAGACAATATTTCCATGAAAACTATATTTAATATTATATAATTAGTAAATATATAACACATTTCAGAATGAACACAATTCCTCTATATCAATAGTATAAAAAATACCACAGTTGAATCCGAATCAAGATATGGGTACTTTTTTACATGGATGTTCAACTATTGTAAGGAATAATATATAACCATATAAGTTTTCTTTAGAAAACATCCCTATACCTTCTTGGATGCATTGCTATTAATCATAAACCTTTCATCAGTATTGATTATATGGGTATAGGTTCCCTGACTGAATTTCATTTATCATATTTTTTATTCTCTTCGCATTCCTCTTTCCATATGAACATAACTCTTTTCTTATTCAATAAAGGGAGTGGACTTTATAATGATGAGAAATATTTATCAAATGATCAATATTATCCATCTCAACAAAGAAATATTCTAATTCCAATTACCATTGTTGGTCAAGGACAACATTCAATAACATCCATCGTTTCCTGATCTATATATATCCCTTAACTTGAGATTATATGACCAAACAATGAATCTTTATAAAGAAATAATTTACACACTGTAATAATCATACAAATATTATCCTTTTATTAAGAATTCATTATAATATTCAAGTGATATTCATGTTCTTCATTAATCTCCAAATATAAAATTATATCATCTATAAAGACTACCTCACACCGATCAAGATAGTATCTAGACACTAATTTCATTAAATCCAAGAAGATAGTGGTAGAATTAGTAATACCAAAAGGCATCACTACACATTCAAATTTTTGATATAATGTAAGGAATGACGTCTGAGATATATTTTCTTTCTTGATAATAAATTAATGATATCTAGAATTAAGATAAATATTCAAAATTTATTTAGTTCAGTTTTGTTGATCAAATAAGTCATCAATATGGGGGGAGTATATTTTTTCTTAAGAATGATTTTGTTATGTTCTCGATAATCAATGGAGAGTCTTGTGGATCTATATTTCTCCTAGACAAACAGAATAGATTCACCACTAGGTGAAACACTATGGAATATGAATACCCAGTAAATATTTTATTAGATCTCAATATTCAATTCCAACAACTCAATTAGGTCTATTATATAAGTCACCCTTGAAATATTCATAGAACATGTTGTGTGTTCTATTGTAAACTCAACATCACAATTTAGTGGAAGACCTTGAAATTATTCCTTAAAACATTAAATAACTCTTATAAAAAAGGTGTATCCATAATGGTGAGTTTCACCGCATCCATGTGATATATATGACATTCATCTAAAATAATTAAGAACCACATGATAGAAGTGATTTTCACTGTATGATTAAATTCATGATTTCATTAATAGATTTTCATATATTCATTCATAATTTTAAATTTTGATTCTCTTCCATAGAAATTGATATTATCTCTATATAGAAAAAAATACAATCGATGGTAATTATTATCTAACTCAACTACATGACGGGTTAAAATATTTTACAGAATCCATTTCATAAATACCTTAATTATAGAAGAATTATAAACCATATATGTCACTTTTCAAACATTTTTGGATTACAAAACTCATTCAACATCTCACTATTGAGGTAATATAGTGACACCCTAAGACATTTATATATAAATAAAATAGTGGGTGGATCCTGAATCGAATACATCATTATATACATTAGAGTTGATTGAATGTGTACTTTTCAACACTTCATTATTGTACGCCACATCACCAGTAGTGGTCACATGATGTTTTTCTTTTTTAAGTCCATTTATAAAATATTCATGTATAACATTTTAATATCCCTCATATTTGGGAATTGGTTATCACAATCACCATTTTATTTCACTTGAATCATTAATGTGTGGGAGGTTGTTTATGTGAATCATTTTCTCTATTCACATCACTAGCTATCTTTTTACAGTCACTTCAATAGTAAACTTCTTAATGTCCCAATTTACTTAATCTAAAGAATATATAAGTCCCCTTATGATAGATTTCTCTATACTTCATTCCACACATTGAGCATAATTGAAAAATAATCTTATTTACACTATGTTTTTTATATTTTCCATTGAATTCCAGTTTTCTCTTCCTATCAAACCCATAATATTGATGAATTTATTCAATACCCATAACATCCTTGATAGAACATTAAATATTTTCATCATAATTATCAAGGCCCCATGTAGATAAATAAATTTAGAGATGTTGTTTTTAGCCACTAAAGAAACAATCAACCTTAATTTAAGGATTGATAATAATTATAGAAGCATAATTTCATTTCTTATAAAATTTTTCTCTTATATACCAACTGATTTATCATCCATTTTCTTCATCTCATTAAATATATTCTCCATATTAATACTATGAATATGAGGAATGTACTTATAGAAAAATAAGTTTTTAAACTCATCCCATTCTATAGATTCAACTTAATATTGTCACAATGTATTCTTGATATGATTCAACCATCGATACACTTCTCATAAAAAATGATAAAAATAACATATTACATTTTCATTTTTTGACAATTACATAACTAAAAAATATATTTTAGTGGTTATGATTCACTTTTCAGCCACTAATGGTTCAAAATTCCCACTGAAAGAAGTTTGGACACTTCCTCATGAAGGAAACAAAATACTGTTGTTCCCTACTATGATCATTTAAAATTCCTCTATGATCCAAATATTGATAATGTTGTGTTGGAATATAAACAAGATATTTCATTCTAGATCCCATAACATTAAATTTATCAGGAGAACAAACATTACATTTCCCATGTCATTCACCATTAACACAATTCCTTTGGGATCCATTTATTAACTAAACAAAATAATATCATGAATAACATTGATCATAATTGTAAAAAAATATAATAAATGGAAATGACAAATAAAATTTCAATTAATGACTCCTTATGTTTTACCCTAGGTTAGATATTATTATCACCAAAACTCTGGGATTGTATCCTATATATATACATATCCGTTAGGTTATTACTAAAATTTTAAAATATGATTTTACCAAATATAAATAAACTTTGCTCTGATACCAATTATAATGACCCATATGTTTCATTCATAGAAATTAAAAATAAAATAAAATATTAATAATTAAATAAAAAAAAAATCTGCACCATAACTCTATAGCTTTATTTTCTTTGGAAATTGGGAAAAATAAATAACTGATTCATAAAATATCTATAAAGTATCCCTCTTATTCATTCTTAACTATAACCCTTTTGTCAAATCATACATAATAACTTTATTCATGTCCTGGGGAATATTAAGATAAGAAAATACCATGAAAAAATTATTTGTATGGATAATTAAAGTATATAACATAAGAATAAGGTCCTCTTAATATTAGAATTTCTTTTGGAAATCATATCTAGAATATCTAGGATCATGATATTTGAAATGGAATAAATAGATGGTCATAAAAATCATTTGATATATTCCATGAGAGAATGAAATAACACATGAAATTGTATCATACACATAATAATAGAAAATAATTTTCATATTAGAAAAATAACACTTACAAGACCATTATAGTGGACAAAGTCCCTTACTAATCAATGCTCACCCTTCCTTCCAGCCCTATATTACTAAACCATGTTTACTATCTATTCCAATTCTTTCTATCTCATGTGATATAAATCATTACCAAAGGCATTTAAGGGATATATAGGTCCAACCAACAACATAATTAAAACAAAAAATATGTCTTTCCCAAGATCATAAATAATTCAACATATTTAAAACCATGTAATTAAATTGGTTTCATAAACATCATTCAATCATGAAAAACCTGTCCGAATGAAATGGGTTTCAAAAATATCATTCCATTACAAACATAAACCATCCATATGAATAGTAGTGACAGTATCCTTGAAATATATCCCCATAAAGGAATATGTAACATCATAGAAATTTATCATAGATACATATATTTTTAGAGTTCCAAGGAAAATGATTCTTGAGGAAAATATCACTTCTACATTGAAAATGTTTTCTTCTCTTAAAAGTCAATGTAATTTTAAAAGAAAAAACTTTACATGAAAATAAACATTTAATATTATAAGATAATATTCATGTAATTTAGAAATCATGAATGATAAAAAATTCTTCCATGTTGTATATGTTGAAAAATAACTTCCTCTCATACTTTTGACAAAAACGCCAAAAAAATATATCGTTATGAAAACAAATTCCCTTCTTAAAATTTAAAAAAAAAACACATAGAGAAAAATGTAATTAAAAACTATATAATAATATGGAAAATAATTAATTATAATATTTTATGAAACATTTAAATGGATGTTAAATATTTCTTATCTGATAATTATATGTAAAAAATCACAAAAAATAATGATATTGTGAAATTAACACTTACCGTAGATCTTATTTCTATCATACGTATATGAAATTTATATATAAGGGAAGAATACTGTTATTAATTTATATCAGAAAAATTTTCATAATTATTATGATATATATGTTCCAATTATTTCATATGATCACTCATTTTTAGTAAATTTCATTATTACACTTATTTTTGGTGTTAACTACTTCATTTTCCTATGTTTGTTTTTTTTCAAATAAGTCCTAGTTTATTTTCATAGGATATAAATATTTCATTTATAGAATGATATTTAGCTAATATATATCATATTTATTCACTATATTCATTCATATAATTATTCTTTAGTTATATATATTCATAATTTATATCATTTCTTCATGGGGATAGTAGGTCATACATATGCACGATCGAATTCACCATTCCTATAATGTTAAAAGGTTATGGAGGTGGATAGGTTATATATTTTTCTAGAATCAAATTAATAATAATATAATTATATATATCTATTATGTCCATCATTATACCCATAAAAATAAAGGTGCGATGAAAACAAATTACACTATGGCATAGAATGGGAAAGTCGTATGTAGGCACATGGAATGATTTTGTTTTTCATATGATTGATGAAATGATTAATATAAGTTTTCAATATTTTTAATAAAATATCATAATAAAGGCTATACTAGAGTCATAATTTTAGAATTTAAATAACACATAAAGTTGAATTAGAATAAGAAATAATATTGAAATTAGCGGAAAAGATGATTACCTCTTATTTGGAAAACATCCTTTAAATATACACTTAAGAACACTAAGATTGGTATTTTTGTATTCCAAAACATCTACAATATGAATATTTTTTAGAAGAGAAACTGGAAGGGAATATTTAATCATTAAGGCTAAATGTGATGTGAAGAACTGAGGAGGAGGTTCCTCTTTATAATTTAGGTGAGAGGCACTTTTAGAATTACATAAATTATTAATTTATTAATCTAAATCCAAATAACTCCAAAAGGAAATGTATTGAAATAAAATATAATATATGGTTTTATTCCCATAAAAAATTTATTTTAGACATGTTTTGGTATTAATATATATCTTTTATCAATTTGATTAACCTTTAGTTAATGTATTTTTATTTTTACAAAGAAACACAATTTTCAATATAAAATGGTGGTAAAGTTTTCATATTTGATGTCAATTAGACCATAGATGAAACAATTATAAAATTATATATCATATTATAATAATTTATTATTTTTAAATATAATTTCTTATTTATTAATAATTTTATAAAATATTAATTTCATTAAATATCATAAGTTTCAATTTTGACAGTATTAATAACATGGATTTCTAAAAATATCAATACAAAATTTTAACATAGGAAAAAATATTTTATTATAGACATAATTTTCATGGTCATTTGGAAAATTTATTTATCACTATTATTATTTAAACATATATTTTTCTGAATATTTTCAGTAACATTTATTTTATATTTATGTAAATAAAATAGTTATCGCATCAGTGATATTTAATCATTTAATATAATTATTTATTCATTAAAATTTAAAAAATTAAAACATTAAAGATACATATTATAAATTTAGTAATAAATTTTATTTTCGTATATATCATTTGGTAACTCTATATTAAAAATGATATAGTATTTAATGTATGAATGTGACATCGATAAATTTTCATTACATAATCTATTATAAATTTCATAATATCATATATATGGACATAAAAGTTATAAATAAATTTATATCATGAAAATATTTTTATTAAGTTCAAATTTAAAATATATATTCATTCATTACATAATTTTTCCCCATTTTGATGCATAAGTGATATTTATAAAAAAAGGATATTTTGTGACTTTAATTGATTTAAATATTAAAAATAAAATTTACATGGAAAGTTATCTATTAAACAACATAATTTAGATAATTATGTGATAAGGGTCTCCATATTTTGCTGAAATAATTTTTTAGCCTGTGTTAGAGTCATATTATTGTATTTAACAATTTTTTTACCATAAATTTCCCTAGATACCCTTTTTCATGGAAAGAAAATATACCATAGATTTTACTCATATTAACCAAAATAAAATCAAAATAATCAATAAATATGGATTTTATGAATATAAATTTGGATTAAATTTAAAAAATTCCAAACATAGATTTTTCCAAATTTAATTTATAACTAAATAGATAAAATTCCATTAAAAGCAGTTATTAAAAAAATGACTTCTAAAATGAAATTTGTTTATAATAAATTTTTGTATAAATTATTTTAAAAAAATTAAATTGAATTATATTAAAATGATATTAAATAATTATAAATTAAGAAAACATAATTTGTTATTTTAAGGATATTAACTGAAAAATATTTTTTAATAAAATGAAAAATATTTTCACTATTATTTAAAAAAAATGTTTCAGGAAAGTAATTTTATGTTTATGTTTACATGTTGAATTCAAAAAATAAATTAATTATATGAATTTAATTTTCTAGAACATATAAAAATTAATAAAAAAAGTATAACTCATTTTTAAAGAATAAATGTTTTTGAAGAATAACGTTACTTTATCAAAATTCTACAATTATTTTATAAGCACTCACCAACACATTCATATTATTTTGGAGGAATTTATTTTTTTATAAATTAAATATTAATATATATTTTCACCAATTAAATGGATAGGTTATACTAATAGTGTATCTTGATTTGTTGAAACTCAGAGTATTATGAAATTGAAGATATTGAAAAGCTTTAATTATTTAATAGAAAATATTTCATACAAATATCTAGGTGATCAATACGAAATTTGTGACCACCATATTTGAAAACCTTACAGGTGTTTTCCAATATTTAGAAATTAATTTTTGTTTTACATTATTTTATATTTTGAATGATTCTCCATTATCTATAGTTTTCTCCCCCTTGACATTAGCTTTCTTTGACATTTTTATTTTTGAGGATTGTGGCAGTAATATAATTTAAAATTCATAAATGTATTATATCACCAATGTTTAAACACAATCCTTAATCTCCTAATATATATTTTATTATTTTCTGATAATTAAACATAAATTATTTAGAAATTGTAGGGGAATAAGCTTTCTAGATCTTATTCATATCCAACATTGTCATGCTTGCCGGTTTCCTATCACATAAATTTATCGATACATATGATGATTTTATTTTTTAACCTATACTAATTTAGACAATATATTTGGATTCGTTTTTAAAAAATGGTATTGGTGGGACCTATTTCATCAAATATACATGAGATATATCACTGAATTTTTTCATGACATAATAGTCAATTATTCATTATATTTTTTTACAATGAATTCTCCAAATTATTAGTTTGTGGTAGTATCAACTATTTAATTATTTTCTGAAGTCCCAATATATATCTTCTCAGGATTTTGAAACTTCACAGCCAATCATAAAAGTTTAAAATTTAGGGTGTTATTCTTATGCGCAACAATAATAAAATATTATTTTAAAACATTTCCCACTTTTCAATTTCATCTCCATGTAGTTTAACTTAGATTTGTGACAAATATTCAATTTAATTAATTTTATTGTATTTTAACTATATATGTAGATTCTTGAAATAAATTAAAATTTCCAAATTTTCTCCAAGGGAGTTGATATTTCCATTTATATTACTATTGAATCCCAAAGTCTCATTTACTTTATTAATATATTATAAATATATTATTATAGGTTTTATCATTCATAAATAAAGGGGCCAAATTTATTTATCATTATATATACATTCACAAAAATTCACATGAAAATAATTCTCCTTGTTTTCTGTCTTGTATTAAATCTAAGTGATCATTTCCTATATAATTTTAAAAACCCCATAAACAATGGATACATTTCATTATGGAAGACGGTGAATAATATATCTTAATATATAAAATAATATATCTCAGGAATTAATAGATTTATCATCATTAAAACTTTTTTATAGGAAATTATTATTAAGGATAATATAAATAATAATATTTTCAATCCACTAAATAACTTAAAATTATTAAATCAAATGAGGTAGGAAATTTTTCCTTCAATTGATGGAAACATGAGCTACCTTATCTACACATTACATGAAGGATATATATTAATTATTGAAATTTAAGAAAGGAATATATAATACTTTTGCTTTATATAACAGGGATAAATTCATGTACTATCATTTATATTTTTTTCAACTTGTTCATGGACTTTATAGAATTTTAATATTTTACAAAAATAACCAAATCATTACCAACAATGTAATTTAATGTAAATATAAGAAAGGAATTAAAATATTAAAAAGATAATAGAATCAATATAGAAAATCTATAAGAGTATTGCCTCACTTTTATTCTAATTGCGGGGACAACTTTGTTATATACATAGAATAAAGAGAGAAAGGGGGTGAATCTATTTTTTAAACTATTTAACTATTTATAACATTTTATCCAATTACTATTTTTGACCTGTTAGGATCTCAAATATATTATTATATATTCACATAATTATTAAAGTGTAAAAATTTATGTAAATATGGAATATGATATTTTTACATGGTTTACCAATAAATAAGATTATATAGTATTTTCTATGTATTGTAATGACCACTACATAGATTATTTACTATAATAATGGTGGCAAGATGACGTGGGTTTGCATGAATACCATACTTAATATAATGTGATAATTTTTACTTAAGGGTGGGGGGGGGTTATGGAAATAAACTTATATTCTTTTAATGGAAATGATATTTTCAATATTTTTATTTTCTCACTAGTTCATTATACTACCCTATCTATATAGTTTACATATTCATGAAAAGATAATATGGAGTAGAAAAAATTTATTACAACTGTTGAGACATTGGATGGATATAAAAATATTGTTTATTCATCCAATATTTTTTTTTTCAACACATTTTAACTTTAATAAAAACATGAAATAATATTCTTTAACATTAATTCATCAAAAACAAATCCATTTTATTCTCTATCTGAAACATTTCAATTATAGTATATTGGGTTATCCATCTTCTTCTTCTTTGAAGAAAACTGAAATATACTATTTCATTCTTATTCCAACACCAGTATCTACCCAATAATAGTGTATCTAATAATTAATCTTTTTATCCCTTATTATATTTATTAAATCATTGAAGGGGGTCTATGTATGGTTTTAGGATGATCATACTCTTTAGTTTCCTTACACACCTATTTTTATGGATGCTCTATTTGTTGTATGTTTATTAGGTGGAATTTTATACAATCATGTATTTTCATTTTATGTATAATTTGTTTAATTATGTTATTTCACTCCATTAGATACATCCAAATCCATAGAGATACACTTATAAGAAACATCTACTCAGATGAGAATAACTCTAAATAATTTTTTTAACACATTCTTATAGTGAAATTTATTCAACACTTAAACTCTTGTACATGAATATAGTGTTATATAATAAATATATCCATATTATATCTACCATTTTTAATTTTTTTTCATAAAGATATAATTTAATTAACTAAGATATATTATCATTCCTAACTCAATAATTATTTTTACACTTGCATCTAATTTATTATTTTTTTGGAACTCTTCTCCACAGTTTTGTAATCATCCAGAGAAATATTTGGCATATTAAATCTCCATTGGACGTTATTTACAACACATCATGAAATTTTTTTATGTCCATACTATATAATTCTTATATGTATTTTTTGAACCATAAATCATATCTTCACATTGTTTGGGCACATGGATTGTTTCACAAAAAATTATCCTTATAAAAACATTGCACAATCACAACCAGATCTACACATTAATCATAATGGATTAACAAATTTGTTACATATATTATTATTTATTCTATAAATTCATATTCAATAAAAATCAAAATGAATTATTAAATTAGATCAATTATTTATATGATACATAGATTCAACTGAAATGTATATTCAATTATTAATTTTTCGATCAATTAATATACGTAATTAATAAAATATCTTTTTTCCATGGACATTAAAAATTAGTTCATATGATTAGATATTAATTTTAAATATTACTACCTAAAATTAAAATGTAAACCTTTTCTAAAGAAAATATATAGAATAATTCATCTGATGGGTCTCGGCTTTATAAGTACCCTTACTCATGTTACATTTCCAGAACCATCTAATTTCTATCAAGGAAATATTGTATTGTTTGTATCTATTTCTCTATTATTTTTACACAACATTGTATATCTTTTAACACTATTCTATGAATATATTCATGTAAAATTGTTTAATTGTGGAATTCTTAACTTTCCTCATGAAATAATTTAATGAAACATCTTCTGACCTTCCTTGTATAAGAAATTGTTTTCCAACCATCCTTATAAACATATTAAGTATAAATCCTTAATAAAACTTCCTCAAAATTATAATGTTGATAAAAAATTTTCTCTTATAACACTCATAAAACCTATTGTAGGAATGAATATTATCTCATCTATCTTCATATGTAAAACATATTCTATTCAAAGTAAATACCTTAATATAATGAGAAATGAATAAAAACCTTACTTCATCTAATATTTATCAACTTTGTAACATATCCATGGATACATCATCTAAATATAAAAGATTTTAACTTTATGTATTAAGAAATACATTTTCATGAAAGAAATATTTATATTTCCTAAATATCCATTGACAACAAATACAACTAAAACATATTGTCGGATCAACACATTCCATCTTGGTTTTCCCAATGTATTGGTATCTACTTATGACAATATTTCAAGAAGAAATGATCTTTTTATGAGGATTCTATATGAATGATTCATTGTTAAACATGCGATTATTAATGAGTATATGGATAAGGATTATACCTAATAGGACACTCTTATTGGGATGTCCACATCCATATTGTTTCTAACTAGACAAGGAAGGATGATTGGGAAAATGTGTGATATGAACCAGTAAGGAAGGGTTAAGACTTTCCATTGGACTAAGGCCCATATATGCAAGCCCAATTATAGTATGTTGGTAACTCAATAAAAAATAGTATTTTCATCACTGATGATATCAACAAATGAGAAAGGGTTTGGACTTACACCACGTTTAATGACCATATATATATATAAGTCCACTTATTTTTTGCTCATAACTATATAAAAAAATTAAACTACTATAACAACTCTATTGATTTTAGTATATACATTCTATTTATTAAATAATATTTTAAATAAATTTCTTTATACACAACATAAAACCAAAATGATATATGAGACATAAAATGATTAATAAAATATATATGCATTGTAATATAGGCCTTGAAATTGGATGGTATAATTATAATGTGGCTCATTTTAATATATACATCGAAATGAAATTAATGGATCATTGTTAATTCCATTTCATGGGTAAAAATAAATTAATGTAATAAAAATACCATTTTAAATAAAAACTTCATTTTAATATAATTTTAATTATTTAGGTAAATTATATTTTAATTTAATGAAACTAAATATACTATGAATTAGTGATGATAAAATTTAATTTTTATAGTAATAACTCAATAAAAAAATTTTGATATTAATTTTTTTGAGCTAAAAATAAAAATAGTTATTGAATAATGTCACATTTTCCTATAAAAATATTTTATTTTTTTCATCTAAAATAGAAATTATAAAATTTTATATTTTAAATTTCTTAAGAAAACTATATTTTTTGTATTTTGGATAAACAATTATCATATTATTAATTATCTATATTTGTTTTCAAATTTTTTTTTTGTGAATAGATAAAAATATAGTTTTAAAAATAACAAAAATATTATTAAATCCTTAGGATATAATAATGTAACGTCCCGTGTCCGGAGCCCCTCCCCTGGTGCCCCGTACCCGATTCACCACATGACATCAAGCGCGTTTCCCCGAACGCCAAAGGCTGCCGACCAGCACTGAGGGCCTTGGTGAGTCGATGGGGAAACTATGCCCTCATTCGGTAAGGTATACAAGGTAAGAAAACAACAACAAACAATGGAAGTAGTAAACAACATGCATACCAATAGAAACCAACAATAGAAGTAATGTAAATATATAGCTATGAAGGCAATGATGCAGCAGGTACAAGTATCTAAGGAAAACATAAAACACAACAACGTGCTGAAATTCAACTGAAACCAAGTGCAAAAGAAAAACAAAGTAATCCCCTCAGCATCGCGAGCTACGGCTCGGTCCCATACTCCCCAACTCCTAGTGCAGTCAAGATCCTGAAGTAGATCGGTGTTTTACCTTATCTATACCTGGAGCAACATAGTCTTCTTGGGCCCAAAAGCATGGCCCAAACAAGGTGTGAGATACAATCCCAGTAGGCAACCACCCAAAGATCTGTGCCTAATAGTCAATGAATACATGTCAGTACTAAAACAAGAAGCAGTAACCAGAAAAGCACAAATAACTACAATCCAAAGTTCTAACAAGCATAGCACACAAGTAAGCAGTCAACATCAAGAAGAAAACAGGTAACCCTCTGGGTAGCTCTCACAGTCTAACCCCTATGGTTCAACCTCTAAGGACTAGCAACCCTCTGGGAGGCACACACAGTCTCACCCCTCTGGTTCAGCTACGTTATTAAGAAGACTCTCTGGGGAAGCACTCAACGTCAATTCCCCCTATGGCCCGCGTCATGCAAATGGCTCTCTGGGGAAGAACTCAATGTCAATTCCCCCTATATCCCGCGTATCATAATTAAAAGACACTTTGGATAATCCCTTCCTTCAATTCTCCATTTGGTCTACTACTATAGGTTCTCACAGTCCTGAGTATATCTAAACATGCTCAGCGCGTGTACATTGTCCAAGTAAACCTCATGAACTACTTGGCTATCAACTAATTATCTACAGCAATTGTAAAAGAACAGTCTACAATCCTACAACTAGGCATGGAAAATCAAATTGAGCACAAACAAAATACTCTAATCATAAGTAATAACCTCTACTAAAGCAATCAAGCAAAGCAGACATGCAGGAAAGGAAAAACAAGAAACACGCAATACCCCGTTCAAGGGTATTGGTGGAATTTGCACATTAAATTCATTAAATTTCAACGGAAAGGCACAATCCACCTATCTCTATCCTAGGAGATCGATATATGTGAACCTCATTGACAGATTCTCCTTGGAACGACATAGATCTGAGAAAACGCACAAAACTCTCATCCTAAGATAACTTGAAAACCAAGAGGAATCAAGAAACAAGGACAAAGAAGAAGAAAGAACTCACCGATGCGATTCCAACGCAACTGACCGTGCATGAATTGGAGAACGGACGGCGAGGCGGTCGTCCATCGAAGATTTGGCCGTACGGGTCGCTTCGGATGGCCGAAAACTGGAGAAGAAGGTGAATATGAGGGTTAGACGCGACTTCAGTCCGTTTCATAAAAAAAAGTACACGTCGTGTACTTTTACAGTACACGGCGTGTACTTATAATTTTTCTGTACTCCGAAATAATCGGCCTCCACCTCAGCCTTACACACCGTGTGTGTGGCCCGGACACGGCCAACAAACGGCTTCGAGCTGGGGAAAGAGTACACAGAGTGTACCAAGAAAGTACACGGTGTGTACTTCAGAAATTTCCAGAAAATTCAATTTTCTCAAAACTCCAGAAAAAAGGAAAAAACATACCTCAAAAGAGATACGGGTTCTTACAAACTTCCCCCCCTTAAAGAAATTCTTCCCCGAATTTCCCTAACGAGGCGGAGAAGGAGAAACCACGAACAGCTTCGGCCACTACGATCGTACATCAGTCTCCCTCTCCCAGGTCTCGTCCTGTACTCGTCCGTGCTACCATAGAACACGTACCATAGGAACAGACTGACTGCGAAGAACATTCGTACTACGATAGACAATCCGGATAGGATGCTCCTCGAACAACGCATCCACATCAAGATCGACTTCCTCGGGCCGAAAGACGTGAGACGGGTCTGAAAAGTAGCATCTGAGTTGAGAGATGTGGAAGACGTCGGGCATGGCCCGATACCTCTAAGGTGGATGCAACCGATAGGCGACCAGCCCCACCCTCTCAAAAAATCAAATGGCCCGACGTACCACGGTGAAAGTTTACCCTGTCTCCAAATTCTCTTGTGTCCCAACCTCGGTGAGACACGTAGGAAAACCTGATCACCGACCTCGAACTCCAGAGGTCATCTCCGCTGATCAGGATAAGTCTTCTGTCGAGACAGCGCTGTAGCCATCCTCTTCTGAATAAGCTCTATCTGCTCGAAAGTCTCTTGGACAAGACGAGGTCCCAGCAAAGCTACCTCTCTTGCCTCCAGCCAATATAACGGTGATCGGCATGGCCTACCGTATAAAGCCTCGTATGCCGCCATCTGAATTGTCGCCTTGAAACTGTTATTGTAGGCGAACTCCACTAGAGGAATATGCTTCTTCAATGAACCGCCAAATTCAAGGATGCAAGCTTGGAGCATATCCTCAAACACCTGAATCGTGCGCTCGGACTGGCCATCAGTCTGGGGATGATATGCGGTACTCAAAAGTACCTGTGCACCCAAGGCCATCTGATGTCCCTGCCAGAACCGAGAGGTAAAGGGCGCATCTCTGTCAGAAACAATAGAGCACAGAACTCTATGCAGACGAATGATCTCCTTGATGTATAGTCGTCCCAGATCATCGACACTGAAGTTCTCCTTGATCATCAAGAAGTGAGATACCATCATAAGTCTATCGATGACAACCCAAACAGCATCATTCCGTCGGGGTGATCTCGGCAACCCGGTCACGAAGTCCATCGCAACATCGTTCCACTTCTACTCCAGAATGGGTAACTACTGTAAAAGTCCTGTTGGTCGCTGATGCTATGCTTTCACCTGCTGACAAGTAGAACATCACAAGACAAAACCAGCAACATCATTCTTCATACTTGGCAACCAGTATTGGCGATGAAGGTCCCGATACATCTTGGTGATGCAAGGATGAACTGCCCAAACAGAGGAATGGAAATCCTGTATCAGCTCCTCCCGTATGTATGCTGGTACCCATACGCAACCTTGGAAATGCAAGATCTCATCCTCACCCACTATCCATCCAGGAAGAGGGTCCCCTCCTGATACACTCTCCCGCAGGACTAAGCCTTATGAGTTTGATAGTTGCCTCATCCATACCCGATCAAGTAGGGTGGAGGTAACAGCTACAGAAGATAGAAAAGTCCATCCTCGTATGTCATGCACCTCCAAATGCGTCTCAAAGAATAGAGCCATCAGCTGCCACTCACTACTGCCCTCTTGAACTGCCTGAATCTGAGTTCTCCTACTCAACGCATTGGCCACGGAGTTGCCCTTTCCTAGCGTATAGGCAGGCTCATAATCAAAAGACTGTAGATACTCAACCCACCTGAGCTGCCTCAGATTCAGATCATGCTATGTGAAGATATACTCGAGGCTCTTGTGGTCAGTGAAAACCACAAAGTGCTCTCCCAGAAGGTAGTGTATCTAACTACACAAGGCATGAACAACAACTGCCAACTCCAGATCATGCGTAGGGTAGTTCCTCTCATGTGGCCTCAACTACCGAGACCCGTACACAATGACTCCATCTCCCTGCATAAGCACAGCTCCCAGCCCGATACCCGAAGCGTCACAGTAAACAGTGTAGCTCTTGCCTGGCTCTGGCAAGACTAGTATCGGTGCTGACGTCAACCTTCCTTTCAGCTCCTGAAAGGCTGACTCACAAGAATCTGACCATAAGAACTTCGCCCCTTCTTGGTCAGACCTTTCAAAGGTTCTTCTAGATGAGAAAATTCCTGAATGAATCGTCTGTAGTATCCATCAACCCCTAGGAAGCTCCGTACCTCAAAACCGTTCTTCGGATGCTCCCAGGAAACTACAGCTCTCACTTTCTCTGGGTCTACAGACACTCCTATCTCTGAGATGACATGTCCCAAGAAGAGAATCTGATCCATCTAGAAGTGGCACTTCGAGAGTTTAGAATAAAGTCGATGCTCTCTTAGTGTACTCAGAACGATCTCAAGATGTGTGGTATGGTCGTGTCGAGTGTGAGAGTACACCAAGATATCGTCCACGAAGACCACGAAGAAGGAATCCAAGTAAGGATGGGACACTCAGTTCATTAGTGCCATGAAAACTGTAGGTGAATTCGTGAGACCGAACGACATGACTGTATACTCATACAGACCATACCTACTCCTGAAAGCTGTCAGAGGTATATCTAATGGTCTAAGGCGCAACTGATGATAACTGAACCTCAAGTCGATCATCGAGAACACCTGGGCTCCTCGAAGATGATCAAAGAGTTCATCAATCCACGACAAGGGATATCGTTTCTTAACCATCAACTGGTTCAGCTTCTGGTAATTCACACAAAGCCGACGGGTACCGTCTGCCTTCTTCACGAACAGAACAGGTGAACCCCAAGGAGATGTATTGGGTCGAAAGAAACCTTTAGCATGTAACTCCTCCAACTGCTTCTTGAGCTCCTGAAACCCAGGTGTGGCCATCCTATAGGGAGGAATGGACACTGGTGCCGATCCTGGCACGAGCTCAATAGAGAAGTCTACCGCACGCTCTGGAGGCAAACCCGAAAAGTCCTCTGGAAAGACATCCTTGAAGCGATCCACCACTGGAGGAAAGTCCAACTGTCGAGTTCCATGATCATCCAGATAAAGACTAGCTATCTGGGCTGTCACCCCTCCTAGTCCAAGATGCTCGAGTCCCGCCCGACTCGCCCGAACATCCCATTCGCCTCTATGAAGGAACGATTCTCCATCTGGTGACATGAAACTGACTCTGCGGCGATAACAGTCTACGACTTCCTGGAAGGGAATCAACCAGTCCATGCCAAGGATGACATCATAGCTTGTCATCTCTAGGACATAGATATCACATAAGAAGTGATACCTTGCAACCTCAAGATGGCACTCTCTACACTGGCGTACACTAGATGTCCTCATCCCCAAGGATGTGTCTAGCATCAACGAGTAAGAAGAAGAAAAGATGTGGAGTCGAAGGCTCTCCACAGCAACAACAGAGATAAAGATATGCATAGATCCAGTATCGAAAAGGGATGAAGATAATACTGAGGCTACTAAAATCATACCTTGAACAGTAGAAGGCTCGGGATCCTTCTCTTGATAAGTCTGCTCTATAGTGAAAGACTGGCCTGCATCGCGGCCCCGCACCCCTGACTGACCAATCTGAGCTGAACCTCCCTGCTGGTGCTGAGGGACAGGTGGCTGACCGCCACGGCCTCAACCTCCACCTTGGCCCGAACTGCCAGAAGAACTCCAGTTCCCCAACTGGTGAGAAACTGGCGGTGCTGCTCCTGAATGAGAAGTCATGGAAGAACCCCGATCACCTGCTGCTGGTGAGAAAACCTAGCAGAAACGCTGAAGGTGACCCAACTTGCTGCAAGATCAGCACTCCACTGGGTCCTATGGCACTGTGGCCTCGTGTGCCTGCCTGGCCACACTAGTAGCATGTCACCTGACTACCTGGTGATGCATCTCGCTTCCTCGAATTACCGCGCGTAGGCTCCCTATGGCGCTTCCTGCAGTCATCCGAAGGAAAGCTAGCTCTGGAAGCAGAACCGCCCTGGCTCGCAGCTCCAGAGACTCTCAGATTACACTCCACAATCTGTGCCTGGTTGATAATGGATGTTATGGAAGTCAGCTGGAAGATGTACACCTGCGAGCGGATCTCCCGCCGAAGCCCATACTCAAACTTCCTCTCCACGAACACCCCACTCCCATTTCGAAGGGGTGTAATACACTACAACTCAGTGAGACGAGAGGAATACTCCATGAAAGATAGAGTACCCTTCTCTAAGCTCATGAAATCCCAGGCTCGATCGGCCCTAAGGGTCTCCGGGTAGAAGTAGTCGTAGAACACACGCTGGAACACCTACCAAGCCATATCCTGCTGCTGACCCGCCTGTGAGACCACGTCCCACCACCTCTTGGCGATGTCTCATAGCATGTAGGTGGTGATCTTGACCCGACTCTCTGGAGGCGTCTCCTGATGCTCGAAGATAGTCCTCATGGCTTCCAGCAATGCCTCTGCAGCCTGAGGTCCTCCCTCCCCTGAGAATGTGGGAGGATGCTGCTGCTGGAAGACCCGCGTCAAGTCTTCCATAGACGAGGCAGGAGGCAGTGCTCCTTGGAAGTCCTGCATCATCCTCATGAAACCGTCCCCGAACTGCACATCAGTGCTCGTGATTGGTACAACAACTGGTGCCAAGGCTGGCTCAGATGGGGGATCGACAGGAAGTCCTTGATCAGCCTTTCCTGGCGTCTGATCACTGCCTAACGACAGACGTACGACTGGAGGACGTCTTGGAGGCATATCTCTGAAAGATCAAAAGCACACCTTAGATCATTAAAACAAGGGCAAAGAACACAAGAGTACAAAATGGGAACAGGGGAAGAAGAACACACAAGATTGAAAAACATTATTACACGGTGTGTATAAAACTACATGGCATGTCTTTTGGAACCACTAACATAGGCGTGTGCTCCTGCCCCACAAGTCATGTACACCTCAAACTACACGGCGTGTTAACAACCACACATGGCGTGTACAAGAAAACTATTCCCCTGCCCGAGTCTCCTGACATGGCCAACCCACACGGTCTGAGTCAACTTGAGACTACACGGAATGTTCGAAACAAACACGACGTGCACTAGACAAGGCTTCAGCGGTCCGTGTTGTTGAGAACACGGCCGTCTACACGGATGGTCCTTACACAGCGTGCTCCGAAAAAGCTCGGCGTGCATAGTAGAAGGCGACACTGTCCCGTGTTGTTCGTGACACGGCTGGGTACCTAGAAAGACTACATGACGTGTTCCAAACAAACACAGCGTGTGGAAAAGAAGGTAACGTCGGCCCGTGTTGTTCGTGACATGACCGGGTACCTGGATAGGACTACATGGCGTGTTCCATATGGACACGGTGTGTTCTACCCGAGCTTCCCCAGCCCGTGTTGTTAGTGACACAGTCGAGTACAGGACTCTGAACTCGCATGGCGTGTACCAATGGTACACGGCGTGTTCCCGAAGTTACTCCCACGACACCGTGTTCTGCTCCCATGGACAATGACACGGCCTGAAAACTACATGGAGTGTATCTAAAAATTACACGCGGTGTATTCTGGGTTTTTTTGGGCAGTAGCTCAGAAACTATGCAGAATTCCAGAAACACTAAAAATAAAGGAAATGATGCCAATTTCCGATCCTTGAGGGCGCATAACACCTCAAAAAACCAACATTTAGCATCCATTCATATACAAGGAACAAAAAAAATTCAAACATAGTAGCATAGAATCTATCAAGAAACTATCACAACAGCATGCATAATCTACGTAAGGTCTATCACAATAGCATGCAATCGCTAATGCACCCTAGATGGCATGTCAAGAATGCATGACATGGGATTTCTAAAAGTGACTATATGATTCATGAGATGGCATACCCTCATCTCATCGGGTTGTAACAGAATTAGAACTGAAATATCAAAACAATAATCTCACAAGTCATGTGAATCACTCTAGGTGAAATCAGATCAACTATAAAATCTCCGAATCAGCAATAGCAATGTAACGAGGTAGTATGGCTTTTCCCTGTACATGGGTGAGATACTCCCGAGCATAGCTTAATGCCATGTACCGAATCCGTCCTATCCCTGGCTAAGGTCTCTAAACAATAAAGCAAGAAAAAAGAACTCCTTTGATACCACTTTGTAACGTCCCTAGTCCGGAGCCCCTCCCCTGGTGCCCCGTACCCGATTCACCACATGACCTCAATCACATTTCCCCGAATCCCAGAGGCTGCCGACCAACAGCGAGGGCCTTGGTGAGTTGGTGGGGAAACTATGCCCTCATTCAGTAAGGTATACAAGGTAAGAAAACAACAACAAACAGCGGAAGCAGTAAACAACACGCATACCAACAGAAACCAACAACAGAAGCAATGTAAATATATAGCTATGATGAAAATGATGCAACAGGTAAAATTATCTTAGGAAAATAGAAAACACAACAACGTGCTAAAATAAAACCGAAACCAAGTGCAAAAGAAAAACAAAGTAAGCAGCTCATCATCGCGAGCCACGACTCGGTCCCATGCTCCCCAGCTCCTGGTGCAGTCAAGATCATGAAGTAGAAGGGCATTTTCCCTTATCTATACCTGCAACAACGTAGTCTTCTTGGGCCCAAAAGCATGGCCTAAACAGGGTGTGAGATAAAATCCCAGTAGGCAACCACCCAAAGATCTATGCCTAACAGTCAATGAATACATGGCAGAACTAAAACAAGAAGCAGTAACCAGAAAAGCACAAACAGCTACAATCCACAGTTCTAACAAGCATAACACACAAGTAAGCAGTCAACCACAAGAAGAAAATAGGCAACCCTCTGGGTAGATCCCACAGTCTAACCCCTATGGTTCAACCTCTAAGTAATAGAAACCCTCTGGGAGGCACACACAGTCTCACCCCTCTGGTTCAGATACGTAATTAAGCATACTCTCTGGGGAAGCACTCACCGTCAATTCCCCCTATAGTCTCGTATCGTGCTAAAGGCTATTTGGGGAAGCACTCAACATCAATTCCCCCTATGGCCCGTGTCGTGCTAATGGCTCTCTGGGGAAGCACTCAACATAAATTTCCCCTTATAGCCCGCGTATCGTAATTAAAAGACACTCTGGAGAAGCCCTTCCGTCAATTCTCCCTTTAGTCTACTACTCTAGGTTCTCATAGTCCTGAGTATAGCTAAAAATGCACAGTGCATGTATATTGTCCAAGTAAACCTCAAGAACTACATGGATATCAACTAAGGCTCAATAGAAATAGTAAAACAACAGTCCACAATCCTATAACTAGGCATGTAAAAGCAAACTGAGCACAAACAAAATACTCTAATCACAAGAAATAACCTCTACTAAAGAAATAAAGCAATGCAGGCAAGCAGCAAAGGCAAAATAGGAAACACGCAATACCCCATTCAAGGGTATTGGTGGAATTAGCACATAAAATTCATTAAATTTCAAAGGAAAGGCACAAACACCTACCTCAATCCTAGGAGATCGATATACGTGAACCTCGACGACAGATTCCCCTTGGAATGACGTTGATCTGAGAAAACGCACAAAATGATCATACTACGATAACAAGAAAACCAGGAGGAATCAAGAAACAAGGATAAAGCAGAAGGAAGAACTCACCATTGTGATTCCAATGCAACTGACTGTGCTCAAATCAGAGAACGGACGGCGAGGCGGTCGTCCGTCGATGATCCGGCCATACGGGTCACTTCAGATTGCCGGTAACTGGAGAAGAAGTTGAATATGAGGGTTATACACGACCCCGGTCAATTTCATTAAAAAAATAAAGTACACGACGTGTACTTTTAGAGTACACGGCGTGTACTTATAATTTTTCCATACTCCGAAATAACCGGCCCCCACCTCAGCCTTACACACCGTGTGTGTGGCCCAGACAAGGCCATCACATGGCTTCGAGCCAGGGAAAGAGTTCACGGCATGTACCAAGAAAGTACACAGCGTGTACATCTGAAATTTCCAGAAAATTCATTTTTCTCAAAAATCCAGAAAAAATGAAAAAAACATACATGAAAATAGATCTGGGTTCTTACAAATTACAACATAGAAATTTAATAAACACTCTTTTTAGTCAAATATTTATATAATAATAAAAAATATATAGTTATAAATAATTTATTTTTAAATTTTGGAACCAATATTTTATATTTTTAAAACAAATTTTAGTTTTTTTATAAAACTATATTAACTCAATAAATCATTATAATACTAGATTTATCTTTTATCACTTTTAGAAAATTAATAATATGATTTTTTAAAACTTTTGAATCATAATACCAAATTTTTTATTTATGTTAATTAAAATTTTAGTTATAAAAATAATTATGAAAAGTTAAATGAATATTTACCTGGGTAAATGTAAATTTTGGTAAAAGGAAAAAAAGGAGAAAAATCCTAAAATCATTTAGACCATATCTCAAAATGAGTGGTTAAGAGTTTTATTTACCCACACTCATCCAACCTCTTTTATTTTCCATTATTAGATCCTCATGAAAATTAAATATTGAATTTTCCAACAATATAATTAAAATAATCCAAATTCCTTTCTAATAAAAGTGGAACTCACCACTCCTAATATATAATTTATCTTGCACTACTAACCATTTTTTATTTTCTTAAAGTCTTCTAAAAATTGGAAAAAGTCCCATTAATCAATGAAAAATCCCACAATCCTGCCTTTCCACGTGGTACTCCATGTGAAGGTTCAAACTCTCATCATGAGTACTAATCACTTCTTAATATATATTTCCATCACTATCCTTCTCCTTAATGATATATTGTTCCCCCTTAGATAAAAATGAGATCATTATTGTTTCGCATGACCATACTTCCTCCACCATGAAGTGACATATTTTATCTATAGTAACTACTATACATGTATGATTAAAATGTGATATTTTATAAATAAATATTATATTTATAAAATTTTTAATATTATTAAAATATATCAAAATTTCTATAATATTCATTATATGGAAATTATCACAGTTTATGTGTTCCTGAATGATTATGAGTTCCTTGAGTGATGTGTTCTTATTTTGATAAACCCCATACATAGATCATTAAAAAAATTGGATATATATATATATATATTATAAAGAATTTATATATCATTAGTATGGTAAAAAAATCATGACAAAAGTTTTATAGAATTGTAATATATCCATTAATTTTGGTAAATTACTCAAAATCACCTCATCAGGTATAATTTTATCACGAAACATGAACATACCGTCTATCAAATTTATATAGGGATTCTTAAGTCATTTATGGAATTATTTAAAAAAATTATAATATTTTAATGACGAAATTGCAATCAATTAAGTAGTATAAATGAAGTCATTATGAAAAATTTGTGAAACAATCCAAATTATCAGCATCTGATAATGAAAATATGTGATATATTATTAATGAATGTACCATAAATTATTTAAAAAAAAAATTAAAAAAAGAGTTATCTATAAAACTCATATTATTAAAAGATATATTAAGATAATTTAGTTTATTGTACATAATGTTAATCCTCTTTCATGTAATCCTATAATTATTGTTCGAGTTTCATTTTAAATTTATATCATAGTGAACTGTTTTTTATTATTCACCAATTTTTGTCTAAATGGTGTATATTCTAACCATTTGAGGTATTATGTTGTTATTTCATAATAATTCATAGTATAAATATTTTCATATCAATTTTTTCTCATTCAATGTATTTGTAGATAAAATATTATAAAATGCATAAGAGTTTCATGACATAATTTTATTTCACTGATATCTATTCCATGTCAATAATTCATTTAATTTATGTTATAATTACTTCCCATAGATATTTTTTAATATAAAAACCATTCAATTAATTTTTTTAAAAAATACATCTTAATATTTATCATTCTAGGGAATATGATTTTAATATGAATAATGTATTAATTGTTTCATTCTAATCTTAGTTTCTAATTGAGTTTCTTATGAATGAATGTAAATCTGGTTATAAATTATTGTAACTTCATATCTAAAAAAACTATTTTATTCTACCCCATTTATAAATATAGGATTACATATCCACTATTAGTTTAATTTCCCTTTGTAAATAACATACCTGATGTGTAGTTTTTTATAGAAACCCACCTAATATATATTTATGGTCTAGAATATTGCTCATATAAATCCATATTCAAAGATGATTTTTTGGATTTCCTTCTCTATACTAAAATAATTTATTAAGGATATTTTCTAATATTCTTAATATAGTACACATTTTTGAAAATAATATTATAGAATTTTTTACATGTGTTGTTTTGAAAAAGTATCCATTTTTAACATATTCAAAGTTAACACATTCTTACTATAGTATAAAATTTATTTATCTCTATGAATCCATTTCATGTTTTAAAATTGGATTTTAAATGATGTTAATTAATAAAAATTTAGGAACAAGAATGATATATTTTTATTTTTAGAAGAAAAAGTTTGATTTAATTAAGGAAATTATTATTTTATAAGGTATTTTAATAGCATTTTCTTTTATAAAATAATCCTCAATTTTTTTCTTTAAAATTGAATTTTTGAATGTGTATTTCTTGTATGATATTTTTTTTCTAAAAACCATTTTTTGGTTAAATAATAATTTTTAAATGAATTTTTACTCTAAAATAATAAAATTAAAAATAAAATACTTCTAATTATTTAATTCAATTCAAAAAGAGATATTTTTAAATTTCTTTTAAATTTAATTTATTGAATAATAATAAAATATTGTTTTTCATTAATGTAAAAATACATTAATGATTTTTATTTATACTTGTGATATGATCTTATGAAATCTTCTACCTTTTTCTGTATATCTTATTAAATTTTATATGAATGATTTCCATCTACCTTAATAAGATATTTATGTTATAATTTTCATATGTTCATATCATATTATTTCAATTTATTATCGAGACATCTTTTGAAGACAATATTTTAAATTTTTTTTTGTTAAAATAATTTTTTTACCATAGTTTAATTAGTATTTAATCATAAGATAACGGTTTTATAATATTTCTTCAAAAATATTTATTGTTTAAAACATTTTATGGGTGGGCATGAAATAATATGCTCATCTAATGCATTGGTTAATTTTATATCTCATGATCTCTAAAGGGTAAATGTAACTCTAATAGATTATATAAATTATATTTTTTCATATAAATATTGATATTTGTTATTTTTCAATTATTAAAAAACTGGGCTTATATTTACATACAAGGTACATTGATTTTAATTTGAGTTACACGTGACACTGAGATTGAACCAAACATGGTTTAAAAAATTAAAATTATTATCTATTATAATAATTATCTTTTTGGAATTAGAATGAAGGTTATAGAAATTATTAAATAAATTATGAAAAAATATGGTTAAAAATGTATATAATATGAATTATTTACAGATGAATTGATTAAATATTAAAATAAAGAACTATTTGAAAATAATGGAAATATTTTTATGGAAAAGTAGTATTATGTTAAAAAAACTTGTTTAGCCTCAATAAATTATACAAACAAGTTTTGGTTAATATTTTAATGATTTTTATATATTATATATATTCAATTAACTATTTGAAATTTCTGCTATGTATTTTATGGACATGACATATGAATAAATCAAATTTTATGCATGAAAAATGTTTATTTCTAACTGTGAAAACTTCTAAATTTTAATTGAAAACTGCCATTTCGTTGAAATTATTAATAATAAAAAATTATATTATAAATAGTTTTTAATTTAAAACTAATTTAATTATATTTTTATTAGTTTAATTTATTTCATTTGAAACATTTTTTATTAATTATCGATATAAAAACCTAGAAATCCTTAGAATTTTTTTTCAATAAAAACATTCTTTCTCGTTCATGTGTGATTATTTTTAAACTAAAATTTTCATCTTATATTAATATGTATTTAAAAAAATATTACATGTTTAGAATCAGAATAATTTATATTATATAATAATTTCAACTTATTTTTTTTACAAAAATGTATTTATAAAATATTAACAATAAATTTAGGCAGTTAAGGTAAAAATTGATTTACAAGGGGTAAATCTAAAAATATAAGGGTCAAAATGACCTAAAACATTTTATAAAATACATTTTAGTGTATTATTTAGACACTATAATCACTAATTATCGAAAGAATTTCTAATTATTCCATTTTCTATGATACTAAAAACATTTTATTTCTATTTCTTTTTAAAATATGATAGGTATGTCTCTCACATCACATATTAAAGCCATATATTCTCATATCATTTTCACACTGTAAACCATTTATTGATTAGAAAATACATTCCCAAACACCATCCTAAATTCTATCCTCTTATACTAGAAGCCTTATTTTTGGTATAAATATTTCCTAGGAAGGTTTTGGTATAAACATAAAGTGGTTGCATGAAGAAGAGGTAATATTCTTCAATATGGGTTTCTATTTTTTTATTCCTCCACCTTCATTAATAATTATTAAACAAAGAAGATACAATAACAACATTATAATAAATTTAATTCTATTTTTTATATTATATCAATGACTGAAAACCATTTCCACTTAAATCAAATGGGGTATGAAATCCTCATTCATGTGCAAGACGAACTACCACCTCTCGAAGAAATGTCATTAATTTTTTCATCACCACCTCTCAATGATTGTTGTGATAATGGATATAAAGTATAAATATATATATATATATATGATATTTGTATCATCTCGGTGATGGTGGACTCTAGTGACGTAATCCCAAGATGATGAGACACTCAACTTATAAGAGTTAGATCCGATCATTAGGGAATATTTTTATCTAGCCACCTTGATATTGGTGATTATCCTAGCGATTCTTCATCATTGAAATGGTATGATAAGAATGTAAGAGTACTTGATGAGGATCACAGAACAATCACAATACTCTATATAGTTTGTTTGAGAACTATTTCTCCATGAGAAACCCTTAAAATTGGACCTTTAAAATATTTTATAAGAAGGTGTGGTCTCCTTCTTCTTTCATTATTATTTACAAGTTCTTGGGTAAGCACTAGTGTTATAGAGCTTCCTGGAAGTGAGCCTAGTTAATGGAGCTGGTTTTGGGGACCATGTAGATATAACTTATACAAGAACTAGAAGAAAAATCAATATGGTCCATGAATAAGAGACATAACCATTTCTAGACTTAGTCATGTGGGTTTACAACATAGTGTCGACATTGGGAATCTGTTCATCATCTTGGTAAGGTAGTTAGATTTAAAATGGGTTGGGAAATCAGGTCTAAGATTATATAAACTATCATGTAGCTAATATGGATTCGGTCAATAGAAATTACTTGTACTAGAATAACCTAGATCATGGAGTGTCACATGACTAAAGATGTTCAAGAGGTGTTGGAATAATATAATGAGGTGTAAAATGGTTCATGGTGTTATAGCCATTAACCCCATGTTGTTCGTATGAGGTTTAGGGAGCAGGAGGATGAGTGTGAGGACAGCTGAATGGTGTAAAATCCTATATCTTATGGGGTATGGGGATGATTATAGGTTCTATCTATATAATTTATGATTTATAAATAAGAAATGTTAGAATTTTTAAAGGTAGTATATTATTTTCACCTACTCTCAAGGTTCAACTTGGTGGACTCGGGTCATTGGTATAATCTTTTGTTATAGTTGTTTGACTTAACATCATATACACGAGGGTGATGACTGTTCTCGAATCCAGATGTGTTCTTGTGATTTAATTAAAACCATGTGTAGAGTTATTTCTACAAAAAGTGAATACTGTTTTGGTGTTGTGGACATGTTTGTTCCACTTGGGTATTCATGGTGTTTTTGCAAGCGGGAGTGTCATATAAGGGAATGACATTACTAGTGAAACCTTATTCATGACCCATGTGCTTAACAGCCCTAGTGGAAGTAGATATTTACATATAACCTTTCTTTTGTGGTATATATAGGCCCTATGATATTTACAGAATGTTTATGGGTTGCCTTCAATCCATGCTCATTTTTTATAGTCTTATGTGTTTGGTGGTGTTTTTGGCTATAAAATCTATGTTAGATATGGTTGTTTATAGGTAAAGGTACAGTATGACCCTATGTGTACACTTGTTCAGCATGGGGTTATTCATTATTACTCTAATGTGCTCGGTGTTATCTTTATTTATGATCATTTTGAGGAGAACATGGTGCATTCCATCAAGGGGAAGATGTGAAATACTTAGTTTCATTAATATTTACATCTAGTCAGAGAAATTGTGTACTGCTATAACCTATTAATATATATATAATATGTTTTTTTTTGTGTTTCAAACATATATTATAATAGGAGGCATGTTCTTTATTTGTTCTATATTTTCTTCATTGTTTGTGATTTATTTTTAGAATGGGTTACCCTTTGTGGTTCCCATATATGCATGTTAGTAGTCAGTATGGAAACCCACAACGAGCTTTCAAGCATGTCAGATTGGGTTTAGTGATTAGTTTTGATGCTTTTTCCTTCTATTTAACCTCTTAAAGAAGAAAATAATTATGGATTATAATATTTAGTGATATGAATTATGACAATTAAGTCTTTGAAATATTTATATGAATATTTCCAAATCGAGGAACTGAGTTAGTGTGAGATTCTAGGACCCAGAGTGCCTCGGTGGGGAGACCTTAAAAATATTAAAAATATTTTATCACATGCATGTAGTTTCATTGAAAATTTGGAATAACTCATGATTGGAGCCTCTATTCATAAATATGATTTCATGTTAGATATATGAATTTGGTGTTTACCATTGAAGTAAATTTTTGTGTTTGTTGGGTGTCAGTTCAGAGGCTTGTTGAATCATGTTAAATAGAAGATATTGTTTTATGAACCTTAAATCAATATCCTCTATTTTGTGTTTATGTAATTGTAGAGATCCCACTATACCCCCGAGATTGATGGATCAACTGAGACAAAACCAAGGAGAGGTGGCACCACCGATCTCCGATCATGAAGGATATAGCTCTTGGATATAGATTTTGTGGCTCAGAGCATAAATCATAAACAAAAGATAAGGACTTTCTCTATGAGGTAGAAAGATTTGAGTTTTACATCTAGATCTCCCTTTTTAATTTTTTTAGGTTTTATATCCCATAGAAAAATTATATAGAATATGCGAGGGTCTATCTATATGTTTTAAGTGAAACCAGGGTGTTTCAAGAAGCTTTTAGAGAATTCCCATTCATAATTCCTAATCAAATTTTCATTTAGTGTAGGGTTACATGTTGTTTGTTCTTCCCATTAGGGTATTATGCTCATTTAGGGACTACACATTGTGCGCTAGGTTTAAAATCAATTTAGTGATCCCATGTCTTGTGGATGAGGGGAATAGGTAGGGTATCCATGTCATTGGACATGACCATGTGGATGTAAAGGATTATAGTACATAAACACAAGGTGCCATACATAAGAATAGGTTGAGGTAACATCCTTGTGGCTTGGTAGCTAGGACATGTCATGTACTAGGGTAAAAACTAAATAGAATACAAGAATGGCCAATCCATGTGGAGTATAATATGGGCAGAAGCCTAGGTGATGTGAGACATGTCGTGTACCTCATATACACATCATGTAACCTCACATGTCCAAATATGTCATATTATAGAGAAAAAACACTAGGTGTTTAGGTGGGGTTACATGCTGTGTGGACCCTTGGACACACCATATACATCATTGAAAGACTCATTCTCATCATATCTCCTTCTTTGAGATTGGTATTCGGACACATGTGTATCCTATCAAAAATCATCCTCCATGTAGAACATGATGGTAGCCTTCATGTTAGATCGAATGATATGACGTTGAGTGATTCAAGAATGATGCTACAGTAGTGGTTATTGGTCATGGTTAGTAATCTAGGTGGATATTTAGATTGATTTTGTTTAATATACATTTTCTTATATTCTAAGGATACAAGTCCCCAAGTCTCCATATGCCGGTTGAGTGATGATCCCCTATCATATCAAGGTGCAGGATCAATATCCATGGCAGTGTTGTGATGTGATGTATTATGTGTGTGATTCTCCATTTAGAAATTCTTGACCAATGCTTTCGATTGGTGTGGGACTTATAGAGATATGTTGAGACTGGTACTACCCTATAGTATAAGTGTTTGAGTTTCCAATACATATTTGATTGGTATAAACAGAACACCCTAGAAAGTTGTCAAGCGTCCCTTCTAATTGAGTTGTTCCCCCGGGGATGGAACTCTTTTTTTAGTTCTGGGTGAGGTTCCTCTGTTTTTTTTCATGTGATTGTAGATGGTTCTCCCCAATCATACCATGGTGTTGGCCTTCCATACTCGTTTGAAAAATAGAATTGTCACTCTACTTCATAGATGGGAGAAAGTCCTCATTATATGGAGTTAGTACTCCTCTATCGCACTTGGGAACATGTACTTCATATGGGATGTATATATTTATTGGGTACTCCCATATTTTAAGATTCTGTGGGTCCCAAATAATTAGACTCAAATCTCATCATTTGTAACAGGGTATGTGTAATCAGTACATGATGTTTAGGTAGTATTGGTACTCCACTAACATACCAGGGTACACGTCCTCTATAACGAGGTCTGTAATCCCCTAAATAGTCATTTTGTGGGTCCCCTCGTAGTTATCATACTGGGATATCCAAAAATCCCTTCTAATTTAAGGGTGAAGGACCTCTATCTAGGGAGTGGTAATCCCCTATATGAGAGTAGTTGTGGGGAGTGGTTCTTTCACTGGAGTATGATCTGACTTATCTATGGCGTATAGTTATGAGGTGCATGCCCCAACACTTGTTATGCATGATACCTGATTCATAGTTATTGATCCCATGATGTAGTTAGGTGTGAGCCTCTCCCTATATGAACATTAGAGGTTTTTTCTGATGAACTGTAGTTTTTACTCCCTTATCTGAGAGAAATGTTGAGGTACATGTCCCTATATAAACTATCTATAAATTAGATTCATGTATTCCATGTCTGGTAGAATTTCTCCCTTTACATTGTTTAGTTGGAAACAGTGAGCCTCTACACTCGAGGATCTTATGATATTGTATAGGGTGAAATACAGAAGTGGTAGGACCTCTTAGGCTGGACATTAGATTTTGATATTGGATTTTGTTCTCGATGGAGTTCATTCTCACAGACATACCATAAATAATGTTAGAGTTTTTTTGGAGTGTACCACTAAAAATAGTGTTATTTCTGATGGATGAGCTTATGGAGTGTTCTATACATGATGATTTTTAGATAAGTGTTACTTTTTATCATTGAGATAAATATTGTGGTAGGAATAGAGGATGGGACATCAAAATACATCGAATAAGTGAAACATATATATGGGTTGATTTTGGTTTTCCTTATAGTTTTTTCACATCTCTTGGTCATCCCACTATTAAGATATCACTATGTAGTCTTGATATCCACTGATGGTTAATAATGAGTATCTATCTCATTTGGGTTCCATCTGTATTGGTATATGAGTCTATTTACATTAAGATTCTTCATTTTATTTTTGGGTGGGGGTAATGGGTATTGATATACTACCCTCTTTATGTACATTTACGACAAATTTTGTGTCTTTTTTCAGATTGTCGGTTTTTCAGCATAGTCACAAGGGGACTCAGATATGGTTGATCATAGTGTTCTAGAAAGGCCAAGGTGTTTATTGAGGCTTGGACCAAAAGATTTTTGGCAGTTACATTTGACAGTGACCCCCTCCTACAAAGATGGTTGGACAAATATATAGTTTTTATGGGATTTTTGTTTCTTTTTACGAGATCAATACTCCTATTATACTCTAATTGTGTGATATATGCCTGCATGTATTTTTTTTCATTTTCTATTATCTTTTATAATTTCATGGAGATGATTGTGGGTTCCTACGTATAAGTAAAATAGGATAAGGCCAAACCTTTTTGTGATATGTCAACAAGGTTATAGATTCATTCCCATGACCTATAGGAGAGAGGTTTGGGATGTCATGGTTTTGGACATGTTTGGTCAGGCCCTAACATATTTAGTAAAAATGGAAAAAACAATAAGAAAATAAATGTAATGATTATCTGAAAATGTATTTTTATAATAAAATTCTTAATAAATTAAAAATCAAACTATTTTTTAATTAATTCAATGAAATTAAAAAATTATATATTCAATAAACAATTTAATATTCATCCTATTTTATTTATATAAAATATATAAAAATAAACTATACAGTATGCATAAATACTATAGTAAAAAACTATTTTCTCCTTTTCTCACACTTATTTTAAAAAACAAATTTTAATAGATTGAAAAAATTTATTTTTAAAAATAATTTTAAAAATTATAATTCATAGTGTAAAAATTATCTTATTTTGAATATATGAAAATTTCTTTAAAATAATTATTTTTTATGAATTTTATAAAATATTGAATTTTAATTGGGAACTACATTTTTGTTTAAATTTTTTATAAATATATATTATATTTTAAATTGGGTTCAAAATAATATTATATCAAATATATATATATATATATATTAATATAAGTTAGGTCATTTTTATCATTTTTATATTGAATGATGATATAAAAACCTCACAATATTTTAATTTTTTTTCTCTTTGAAAAGATACTTTCCCATCACATCTATAAAATTGACATTAAATTAAATTTTACTACATATGTGAATTGAATTTCGAAAAATGGATTCCATATTTTGAATCATAGTAATTAATATTATATAACAAGGTCAATTTTTCTTTTTGGCCAAACGAAAACCTGAAAAACTAAGATATTAGCAACCATTATTTAGGTCAAAATAATTATATAGGGGGTTAAAATAAAAGTATAAATATTTAAATTTCATAAAAAATGATTAAAATATAATTTCTAGAAATATTTAAACTTTTCAATAATTGAAACAAATTTATAATTTATTTTGGAGCTTTTTTTAATTTTAAAAAGTTGGTAACATCTTTTACTTTTCAAAATATTACAAATGTGCCACTCACCTTATATATAATGGGCCACTACAAATCATATCTTATTCAAACATTTTAACCCTTGTTTATCATACATGAACTAAAAAAAATTCCCTGATAAATTCCCTATCTCATCCTATAGGTTTTATTTTTCTCATAAATAAAACCACGTATGGAATTTGGTACAATCCTTATGATGTCACATGAAGAATAAGTAACATTCATCAACATACATTTTTATTGTATTTATTCTACCACATACTTCAGTTACAATTAAAACATGATTTTATAATAAAATATGTATCTAAAAAATAAGTATATAGATATATTTTAATTTAGTTTCTTATAGGGATCACCACTTCTATCAAATTGGTTTTTAAATCATCATTCATATGCACGTCATGCTAACACCTACTGAAATGATGTCAATTTGTTTTTCAATTACCACCTCTCAGGGTTGGGTATGATGGTTTATATAAATTATATAATGTATATATAATCTAATTATACCTCAATATTAATTATATCATATATAATGTTTTACATTCCATTATATATGTTATATGATAACATCACTTGGGTATACGATGGACTACAACCTCGTAATGCAAAGTCACTAGTTTTTCATTAACTATATACATGGAAGGTAAAAAGGATATAATAAATGAATATATTGGATATAAAGTACATTATTATAAATCAAATTACATATTTAACATTATAAAATGATAATACATAATTTAATTTCTTTCTATTACACTCACTGAATGATGTTAACGTCGATCATTTACTAATTTACTACCACCTTCACGATGCAATGTGACTGTCTATTTACATTAAAAAACAACGTCGATGATATATATAAATATATTTGAATAAATAACGTCACATTAAAATAAATATAATAACATAAAATATTACTTACCTTTTATCCATTATGATCACCATAAAATGGAAATATTACTCACACATATGTGTGACCTACCATCTCAATGATAGTATTGTAATTCATTTATCAAAACCACATATCATGATGGGTATTAAATGTATAATTTATATATAAATTTTAAATTTATTCATTTATTTTTAGGGGTATTATGGATCTATGGTCAATGTAAGTGTACAAAAAATAATAAATCAAAACATATAATGAACGATGTAGTTACTACATGAAACATGATATTACAAGAAATTCTTAATAAAAGGGTAATAAATGGAAAAAAGGAAATAATATATGGTATACTATATTTAATTATGGATATATAATATTTATATAAATCACTTATATTTATTATATAGTAGGTTTAAATTTTTAAGAAGGAAGTTTATACTTAATATATGGGATTTATGCTCTCTCGTTTGTTTATGTGTGACACTTAAAAATTCACCTATAGTTTTATTTTATGTTGTGTATATAATTACCAAATTGAAATGTAATGATATTAATGTCCTCATTTTCATTATATTTAATGGTTCATTGGATATTATTACTTATTTGGGGTTATGATTCAAAGGATTACTAAAGTTGTTCGGGATTTCCATTGGATTTTTTACATCATTAAGACACATGTCATACTCAATAAATATTTATATTATGTGGTGTAAATACTTAATATTAATTTATTTTATGAATATTTACCTAAATATTGTTGTTATTTACATATCTATTTTTATATATTTCATTCATGTTATTTACGGTCAGAAAGCTACCGAAGAGACAATGTATTTTTGTCACAATTTTCTTTCTTTGAGATATTAGTGATGTTATGAACATATATCATTTTTTGAGAAGTATATAAATCCCATTTGACATTAAGGATCATGAATTTTTTTTATAATATAGGTTTCAAATAATTTAGTTATTTCTTGTGTCTTGTGATTCAATTTTACCAACATGGTAATGGTTTTATAATTCAATCTCATCAATTATCAGGATTGTATATGATTATGATTATAATGATGAAATATCATTATCTATCTCTCAAGAAACTTAGGAATTTTATTCTACTATGTTTATTTAAAGATTATACATCTCATTCATTTATTTTATACTCTTAATATACTTATGATTTCAAAAGAATGATTTTAATAAAAAAATTCATTATTACATTATTCAGTTGAAATCCTTTTTTCCCTCAAAATGATTTTTTCCAAGTATTATTTCAAAAATGTTTATAAATTTCATAAAATGATATATAAATAAAATTTTCAGTCCTAATTTACTATTCAAGAAATGTTTTTAATGGAATCTTTATACTGTTTCTAAATAATGCTCCTTCGTATTTAACCACAGATGTAAAAGGAATATTTTCTTAACATTTAAAATATTAACATAATTTGAAACCATTATGGAAATTATTTTATATAAATATTCTATTTTATGTTATTAACTTTATTTTTAAATGAAATTATTTTAACATTTTTTTAATTATATTATCATAGAAATGTTGTTTTAATCAAGATATGATGAGAGCGAGGTTTCAAACACATTATCTATCGATGTATAATGATTAAACTTATGCTCTCAGGGGGACAGGAAATCAAGAAACCACTATTATCCATTAAATAAATATTTTATAATGAATAAATGTTTATGAATAACATTTTTATTCCATGGGTTATACCATCAGATAAAATTCTAAAAAACCACACTTATTGTTCCACAGGTTATGCTATGATGAAATGATGAAATGATTATGAATCCAATATCTTTTCTGTAAATTATGATTTGATGATGTTTTTATGAAACTCCTTTCATTTCATGGGTTATGATATGATGAATTATTTTATGAACATGTGTCCCACAAATGTGTTATTTTCATTTTGTTATTGTAGGGACCAAAATCCCAATATAATGTGTTTGGTAATAATGGATAACTAATGAGTAAATATGTCATGTGTTAACTGGATTAATGTTTCAAAATGTTACTTGTGGACCATGTTATATTTTAATAATTTTATTTGTAAACCTTGTTGCATTTTCAAAATATTATGCATGAACATCATTACATGTTTATAATGTTATTCCATAACATGATTACTTGTTAAAAATGTAATGTGGGAACCCAATTACATGTTAACAATTTTATAACTGAATGTAATTACATTTTCATTGTTTTAGGTGTTGACCTATCATTCATGTCTATAATTTTATGCATGGACATGGATACTTTTCTTTAAATTAATGTCTAGTAATGATTTCATTTACATACAATATTGGGTGAAACTATCTCTATTTATAATGGTTTACAATGTAATAAGAAGATTTATATTCCACTAATATATGTCTAATGAAAATTTTGTTCTCTCATGACTAATTTTCATTGATTACCTTATGTTTACCCTCTTATAAACTCTAAATAATTATTCAATGAATATATATTTTGATCTTTTATATACAGGGTATGTTTGTTAAATTTTATTCTAATGTTCTTAGAACCATATGTTGATTTTATTTTTATGTTCATCCCTTGTTTTTACCATAATGAGGATATTATGGGTTTCAGGTGAAGAGAAAGCACGAGAGTGATGGTTCCCAACATTTCATTAAAATATTCAATGAACAATTTAGGATCTACGTGATGATGAACATCATTATCATTACAAATGAATCAAATAAATAGGGAAAATGAATAGAAACATAGAACTAAGATACATGATCAACATGTATTTCTTATAATTAATTTAATTTAATATGAATTAAATCCAATGATTATTATTTATTTTTTTATATTTCCAACCACAAATCATTAGTGCAATATTGTTGTGTTGTAGATATCAAGGGTAGATCTCCTCTAAAAGTTATTTATATGTGTTCCACAAATCTCTAGATGTCACTAAAAGAGTATCCATGTTCTAGGATGGATGATCATATCAATTGTGTTATCCTACATTGATCGCATTGTGAACACCTTCAATATAAATCACATTGATCTAGTGGAGGAGGATCTCTTTTATTCTTGAGAACGTTCATATAGTTGAAATAACTCTCTAGTTTTGACTTGATATCTCAGAAAAATATCTACACAACATAATATGTGTCTCATAAGAATCACTTGTCTATGGAGAGAATAATATATCTATGCATTTATTTCCATTGGGAAAAAATAATATAATTTTCTAAACTTCTTTAAATTACCCTAGTGATCCTATAGAAACACCCATGTCAAATATCAACAATATTATTATTTCTTGACATGATCTTAACTTGTGAGATATAGTTAAATATTATTTAATCAAATAATACTCAATATTATTATTTCTCATTGGACACTTCAATATCAGTCCCATAATCCTACTTAATATTTATTGATTATTCCACCCACAATTTATTCTCTTAAACAACTAGCGACGTGATAAATGTGATCATGAATACAAGAATAATTATTAATCTGTGACCAGGATTAATATTTATTCTACTTTTAAAATAATAAATTATTTAATTCACATTCTGGATACACATAGTTTTTGATCCTATATGCCTCTTTTTCTGTATAATTAGGTGGGTTTTCATAAAATCCAATGTTAGTATCTAGAAACAATCCAAGGAACCTATAAACAATAAAGATAATTCTCTAAACACATGTCACCTCATGTTAATTATTAAAGAGTAATATAATCCATTTATCAAAATATCTGTAATTAAGCTAGATGAATGTTAGTCCCATAAACCTATACGTTCGATATCTCTTTCTTTAACTATTCTGACATTTAATTTAACTACAGAACACCATGGAAATGGATTTATTTATGATATATCATTTACATGAATGGTCATGATATAACAACATTAATTAGTGAATATAAGTTATAAATCTTTTATCTCATAATTCAATAATGCAATATTAATCATGAAGCACCCAATGTATCTTACCTCATTGTGGACATTTTTCATCGCAGATGTCACCAATACATCAATGTACAAGACTCATAACTTCCATTATTAATAATTTCTAATTTCAAAGGTCCAATACAAACATTTGTAGATAGGAACATACAATGCCACTTATAAATGTGGATTTCCTTCTATTGGGTCTCGTTATTATAATATCATACTTGATATCACCAAGGGAATAAAAAATTATAAAATGTCGCAATGTCCTATGAGTCTTCATCTAAGAAAACCTATATCATTTATGAACAAATAATGATATCATCAAATAATATAACATATTTCTATGAAAAGTATTATTTCACTTCCAGGTACTCATTATAGCGGGGAAAAGTTATGACCTTTTAGAGTGAAAACTACTCTTATGACATTATCACATATAATGTTACATATACGAACAATCATGATATGATAAATAATTTATTGAAACTCAAAAAAGATATAAAAAAGTTACCATAAGGTACATAACTTTTGGTTATAGGGAAATAACTTCAACAGACTCCCAATTTCACTAGTGAAAAATTCTAATAACATTCATTCTGCTAGCTATTACATGATACTCATGCTTATGTTGAGATATGAATTTAGTCAATGGGTCCACCATGTTCTCTTTAGTGGATACTATGATCACTTCAACTTCACCCCTACGATGAAAATCCTTCATGAGGTCATAATTTCAAAGTATGAGCTAGAATTGTCATATTATCACAATATAATATGATAAGGTCTTTACTTATAGGTACTAGATCTTTCTCCTTGTAAAAGATTCCAATCCACACAACTTCATAGGTTTCATCTGAAGCTTCTATATACTAAGAATTCTTAATAGAATGAGTCACAATTAGATTCACTAAACTATTCTATATCACATCTCCTCTAATGTGTTAGAAAACAAATCCATATTGAGATATCATATCATTTAAATCTATCTAAAAACATGCACAAATATTTCATTTGATGAAATACTCTTCATATCTTCCATACACTAGATACATATCCTTATTTCTTCTTAGGTACTTATAGGGGGCCTATACATTAGTCCAATGTTATTCTAATTGATCCTTTTGATATCTACCCACCATGATAAGTGCATAGGAAATATCAAATCTATTACATAACATGGAATACATTATTGATCCTATCATCAATGTTTATGGGATCTAACTCATTCTCTCTTTCTATTATTGTGATTTGGGACATATTTTATTTTAAAGATGAAATCAATTTGACACAAAAACCATTTCCTTATAGGATTGGTCCATACCAAATCTCCCAATGAATATAGTCAATATATGCACCTTGACATTGTCTGAGTGGCCTCTTTGTTCAATCATGAATGAGCTTGATCCTTTGAATGTAGGCTTCTTAATAAAAGCATTTCATGGAGAAGAACTAGTTAAGAAAATCCTTAACAGACTATATTAATATTATGACGTTTCTCATAAGTAATATTAAAACAACACATAACACTACAATATCAACCTCATTCCCACTAAACCGTTTGCAAGCCCAAAACTCACATTAATTTTTTTGAAACCCATTTCTCATATTTAATCATCATATCAAATATTTCATGGCCTAAAATCTTATTTTGATCCATAAATTGATATTTGAAACATGAAAATCCTTTTAGAATCACATGGTGTCACAACCCATTCAAGTTGTTTTATATAGAAATTTTATAGATGGATCCTATAAAAGAATAATGTTTTTCCACTAATCATCCAAATATAACATTTAAGATAAGAAACTACAAAATGTATGAATCAAATATATTTAATCATGGAAATAAGCAGAATAGTTTACTCGTATTTAATTCTTTAACAGTGTGTGAACCCCTTATCCTTTAGTAATTCTTTATAAGAACTATATTTACCGTACATGTCAGGTTTCCTCTCCAATTTCCATTTACATTCAATAGGATTTACATCAATTGGTTCATAAACCATAACACAAACATGGTTATGATACTTGGAATCCATATTAGAATCTGTTGATTCTAATCATATTATTTCTTTTGTGATCTCTACCCCCTCCATGTAATAGAGAGGTTCATCAATGTCCATCAGTAATGAGTATCCATCCTCAGTGACTAGAATACCATATATCTATGGTTCCCTTACCTCTGTTACACTCATTCTTAGTTCTTGAGTTTCAACAAATACCTCTTCCAAGAGGACCAATGTAACTTTTTCGTATGCAAACTCATGTGTATATTCAGCATCAACTTCATTGAAGACAATCATTCTCTCAATATCATTTTTTGGACATGATCATTCTCAAGAAAGACTTCTTTTTTAATGAAATTCACATTCTTCTATGAGGATTTTTATAGTTAGTAGATCTTCATTTCCTCATGATACCACATAATTATACACTTCATTCCTGATGTAGTAGTTTTTTTAGAAATAATCCTTAGCAAATGCCTCTTATCCCCATACTGTTGTAAGAAAAAAAATAGGTTTCTATCAACTGCATAACTTGAAGGGAATTTTGTCTTACACATTATTTGGTACCCAATTTAATGTGTTTACTATAATTTGTAATGAATATCCTTAAAAGGATAATGGAAAATATTCATGACTCATCAACGAAATTACCACGTCTAACAAGGTATTGTTCCTACTATCACTAACAGCATTCCACTATGATGTATAATGTGGCGTGAGTTGAAATAGAATCCCAAAATATGTTCTAAACTCAAAATACCCTTGGTTATTATATTATCCACCTTAATCCAATCATATATTCATTATATTCTTACTAAGATGATTCTCTTTTTCATTCTTGAAATCCTTGAATTTCTCAAAGGACTGGGACTTATACTTCATTAAATTGAAAGAGTCATATCTACTCAATTGATTAGTAAATGGTATGAAGTAAGATTTTACACCTACAGCTTCTAATAGAAATGGAGCATATATATTAGTGAGTACCAATCCTAGAATCTCTCTGAACCTTTCACCATGTCCAATGAATGATGATTTGGTAATTTTCCCTGCTAAACAATCATGGCATCAAACAAGTGGGTTTAGATCAAAATAGTATAAATAAACATATGGATTTTTTTTAATATGCTTCTTTGCATACTTGAAAATGGTAGTGATGCTAATAATGGGTGTTATATGAGTCATTTTAACTTGATTTTTTATTGATTTTTGACACATGGTTTTTGTAATTTAAAACATACAGTGTCATGACCCTTACCCCAGGGCCCATACCGTGACTATCTCAAGCCCGCTTTCCATAGGCCAGTGACTGCAGACTAGTACCGGATGATGTATCCCCTAAAACCGGGATGGAATTTCCATTATATCTTATAGAAACATGAAACCAAGAACACAACAAGATACAAACACAAGTAAACTGTATAGAAAAATGTGTGGTGAAAGTTAGATGGTCTGGAAAACAAGCCCGATAGAAAGCGTACAAGTACAACAATAATATAATACAACAGAAGAAAGATAAAGACATCTACTAGGTCTTCCTCAGAGGTTCTTACCTGAAGGGTAGGTATAGATATCCTTTTCATCACTCCACATCTGTTTGTCTCCTCTGCGTACTGACACGCCGTATGGTCCACCTCCGGAAACCGTACAGTCTGGTACCCTCAGCCTCGATCAACGTTGTGTGTTGTCAACACCAAAAAAAAACAAGGTGTATGCATTGCCTATGCAGGGGTGAGTATAACAATACTCAGTAGGGACCCTGACACCCTCAAGGTCTCACAAAGACCTCAAAGGAAAATCCACAAAACATGAAATCAATAGACAACCCTACTTAGGTATATGCCCATACATTTAACAAAGTTATCAAGTATACTCATCTCAATCAGGAGAAAATAAAGGGTCCAACCTAAAATCCAGAAGCTCAATTGTTCCTCAAAGGAAGAAATACCACAAAGGTAATTACCACATAGGTATTCCCCATAGATGAATACCACCATGTTATTACCATGAAGGAATGTACCACATAGGTACAAAATCATCTCACACTAGTTATATCATAGGTATAGGTGTATAGATGATTAGATATAACTACTGAATAATATTACTCTGATAAGAGGAATACCCATGAAGGATCCCAAATAACTGACCAACACATGATAATAGTATAACGTCAAACCCACACAGGATCCTAGTACACTGTCAGTCCCACAACAGATCCAAGTATAGCGTCAGACCCCCACCAGATCCTAGTACACTAATAGACCAACATTGGATCATAGTACCTCGTCAGACCCACACAAGATCCTAGTACACCGTCATACCCACATAGAATCATATTACATCGTCAAGAACCACATAGGAACCAAGTACACTGTTAGACCCACACATGACCATATTACAATGTCAGACCCTCACTTGATCCTAGTACACTATTATAACCACAAAAAATCATAGTACATCATTAAAACCACAAAGGTTCCTAGTACACCGTCATACCCACACAGGATCATAGTACATCATCAGACCCACACAGGATCCTAGTACACCGTTAAAGCCAACTACAGGGTACCTGTACTAAGCTTTCTTTTATATGGGAGAGTCTACTACTCAATCCACTATTCAATACTCCAATTTCCATGAAGTCCCACAAAAAATTACTCCAAAGGACCTCTATGTAATAGGGGTATCAACTCAACAGATGGTGCGTCAATCTGAAGATCGATCTGTAAGTTATTATACGTTTAGTCCTGAGGGCCCGATTCGATTCATGCTTGATCAAACCCAACCATACACGAAAATTATCCAAATATCTATTGGGGTATATCAAATGGACTATCTCATTCCATGGTTTCTGTCACCACAGTCGGTTCATCAAACGGACCCCCACTGCCAATGTTATGGCTAAAAGAGAGAATATGGATTGAAGTTGGTCTGGGTCTGGTCTGACCGAGTCAGGACGACCCAGTCCGCTAGGTTCGGCCCGACCCACGTGTTTAGGCTCGACCCACTGGTTCCGGTTTGGCCCACGTTGGGCTGCTCGACCCGCAATTGGAGGCCTGATGTAGATACATGCGGATGGGAGTCGCGTGCCCCCTCTTCCACCCACCAAACAGCTAAAGTGGTTTGGTCACAAGAAGCTCATGGGACCCTCCATGGGTACCTCTCGGTCTAGCTCGGCCTGCTAGAATGGCCAGCCTATTCTCCTCCCGGTGGTGTTTCATATGCCACCGCTCCATGGCAGGCCTAACGCCAGCTGCGTCTCCGCCATCCGCCATCTATCACGTCTAAGAGGACAGTTGCCCCTTGCTCCAATCGAGGCATATCTTGTGCCGCCCCACCCTGGCTGACCGAATTCCAGCTACCATCTACTGTGTCCCTTTCTTGCTAGGGGTTCAAACACGTGTCTCCGCCCCCAATTCCATGTGACTAGCATGGGAGGTAGTCGTCTGCATTCACTTCCATGATGAATTCAACAACAATGAATAATAGTTGAGTGATGAGGCCATGCTCATTTTTCCCATACCCTCCTAACTAGTTTGTTAATAGGCAGTTCAAGAGGATTAAAACAACTCCCGCCACAAAAAACAACAAAACCCCTACCTAGAAGAACTGTTGATGTGTCACACGATGAAAAACGGTGAAGGCGAATAGGGTTCCAATGATCGTCGCTTCTACAATCATGTTTATGAAGTTGGATCGTGTGTCTTTCTCTTTCTTTATTTTGAAGAAAGTTCTTTTAAAGATTTGACATGTTCATCATTTTAAAGATAAGTTCTTCGTGGGAGATGAGTTTCTCTAAGTTATCCCATGCAACCCCCTTTTCCCACGATTTCTTCCAATGTAAAATGGGGAACCAATATAAATTAAAGTAGGCTTATACATTTAATTTACATTTGAAAAAAACTAATTGAATGAAATATTTAATTGGAGATATGGAATAATTAAATTGGAGAATAACTTAAAGGGGATTTGAGAGGTTTTCCCCCATTAATAAGGGTTTAGGTGGTCCCCACCACTATATCCTATGTAAAGAGGCTTTCAAAAAGAAAAATAAAAATGCTAAACATTTTATTTTTCTTCTTCTTGGAAAATCATGAAAACTAACTTTCACCATCCACCAATTGCGGTCGAGGTGATGGTCTCTTTATGTGAATACTGGGGCTGGAAGTACAACTGTGCCCTCAAATTTCAATTCTGAGCACTTTTTCAAAAGATAAAAAAACCCCTCGCATGTTTACCGATCATATGCAATGAAAAGTTCAGAAATTAATTCCGGGCACACCGGGCCTTTGAGTCACTTGCTGTCAATTTTTGAGGACTCATAAAATTACCATATAAAAAAACAAATTACATGGAATTTCAGGTCTTTACATTCTCCCCACCTCAGGGATTTGTGTCCACGTAATCCACAACTCAAACTAAGGGAACAAGTGGGGGTACTGAGCAAGAATCTGATCCTCCCGCTCCCATGTGCTCTCCTAGAGGTTCCCATGCTGCTAGCGAACAAGAACCAGATGTATCGACTGCCAATGAAGGACCCACTCATGTAGATCCTCAATCTATACTGAAATCTCTGTAAACATCTCCCCATCGTCGATGTCTAGCTAGCCATGGTCGATGACGTGGGAAGGGTCATGCACTTACCTCCTCAACTGGGATACATAGAAGACGTCTTACACCCGGTGCAACTGAGGGGGTAGTACTAGGCGGTAAGACACCTCACCAACTCTGCTAAGGACATGGATGGGTCTAATGAACCTCAGAGATAACTTTATGCCCCCCGCCTAATCTCCACAAACCCTATCGGGGTGAGACTCTTAGAAAGATGTTGTCGCTATCCTCAAACTCAATAGGTCTATGTCTCCTATCGGTATAAGACTTCTTCAAGCTCTGTGCTGTTTTCATCCACTCCTGAATGATCTGAACCTTTTCAGTGGTAGCTCGTACCATCTCTTGTCCCACTAGTGCTGACTCCCCAGGGTTAGTCTAGCACAAAGAAGATCTGTAAGTTCGCACATACAATGCCTTGAAAGGTGCCATCACAATGGTGGAGTGATAGAAGTTGCTTTATGAAAACTCCAAAAAAAGAAAACTGATCCTCCCTCCTGTGACTGATGTCGACAACACAAGCACGTAGAATTTTCTCAAGGGTGTGAATAGTCTACTCAGTCTAGCCATCCGTCTGAGGATGGAAGGTAGTGCTCAAACGAAGCTTCGTCCCGAAATCCTCTTCTAACCACTTGAATAACCGGAAAGTAAAACATTCATCACAATCAAATACAATCATCGAAGGTACTCCATGTAGCCACAAAATCTCCTGCACATAGAGGCGTTCCATGATCTCTACTGAACCCTACTCTCTAATCATGTAGGAAGTGGAACAACTTGGTGAGTCGTTCGACGATCACCGAGATAGAATCATCACCTCTAGATGTATGTGGAAGTCGTGTCATGGTGTCCATTGATATCACGTCCCACTTCCACTGTAGGACCACTAAAGGTTGAACTAATATTATCGGTAGCTAATTCTCCACATCCACTTGCAGACACGTTAGGCCCTGAGAGACAAACTCTGCTACCTCTCTCTTCATTCTGAGAAAATAGTTCTATTGTAGGTGATCGTGGTACATCTTCACCACTCCTGGATAAACCGAAAGATGGGATGTGTGAAACTCCCTCAACACTTCCTCCAAAAGCGACACTTGTACCATTGTACATCCTCTGAAGAACATGACATGCTCCCCACCTTCATAAAATCCATTAGGTTCATTTCCTATGGATATCTGAGCACGTCACGCCTCGTAGTCAATGTCCCCACACTGCGCCTCCCTGAATCACTGAATAAGGGGGGAGCAGCTGTATGAGACTGATGAAATGCTACTCCATCTCGATCCACAAATGATATCTGCAAAGATGCTAGCTGCTCTGCCTTCTCACCTAGAAGTTGTATACCATATCTCTTGTAGGGTCTAAATGCTACTACATTCCTATTCTAAGAGTATAGACATTCTAGAAGTCATAGTCCTGGAGGAATTCAAGCCAACACCACTGTCTTACGTTTAGGTCCTTCGGCGAGAATATATACTTGAGAATATTGTTATCTGAGTCGACTGCAAAACGTTTTCCCATTATGTAATTTTTTCACATTCATGGAAAAGACCACTGCTGCTATCTATAGTTTTTGGGTAGCATAGTTCTGCTCATGCTGTCTCATCTATCGAGAACCATATGCAATCACTTCTTGCTCCTGTATCAGGACACATCTGAGTCTGGTCGCCGAAGTGTCTCAGTAGAGTACGTACCCAACACCCCCCTCCAGAAGCCTCAAGATGGGGGCACTAGTTAGCCTCTTCCTAAGCTCTTGAAAACTCCAATGGCATCTCTCCAACCATATGAAGGGTTTACCTTTCTTCATCAATGTTTTTAAAGGTGCTTCAACTGCAGAGAAATATGGCACAAATCCTAGGTAGTATTCGGCCAAGCCGAGGAAACGATGTACCTCTATCACAATCCTGGGTGGATCGCATGGAAGTACCACCTCAATCATCTCTAGATCCACTGCAACTCAAGCCTCTACTATGACATGTCCTATAAAGTGAACATAACATATCCATAACTAACACTTAGAGAGAATACCATAATGCTAGTGCTCTCAGAGTGTATCCAGAACTATATGAAAATGATAGGCATGCTCCTCCTCAGTAGTCGAGTAGATAATAATGTCATAGATGAAGACTACTAAAAAGCGATCAATGTATGGTTGAATGATCCTATTCGTGATCACCATGAACACTGATGGGGTGTTGGTAATGCCGAATAGCATAACCAAGAACTCATAGTGGCCGTACGGACATCTAAAATCTGTATAATGTACATCATCCTCTCATACTCTGAGATAGTGATAGCCTATTCTAAAGTCTATCTTCAAGAACCATCATGATTTCTTCAGCTGGTCCAAGAGGTTGTCAATCCTTGAGAGTGGGTATGTTTTTTCACGGTCACCTGGTTCAGGCATCTATAGTAAACACAATGTCTCAAGATCTCATCTCCCTTCTGGAGGAACAAAATCGGGGTTGTCCAAGGAGAAAACTAGGCCTGATGAATTCTTTTCCCTGCAAGTCCTCTAGCTGTACCCGTAGATCACAAAGCTCCGCGGGTGCCTTCTGATATGGTGGTGTAAATATCAGTGTCATCCTGATGTACAATTCAATGTAAATGTCCACTTATCTACGAGGAGGTTTTCCCGAAACATCATCAGGGAAAACATCAGCATACTGGTCCACCACTACAGGACTGATCAGACTCTCCACAGCAATCATTCTGATTGTAAGGATACCCAACTATTGAGTGATCAGCTACACTCTCCTCTAGGTTAGTCTATCATGTGATGCAAAGGCTATCTTCTCACCGGTGAAGGTAAAACTTGTAAAATCCATACAGACACACCGCACATTTCACCTAATACAATCAATCTGAGCATGGAATGTAGATAACTATTCCATAACCAAGATGTCGTCGTAACTCCTCAAGGTCGCAAATATGAGATCCCAGCCGAATGTCTTACCTCTTAGAGTAAGCTCATACTGCCGGCACCCATGTGTAATCGTCGAATCAACTTTTTTAGGAGTCTCTAGACTTAATGATCGAGCCAACATCTCTACCAGAATCTCCAAACTTTGAACGACGGAGGTGGAAATAAACGAATGACTATCACCTGTGTCTATAAGTACTACAACTATGGTGGATAAGACACAGTTCATACCTCGTATCATCTCCAGAGCTATATGGGTATATCCCTCAGCTTCCTAGATATGATCTCGCCCTTTCCCACCTTTTCTCTTTGGTCAGGGTGGATCACTTGGTGGTTGTGGTGGTAACATCTCGAATCATCACCCACCACCAGCTGCATGGACAACTCCTCTACCAAGTCCTACGTCTCCCTGTGGACCTCCTCGGTCAAACCTATGTCTATAATTGGGTGGTCCTTTGACCGGATTTTGATCATCCGTGTAGAGGGTTGAAGAATCACGAGCCATGTGACCCTACCCACTGCATGTGAAACATTGCATGGTCCTTGCATGACTGGCTCTATTTCTGGTGCCCCACACAACTGAACCTGAATCATGTGGTCATCCACTTTTAGGTATGGTCTTCTTGGACCTCTATGACATTTTTCTACTGCCAACTGTAAAATTCTCTTCTATGTCACACCTAGTGGTGGGTCGCACTTATAAGGCCCAAGCCTTAAACCTTACTTACTCTCGAGTTATTACAAGATTACACATTGAGGATCTTTTTAGGTTTAGTGTTTTAGAGAATTAGATCATGAAACTTGCATTACATTCCACATTTAAACAAAGTGGTTACATAAAAGACAATATTCATTCTTCCCATCAACGGAAACCTATTTAAAATAAAACACGGATTCTTTCTTGACACATCCTTGACACTATCATCACATCATGTACCTTTCCCTTGACCTATGAAAAACATTTCAAAAACTTGGGATGAGCATAAAAAGCTCAGTAAGGGTTATAAAAATATGGAAAGGAAACATGAGATCATAAATACATAAGAATTAAATCATACTTTACCCATAAAACATAGGCATATCAAATCATGAATAAATCATAGAAACCATAAGACATAAAGGTAACTTGAGGAATTCATAACATTCTTACATAGGGAGTAACCCTCTTGGTTACGTTTGGAATACCCATCACAGTATATTCCCTAAATCTCTTCGGAGAAACCTTAACGTTTCACTCATTCGCGTTACCCAATCCATTGGAGAGCTATATCGGGCTCACCCGCCCGTAGTTTATCACGGAACCACCCGTTCTTCATAAAAATGCCCAAGAACCATAACATAATCGTATCAAATAAACATGAATAAAGGAAACATAACATTTCCACATTTCAATCACAATATAATATTTTAGGATATTGAAATAATGAATCCATTCAAAAAGAAACCATTTCCAAAACCATTTAAAACATTTAATAAAGAGATTTTTGAATCAAAGTGTCCCATACCACCTTGAAGCTTTTAACACTTTAAACCATTTATATCCATATAAATAAATCCTTAAAACCATTTTTAAAACATGGATATTAATAAGAACAAATAATTAAAACATTTAAAATGATATTTTGGTTAAAGGGGTTTTACCAAAATTAGAGACACTTGAATACAATATTCGAGGAATAACATTTAGTCAGAATTTTATAATATCATGAGAATAAAAGTATTCATGATATAATACTCCAAAGGACAGTATATACACCATATAAGAGTGAATTGGTGCATAACAACAATGAGCCCTCAATAGAAATGTCAAATGTGATGAAATCCCTTATAAAGAAGGTATCCTTAAATTAAGGACAAATAAATCTCAAACAAAATATGTGTGACAAATATATATACACCCAATATAAGTGGATATTAAGTGTAAAACAATAAAAGGTCATTCACACATATTCAATGGATGATATATTCAATGACTACAAGTTGAACCCAAAGAAATCGAAATTGGGTTAAAAAGTTCCCTTGACAGCCTAACGGCATCACATCAAAATGAGTTGATGAGAGATAAAAAGTGTATCTCATCACTTGGACATAGAATTTACATCAATGAGGATGTATGAGAACATATCCCAACATAAAAATATGTAAATTAAAAGACCCAATAAAAGATGTCTTTTAAAAAAGAGGAGGGTGAAAGGTTCCCTTACCGACTTGGGTATCTTTCAAAACATACACCCCATGAAAGAAAGACAATAGGTCATTGATGTAAATACTCATAAACGAAAGTATATTACACAAATATTAGAATAATGGGCAGTACATACACCACTCAATGGAATTTGTGGAAAATGTAGCATAAATCTCACGGGAATAAAAGTGAGATGAAAAATCCCTCACGAAAACTCGGCAGCCTAACGGCGCCACATAAAACTTCCGAATATGGATTGATGAGATTAAATAGGGTATCTCATCACATTAAAATATAATTTACAGCAAGAGGAATATAAAATAACATCCCCCAACATTACAAATAGGAGCTTAAAAGAAGTGACATAAAGGAGAGTACTTAAAAAGAAAGAGAGAAGTTAGATCTCTTACGAAAGTTCGGCAGCCTAACGACGCCAATCAAAACATCCAAAATGGATTGATGAGAGATAATAGGGTCTCTCATCACATGAACATAAAAATTACAGTAGGATTAATATAAAATATCATCCCAATAACAAGAAAGATGAGCTTTAAAATGAATGACATAAAAGAGTGTACTTAAAAAGAAAGAGAGGAGTGAGATCCCTTACCTCGGGTCCGACTTGACTCGATCGTTCTTTAATCTCCTGAATAATAAACTTGAGTTAATTTATAATTCCTTAAGAACCTTTTTCAAGTTCATTATTACTTTTATACCACTTATTACCATGTCATAAACATTATGTAATCATTTAAGTTAGTAATATTTGTTTTGCCGATATTTGGTTCTTAAGTCGAAAGTGGACTTCTTACAATTACATGTTGTTCGTGTGGCCAAATTTTTATTATATCCAGAATTGTATTCATTATGTATATATCATATATGTCATATATATCTAGTACATGCATGCATTTATAACATTACATAATCATTTAGAGGTAATAAATGAAATGCACCGTTCATGGAGACGGTAATCCGTACGTACGCATGAATGCTACTTTAATTTCTATTTCGTATTTTATAGAATGGAATAATAATGATATAAAGGTATATTATAATTCCAGTATAATATCATATATAATATCATATTTCCATCATTTATACATCCCACATATGTTATTTAACGAATCAAATCACTTTGAGGGGGCGGTAGTCCGCACTTCCTTAAATAAAGATATCACGTATACCCATAATGGAAGCCATAAATGTAAGACAAAAATGAAAAATACAGAAGCATAAATAAAACATAAACATATTATATATCATATATAAAAATAGTGACATCATAATGGCCTCCTTTGAAGGTGTTAAATGAGTATTGAACAATCATCGTTTCGTGAGGCAGAATTTCACCATCCACGGAAACCGTATGTTCTTTAACCATTTTATGTAGTTGTGTGAGAGTGTAGCTCGAATAAATCTTATAACAACATCCTAGTATATTTAAGATACTGGTGTTGTTACAAAAGAAGTAAATAAAAAGATTTTAGGGGGTTGGAGAAGCAAAATAAAACAAATGAACATGAGAGAATGAATTATCTTTAAAAGTGTAACTCTTTTTGATTTGAGCCTAAAGGATTCCTTTGAACGGATTCTGCCCAAAGGGAATCCTCTAGGGTGAGGAGAGGGATGTTGGGAGAGTAAATGGGCAGGGGTTGGCCGAGCCAAAGGCTTGAAGAGTGTGTTAAATGAGGTAGAGGTGGTGGCCTTTTATAAGAGGAGAGGAGAGGGACTTTTGGAAAGTAAAGAAATATTACTTTATTTGAAAATGTGTTTCGGTTTCAAAAGGTCCCACATTGATATAATTCGTGGATAAGGTGATAATGCTTCTAAATCCACTCATCCAATAAGTTTTGGACATGTTTAGTTCATAGATTTTACATTATCTTTCCATTTTATTTAAATCGCCAAATAATGATGTCATCGCTGCATCATTATTATGTCATAAATAATTTAATTTATTTAATGTGTAAAAATTATAAAAAAATACTATGATGTAGGAAATATTTTTATCTTTCCAATTAATATTTATAATCAAAAAGATGACTTGTATAACCCCACTTAAAAATTGTTTTAGTAAAACATATCATGTTTGTGTCAATTTTACTTTTACATTAAATAAAATGTTATTTATGTCATTTCCCAACCAAAGTGGATCCATAGGGTCCCCAAGTTGACCCATGGCTTGTATTGGTCGGCCATGATACAACCAATGAGGGTAAGACATGTGTCAAGCTCATCTCATTTTATTAAAGTATTATTTTTACCTTAAACCACACTAATTACCACTAATCGCGATTAAAAACTTAATAAGTTACTATTCACCAAAAAATTATTTTAATCTCATTGAACCACATTTTACTTCTTAATGACAACCATGTATGTCGGATTTTTGAAAATCAAAAACACAATGATGGAAAAATTTCATTTAAACGGAAAATCAGTTTTTATAAGTACCACTTAGTGGTTTCACTATTCATCAAAAATTGAAGTTTTTCAGAAAAATCCCAAAAATTCACCCTAAGCTATATTTGATATTCTGAATTCAAAAATGAAGTCCGTTTTAAAAAATTTAAAACATATAAGTCACATTAATTAATTTAATAATTAATTCCCGCTGTCATGACAAATAGCGTGTTTTATGAAACAATAAGTATCAAAAGATTGACACTAGTTTAAGTCTGATTTCAAAGTGAAATTGATTCCAACGACCACTATTGGATTTAATGGTAAAAATATTTTCTAATTTCACTTTAAAACCAATTCAAAATATAATCTAATCATATAAATAAATTAGATTAAAAAGTGGTTTTGAATTAAAATACAACATTTTACACTATTCATTAAAAAAGAACTTTATCGGAAAGATACCAAAAATTTACACAATGTAAATTTTGATGTCCCGATTCATAATAAGAGTTTTATTTGGTCCAAAAGAATGTTTAAGAGTGAAAAAAACTATATTTAATGACGGTTCTCCATCAAAAGGTTATAAGTGAACCTTTAGTGAAAACTAGGGCATATACGCCTAAAATTGAATTCTTTCTGTATTTTATGCCTTTATATTTTATTGTATAAATGTAAAAATATTTAAGAACATATATAATCATATTTTAGTTATTTCTATCCATTCCTGCCATTACAATGGATACATGTTAACTACCATTTAAAATAATATTATTTTATTATTAGAGTGCAACGTAAGATTCCCAAGAAACTCGTTGTTGCGTGTTGGGTACGCCATCGAGCATAGCGTCCCCTTTAAAGTCATATTAATATTTTATTCACAAATATGGATAAATATGAAAATGTCATAATCCTTATTTACCTGGGGTGTTACATCCTTCCCCCCTTTTGGGAAATGCGTCCTCGCAATTTTAAAATTGCGCTTGGAAACATCCTTGAACGTCCCACATCGGATCAAGAGTCGGTAAAACAATCACTTTAAAATAAAGAAAGATAAGCACAGAGGTCACCCGAGTTAACCCATACTAGGATTCCAAGTATGAAAATATGGACATGGAGGAGAAAACATAGGGTCATGTTCTGATGGAGAGTGATAGAAAACATGTTTAGGAGAAAGTTAACAATAAGAAAATCACAAACTTGTGATGGGTTAAACGGTGTTGGGTTCCCCAGTAGGAAAAGTTAATAGACATCATTTTTGTATTAAGTTACATTTTATTGAGGAATTTATTCATAAGGAAGCATAATCACTTATCATGTTGACTTTCAACTTTTACTAGATTCCTTAGTCAAACTCATATTTTTTTTCAAAAGACGAGTATTTAGGGAGACTTTTTCGCATTAAGAGTACTATAATCAACTTCTAGAGAATCACCTAATCCCCAAAAGAGAACTATATACATCCCATGTATTTAGGCTTTAACCAAACCAAAACCAAAAAGGTTAGTACAAGATCAGATAATCCAGAAAATGATAACCCATTATAAAAAGAAAATCTATTCTTAATCTCCAAAATTTGTCCAACAAAACCCAAAGTTCAACGAGGACCATTTTTCCATAACATTATTCAAAGTAAACCAAACTAAGATTGAAACCCAAATATTTGAAGGATTTAGTCACATAGTCTACCAAGTTAAATCGTAACATTTATCTCCAAACAACATCAGTTGCTCCTAAAGTCTCACATTGAAAAGTAATTATCCTAATCACATATCCTCCAAAATCAACTTACTCTTAATTCATAAAATCATATAACTAAAAGGAATCAGTCAAACTAACCAGGGACTTCACGTAGTCCAGTGGTAGGCGATAAATACCAGTCGCACTTTGGTTGTGGGTTCGATTCCCGCAGCTTTGTCCGACGCGACGGGATGTCACACGGTCTGCGTGTTGTCCTTTTTCCAAAACTATATAATTCTTAAAACATTCCCCAAAATGTGATAAAATCTTCAAGAATAATCATAACATATTTTAACCTCAATTTTATCTCATGCCCTTCATTTTCCATCATATCATATAATAACCCATAATTACCTCAAAAGTAAGGATCATATAAACCCTAATGGTTACCTTAATAATTATTACCTGAATTTCCACACCGAGTTGGCCATCTCGTACATGATGCATTAGAGAACTCACCAAGGTTCAAGTGGTTGATCATGACTCCTTGATAGTTGGTTTAGAAAAACCATGAGATTCCTCATTGAATCCCCCATCTCATCGAGTATCTTAATCAGAGAACCACCACAGTTTCCTTCAAACCCATTGTCACTTTGGTGCCTGCTAGATCCAGCCATTTACTAAAACCAAAAAGGTCAGTGTGAGTATATCAACAAAACCATCATGTACTAACGAGGAAGGTAAACACTAAGATATACTTACTCATTCACTTTATCTAAAACTAGGACTCTTTCTGAAATCCTAACCATTATGGTAATGTCACTTATGATTAAAGAATACCCTAACCTCTAAAGTTATCTAAACCGGCCTTTGATACCAACTATAAGGCCCCAGCCTTAAACCTTACTTAATCTTGAGTTATTACAAGATTACACATTGAGGATCTTTTCAGGTTTAGAGTTTTAGAGAATTAGATCATGAAACATGCATTACATTCCACATTTAAACAAAGTGGTTACATAAAAGACAATATTAATTCTTCCCATCAACGGAAACCTATTTAAAATAAAACACGGATTCTTTCTTGATACATCCTTGACACTATCATCACATAATGTACCTTTCCCTTGACGTGTGAAAAACATTTCAAAAACTTGGGATGAGCATAAAAAGCTCAGTAAGGGTTATAAAAATATGGAAAGGAAACATGAGTTCATAAATACATAATAATGAAATCATACTTTACCCATAAAACATAGGCATATCAAATCATGAATAAATCATAGAAAACATAAGAAATAAAGGTAACTTGAGGCATTCATAACATTCTTACGTAGGGAGTAACCATCTTGGTTACGTTTGGAATACCCATCACAATATATTCCCTAAATCTCTTCAGAGAAACCTTAACGTTTCACTCCTTCGCGTTACCCAATGCATTGGAGAGCTATATCGGGCTCACCCGCCCTTAGTTTATCACGGAACCACCCGTTCTTCATAACAATTCCCAAGAACCATAACATAATCGTATCACATAAACATGAATAAAGGAAACATAACATTTCCACATTTCAATCACAATATAACATTTTAGGATATTGAAATAATGAATCCATTCAAAAAGAAACTATTTCCAAAACCATTTAAAACATTTAATAAAGAGATTTTTGAATCAAAGTGTCCCATACCACCTTGAAGCTTTTAACACTTTAAACCATTAATATCCATATAAATAAATCCTTAAAACTATTTTGAAAACATGGATATTAATAAGAACAAATAATTAAAACATTTAAAACGATATTTTGGTTAAAGGGGTTTTACCAAAATTAGAGACACTTGAATAAAATAATCGAGGAATAACATTTAGTCAGAATTTTATAATATCATGAGAATAAAAGGATTCATGATATAATACTCCAAAGTACAGTATATACACCATATAAGAGTGAATTGGTGCATAACAACAATGATCCCTCAATAGAAATGTCAAATGTGATGAAATCCATTATAAAGAAGGTATCCTTAAATTAAGGACAAATAAATCTCAAAAAAAATATGTGTGACAAATATATATACACCCAATATAAGTGGATATTAAGTGTAAAACAATAAAAGGTCATTCACACATATTCAATGGTTGACATATTCAATGACTACAAGTTGAACCCAAAGAAATCGAAATTGGGTTAAAAAGTTCCCTTGACAGCCTAACGACATCACATCAAAATGAGTTGATGAGAGATAAAAAGTGTATCTCATCACTTGGACATAAAATTTACATCAATAAGGATGTATGAGAACATATCCCAACATAAAAATATGTAAATTAAAAGACCCAATAAAAGAAGTCTTTTAAAAAATAGGAGGGTGAAAGGTTCCCTTACCGACTTGGGTATCTTTCAAAACATACACCCCATGAAAGAAAGACAATAGGTCATTGATGTAAATACTCATAAACGAAAGTATATTACACAAAGAGTAGAATAATGGGCATTACATACACCACTCAATGGAATTTTTGGCAAATGTAGCATAAATCTCACGGGAATAAAAGTGAGATGAAAAATCCCTCACGAAAACTCGGCAGCCTAACGACACCACATAAAACTTCCGAATATGGATTGATGAGATCAAATAGGGTATCTCATCACATTAAAATATAATTTACAGCAAGAGGAATATAAAAGAACATCCCCCAACATTACAAATAGGAGCTTAAAAGAAGTGACATAAAGGAGAGTACTTAAAAAGAAAGAGAGAAGTTAGATCTCTTACGAAAGTTGGGCAGCCTAACGGCGCCAATCAAAACATCCAAAATGGATTGATGAGAGAGAATAGGGTCTCTCATCACATGAACATAAAAATTACAGTAGGATTAATATAAAAGATCATCCCAATAACAAGAAAGATGAGCTTTAAAAGGAATGACATAAAAGAGTGTACTTAAAAAGAAAGAGAGGAGTGAGATCCCTTACCTCGGGTCCGACTTGACTCGATCGTTCTTTAATCTCCTGAATAATAAACTTGAGTTAATTTCTAATTCCTTAAGAACCTTTTTCAAGTTCATTATTACTTTTATACCACTTATTACCACGTCATAAACATTATGTAATCATTTAAGTTAGTAATATTTGTTTTGCCGATATTTGGTTCTTAAGTCGAAAGTGGACTTCTTACAATTACATGTTGTTTGTGTGGCCAAATGTTTATTATATCCAGAATTGTATTCATTATGTAGATATCATATATGTCATATATATACAGTACATTCATTCATTTGTAACATTACATAATCATTTAGAGGTAAGAAATGAAATGCACCGTTCATGGAGACGGTAAGTCGTACGTACGCATGAACGCTACTTTCATTTCTATTTCGTATTTTATAGAATGGAATAATAATGATATAAAGGTATATTATAATTAAAGTATAATATCATATATAATATCATATTTACATCCTTTATACATCCGACATATGGTATTTAACGAATCAAATCACTTTGAGGGGGCGGTAGTCCGCACTTCCTTAAATAAAGATATCGCGTATACCCATAATGGAAGCCATAAAGGTAAGACAAAAATGAAAAATACAGAAGCATAAATAAAACATAAACATATTATATATCATATATAAAAATATTGACATCATAATGGCCACCTTTGAAGGTGTTAAATGAGTATTGAACAATCATCATTTCGGGAGGCAGAATTTCACCATCCACAGAAACCGTATGTTCTTTAACCATTTGATGTAGTTGTGTGAGAGTTTTGCTCGAATAAATCTTATAACAACATCCTAGTATATTTAATATACTGGTTTTGTTACAAAAGAAGTAAATAAAAAGAGTTTAGGGGGTTGGAGAAGCAAAATAAAACAAATGAACATGAGAGAATGAATTACCTTTAAAAGTGTAACTCCTTTTGATTTGAGCCTAAAGGCTTCCTTTGAAAGGATTTTGCCCAAAGGGAATCCTCTAGGGTGAGGAGAGGGATGTGGGGAGAGTAAATTGGCAGGGTTTGGCCGAGCCAACGGCTTGAGGAGTGTGTTAAATGAGGTAGAGGTGGGGGCCTTTTATAAGAGGAGAGGAGGGGAACTTTTGGAAAGTAAAGAAATATTACTTTATTTGAAAATGTGTTTCGGTTTCAAAAGGTCCCACATTGATACAATTCGTGGATAAGGTGATAAGGCTTCGAAATCCACTCATCCAATAAGTTTTGGACATGTGTAGTTTATAGATTTTACATTATCTTTCCATTTTATTTAAATCGTTAAATAATGACGTCATCGCTGCATCATTATTATGTCATAAATAATTTAATTTATTTAATGTCTAAAAATTATAAAAAAAATACTATGATGTAGGAAATCCTTTATCTTTCCAATTAATATTTATAATAAAAAATATGACTTGTATAACCCCACTTAAAAATTGTTTTTGTAAAACATATCATGTTTGTGTCAATTTTACTTTTACATTAAATAAAATGTTATTTAAGTCATTTCCCAACCAAAGTGGATCCATGGGGTCCCCAAGTTGACCCATGGCTTGTCTTGGTCGGCCATGATACAACCAATGAGGGTAAGACATGTTTCAAGCTCATATCATTTTATTAAAGCATTATTTTTACCTTAAACCACACTAATTACAACTAATCGCGATTAAAAACTTAATAAGTTACTATTCACCAAAAAATTATTTTAATCTCATTGAACCACATTTTACTTCTTAATGACAACCATGTATGTCGGATTTTTGAAAATCAAAACACAATGATGGAAAAATTTCATTTAAACGGAAAATCAGTTTTTATAAGTACCACTTAATGGTTTCACTATTCATCAAAAATTGAAGTTTTTCAGAAAAATCCCAAAAATTCACCCTAAGCTATATTTGATATTCTGAATTCAAAAATGAAGTCCATTTTACAAAATTCAAAACATATAAGTCACATTAATTAATTTAATAATTAATTCCCGCCGTCATGACAAATAGCATGTTTTATGAAACAATAAGTATCAAAAGATTGACACTAGTTTAAGTCTGATTTCAAAGTGAAATTGATTCCAACGAACACTATTGGATTTAATGGTAAAAATATTTTCTAATTTCACTTTAAAACCAATTAAAAATATAATCTAATCATATAAATAAATTAGATTAAAAAGTGGTTTTGAATTAAAATACAACATTTTACACTATTCATTAAAAAAGAACTTTATCGGAAAGATACCAAAAATTTACACAAAGTAAATTTTGATGTCCCGATTCTTAATAAGAGTTTTATTTGGTCCAAAAGAATGTTTAAGAGTGAAAAAAACTATATTTAATGACGGTTCTCCATCAAAAGGTGATAAGTGAACCTTTAGTGAAAACTAGGCCATATACGCCTAAAATTGAATTCTTTCCGTATTTTAAGCCTTTATCTTTTATTGTATAAATGTAAAAATATTTAAGAACATATATAATCATATTTTAGTTATTTCTATCCATTCCCGCCATTACAACGGCTACATGTTAACTACCATTTAAAATAATATTATTTTATTATTAGAGTGCAACGTAAGATTCCCAAGAAACTCGTTGTTGCGTGTTGGGTACGCCATCGAGCATAGCATCCCCTTTAAAGTCATATTAATATTTTATTCACAAATATGGATAAATATGAAAATGTCATATTCCTTATTTACCTGGGGTGTTACAGCACTGCTGGAAACTGATCAGCAAGAAAACCCTTCACTATGATCCCTCTCTCTAACACCCTCGACTGTGTCGGGACGTTGAGTAATATCATTGAAGCCGTGATCTCATGCATGAGTCCCTCCTCAAAGATCTAGAACCTAAATAATTAGTCCCACACCATATCAGTGCAGTAGCATGAGAGGTTGGTGAACCTCAGTGAGTACTAAGCCACAATCATGTTGCCCTGATGTAGGTGAAGAATCACTTGAATGTGCACTGCACGATGAGTGGATGAGAAAATGATTGCTCGAAACAGTCTCTCGAAGCCTGCCCAGAGAAGTGTCACCTCATCGTGATCCTGGATCATCAAGATCCCCCATTTCCATGCGAGTACCTATAGAATACTGGTGGTAAGGATCACCATGAGATCAGCTGGTTTCCTAACCAGTTGAAAGACTCTCACCATAGCTTCCAGCCAGTCCTCAACTGCTTGTGGCTCCATCTCCCCCCTGAACCAGGGTGGCCTCTGGCACTGGAGCTCGTGTAACGTGATCAAGTGGCATGCACTATCCACTATTGGGGCTGGTTCCATCAGTGGCCCAATGGGTAATGGTACTACTCGTGCCTCCACTAGTGCCGCTACTGGAGGTGGGCTCTAACCCAAGGCCTCGTCACTCGATAGGCTATCAATGCTTACTATACCAGGTACCCAAGTTGGTTATCTGCGTGGTGGAATCCTGAAGTGAAACAGGTGTTCCACAATCAATAAGTTATACCCAGTGACATGACTCAAAGAGATCACAAAGAAAACTCTTGAAAAACACACATCCAATCAGTGTTTTCATGTACTGAGTTGGAAATCAGATTTCAGGGTCCTAGTGTATGGATACATCAGCCACCGTACCAACACTGTATTCCCTAAACTGATAACCACACTCAACACACATAACACTAATGCTGTTAAAAATAACATAGTCCAATGTTCCATGGTAGAACTGAATCCTCTGTTACCAATTTTTTATGAATCGTCTCCTGGGGCTCGTGCCATGACTACCCAAAGCCCACATTCCATAGGTCAGTGGCTGGAGACTAGCATCGAAAGGCGTATTCCCTAAAAATGGGAAGACATTTCCTTTATAACCGATAAACTCACTCAACCATGCACACAACATGATATGAACACAAGTAAACAATATATCAAAAAGAGTGATGAAATAATGTTGGGTGGGAATACAAGCCCAATAGTAAGGGTAAAAGTACAACTAAAATACAATACAACTGAATAAAGAGAAAGATAGCTATCGGGTCATCCTCTGAGGTTCCTACCCAAAGGGTAGGTACAGATCACTTCCTTATCACTCCACATTCACACTTCTGCTCTGCATAACGACATGTCGTATGGTCCACCTCTGGGCACCATCCAGTCCTGGTACCCTTAGCCTTGATCAGCTCATTCTGTCGTCTGTACCAAACACAATAAGGTGTGGCCATATCCCGGGTAGTGGTGAGTATAATTATACTCAGTAGGGACCCCGAGACCCTCAAGGAATCACAAAATTCACAATGTATAAACCACGAAGCATGAAACCAACTAACAACCCTACTTAGGTATATTCCCATACATATACCTATGTTATCACATATACCCATCTCTATCATGAGGAAACATAGGGTCCAACCCAAAATCCCAATGATTAACTATTCCAAAAAGGAAGGAATACGATAAAGTAAAGTACCACATAGGTATGCCACAAAAAATAATACCACCATGGTATAACCACAAAGGAAATTACCGCACAGGTACAGACACATATCACACCATGTATATATTAAATATAGTAGTACAGATGATTAGAAGTTACTATTGAATCATCTCACCCTGATAAGAGGTAGACCCATGATGGATCCCAAACTACAGACCCACAAAGGATCCTAGTACATCGACAGACCCACACAGGATCCTAGTACACCGTCAGACCCACAAAGGATCCTCGAACATCATCATAACCAAAAAGGATCCTAGTACACCAACATACCCACACATGATCATAGTACATTGCAAGACCCACACAAGATCCTAGTACACTATCAGACCAACACATGATCATAGAACACCATCAGACCCACACAAGATCCTAGTACACCGTCAGACCCACACATGATTATATTACATCGTCTGCCCCACATAGGATACTAGTACACCTTCATACCCACACTAGGTTATAGTACATCATATAACCCTCACCGGATCCTAGTACACCGTCAGACCCACAAAAAATCATTTTACATCGTCAGACCCACCCAGGATCCCAATACACCATCAGAGCCAGCTATAGGTTACCCAAACTAATCTTGATCGTATTCGGGAGAGTCCCCTCCTCAAGCTACTGGTCTATTCCCAAACTACTATAAAGTCTAATGAATAATTATCCCAAAGGAAGTCCATGTAATAGGGGTCTCAACACAACAGACGGTGCATCAATCGAATGCCCAATCTGTATGTTATTAGCCTTTTAGTCCCGAGAGCCCAGTTGGAGTTTTTCCCGATCCCACACAACCATACCCTAAAATTATCCAAATCTCATGTTTTGTATACCAAAATGAACATCTCATTCCAAATTTTCAGTCATCATAGATGGTTCCTCAAATGGACACCTAGTGCAAAAGCTATGTCCAAAAGAGCGAATATGGATCGAAGATGTTCCGTGTCATGTCTGACCCGGTCGGTCCGAGTCGACCCAACTTGGTTCTGTTCGACCTAGTTTGCTGGATCTAGTCAAGCCCACTGGGTCCAGCTTGGCCCACGCTGGGTGGCCTGGCCTGTACTGGGCAACCCCGCCTAGAATCCCGGACTGGCTGCACGTGGGGTGGAGTCACGCGCCCCTCGTTTCCACTCACCGAATGAAAAAAGTTATTCGGTCTCCAGTAGTTGACGGGACCCACCGTGTGTCCCGCTCGCCATCTCGGCCAGCCGAAATGGACGACCTATTATCCTCCTAGACGCACGTTGTGCACCGCTGCTCTGTGGATGGACGAACACTGGTCGTGCCTCTTACAACCGCCATCCACCGAGGCCAGGCGGGTCGTGGCCACATTTCTCCGACCACGGCACGTCGTGCGCCTCCACTCCCCTGTCAGCCGAATGCCGACCACCTTCCTCAATCCACCATGTCCCTTGATCGTTGGGTGGCACAGAGGTGCATCACCACCCCCTTTTCCATGGGAGTATCCTGGGAGGCAGTCACCTTGTTTCTCTACAGTAAAGAAATCAACAATCATGAAGAATAGTGGCAGGATCGTTTCGTATTAATTTTGACCATACCCTCAGAAATAGTTCAGTAGCAGGAGGCTCATAAAGATTAATACAAATCTAACCACGAAAACCAAAAATATATATTACTTCTATGGTGCGTTGATGTGTCGCACGATGAAAAACATTGAAGGTGAAGAGGGTGCCAACGATCTTCGCATCTGCAACCGTGTTTAAAAAGTCTGATGGTGCGTCGTACTCTTTCTTCATTCAAAAAACATTCTTCAAGGGAGATGGCATGTTCTCCGTTTGAATGAAATTTCTTCTTTAGAGATAAGTTTCTCAAAATTCTCCCAAACCTCCCCCTTTCCCAATGATTTTTTCCTAGGTAAAATGAGGAGCCAACACAAATTAATGTATTTTTATACATTTAATTTAAATTGGAAAAAATTAAATGTCTCAAATATTTAAATGGAGAGTTGGAATAATTAAATGGGAGAATAAATTAATAGGGATATTAGAGGTTCCCCCCTATTAAAGGATTTCGGGTTGTCCCCACCACCATAACCTATGTAGAGTGGATTTCAAAAGTAAAAATAAAAATGTTAAAAAAATTTGTTTATCTTATTCCATGAAAATCATGAAAAATAAAAATCACCGCTGACCAATTATGGTTGAGGTGAAGGTCTCCTTATGTGAATACTAGTGTTGAGAGTTCAACGGTGCCCTCATATTTGAATTTCGATCACTGGTTCAAAAGTTTCAAAAACCTTCTCGAATATTTACAGAACGTACCTGAAAAATGTTTAGAAATTCATTCAGGGCACACCGGACCTCATAATCACGTGATGTAAATTTTTCTAGACTCATAAAATTCCCTTATAATTAATAAAAAAATTAAATTAAATTTTAGGTCTTTACATAGAGACAAATTTTTAAATGATCCATACCATAAAATATATTTTCCTTATAAATGAACCAAATTTTAAATCCAGACGTGATAGTAAACCAATATGTACCTAAAAATAGTACAAAAAATATGTTTTTTGGTGACTTAATGTACATAATAACAATAATGAAAAAGCCTGCTCATTTTTATTAGCAACAAAAGTTAGTAGTCACTAATGGAAAGTGCAGCCAACCTCTCAGTATATGAAGCTCACAAATCCACATATCATCTAGAATGTTTAGGAAAATTACATTATTATAACATTATAATATAGATTTGAGAACCTATATCTGTGTCTAATAGCCAATCTGAGTATATTCCAAGATTATACTTGATAATGAACATTCCTTTGGCTTCCCCTTACCTCTCGGTGTAGTTCCTCTTCTTATGGCCAGACTTTCCACCTGAAAAACATAATGTTCCATTTTCCATTCCCTAGATGTGGTTCTTCTTAACCATGGATAGACACTGATCAGGGGATATAAATTATTTATAGTTCTGATGCCCTATTTACTTGTCCTTCTTATTCCAATACACCCTTAGGATGGTGTGTTTGTCGCGTCCCTTATCCTTATCCACTTCCATAATCACGGTTAGATGTTACAAAAGAATATTCTAATTGTTTCCTATATTATAATTAACAAAAAACTAGATATGTTCTTGTCTTTTGATAAAATTATTAGATATTTACACAACTCTACCAAAAATTTAATACCTAATATGTCTAGATACTCAATTTAATATATAGAAGGTATAGCTAGCATAGAATCTACATGATTAGTCATGAACAAAGCATTAGAGATATCATACCTCTCTTGTCTCTAGTTCTCTAGACAGAGATACCTAAAGTCAAGAAATCATGATATTATCATCCATTTCATAATGTTGCTTCTTGTACACATTGGAAAAAGATGATAGAATGATGTAGTAATCATTTTTAGAATCATTTATATGTTTCTCATAAAAATACATATCTTCATCAACCACATCATTTATATAAACTATAGTTAATTGTTCTTCCATCACATATAATTTCTATTCATCAAGAAGGATCACCTATAGACACATTTTATATTCCTAGAAATTCATGCCGATGAGAATGTTTTTATTCTAAAGTATGGATCACAATGATATTTATGATGTAGTTTTTAATGAAATTTATAAATATAAGATGTGTATAATTTAATAGATTATCGAATAAAACATAGACAAATAAATAACAATTATATTTATTTTTATTCATTAATTTTATCAAAACCTAATAGCCCTCACCATTGGATTTAGAGTATAATGTTTCTTGGTTTTTCTTGTGGAAATGATCCATATTCCATTATCATTACCCCAAAAGTTTCTGGTCATTATACTCAAATGGTTTTTGGTAGGAATTCTAAATGGAAACTTCATTGACTCACAGTTCCCATATTTGTTGAGTGGGACCCACAATCCTAAAATCATTAATATTTATTTCCTCAAACATTTCCTCTTAGTTAAAATAATTCATACATTAGAAGTTAGCCCTTGATTTCAACCTAGTAAATTGAACCCAAAACAAAATAATATAATTCCCTACTAAATGATAGAGCCCCATCATTTTCTGGTCATGCACTTTGAACTATAGTTTGATTCCAACCAAAGTAATGGATGGTTATACCAACTTAATATTTAGATGATGAATTTTTTCCTTCTACATAACCTTTTAACTATTATATTTCCACAAGTTTGTTAATATTATGTGTGATATACCTATGTGATTATCCATTTATTTGATAATATTTACTAATAGGATAGTTTATTTCAATTCTATATTTCATGTTTCTTAATGGATTAATTTTGTGATTGGGAAAAAACATCCATTGTGAATAACTATGAAACTGATAGAAATAAAATGAAGGGTATGATCATGGGGTTTTTCTAATTTTTATTTTATATAGTGGTTGATAAACTAACTGATGAACTCAGGTAGAAACACCTCTGACCATTTATGGTTTGTGTTTACATATTTCCACTTATAAACCTTTGTATCTCTTTAGATTAGTTTCTCCTCAGCTCCTAACATGAACTCCTGCTACTAGTTTGGGAGTTCCATCCATTAAATATGTTGTTATTCACAAGTTGTTTTTCACTAAAGGAGGTTCAAATTAAAGATAAAATGGTCACACATTCTCTATATATTAATGAGTATGGAATGAATGAATTCCAATAATGTAATTTAATACTAAATTAAATGGAAACCAATCACAATCAATGGTCTGGTCTATCTCATGATCGTCCACATGCATGAAATAAGGTACACATTTTATAAAACTACTATTAATTCTTTAATTATTATTATTTAAGATAAATCACACTTGAATCCATTAATTATTATCTTTAATTAATCATTCCTTTTATCTTAACCTTTTTTGTAATTTTTATAATATTCAAATCCATTAAAATTTTAAAAAATGTATATTCATTTATAATTATATTTTTACATAAATGTACCTTGTAGGTAAACTATTGAATACCCATCCAAATGTACTCAAAATGTATTATACTTGTATACTCAGAATTATTTGTGAAATATAGAATTAAATAATTATCACATACTTTCATGATGTGTAATTCATAGATGATTACATGAATTAATGAAATTTTCAGTAACATTTCATTGTTTTCTGCATGTGGTACAATAACTGAATTAATAATTGTATATTGATAAGATGATCTGACCATTATGGTGATATTAATGTTTTAATTTTATGTAATTTTTAATTGTACATGACATGTATATCTGATCAACATGGTGAGTAATACCTTCACCTTCTATCTTAAGTACACAACTATAGCTCGATGTGTGAGGTGTTATTTGGAATTCATAGAGTACACAACATGTCTAGTAGGCCACATGTTGTTTTACCAATTCCCTAGTCAGCTATTCTCTGTATTGGATACATGACCCAACCCAACCAGAAAGGGACTACATGCCGTGTCCAATGGCTACATGGTGTATATTCTTTTTGAAACTGCGCTTGTCTATCACAATCCACACACTTTGTAAGACTTAACTACACCATGTTCAATTAATGAACACATGATGAGTAATTACCATATTAAATCAGGGTGCATCAATCAAAACTACACTACATGTAAATCCTATTAAATTGTGTGTACTACTATGATATCTGGGATGATTCCTTGGCACCTCCGGATGAGTTCCTCGGTTTTATTTTCATAAAAAAATTGATCATTTCTGTAAACCCGTGAGAAATGGTAGAGGAAGAAAAAATATCAATTTTCATATTAGAAGAATTATTAAACATGAATTGAAAAACTAAATTATGAATTATAAATAATAAACATATTTAAATAATTATAATGAATATTAACCTCTATCTGATACCACTTGTGGGTTTATTGAACATTGGAAACATGGGAGGGTAGTATCCAACATTACTTTTTTCCATATTCAATGAACATTCTCGGATTCCAAAATTTGATGAATGCCAAGATCTATGGAATCAAGTCAATTAAATATGATGATGAAATAGAAACCTGGAACCAAGAGAGTGTATCAACATAAAATTTTTATAATTAATTTAATAAAAAAATAATTCCTTGATCTGATTATTCTATCTCCAATGATATGTCAGACCTCATATCTATTGTGCATTGTCATTGCATTGTAGAGATCAATGGTATATCTCCTCTAAAGGTGAGCCACACATGTTCCACCAATCATCGGATGCCACTAAAGAAGTCTCCAGGTGATATCACCGAATATACTTTTAAAAGTGCATTCGTCTTTTAATCACCATGAGAACTACTTAAAAAGTGTTAACCTTGATCTGGGGGAAGAGGATATCACCCATTTTTTAGATTGTTCATGGTGAGGAAAACAACATTTTATGATGGATTTGTTTTCTCCAAAAATGGTGTGCATAATGGAATAGTCCTTTCGTAGATTTACCTAGTATAATGAGAGAATAAAATATGAGGGCATTTATTTCGCTAGGGTAAAAATAAATAATTTTTACAAGTACCATTTATTATTTCATTTATCAAAGAGAACCCCCCCCCCCATGTCAAATAATAACATTAATGATATTATTTTTTGACCTGAACAAAACATGAGAGTTATAATTAAATATTATTTAGTTAAATAATATTCAATATTTTTATTTCTCATTGGACCCTTAAACTCAGTTTCCAATCCTCCAAAATATTTATTATTTATTCCACCCACAATATATTCACTTTGATAACTAGAGATGAAATAAATGTGATCAGGTATTAATGAATAATTATCAAACCATAACCAAGATATGTAATTATTTAAAACGTTAAAAAATAAATTATTTTACTATGATTATGGATAATCATATTGTGTGTCCCACATGCCTCATGCTTAGTGGTATTAGACAGATCATCCTAATGTATAATGCTATAATCATTGAACTGTCCAAGGAAACCATAGAGAAATAAATTAAGGACACAACAACATATCACTTCATATAATCATTTAACATATAATATAATCCATTTATTAGTTTATTTTTAATCTAGAATGTTCAATTCTAGTTCCATCAACCTATATGCTCAATATCTCTTTATATGAAATTTTTGAAAGAGAACATCCCTATAGAAAACCAGGACAAACAATTTGTTTAGGTTATATCATTTCTATAAAATTTCATGTGATATTAACTTCTAATAGTGAATATAAGGGAAAATACATTCTTTAATTTTTTATTAACAAAATATTGAACTTGATCCTCAACACGATTGGTGAGGACTTGAAAAGAGCATTAAAGAGACATGTGATCAAATCATAGTGGAGAAATATTTTTTGTTTATATACCAGCATAGTATCCGATATTTTGGTTGTTATTGTAATAGTCATAGTTCGATACATTATTAGCCAAAACCCTTCACCCATCTCAGCCTTCGGGAAATCATTTTGGTCCTCAGGTCCAACAAGGATTTAAGGCCACATGAGGCCTTCAGGTATTATAGGGCCTTTAGGCCACTTTAAGGCTTTCAGGCCACCCCATGTCCTTTGTGGCACATGAATAGGAAGGTGAACCGGTTATATTACAAGGAACAATGATTGTAATGTAGATTCATAATAGGGAACATTCACTAGAGTAGAGAAAACTAGAATTCAATGATTGAAAGGGTATGAAAATTTCATTTTTACTAGGGATATGATAGTATACACAGGATAACTAGCTGACCATTATTTTGATAGTGGAGTGTTGATATCATGAAATTTTTTGGGGATTAGCAACTTGATGTTGTCTTGTTTGAAATATTTCCTCTCTGACCTATAAGTTATGTAATTATCTCTTCAGCATTCAGGCCTTATAAGGGATCAAACTCACCACATAGAAGGTGTATTATCAAAATAACAAAAAAAAATGATGGCCTTTGAGCCATTTAAGAATTAATGAAACATTACTCGTGACACACCCAATATAGCATACCTCACTTAAAACATCTTTCCTAACAATTTGTTTCAATACAACAAAGTATTTGACTCGTAATTTCCATTAATAATAATCATAATGTCTAATGGCTATTACAGATGTCTGTACATAGGAACCTCCAATGACACTTATAAATGTTGATTTCATAGTGTCGAGTCTCATTGTTATAATATCCAAATCAATACCATCAAGACGGTACACCATTATAAGGTACCTCAATGTCTTATGATTCTCCACCCCTGATATCATGTATCATTTTTGTCCCAAAAATGATATCATCTGACCATAGAACATATATCTACGAATAGTGTCATAGCACTTATGAATTCTCATCATACAAGGGAAATAAAATGACCTTTTAGTGTGACAACTACTTTTGGGATAGAAACAGATACAATGTTATGTATAATAACAATAATGTTGTGATAATAAAATTATTGATATTCAAAAACCATGAATATAAGATTTTATAAGTTACATAAACCATGGTTATAGGGAACCAACTCCAACATATATGAGCCCACCCATTCTTATGTTTTCTTTCCACATATTTTAAAGAAAATATTTATGTAGGATATGTTTGTGAATAGTAATAATGGAGAAGATATAAATGGGAGATGTTGATGATCCTTCACAAAATTTGAAGATTATGTACCTAGTATCCAATGATAGAAAACTGTTACAGTCTTAAAGTATCTATTTCAAAAATTTATTGAATATTCATATAAAATATAAAATATATATTTATGAGATGCCTGGGTTCTACAGTAAACATGAGGTTATCCTAAAATATGGGGGTATCCAAAGACTAATGTTAAATGTGATATTGTCCCATGAACAAGGGTGGTTGAGAGTTTGTACCATTTCAATGGTTAAATGGGAGTCTACCAAAGACAATGGGCACACAGTTGGTAATCGCATGAATAATAATTTTTAGGGGTGGTTATCCTAATCGTAATATGTAGTCCATGTATTAGTGAGTTTTCTTTACATATGATTTGTATTCATAGGTTTATGACATAATCAGATATAATATTATTATTCAAATGATATACTATCAATAAATATTATTGGGAATTTTTCCACACTTTTATGACTCATGTTGTATGTAATGTTAATGGTTTCTTCATTGAATCTTGATTGCTGATTTTTTATTAGGTGTTTCTATCATTGTAGAGATCTTTTTCAAAGGAAATGTTTATTGAATCTTTTTTTTTCTCCAAAAATTTTATTTTTTTACACTATGATCATATAATAATTAATCATGTTATTTGTTATACTGAAATCCTTATGAATTTATTTATTATAGATGTTCCACATTTATTTGAGGTTTTATTTTACAATTTTTGGTTCATGGATATTGATAGTGCTATCATACTCAGGTTCTTATTTTATGATCATTTATGATATTTTTTTACCTATTATGTCAACCTATAATAATCATTTTATCCCACACCTTTATTATATTTTTATTTCCCCTTTTTTGAGTATGAGTATAAACTAGGATATTTTAAGAAGGGAATTTATTATGGTGAGATTAAGAAGATCATTAAACAATTAAAATTTTATGTAGACGATATCAAAAAACACTAATATTTTGTATGATGGTATTGTGTGATTATTCTGAGATTTTGGTTTTAATGAACAACTTTAAAAGATCCTTCACCCATGATGTTTTAGAGAAATTTTGACTTTTTAATGCTTTATAACGATAGGCATTCAATGTGGATTATTTCTAGGGATGATTTAGGTTTAATGATAGACAATAGGATGGTAGGTCTGGCTCAACACACCCTTTTTAGGGGATATTATTTTCATTATTTGGGAATATATTAATATATTTATGATGTATTCATGAATTATTCCAAAATATCAACAGAGGATTGGTTAACCAATAATTATGATCTAATCAAAACCATGTGGGTACGAGAACACACACACACACACACATATATATATTAGATGTTATAGAAATATCTCTTTTTAGTTATGGATGATTTAGTTTAAATATTTAAATCATGGATTTTGGATTTTATCACTATAAAATGAGGTGGTGGATGTTGTATAGTTGAGATATAACCCATCAAATGGATTCCTACGTATCCTATGATGGGAATAAGGGAAGCCATTGTTTAGTGCCATGTAACTGGGAAAATCATTATTTTTTGGGTAATATGAAAGGGACCTCTCCATGGAGATTAAAATCATATGGTGTGTACTACTAGGTAAAGGTATTCTTGTAGTGGTTTATGTTGGAATTATTCTTGATTATGCCTATCTATTTTTCCCACTCTATTTGGAACAATATAGGGAATGCACAATTGTCTCGGGATCATCACCTCAGATATCCCAAGATCGTAACTATGGATGGATGATTCTCCTTTTAGTAATATATATATATTAATATAATATACTTATTAGATTGGATGTTTCTGGATTAGGTGTGAGTTTACACTAAATAGTATGTCTGTGTATGGGATGAACAAGAGGATATTATCGTTTTTGGGTGATACATGTCTTCATATTATTGAAACATAATTGAAAAGTAATTTTTTGAAGGTTAGGATTGACCATTGAAAAGGAATCCATCATATATTTGTTATTTAGAATCAAATCCCACGTAGATATAATGGGATATTTTAAACATCTTATTTCAGGGCCGTTCTATTTATATTAAAATCTTCTCGTAATGATATCCACTATGTAGTTTAAATTCATGACACTCAGAATATATTTTAATTCTTATAATGAATAATAATTATGATAACATAATGATCACCCAAACCAATTATTCCATGTGATTCATACTCAATGAATGAATCTATATTTATATTATAAGTCATATTACATTGTACTTCACACCTGGAAACTACATGAGGGTTGTGTAAGAGCTTCCCTTAGATTAATCTTCAATAAAAGTGGTGATAAAAAGGGATATAATGGGGATTATTCATAATATATCATTTGATTTATATTCCAATGAAATTTAAAATAATTATATTGAATGAGGTTTACACATGATCTATCCTTATATTCCTATATCATAAAGGGTGAGAAAATAGGAGACCATGTGGGGATTATACATGATATACCCTTAGATTTCATACACAATAGGTGATTCGGGGTGATGATATGCTTTGTGAATATTGGATTTTTATGTAAAGAGGTATTCTACATGTCCTGGTTAATATGATTCAATTCCCACATAGTCCATGTGAATTATTTTGATGGTATTATTTGAGGACACATCCATGTAGTATAACATCATACAGTAAGGATATGCACTATCACGTTTTATATCATGTATATTAGACTTTGTTGTGGTTCATATGATGCTTCTCAATTATTCTAAAAGAATGATGAATGAACCCACTAATACCAAATGAGTCCTTAATGGTGTGATAAATAAGATATAGAATATTGGTCCAATGTCACAACCCATCCTCGGGCCCCTTTTCGTAACTACCCAAGCCCGCATTCCATAGGTCAGGGGCTGGCGACTAACACCAAAGGCGAATCCCCGATAGAAAGGGAAGGAATTTCCTTTAAACCTGTAACACACACAGTCTGAACACAAGAAGTAGATGAAAAAAGTACTAATATAAAAAAGAAAGGTGTGCTAAAAGTATGTGGGATAGTATACAATCCCAACTGAACAACAAGTACTAGTACAAGTAAAAAGGGGAAACATATCATGGATCGTCCATCGGGGAATCCTACCTGAAGGGTAGGTACATATCTCGAATAATTCGTCCCAGAGGTATTTCCCCTCTAGTCCAGCTCCAAGAGGCCTCTCGTCCGTCACCCTTAGCCTCGATCTCTGCTGACCACCTTCTACACAAAACACAACAAGGTGTGGGCGAAGCCTGTACAGGGGTGAGTATGACAATACTCAGTAGTGGACCCCGATACCCTTGAAGGTCTCCCAGAATTCACTAAGGATAAACCACATTAGTCAGATACAATCACAAAGTATTAACCATACCTACTTAGGTATATGCCCAAACATATACACCTAAGTTAGCAAACACAATCCGACTTCAACACTCACCCAAAGCACAACCCATTCAATAAAGTAATTAAATTCAATCATCTCAATGTTATCTAATGAAAGTCAAGACTCAGCTCACATAGGTATACATCTCATTAAGAGGGGTAGAGATGATTAGGTGAAGCCACTAAATCATGTCCTCTGTCGAACCCACGTAGGGTCCTGGAACAATATCAGCAATGTCGATCCCACAGAGGATCCTGGTACAGAAGTCATCGCTATCGAACCCATGGAGGATCGTGGTACAGAAGTCATCACTGTAGAACCCATAGAGGATCCCATTATAGAGGTCATCACTATCGAACCCACAGAGGATCCTGGTACTGTATCTTCGTTGTCGAACCCACAGAGGATCCTGTCATCTTAGTCACCGCCAGCCATAAGGTTCCCGCACATAGTACAATAGATCCTGGGAGGTTCCACTCCCCGAGAAAAATTTCTATATATAAACAACCATTATGTCTGAAGAGTATGTATCCTGTAGTTCTATCTCATCATAAAGAACTGAATGCGACAGATGATGCATCAATCAGACGCCCGGTCTGTGAGTTATTGGCATTTCCTTTCCAAGGGCCTGGTTGGTTTTTATATTTAAACCAACTTGGACATACCCAAACTACATCCAAACCTCAATCTGGGTATTCCAAAAGATCTTCCCTGCTCTAAGACTTCCGTCGATGTAGACGGTTTGTTGTTCAGACACCCATTGCACAAGATACAGACGAAAATGTGAGTTTTGGTAAAACATGTCAGGATAGGGGTCCATCCCATTCCCCGGGTCTAGCATGGCCCGATGGCGGCACAACCTGAATGGCGGCCCTACATGGTGGAAGCTCAACCCGCAGGGGCTGCCCTACCCAGTGGCTGCTCGACCCGAAAGGGCGGCCGGGCCCAGTGGCAGCCCGACCCGCATGGGTGGCCCGACCGAGCTGGCTAACCCGCGTAGCCTGGCCAGCCGACCCACGTGGCTAGGATGGCCGGACCGCTTGGGGGGGGGGGGGGGGGGGGGGTCCGCACCCCTTAAATCCGAAGGAACAGTCTCTAAGTGCCGATTCGGAGTGTTGAGGGACCCAAATGGTTTCGCCTGGTAGAGCGCAACTGGCGGCCAGCTCAGCCTGCTGCCCTCCACCATCTGTCTCGGCCTTTGGCAGCAACTCCTCTTCGGTGCGACGTTACGTCGTCGCGGCCATATCGTATGTCCATCGCAAACTTCTTGGCAGCGGCTTCTTCCTTTGGAACAATGTGACAACACCGTGCCCCTCCGGTATTGCCGCAGACCGCTTGGCCGCGGCCCGATCTTCAGTGCTGCGCGCCGTCGTCGCGCTCCTCCGACGGCCCTTGCGCCACAGGTTCTTCTCGCGGCCGGCTCGTTGCCGGTCACCAAGCGTATCGCCAGGGCTCGTAGGCTGCGACCCATTTACCGAGAGCACCATTGTGCCATCTTCGTCACCATTAAGAAAAAATAAACGGAGGGGGGACATGTAGTCTTCGTGCATCTGACACCCTCCGTGTTATGATGATAAAACAAGGAAATTCTCAGTACTCAATTTGAACAATGAAGAACTGAGAGTAAAAATCACACACCTACTTCATTTCGATGAATGTTGAAGAAGTCACGGGGAAAGGCGGAATCGAATCGTTGACATCAGAAGCATCAGAGGAAGAAGCATCGTCGACATTCTTCATGGACAACCCCTTCTCTTTTGTCTTGGTGGATCATCGAATATGGTGTTCGTCATTCTTCACTGGTAAGTGGGAGTTCTTCAGTGGAAATTTCCGTTCTCCATGAACTCATCCTCTCTCTAATTCTCCAAAAAAAAATATGCCAACCAAAAATAAAATAATAGCTTAACTAATTTTTCATTGGATGGCATGAATTTAATAAGATTCAATTAATTAATTGCAAGGGAGTTGGCACATTAAAACAAAAAAGGAAGTTCAAAGGGTTCCACCACAGAAATGGGGTGTCAAAGGGGGTTTAAGATAGTGGGGCCCACCTAAAAATTCCCTCCAATGGGATGTTATCTGTGGGTTGTACCCACCACGATAACCTCTTATGGGATGTTAGTGTGTCATGGCCCCCACCACCAACCACCACTTGGATGATTAAACCACCACAAAAATAAAAATATGTTACACTCATTTTGGTTTAATTTTATTTAGAAACACCAAAAATTAACTTCCATTCTTGTTAGAACGCAACTGCGTAGAAGGTCTAATTAAGAGAAAACCGGCATTGTGAGTTCAACGATGCCCTCATATTTCAATTCCTTGCACTGGTTCAAAAGATATAAAATCCCACTCATACATTTAATAAACGAACCCAAACAAAACCTCAGAAATGGATCCTGGGCACACCGGGCCTCGGAATCAAGCACCATCAGAAAATACAGTTTCCTAAAATTACAATGTATTTAAGAAAAAAATTTCCACACAATTTCTGGGTCTTTACATTCTCCCCACCTCAGGGCCATACGTCCCCGTAAGCTATAACTCACACTAGGGAAACAAATGGGGGTACTGAGCATACATCTGAGCCTCCCACTCCCATGTGCTCTCCTAGAGGTTCTCGTGCTGCCAGCAAACACGCACCAGAGCTATCGACCATCCACGTAGGACTTGCTCATGTTGATCCTCAATCTCCACTAGGACCTCTGTGAATGTCGCCTCATCATCGATGTCCAGCTCCCCATGTTGGATGATGTGGGACAGGTCATGCACGTATCTCCTCAGCCGAGATACATGGAAGACGTTGTGCACCTGGTGCAACTGAGGTGGAGGATCCATGTAGTAACCCACATTACCTACATTGCTGAGGACCTGGAATGGTCCGATGAATCGTGGAGATAACATTCCACCTTGGACAAATCATTGTAGACCTTTTCAAGATGAGACCCATAGAAAGATGTGGTCACTATCCTTGAACTCTAGTTGTCTCTGTCTCTTATTAGAAAAGGATATATGCCTACTCTGTGCAGTCTTAATCTGCTCTTGGATGATCTACACCTTCTCTGTTGTAGCCTGCACCATCTCTGGTCCCATGTGGGGTAAATCCCCTGGGTCAGTCCCTCACAGAGGTGATCTGCATGGTCAGCCATAAAGTTCCTCGAATGGTTCCATCCCGATGGTGGAGTGGAATATGTTGTTATAATAAAACACTACAAAGGGTAAATGATCATCTTAGCTATGACCAGAGTAGTGGATACATTCACGGAGCATTTCCTCGAGAGTCTGAATAGGCCTCTTGGTCTGACCATACGTCTGAGGATGGAAGGCGGTGCTCATGCGAAGCTGCATCCCGAAAGCCTCCGGCAACCCCATCAATATCGTGGAAGTGAAATGAGAATATCGATTGGAGATGATTGTCGATGGAACACCATGAAGCCGTATGATCTTTCGCACTAGAGGTTCCCCAGGCTCTCTACTGAAACATTCTCTTTGATTGGTAGGAAGTGGGATGACTTCGTGAGTCGGTCGACAGTCACCCATATATTGTCATGTCCTCTGGATGTACGTGGAGGTCACGTCACAAAATCCATGGATATCCCATTCCACTTACACACTGGGACATCTATGGGCTGCACCAAGCCTGATGCTACCTGCTAAACCGCCTTCACTTGCTGAAAAGTGAGGCATCATGAGACAGACTATTTTACTTCCTTCTTCATACCTGGCCACCAGTGTTGTCGTCGAAGGTCTTAATACATCATCGCCACACCTAGATATACCGCTAAGGGGGGAAGTGTGGAACTCCCTCAACACATCCTTTTGAAGGGAAACTGGTACCATGGTACATCCTTTGAAGAGAATGACGTGCTCCCCACCTATAGAAAATCCATCTAGTGCCTACCCTGTGGATATCTATTCACGTTGAGCATTGCGGTCAATGTTCCCACGCTGTGCCTCCCTGACTTGCTGAAGAAGTGGAGGAGTTACTATGAGAGACTATAGAAAGGCTGCTCCATCTCTATCCAAAAAAGATATAGGAAACGTAGCCAACTTATCCATTGCCTATCCAAGATGTTGAATGCTTGATCTCCTACTGATAACATCTACTACTACATTCCCCTCCCCAGGAGTATATACTATCTAAAAGTCATATTCTAGGTGGAACTCAATCCAACACCACGGTCTCACATTCAGCTCCTTCTGGGAGAATCTATACCTAAGGCTCTGGTGGTTAGAGTAGAGTGTAATATGTTCACCCATAAGATAGTGCTGCCACATCTTCAAGGAGAAGACCACTGCTACTAACTACACATTATGGGTAGTGTAGTTTTTCTCCTGTTGTCTCAACTATTGAGAACCAAACATGATCACATCTCTCTCTAGCATTATAACACACCCAAGTCCAGTCCCTGAGGCATAACTGTAAACTACAAACCCAACAACCTCTTCCAGTAGCCTCAAGATGAGTGCACTAGTCAACCTCTTCCTCAGCTCCTAAAAGCTCTAATGACATCTCTCTGACCACATGAAGTGTTTCCCCTTATTTTTCAATGCTCAAAGTAGTGCTGAATCTCTGAAGGAGTCTGGCACAAATCTCTAATAGTACACAGCCAGTCCCAGAAAACTCCGTACCTACGTCACACTCCTGTGTGGCTCCCAAGCAAGTACTGCCTCGATCTTCGCTGGATCCACTGCATCTCCGGCCTCTGAGATAACATGTCCTAGAAAGTGTATATCTTGGATCCAGAACTGGCACTTCGAGAGCTTACCATAAAGATGGTGCTCTCAAACCGTGTCTAGTACTACCTGCAAATGGGAGGAGTGCTCCTCTTCAGTTGCTGAGTAAATCAGAATGACATCGATGAAGACTACCACAAAGAAATCAAGGTATGGCAGAGAGATCATGTTCTTGAGTCCCATGAACACTGTTGGTTCATTGGTTACACCAAATAGCATAACCAAGAAATCATAGTGGTCATACCAACATTTGAAAGCTGTCCACTTCACAAACTCACCCCGTACTCTGGGCTGGTGAAAACCCGATAGAAGGTCTATCTTCGAGAACAAATACGCTCTCTTAAGCGGATCAAAGAGGTCATCAATCCTTGGGAGTGGGTACTTGTTCTCCATGGTCACCTGGTTTATGCACCAATAGTCAACACACTGTCGCAAGCTCCCATCCACCTTCTTGGCGAACAAAATCGTGGATGCCCAGGGTGAAACACTGGGTTGGATAAATCCCTTCCCCTGCAAGTCTTACAGCTCTACCCGCAGCTCACAAAACACGGCGGGAGCCATCCGATATGCTTGAGTAGATATCGATGATGTCCTGGGGTACAGGTCAATGTATAAGTCCACCTCTCTACAAGGAGGTAGTCCTGGAACATCATCAGGGAAAACATATGTGTATTGATCCACCACAATAGGAAAACTCGAACTCTGCACGTAAACCGCTCTGAGAATGAGGATATCCAACTGATGTGTGATTGGCTGGCCCTTTCTATAGGTAAGTCCATCATGCGCTACAAAGGATCCCTTCTCACCGGTGACAGTTAACCTCATCCTATCCTCATGGACACACCAAAATTTCTACCTAATACAGTCAATCTGAGCATGAACTATTGATAACCAGTCCGTACCCAAGATGACGTTGTATGGCCTCGAAACTGCTTTGTGGATATCCCAGCTAAAGATTTCGCCTCCTAGAGTAATATAACACTACCGACACTAGTTCCAAATCGCCGATTTTTCTCCCGTAGGAGTCTCTAGCCATAAATATCAAGCCAACAACTCTGTTGGGATCTACGAGCTCCGAAAAAGGGAGACGACAATAAAATAATAACTCGAACATGTGTCTATAAGTACTGCAACAAGAGTGGAGTAGACCCAGATAGTACCTAGAATCATCTTATGTGCACCGTGGTCGTAGGCCTCTACTTCCAGGAGCTGAGCCCCCCTCTGTCCGCCAGCGACCTGTGGTCGGGGTGGACCCCCTGGTGGTGGTGGTGGTAGGGCCTAGAAACTTTATCCACCACCTTAATGGGTGAGTAAAAGGGGGTTTAGGCTCGTGGGGAGCCTTCATAACAATACCCTCCCAAGTAAGGTTATTTGCGGGTGTGACCTACAACCACAACCTCTCATGGGAGGTTAGGGTGTCGTGGCCCCCACCACCAACCTCCACTTGGAGGATAAAACCGCCAAAAAAATAAGTTACACTCATTTTTATTTAATTTTATTGAGAAACCCCCAAAATTAAATTCCATTCTCTTTAGAACGAAACTGCGGTGAAGGTCTCCTTAAGAGAATACCGGTGTTGCAGGTTCAATGGTGCCCTCAGATTTCAATTCGATGGACCAGTTCAAAAGATATAAAATCTCATTTGTATGTTTACTAAACATACCCAAACAAAACATTTGAAAATGAATACAGGCACACCGGGCCCCGAAATCAAGCGCAGTTAGAAACTACAGACTCGTAAAGTTCCAATGTATTTAAGAAAACATCTTCCCTAGAATTTCCAGGTCTTTACATAATATATTACAAGATATCATATTCAGAGAACATGTGGGTATTATACATGATATTCCCTTGGATATATATGTAATCAAAGAGGAGAAAAAATATACTGACTGGGTATAATTCTTAATATTTAATTACATTCCAATGTCATTAAAGGGAAAAAATTGAATTTTGAGTGGGGAAAACACATGATATTACGAATGATTCTTGACCTAGTAGGTGAGCTTGAGTGAAGATATGATTTGGGGATTACACCTAGGATGATGCCCATACATGATAAATAGGTGGAATATATCAACTTGAGGAGAATAAAGAAACACTGAGATGTATATGGACTCTGGGTGATTATGAATCATAGAAAATTATATCGACTCATGGTGAATGTTAAATAAACGGGAGTATATTGACTTAGTAAAATATTATAACCAAAAGGAGTATATGGGATTAAAGAGAATGTGTGGGGATTACACATAGGGTTTTCACAGATTACCTAAAGTAGTTAGTGACTCTGGTGATGGTAGGGATATCTAGGGGGTAGTACCTAAGAGGATGCCCCTATATAGGAAAATAAAGAATATTATATCAACTAATTCTTGTCTATGAATCAATGAGATATTTATAAAATAAAATTTATTTTTAGTATCATGCATGGGGTCATATACAATGAAACCAATTAATATGTCCGACCCTCACAAAAAATATCACAATGACATCATCAACATTCCATTGGTTCAGAATATGAAATTTCATCGCTGATCTCAAAAGTGTGTTCATGACCATTTCCACTCCATCATGGACTGGTGGACTGAGGAAGAAAATGTGAATAATATTTATAGTAGTTCCCCACATGGGAGAATCACATAGTACATTGGGAGGGACCACCATATATAGCTTCATATCAGGTTGGATGATTATCAATAGCATTTCACTAAAATACCATTTGAATGTATTCTGGTATGAAGGAAATTAGGTATGATAAATTTAAAGGAGATGTACAATAATATTTCATTAGAGTTGAATTCTATTACTTGTAATGTCCCTCCATGACTCTCGATCTATCCTTGACGAGTGACCATTAATCCTTAGTCCCAATGTGGATGTAAATGTTTACCTGAAGCATAAAGTAACTTCTATCCAGAAAGGAATATACTTATAATGATATGAGTTTAATTACAACTAGGAAATCATTCATGTGGTTAACAAAAAATTTATTCCTCTAAACAAAAAACTACATTGGATTCACATAGATATTGAATTGATATGTGAACTGGGAATCATTATAGGTGGTGGTCTAAAATTTAGCAAATACAAAATTAAAATGAAATATTTTTTCATTATGATTGAATAATTTTGGGAAATTATAGAAATTGAATGTTATGGGAACAATATTAAAACCTTAAAATTATAAATGACATTGGGTTTACATAATAATTGAGGTACAATGTGAATCAGGAATGATTAAATGTGCTATTTGGGACATTGCAAATTTTTTTGAGCTAAATTTAAACCCGTTTTAAAATAGGCATAACGTTTTATCTATTAGTATCTTCTTGTCATTAAACCAATAAAATCAAATCATTTGATGTAAATTAAACTCCATAATATGGGTTATACACCCTAACATGTTTTAGGGGGAATGGTTCCCAAAATATTAAGAAAATATGAAAATGTTTTTGAATTTTTTTTATTAAAATTGGAAAATATAAAGAATATTACAGGATGTAGGTTCTCACCACCATGTCACCACACTAGGATATGGTTTGATTCTATCCTCATCCATTAGTGAGTGAAAAATAATGAGTAGTTATTGATTAAAGTTTTTTCTCTTTTAGAAATGGAGATATTTTTCGACTCAAACTCTACATGATTTATTTAAAAGCGGAAAATTTCATATGTTATACAAAAAAATGAATGGTATTAACTATTAATATGATAAAATATAACAATATTAAATATTAAAAATATGTGAATATTTAGATTGACTAGTCTCACATGGTATTGATGCTAGTGTTAAGGTATGTTTTTTTAGTGTTCGACCGAGATGAGGTGGCCATGGTTGTCACAACTGAGCTTATAGATGATATGAAACAATGAAATATGTTTTGGACTTAAAATATTTCATTAGAACATATATATCCCAATATAATTGATTTTATATAAGTATTTTTATCATATTATTGATAACTGTAATGTTTTTTTGGGTCCCTATGATTAGAATCAGGAGTCTGGGGAGGTTCTATGGGCTACCAATTAATACAGACAATTATTATCAAATGAATACAACATTTATAACCCCATGATTATAAAAAATTCACCAGATAATTATATGGAAAATATTGTTCATGGTATTATAAATTATAATTTCTAACGTAAAATATGATATAAGGAATTGATACTATGTTGAATGTCCGAGTCATGAAACTCAAGAGGTAGGCGATGAGGCCTAGGTATATGGGAGACTTGGTAGGAAACATGTGTGAATGAGCCAACAAGAAATATTAATTCGGAGATTGGGACTCAATGTAAATGAATTGGATGCCTAGATAGATGAACTTTGTGAATGATGGAACATGGGTATATTTTCTGGGTTATTAGGGAGCCTATATAAGTGACATGGGTATAGAACCATCAGGAGGTCCTATGTGTGGGACCACATTATAATACTTATTCTATATGTGATGGAGGTATATAAGGTCCCAAAATATTATTCCACATTGGAATGGTACAATGATAGGTCTTCTTGGTTTCCTCTAATAGATAATTGTGACCCATTTAGGAAAACATGGTCACACCACCTTTGAAATAGGAAGACTGCCTTGATGAAGCACATTATTCTTTTGGATACTATATTAAAAGAGGACCCTTACCTTTGTGTTGGTGATATATATAGTGTAATGGTATTAATTGTATTGTATCTATAAAAATATTAAAATAATCTTTAATTCAATCTTTTACCCATTTTTTAGAGTCGAAACTCATCAAAGAAGAGTTTAGAGGAGTTGAGCATAGATTCATCACAACAAGGTGCTATTTGGAGTTTTATTTCACATTTAAGTTTCCCTGAATTGAATGTGTTGATGAATTTATAGTTATATGGATCTTGAAATAGAAAATTTGTTTGATGAATCAAAAAAATGACATCCACTGCATATGGTGACCCAACTCTTTTGGGCAGGTCATGTGTTTCAAGCGTTAGCAAGGATGGATGTTTATCATCGTGCCATAGAGGATAAATAGTATTTGGGACAAAAGGATATGGAATATCAATGAATTTGGGATTTTTAGATAAGATGAAATAGACACCCTATTGTCTCCCCCTTAAAATAATTATCATTATTTTCAAATAGTTAGTGGAATTTTTCCTTTTCCCAAACTGATGAGAAAATAAATATTATACCAAATTTATTTATGGATAAAATTGATGTATCAATTTGATATAAATTGAATCCATTGTTAGATGACATACCTTATTTTAAAATAAGGTCACTAATAATGAAAAATTTATCACTAAATTAGATGTCCTTATTATAGAGTTATCGACGAATGGTATTCTCAACTATACTATTTTCGTTAACTTTTAAAATGGGGATCCTATAAAAATTATGAAATAATATAAATTATAATACAAAAATTGTAACACAATGATATTTTAAAAAAATACAAATATGTTTCATTGTGTATGAATCATTAAAAACTGATCTTAGACAACCTAAAATTCATATTTCATTAAATTTGGTATCTTTGATTGCTAGTGATAAATGCATCCCCACGTCTAAAAGAATTTTATAATGTTATAACTTATTTATGATATAAAAATGTATTAATATGAATATATAAATTATAGAAAATATTTTTTTAATATTGTTGAAAATAAATTCAGTGGTTATATATTGATTAGATATAAAATAAGAATCATTTAATGGAAAAATTATAATTTTTTCCGAAAAAATATATTTTTCTAAAATTTTTTCTCGTCGCGCTTTATGAACATATAGTAAAATTGATTTTTAGATATTTTGAAATTTTATTTAATATTTTTTGTTATATTTTTAAAATTATCATGCCATCATTTTCATTGATTGAATATTATATAATTTTCAAAAAAGATTATTTTTTTGACTAATACTAAAAATAATAGTTTTTATCGAAAAATACATTTTCATATAATGCATTTAGAATTTAAAATTTGATAAAAAATGTTTTAAAGGTAAAAATAACTAAAATAAATTATAATAAATACAATTTATTTTATTTTAATAAATTTATTTTTATAGTTTTCATTAAAACAGTCTTCCTATATGAGAATTTGATATTTGGAAAAACAACATTTTCATAACGTTTACATGTTTAATTTTAAATTCAAATTTACCAATTCATTTAATGTAATTAAAAAAAAGGATTCAATAATAATAATAGTAATAATAAATATTTTATTCTAATTTCAATACAACATTCTGTCATAATTATTTATAAAAAACCATAAAAAAATAATGATTATGGTTAAGGTTAAAACAATTTAAAAGAGGACGAAACTAAAAAATAGTGTTAAAATGACATTAATATTTTTCATATATAAATTTTATGGAAATAAATACATGTTTTCATGATTTTTTTTTCAATTGACATATTTCATACCCTTAAGAAATGTGACAGAAATGGGTGTCACATTTTCTTTTCTAAAAATACAAAAGTGTCCTCTACCCATTTTATAAAAGACCACCCATCTCTTATATACATCACACTCCCAAAGATATTTGATTCATAAAATAATTTCCCAAATATATTACATACATCCATAACCAAATACTATATCCCTTTTTAATAAATCCATTATAGAAAGCCATTAGGTATGAACGCAAAGAGGTTGTCTGAAAAAGTGGTACAATTCCCAAGAATGCATTTTCATTTTACTCACTCTAATAAATCATTGAAAAAAAATTAAAAATATGATAAAATAATAAAATAATTATATATTATATAATAGGTTGTTATTTTTTAAATTTAAATTATAATATCCATATCCTCTTCCATCAAATGGAAAACAAATCAGTTGACCGTGTGTAAGATGGACTACCGCCTCATGAACAAACGTAATTAGTATTCCATCACCACCTATCATGGATATATTTAATGTTGGAGTTAAAATAAGTATATTATATTTATAATACTAATATCCATATGGAATTATAATACCACATATACTATCTTACCTTCCAATCTATTGGAAACAATTATGTTGCTCACACATACTTCTGGACTAACACTTCCACACAGTGATGTGAATAGTTATTCATTTTTTGAAAATAATTGTAATAATTATATATCTAATGAATATAAAATAAAAATTTTCAATAATAAGGGTTCAATAAGATTAAAAATTATTTAACTTATAGTAATCCATTTGTACGAAAATATAAATAGTGTTCTTCCATATGTACAACCTATTGTCTACAGGAATAATGTAACTCATTTTATCATCTATAAATTTTATGGACAATTAAATATATGTATATATTGAAAATATATCCTATTTAAATCATGATTAAAATTTGAGATATTATTTAACCATGATCAGAGTAAATGTTCTAAAACATATGAAACAAAACCTAATGAAAAATTGAGCAAAAATCACTCAAAATGTGATTTTAACAAATAATTGTTTATAAAATGGTTGAAATAATGCAAGTAAATCATATATGTTATAGAATATAATACTATGGGGTTTTAATAGATTTACCATAATTATTTATTTATTATATAGTAGTTTCATACACATACGATGGAAATTACACTATAGATAAGGGTTTCTTGTCTAACATTTATATTATTGAGCCAACTTCCATACTTCCAGTTATATATTTTGTACAACACATATATTAAATTTTTTAAGTTAAAACTTTAATATGATTAGATTTATTATATGTAAATTTTTATTTTATTTTATTTGGACTATGATTCATATTTTACAAAAGTGTTAAGGGTTTATTTTACAATCTAATTGTTTGTTAAGATTATTTTTAATTATGACTCCAAAGGTGAAATATAATAATATAACCCTAAAAAACAAGTGAATATTATTATTATATAGTTATTCATAAAATTTGAGATTAATAATACCATATTACAGGCCCTGGTAATTAAATTATTGATAAATTCTTTTAAATAAAATATACCTTTACTACTCCCTTTTCTATAAAATATAATTTCTTTCAATGAAATGATTCTTAAATATGTAATGATGACATATTTAACGATTATACTAAAATTATTTAAATTTATTTTGTCCCATGATGGGATTAAAACAATATCTTATAAAAGGAATCTTCATATTATTTTTCAGAAATGTATTTCTTACCTTTTTTACAAAAATGTTAAGGATATCATAACAACAAACAATATCATTACGAATGGGGATATAAAAATTTATTTCTAAAGTCATTGGTATAAGATATAAATATTATCCAATCATAATGGTTTTATATAATATTTTGGAATATCGTTCATATAATGAAACAATACCAATGATTTTGAATAACTTTTCGTATAAAAGCCTGTAAAATAAATTTTATGCAAACAATTTATTGAAACCATTGGTATGTGTTGAAATATAGAAGGAAATAACAATGGATCCAATGATAAATTGGTATATAGTTTTCTTTATTTAAATACCAAAACCTTTAAAAACAATTGGAATGGAATTCCTTGTAAATTTTATCTTTGATCAGCACGCCCTCATATCAGTTTCATATCGAAAGTGTGGCCTTTTAACACCATACTTTTCTTCCCCAGTAATGGAGATCCTTCTACAGTTTCTCTATTCATCTATATTTTATTCAAAAAAATAGGTTCTTTATTGATCCATCATATAGTATTCCCCTCCTCCATGTTTAAGTAGATTTTATTTTTGGTTTATTTAGAAAATAGATTGTTATTTTTAGGGTGGTGTTGACATAACATTAGTTCATGATTTTCTGGAGATTGTATTACTGCTACTACCATACCAAGGAATTATGTTAGTATAGCTTAATATATATTTTGATATTGAGATGTTATGAATAGAGTATAGGAACCTATGTGTGGTGGATAATTGATAGACATATTATAGTTTGAATGTAGGGACCTATTGGACTTCTGATTTTCAGATTTGATTAACAGACATCATTTGATTCATTATTTTAAATTTTGGAATACATTATGAGATAGTGTTAGTCATTATTGTATTATTTTTTTTTATTTTTATTCATCATATGACCTTATTTGCGCATTTTAACATGATTGTTATTATAGTGATTTCTGATAATATATCTAGATTTTATTTTGGTGAGTTGTGAGATAAATGAAGTGACATGTTACTTCTGATGATTTTTTAGATGTGGTTTTTTCTAAAATGAGATTATTTAATATGTTAAATGTAAAATATATAAAGGAATATATATATATAGTTTATGAGTTTTATAACCATTATATGATATATAATTTTAAACTAATTAATATGATAAGAAAAACTAATGAAATTAATGAGCAAACCAAAAAATGGAAAAATAAGCTAACAAAAAATACGAAAAAATTACATAAGTAATATAAAAATTGAAATATGACCAAATAAATTGAACTAAATGTACAAGAGGACATAAGATAGATAAAAATGAAAAAATGACCTAATCAATTGGCCTAAATTAACCAAATGACATAACCAAAATTTCATTGGGTAAAATATATAATAAATGAACACTATATCATACTCATGCTAAACATTATTATTGGAACATATTTATTTTTCAATGAAATGTCATTTAGGTTTTTATATTATTCCTAATAAATTTGAATATTTTATTTTATCACCATGTATCATGTATTTTCATGGATAATTAGTATCCTTTAATTAAGTCATGTATCATCTTACTTATTATTTGGATTAAATATTACTTATCAGTTTATAATTAATTACATATTTGATTTCAAATGACGGATTAAAAAAACCTTCAGGAGATAGAATTTAAAAGGATGACATACATTAATGGTCAAATGAGAGAGATGAGAGATTCTCATATAATTCCTGATGTGAGATTTTTTTTTCAAATATTTACATATTAATAACATATAATTTCTTGTGATTAATTTTTAAGGTCTATTAATCAAAATCCACTACCTGGTATACTATTATTATCTATCCATGCTAGTGGTTCTGTAACATATGATGATGATATGAGGGGGTGGAAATAGAACTACGTTCTCCACTTGGTGTTGCAAATCACATGAAATTCATCTCCTTAACATACCGTCTACCAAGATTTATCATCCAACAGTTTTGATACAGACACGTGGGATATTTAGGTTACCTATGATTTTACCACCAATTTTATATGATATTATTTTCGTATATTTTCTCTATCCATTGATGGTTCATACACCACATCCATATTAGGAGTTTCTATAGAAATCTATGTCATCTTCTTTTCATTAAACTTTCTTCTATCCTTGATTCTATATTCCATCTTCTTTGTATTATTCTCCAACACATTTTATGTCTTCAAAGCAAACATTGAGATCCCATCCATATGTAGTGAATAGTGTTCTTTTTGATCATGGGGATCCAATAGAACCCACTAATCAAAATGTTTCATGTATATTTATAGAACCCCACAGAAAATTTTACCTGAATTTATTTTTATTATAATATTTGTTTATATTATATTTGTATTTTCATTAATTTCTAGATCATTTGATAGGTTTCATCGTATTACATGTAGGCATGCAATTTGTAACTACGGTAAAATGTTGAAGGTGGAGTACAACAAGGACAACCAAATGATTGAAAAAATATTGTGAGGAAAAAATATTTTTAGGGTGATTATTTCCAAGTACTATAACATAATTCCCTTCAATCCACTCTCATACAGACACCTTCCAAATAAAGTTATGGATAATTATTGGGTGCATTTATTTGTAAATAAATTCCTTGGGTTTATTGTTATATTATTATTTTATTTATATGAATGAATATTTTGGTTCTATATTCATTTCAATTTTCCCAATGTTGTGGCTCTGAGGACAACATGGCTCATGGAATTAGCTGATAGGTGGAGAGAATATAAGGAATAATATTTTATTTATTTTTATCCAAGAGCTGTTACATATTTAAAGGCCTCTCCTATCAAGAATTACTATCAGATTGAAAAATATCATGAAAATATTTTTTATCAGAAGAGTACTGAGATTTATGAAATAATAAAATTTTATGTTTTTGAATTAAAATGTATGTGAGTTTCATTAACAGTTTGTTTTATATTATTGAAATTAATTTTTTTAGGAAACATTAGGGAGAAATAAAAAAAGCTATAAAATACCTCACACATTGAATAGGACTATGATGTTGCACCATGAGAGAAATAATGTACAACAACAATATAATATTATTAAAGAATTTTATTTCTAAACAATGATCATTATGAATAAAATGAGATGATAGTTTTTATAACAAGGTTAACAATTTATTCAATTCTAGCACATAGTCAAACAAATAAATAACGAATGGAATATTTTCAATGATAAATGTGTTTTATAAACTTTATATATTAAAATATAATGGAAGGATTTCAAAATAACCATTAGTGGTATATATTAATAAACAATGATTTACTTTTCAAGGATATCACTCTTAATATATATATTTATATAGTATATTGTAATAAATTATTTAATTATTTATTATTATTAATAAAATAAAATTTATATTAAAAATTCTCAATCAACATTATAATTTATTTAGGGGAAATGAACTTTTTATAAAGTTTTTTGAAGTATATTTGAACTTAAAGATGATTAAAATATGAAAAATAAAAGACTATTCTAATTTAATTTAATGTAATACCACTTTTAATTCTACTATAAAATATTTTTTTTAATATTTTTAAAAGGATATTAATATTAGTAATAAATATTATAAATTAATTAATTAAATCCAATTTATTTTATAATAATTAATAAATTATTTTCATGAAAAATTCAGAAAAAAATTGTTTTAGGATTAATTATTGAGAAATAAATACATAAGATTTATTATAGATATCTAAAATCCATTAATACTTTTAAAAATGAAATGAACACTATTTGAAAAGATTAAATACATGGTGTATTATGATTTAATTCATGGTGTATAAGTTTCACTAAATTTTAATTAGTGAATTATCTTAAGGTAGATGAAATAAAATTTATATTTTACCGTATCACTTCTAGTTCTCTTATATATCATTATGTTTCCCACATCGTATCTCTTAAGAGTTAAAATTATTAAAATTCCATACTTTTTTTATTCATAAGACTAATTTTTTCATCCAAGGTATACCAAATTCACATACATGATCATTTAACATGAAGGAGTTAAATATTAAATCCCCTGAATATGATCATGTTTATCCCTCTACTTCATCTAGCATATGTTTTTATTTTTTGATTAATTTAAAATTAATATCAATTTGATTTTATTAATAAAATAAATAAAAAATTACCTATATTCAGTTGCAGTTTTCTATAGTTAATTTAATTATAGATTTTTGTTTTTAATATTTAATGATGTGTGACTCGAGAAATATTATTTTTCTCGACCAGAGAGAAAAAATATGGATGTGTGGTAAATGAATCAACACGATAGCATATTGAATGTTTTACTTTGTGGATTTCAAATTTTAAAACATATTTTGTAATTTATATTCCATTTATATAAGTAACTATGTGATTTGGAGTCCCTTGACGAGCATGAAGCGAAAATATTTGCGCCAATGTATAACTAACATTTGTTTTTGGGGGATGAGAACAAAGGAAAATAGGAGATTAACTAAGGAATAGAATATTCTCATCAAGATAATTTTACACATCCAGTTTCATTTCTATTAGAATAGAATAAGAAGAATATATTGAATTTTAATTATAGTATCAGGCCCAATATATGGTTATTTAGGATCATGAATAGAATCGACATTCGAACGATGAATTTATGAAATTTATGGTAGTTTTATGTCCTCCACATCCACCAGATATGGTCTCAATGTGTGATGCCTATATATAGATGATTGTTTTGTCAAATAGTGTATCATTAAGTGGCACTATTGGTGTTTATAATGATGGAGATTTTAAATTTAGTGATGTTGGGAATAAGGATAAGGAAGAGCTCAAGGAAGAGGGAGAGTAAGAGGGAATGGATGAGGATGAGGATGCGTTCGAGGATGAGTTCGAGGATGATGTTGAGGATGCGGATGTGGATGACAGTCATGATAGTGATGATTATGAGGGACATAATGATACATTACATTTTTTACTGATATTTATGAAATTGGAGGTTTGATGATTTTTAATGAATTCATATAATGTTTTTAATGTGTGTTATCACCAGTTTTATGCATTAATTGATTTATTTTGTTATCATTGTTCTTATATTAGTTGGGGATATTTTTATGGAAATAAACTATGGCAGGGTGATAGTGTGGATTCTAGTAGCTATTTGAGCAGGTTCTCTTGTTTTTTGTATGTCATGTGGTTTATCTAGCTTCTTCTCATTTTTTGTAGGTTATGTGGGCCAAGTGGAGATTTTTTAAGTCTTTTAATTGGGTGTGGGTGGTAGGGTCTATATACATTTTTATTTTTTAACCATTGGTTGATCTAAAAATCATTTTATACTATATAAATGGATCACTAAAAGTGGGTTTTATAGGAATTTCCCAACCAGAATATACACAATAGTTTAGGTAATCACTGGTATAGATATCAATTATTTTAGTTAAATTTATTATAACATAATACAAAGAAATGAAATGTTCCCACAATCATGACCCCTAATTTATTTTAAAGATTATTTAATATATTAGAATAATATTAAAAAAAACATTTCTTAATATTAAGAATATATATGGTTTTAAATGTGATTTTAAAAGTGAAAATGATATTATCCTCTTGAAAGATTTAAATATAATTTATAATGATTTATATTTATAAAAAATATAACTTATTTATGTTAGGTCCCATTGGAAATTATTTATATTGATACCATCAATATTTTTTCTATTGGTGTTTTATGATTAGTTTGACTGGTGATGTCCAATTTTTATACCATTCTCCATATTACTATGAATGGTTTATGATTATGTTTTTGTGAAATTATTAATAAAAATTATTTTATTTTTGTGATACGAATGTTTTGGTTGGTTATTTTCCACCTCTTTCATATGAAACATATCTTAGGCTTAGTAATTGATGGGTGGGTTCCACTATATCCCCTGATTAATCAGTAGTCTCATTAGGGAAACTAGATTATGTATTTGACCGAGGTCTTACACCATTATGAAATATATCCTTCAACATAGGCTTGATGGTATGATTATGATTTTTGACATTATTCGCTTCCTCATTATGATGTTAGTTCTTGTTGTCCATGTGATAATAGGATTAGTTTCATTATCCATGGATAATTTTCAATTTTATGCAGTTATAAATATGGATGTATTTTTATCACCATCTATTCCTTATATATTATTATTCATGTTTGAGTTATTTATTATATTTCCTAGGTTTTAGTTATTTACCTTCATATATGTATAATTCCATATATATTAATGATATCATTCATTTTCTGTATACCATTACTAAGAATTAGTTCTCACCGATTTATTATGTTTCTTTTTTCCATGATAGCAGGAAGTATTTTAATATTGATATATAAGGATATTATTAAGAGAATAATGGTGTACTCAATGAAATTAATATGTTGTAGTTTTTGTATTCAATTATAATAAGAGATTCATGTATGTATTAGGTTTACCAGTTCTAATAAATTATTTATTTCTTTAGAATGAAATTTTGTATATCAAATTAATATATAATCATGGGACCATTGAATCTAAATTACTAAGGTTAGTGTATTTATAGTTGGTATCAGAGGCCATATAGTAGAAACATTTTGATCTAGATTTAGTCAGAAATTGATTATGGAACATAAATATATGGGAGAAAATGTGGATAAATATAGAATAAAATACTAATGTTTTTTAATGTAGAGATAATTTGTATGTAATGACAATAAATACATATATTTGTACTATAAATAAATTTATCTGCATAACTGGTAAACCTACGGTAAATAACCTTGAAAATTGAATAATGGGATATGACTCCACCATTACATGGTGCACAACAAAAGGCATTACTACACACCTGGTTTGACACTCCCAAGGGTAATCATGTACTAATTCCCATATTAAAAAAACAATTATAAAGTATTTGAATATATTTCCATGAATTGGGAATATTCACAAAGATACCTAATATATGATTATGAGGATAGATATGCATGAATTTTTCAATTTTTTTTTAGTATATCACTAGATTATAAATTATAAAATATCATTTATAAAGATATGATCATATCTAATATATTACATTGTTTATAAATAGAACCTATTGTAAGGACTGTAAACCATTTGAATACATGTAATCCATTTAGGTATTCCTCTAATAGGAATGAAAATGAAGTTAGAGTTAGAGATATAAATCGATATGAACAAATTATAACAATTTTTGGAATTATGACACATGTTTTGTTTAATAACCATTATTTAATAAAACATTATTCTAATAGAAAACATGATATAAAAATGTTAGACTACATCTTGTGTTAATAGCCTCCATCATTATATATGGAAAATACATTTGTTGATATGAAATGAATAGGTTCCATTGAGATAATATTTCATAGTTTTGGGAATAATGAATGAGAGAAGGTTTTAATGGAAGTTTATCACCTCTTATGAAATGCAGATCAATGGTGCCCATTAAGTCAAAAGACAAAATATGATGAAGAAACAAAAACATGTAGTGGAAGGATTTTATTATACTTTCTAGGAAAAATCTTTTTTCATAAGAAATAAATAGATATGGATAGAAAATTATAAAATTTGATCTAGAATGAGGATTAAAATATTTCTATGTATGAAAACAACATTACAATTCATTCAAGTAATGCTATGAAAAACATAAAAATCCAAAGTTAGTGATACACAATTAATTTTACGTGATTAATAAAAATCCTTCATAGGTAACCTTCCCAAATAATATTTTAATCGTATGAGGACACTGTATCATATTCTTTGAAGTTAGTTAAATAATTCCGCAAGCATTATGGTTGTGAAGTGAATAAAGATAATAATAAAAATGAAGAGAAAAAAGAATACAAAGATGAATAGAAAGAAGTATTTACCCACATGTGAAAATTTTGGATTGAAATGCCCTGATAATTTCTCAAACTAACTGTGAGTATTATAAATTCTTGGATGAACATTCCACTATGATAATCATTATTAGTCCAATAAATAAGATTCTTATCTGAAAATATTCAATTATATGAATATGTGACACTATAGGAATTAAAATATCATTTTACATGAAATTTTTACCCTGAAAAGGCCTTGGGATGAAGGAAAATATTATGATATTAATATTTACTAAGAGGAATGATTAAATTTAATTGGTATCTGGATTCAAGTATTATGTTTTAAAAGTAAATTTTTTGGTTTTATATTGGTTATAATAATCATGATACATATAATGATTTTTTAAAATTTTACTATATATATGGCTTTATGTATGATGAACTTATATGTTAGGGATGCTATAATGTTTTTATGAGTATAACGTTGATGATAATATCAATTAGTTAAAAATATCTTTCTGAAAATTTATATTATGGAAGTTTATCAAGGGTAAGGAATTTTTCAGATGAATTTATGGAAATATTATCCATTGGTGTCAGTTAAATGACTTATTTTAAAGTTAAATTTAATTTAATTTTCATTTATCTTTTGTTTTTTTGGGTTTCTCAAGCTTTTATGGTGGAATGAGTGAGTTTTCATGAATTGGGCCAAACCGTGAGCCCAATTTCAAATTTAAAAATAAATTTTGTTTCTTTTATAACTTTTTCATTTTTTAATATTTTTCACTAGTTACAATTCCTAAATGGTATAACCTGATATATTAACACCACCATTTTAGTTTGGAGCCATTATAAATCCATAACCAAGGTTCACATGGGTTTTTATTTAAGGGATTGGGCCTGCCCGAAATCCCAATTCCAGTTTTAAAAATAAAATTTGATTAATTAATAAAATATTCATTTTTAAGGAGTTTTCGGTGATTCCAAGCCTCAAACTCTCTCCTTGAATACAGTCGTACGCCCAAACTCCCTCTCCCCTCTTTGGAGCTCTTCTTCATCGAGATTGAATGCTGAAAGTATTAGGGTTTCAAAAATCGGGCAGATTTGAAGAGGTAAATTTATTCTTTCATATCTCCTTCAATATTTACTCTTTTTCAGCCATTTCAGTCCCCACATGACCTCCTCCTCATCAGTCGAGCCTAAATATCAGGTTTTGCTGCTTTGAGTTTCAACATCTAGTTAATTTGGGGTAATTTCTTAAAGATTTTTCAAGGTGAGTGTTCCTCCCTTCCACTTCTTCCATTTCCTTAGGGGTTCATCCCTCTTTCATGACGTTCCAAAGTGTCCAGAACCTAGGGTTCGTACCTAGGGTTTAACCATGTGTCTTTTTTTGTGACAATTTGTGGTCTAGGCGGGATTTATCATCCTTGTTGTGCCAGGGTGGTGCGGTTGATGTTTCGCACCATGTTTTGAGGGATTCGACAACTTCGGTAGGTGATTCCTTGGGTAACCATTTAATGATGAGTTAGTTTGCTTGATTAAATAATTTTACATGTTCATTATGTGCTGTACATTTTGAGAAAACCATTTTTGGTAGCAATAGTAAATCATTTGTTTTTAATGTTACAATTTTGCTTGAAGTGTGTATTTTTCTAATGTATTTCATGTGTTATCTCTTATTGTAGTTTTATAAAATGTGGAAGTGATTTATTAGTTTTTGAAAGGGGCTCCAATTATGGTTGGGTAATGATATAGTTCCATGTGGTCCTAAAAAAGGGGGATTATTTGAATGGTTTTATGCCTATAACCTTGTTATACTCCTTGAAATTGTTTTATTGATTTGTGTGTTCTCATGGGTATCTTTTGTGATATTATTCAAGGTGATTATATAACATTTGAAAGTGGATTATTATATGTTGATTGGGATTCCAATTCTGTTTTGGTAGGGTCTTGGTTTGATTTTGTCTTAAAAAGAGGTTTTTGAAATGGGTTTTATGTGCAAAGTTTGGGTATTCTCTTTATAATTGTTTTATGAAAGTTTTGAATGGTTTATTGGGTTGTGTAATAGGTGAAACTATATCAGAAAACTATTTTGGTAGGATTATATTTTTAAAAGTTACATTTCATTTGTGAAATGGCTGTTATGTGATATGTATCATCTTGGAAATATTTTGTTAAATTCTTTGAAGGAGATATTGAGGAGTGAAAGTGATGTGAAAGTGATGTGGAGTGTTTTGTGTGAGTGTGATGTGAAAAATTGAATTTTTTATTATGAAAGAAGATTTATTATCCATGTGTGTGGGCTGTTATATGAGTTGAAATATCTTATAATTTTTTTATAAAATTGTTTAATGGTTTTGTGGAAGTGTTGAAGAAATGTGAAATGTGTTGTGGGCTATTTTGGTGTGATTCGGATTTCAAAAACATTTTAAATGAAAAGTAGATTTTTCGGACTTGTGTGGTATACATATAGGATTTTTGGTGAATTTGTGATGTGGAAATGATATTTTCATGTTCAATGTATATTTCATGACTTGTTGACCTTGTTTGAGCACAAGGGGAAAACCTGGGTATCTAGGTGGGTGGATGTTTACTAGTATGCTAGTTAATCCATGGGGTTTGGACTTAGTTTCACTTATCAAGATTGACGCTTACAACTCTAAATAAACTATTATGATGATGATTGGGGACCACTAGGTTATGGGTATGTTTCCTACTAGTGGATCGTGAACGAGAATGGATATTTGTGATGGTTACTCTCACCAAGATACGAGGTACCTGAGACCCACAGCTAGCTAGTGCCAAGGGGTTATTTCCTATTGCTTGTGTTTATTAGTTACTTTATACTTACTGTCTGCATAAAGTACATTTGGCTGGGAAATTCAGTAGCTTTGGTGTTTATTTTAAAAGTGTTAACCCGTTAAAATAGCCCACTTGAAAACAGTTTTTATTCAAAGTCGAATCTTTTAGAAATTGTAACTAGCTTTTTTTTGAAATCGTGCATGCTTTTCATATTTAAATGTTTATCACATGGAATATCTTAGTGGTGGTATCTTAATTGGCATTGGATCACACCTTACTTACATCCTTTGGAGTAAGTAGACTTGGTTATTTTTGTTGTTGCAGGTTGGGTACAGTTTTTCGTACCATTGGATCGGGTTTCTAGCAGGTCCTTTGTGATGAAGTCCTGTGGGGATGGCTTGAGGGAGGTTCCTCTTGTCATGTGGAGGTTCTTGGGCTACCTTTTCTCAGTTTTGTACCTTTTTAATTGTATTCATACATTGTTTGAATTTGTGTAATTCAGTTCTGAATTTTAGTAAAAGATTTTTTTGTTTGAAAAATCCAGTTTTTGTTTCTTGGTTTCATTTGTTGCTTTATGTTTACAAATTCAGGTAAATTGTTCCTAAACTTCATTTTATGATACCTGGGCACTTGTGCCAGCCCATGGGGATCGGGAACGCCCTTCAGGTCTTGTCATGGACTAGGTCGGGTGCCGATTTTGAAGGCGACCAGATTCGGTTCGTGACAAAATGTTATCAGAGCAGGTTCAGGTTAACTCTTTGGGTCATGTTATTTGGGGAAGAGTCAAGACAGTCTGGAGTTAGGATTTTTGGGACATGGAATTCCAATTATGGGTAGTGTGCCTACTCAACACACCTCATTATTGGATTCATGTTTCCAAGAGAAGTCGGGATTTATCTAAGTCCTTTTGTTTTCATGGTTCGATGATGATTAAGGGAAATGAAAAGAGAGTTGGGTTTATGGTCCTAGTGAGCTCGCAAGGCCTGGAAAGCCATGTAGAGCCAAGGATATTCCCTAGAACACTCTCTGTGACAGTGAAGTGATTGGAATATAGCCGCCAACAATATTTCCAGGTCACCCACTAAAACTAGTTTCCTCTCGCATTGTTTTGTGCTTAGGTTTTGAAATCTTGTCACTTTGGATTTAAGAAGTGTAAAGTTTTTTTGAAATTTTTTTCAAATAAAGTGGGAATGATTTGATTTATGAAATGATGGAAGTGAGTTTTTAGAATTGTTTTGAAATGGAAAATGGTGTTCTTACACCTCTTTTGAAAGAAGGAACTATATTGAAGTTGGTTTTGAAAAGTGTTTCCAATAGAGTTTTCTAAACAATCAAATGGTGTTTTAATGGGATGAGATGTTTTTAAATTGATGTGAATATCTTGAAAGTGAGTTATTTTCTAAATGGTTCTGTCTTTATGAAATGTTTTGTAAGATGTGTGTTGGGATTTTGATCTTGTGGTTAGCAGTTTTGAGAAAAAGGATGTGTTGGTTGACGTTTTTTGGTTTTGAAATGTGGAAAGAATGTTTTGTTTTAACCTTTGGTATTTCCAGGGGAAACCACATGCATGGGGTTATATAGGATGATGGAAGATTGATGTCACGACTGGATGAGTGTCAGGATGGATATGAGGAGGGTGCCCAGTGTGGCACAGAAACATGCATTTGTAAGGCCCATGGGGTACCATTGGTGGATACGCTAACCGTTGAACCATTTATTTTCAAGAAATATTTTTTAAATAAAAACATGATGTCTTAATTAATTCTTTGTGATGGCTTATATTATGTGTTTTTGGAATATTTTGATTTTGTGGGAGGTTTTTGAGTCCAAGAACCCCTCCTGTTTGAACTTTTTTTGGGTTTATGTTTGGTCGGTAAGAAGGGTAGAAGGACCGGTTAGTAGTCTCCTCTGAGATATATTTCGCGACACCTTTATGGTGGTTCCATTAATGAGTTTGGATCTAGTTTATGGCTTGTTTTAATCAATGGACCAGATTGGTTCTGGTGTTGGGTTCACTCATTGTATAAGGTACGCCCCCATTAAGGGTTAATGCATAAATGTACTATAATCCGGATTGTTTCACCATTGTAAAATCCTCCAGTTGATCAATATGAGGAATATTTTATCGATATTTGTGGATTATGTCGACACCCATTCCTTTATATGATTTTTTGATCCTCTTGTAGAGGAAGAGTGCTCATGGAAGTTTGAAAGAGACCTTAGTTTCTTAAGTTTCCTAATTCATCGATGCTAGAAGTGGTCTAGGGTTGTTAGTGGGGATGAGTGACTCGATGTTGTCTAAGAGGGCCTTTGGGTTCTTCACAGTTTCTTTGGAGCATGAGTTTATGATAAACCACCAGTGTGGGAAATATGGTCACGATAGGATATTTTGGCCACTATCTAGAATTGTGTGTTCTTTGGAGATGTTGTAAAAAGCCCCTCCCCATGAATAATTTATATCAGTCGAAATGGTCATGTTCGGTGATGCCTTATGATTTCATGTGATCAATTGACCATAAAAGTGAAAGTTGGGAAATCATATGAGAGTCTCTGTTATATTGGGATAATGTCTCCCTTGGAAAAAACATAAAAAAATATTCCATTTTAGAGGAAGTTGAGTATAGGTATTCTTTAATTCTATTGTTTCTCACCCGAACAAATGAGGTGTGATGTGTGTGAATATTATAAGCCCTTGATTTAGTGAAATACCAGGTTAGGGTAAAGTGAGTTTGGAATGTGTTATACCTTGGAAAACTTATCACGGATTGTAGTGTAGTTTTTGGTTGCACCGAAAGAAGAATTATCGTTCAGGGGGTTTCCAAAGCTTAACTGCGAGGCCGAAGATGCTTCAATCATTTGAGATCTAGCCATAGGTCTCGGAGAGAATCTGGTTCGTAGTTAAGGGAAATCACAGGGTCGTTTAAACCCTTGAACAAAGTTCTATACATAGTATGACTGATAGGAAGAGTTTAAACCTATGGTCTCATTATCTTTCTTATGTTGTTCATGTTCAGTGGAAATAGGTAAAGGGCCTTGTACCCATGTCATTACCCAATGTTATTCCAACCCCCTTTGGTTTCCATTGAGTCTTTGGAGAAAGGTTTTAAGTTTTTCTAGATAGGTTGGGCACATGATTTTCACTTGGTTAGTAGTGACCATTCCCCAGAAACCCTTGTAGATAGAAAGATCCCCAATGTTAGTGCATGGTTTCCCAAACCATGTAGACTAACCATGTGGGCGTCCCAACTCTTTAAATTCTGGGGGCTTTCGGTACCGTCCCATGCTGGTCAGTTAAGATGGTTGGTTCTTATAGTGGGGAGACACACTATGAGTCTTATATAAGTTATTTTGTAAATTTCTGATGGAATTATACACTTTTTACTAGGGAGTCCATTCAGGCCTCCCCCTGTTAGTGTCCTGATTCTTTCTCGGGAAAAAAATATAGGTTGTCTCTTATGGTGGGGAGGTTATTTTTGTTCCCACATACCAGTAACTCAGACTTATCCATAGTTGTGGCTTGGTAGTAGGTAGTCTCATTCAGAGCTATCAAGCTACCTACATCTTCCTTTAGTAAACATTGGGATTTGGGGAGTACCCAATGGTCTAGTTAAAGTTAGGTAAGTGTAACCTTCATCGATGTTGTTGTTCATTTGGGTGAATTGCTTGAGTCTTCTTCGGATATTGTTTACTGGGTTTTATTTTGGGATCAATTATGAATGTGATTGATCATTTCAGGAAAGTGGTGTATGTTTTGTTTTTGAGAGTAATCCTTCATTAATTGATCACTGGAGGTGTTCTGGCATTTGGGGGTGAAACCTGACAAGGGAGTACCTCTTGGTTTCTCAGTTGGGTTTGGTTGTTGCTTTGACCTTGATGTGACTTTCGGGGGCGGAATGTTTTCAGGGTGGAGAGAATTGTCACATAAATGACTTATTTTAAAGTTAAATTTAATTTAATTTTCATTTATCCTTTCTTTTTTTGGATTTCTCAAGCTTTTATGGTGGAATGTGTGAGTTTTCGTGAATTGGGCCCAATCGTGAGCCCAATTCCAGATTTAAAAATAATTTTTTTTTCTTTTATACCTTTTTCATTTTTTAATATTTTTCATACATTCCAACTCCTAAATGTTCTAACCTAATATATTAACACCACCATTGTAGTTTGGAGCCATTATAAATCTATAACCAAGGTTCATTTTTAAGGATTTTTCGGTGATTTCAAGCCTCAAACGCGCCCCTTGAATCTGGTCGTGCGCCCAAACTCTCTCTCCCCTCTCTGGAGCTCTTCTTAATAGATATTGAATGCTGAACTTATTAGGGTTTCAATAATAGGGCAGATTTGAGAAGGTAAATTCATTCCTTCATATCTCCTTCAATATTTACTCTTTTTCCCCCATTTTAGTCCCCACATGACCTCCTCCTCATCGTTCGATCCTAACTATCAGGTTTTTCTGCTTTGAGTTTCAACATTTGGTTAATTTGGGGTAATTGCTTCAAGATATTTCAAGGTGAGTGTTCCTCCCTTACACTTCTTCCATTTCCTTAGGGTTTCATCCCACATTCATGATGTTCCAAAGTGTCTAGAACCTAGGGTTTGTACCAAGGGTTTAACCATGGGTCTTTTTGGTGAAAAGTTTTGGTCTAGGGATAGATTTATCATCCTTGTGGGGCCGGGGTGGTGCGTTTTATGTTTCGCACCATGTTTTGAGGGATTCGACAACTTCGGTAGGTGATTCCATGGGTAACCATTTAATGATGAGTTAGTTTTCTTGATTAAATAATTTTACATGTTCCTTATGTTCTGTGAATTATGAGAGAACCATTTTTGGTAGAAATAGTAAAGCATTTGTTTTTAATGTTACATTTTTTCTTGTAGTGTGTATTTTCTAAATGTATTTCATGTGTTATCTCTTGTGGTAGTTTTGTAAAATGTGGAAGTGATTTATTAGTTGTTGAAAGGGGCTGAAAATTATGGTTGGGTAATGATATAGTTCCATGTTGTCCTAAAAAAGGGGGTTTATTTGAATGGTTTTATGTGTATAACCTTGTTATACTCTTTAAAAGTGTTTTATGGATTTGTGTGTTCTTATGGGTATCTTTTTTGATATTATTCAAGGTGATTATAAAACATTTGAAAGTGGATTATTACATGTTTATTGGGCTGCCAATTCTGTTTTGGTAGGGTCTTTGTGTGATTTTGTCTTAAAAATAGGTTTTTGAAATGGGTTTTATGTGCAAAGTTTGGGTATACTCTTTATAATTGTTTTATGAAAGTTTTGAATGGTTTATTGGGTGGTGTAATAGGTGAAACTATATCGGCAAATTGTTTTGGTAGGGGTATATTTTTAAAAGGTATATTTCATTTGTGAAAAGGCTGTTATGTGATATGTATCATCTTGGAAATAGTTTGTTAAATTGTTTGAAGGAGATATTGAGGAGTGAAAGTGATGTGAAAGGGATGTGGAGTTTTTTGTGCGAGTGTGATGTGAAAAATCGAATTTTTGATTATGGAAGAAGAGTTATTTTCCATGTGTGTGGGCTGTTATATGAGTTGAAATATCTTATAATTTTTTTATAAATTTTTTTAATGGTTTTGTGGAAGTGTTGATGAAATGTGAAATGTGTTGTGGGCTATTTTGGTGTGATTCGTTTTTCAAAATCATTTTGAATGAAAAATGGATTTTTGTGACTTGTGTGGTATACATATGGGCTGTTTGGTGAATTTGTGATGTGGAAATGATATTTTCATATTCAATGTATATTTCTCGACTTGTTGAACTTGTTTGAGCACAAGGGGAAAACCTGAGTATCTATGTGGGTAGACATGTACTAGTATGCTAGTGAATCCGTGGCGTTTGGTCTCTATTTCAATTAGCAATAATGACGCATAAAACTCTAACTAAACTTTGATGATCATGATTGGGGACCACTAGGTTATGGGTATCTTCCCTTATAGTGGACCGTGCATGAGAATGGATATTTGTGATGGTTATTCTCACCGAGATTTGAGGTACTTGGGACCCACAACTAGCTAGTGCCTAGAGGTTATTTCCTACTGCTTGTGTTCATTAGTTACTTTATACTTACCGTCAGCATACGGTACATTTGGCTGGAAAATTAAGTATATTTGGTGGTTATTTTAAAAGTGTTAACCCTTTAAAATAGCCCACTTGAAAACTGTTTTTATTCAAAGTCGCATCTTTTAGAAATTGTAACTAGCTTTTCTTGTTTTGGAAAACTTGCATGCTTTTCGTCTTTAAATGTTTATCACATGGAATCTCTTAGTGGTGGTATCTTACTGGGCATTGGATCACACCCTACATACACCCTTTGGTGTAAGTATTCTTGGTTATTTTTGTTGTCGCAGGTTGGGTACAATTTTTAGCACCATTGGTTCGGGTTTCTAGCTGGTCCTTGGTACTGAAGTCTTTTGGGGATAGCTTGAGGGAGGTTCCTCTTGCCATGTGGAGGTTATTCGGCTTTCTTTTCTTGGTATTTTACCTTTGTAATTATCTTCAGACATTTTTTGAATTTGTGTAATTTAGTTCTGAATTTTATAAAAAGATGTTTTTGTTTGAAAAATCCAGTTTTGGTTTCTTGGTTTTATTTGTTGCTTTATGTTTACAAATTCAGGTAAATCGTTCCCAAACTTCATTTTATGATACCTGGGCACTTGTGCCAGCCTGTGGGGATCAGGAACGCCCTTCAGGTCTTTCCATGGACCGGGTTGGGTGCCGTTTTTAATGGTGACCAGATTCAGTTCGTGACAATTGGTTCCATATAGTTCATTGGGAAAATTTATTTAGGATTATGGAACTTAAAACTTTTTGCAAACAATTTTGAAAGTATTGGTGACTATTATGGTTTATCATATCATTTATGCTAAATTAATTATGGGTTAATCCATGTTTGTAATTTTATTGGAATTATATTAATATAATTTCTGAAAAAGGGAAGCCCTTATACCACATGATAACCTATCAAATTCGGTCAGGCTGTAGGGATTGAACCAATAACTGAAGTTTGATTATGGTATAATTCCTACCACTATCCTATTTGATGTACTGTATTGTATGAAATATTTTTTAATATAATTATATGAAAAATATATACATATGTAATGAATTAAAATTATTTTGTATTGTTAATATTGTTGTTCTGAGGTTAATTAATTGTATTAAATAACCCATGAAAACCAATTTGGATTTCGTAAATGTTTACATGCATATGTAATTATTTTCAATTATTTATGGATACTATACTCCATTAAAAGGTGAATTTATCATCTTAGTCATAAAAATCATATTGGATAATTTTTCCTGGAAAATGGAATGATGTGAAAATTGATTGAAGCAAAACCTAAGGGTAAAATAGTTTATATAAGAGTAAAATATATTATGTATATTTTAGAGTGTTATCTATCATGGTTGTAAAAGAATCCCTAAAATATAAGAGAGGAATATTAAAATAAATAAATGAAATCCTATTATAAAGATATATTATGAATTTATGGTCTTTTAACCAAAATGTTTTTATGATTGTGTGATTGTTAACTTTATCTTCATCATTCACTTCATAGTTATCACTCATATTTATCACACCCTATTACTAGTTATGATATAAATCCATGAGGGTATTTTCACATACAAAAGATGTGTTCCTACAAGAAAACAATGTTCTGTGTTTTCTTGATTAAATTAGGGATTCCCTTTCTTACTTATTAAATGAATGATTTTTAATCCATTTTTATGATGGGGGTTTTCCAAAAATGTATTTTCATATGGTAAAACCTTGATTTCCAAGCATATGTTCAAATTATAGGGAAATATTGTATTGAAGGTGGAAATAATTTGAAACTTATATATTTTAATAGAATAAAATTATGTTTTATATAATATTAAATATGAAAACAATATCATAAACAACCTGAAAAATATATTTATTTACATGTAAACTCTTCGATATCTTGCTATATACGCAACCCCAAGTTTGAATAGAACATATACAATTATAAAATAGCTCATAAATTTTAGAGGACGAGTATTAATTAATAAATTATGATAATCCATTTATTCAAAAAGTTTAAAATAAATTCAATGTTTAACTATTTACATGAAATTAAATAAGAATCATTTAATTAAAATGAAAATGATTTCTGATAAAACTGTATTTTTTCTAAAAAGTGGCCTCATCATTGTTTTCGCGCCAATAGTAAAATAAATATTTATATTTTTTATAAAAATAATTCTAATAAATTATTTAATTTTTTTTAAATAAGAGATTCATCATTATCAAAATGGTAATGTTTTATTATTTTTTTAAAGAACAAAATTTATTTATTTGTAGTGAACAATAATGGGTTATATTGAAAAATACATTTTCCATTAATGAATATAAAAATTACGGATTTAATTTATAAAAGTTATAAAAATAAAATTATTAAAACATTATTATTATAAATAAAATTTAGGTCAATTTAGTGTAATTATTATTTAAATTCAATATTAAATATTTCTATACCTATGCAAATTTTCTCTATTATAATTCTATTTTTCACTGCATCTTCTAGATAAATTTTAAAATATAATTTCCACCTCACTTAATGAAATTTTCAAAAAAGGATTAGATATTTGGAATCCAAATAAATATTCATAAATAATATGTTCAAATTATATTTAGATCATAATGAATATTAAAAAGTGTAAAAATTAATTATCACATTTATTGTGTAAATGACTTTATTTGAGGGCACAATAAATTTATAAGTGTTAAAATAGCCATAAAAAGTGTCTAATTTTTATAATATTGAAATTTATAGACATTATTTAAAACATGATTCATTTATTATCTATATTATATTCAATTTAATTTAAAAAATTTGGGAATTACATTTTCATTACAAAAATTGAAAACGTGTATTTTCCCCAACTTATAAAATGACACAACATTCCCTCTATAATTCACACCCCTATATCCTTTTTTCATCATAATAAATTCCCATATATCTTTATTAAATCCCACACCATATTAAAGGATCCTTTTATTGATTATCAATCTAATCTAGTATGGATTTACTTATATACCTAATGAGGATTTTCGAAGAAGTGGTAATGTTTCTAAACAAGCGTTTTCAGTTTACTTCTTATTTTAACTACCAAATATATTTTTAATTGTTTATAAAATAATAAATCTTTTATTTCATTTAGAATGATATTTTATTATTTTAATGGAATAACTTTTATCAATTTCCTCTTCTATCAAATGCGAAACAAATATGTCGATACTATGTACGAGTGACCACATCCTTTCAAACTAATGTAATTCAGTTTCCATAATATACTATAAAAATATAATATAATGATTGAATTAAAATATTTATAATATATTTTTGAAATTAATATACTTATGTAATTATAATATCACATATTCTTTCTTACCTTTATATATGTTGGAAAACAATCACATCGCTTGAGGGTACTTAAGGACTTTATCCTCCAAGAAGCGATATGAAATTGATTTTCATTTACTTTCAGAATTTATTTTAATTATGATATATTTAATGAAAATAAATGAAATATTTTATATAATAACATTTCTATAAATTTGAATCATTATTTAACATTTTACATTCCTTCTTTTGTAAAAAATAAAAACGACGTTCATGTGTACGTATGACCAACTGTTTCCATGAATGGTGTAACTTATTTTCTCATTTATAAATTTTTTTGACCAGTATAAATTCATATATAATAATTATATATTATATTTAAATAATTTTTCAGAACCATATTTAAAAAAATTACAAATTTTTTTTATGATCTCCTTAAATTTTTAAATTTATTTTCTTCCATGATTGTATGTTAAAATAAATTTTAAATAGAATTTTCCATTCCTTATCCAAATGTGTACTTTTTAACATTTCTTACACAAATGTGGAAGGAATATTTTTCAGATACTCATCATTAATAAAACATTACTTATGTTTTGTACAATCATTGAAATTAATCATACATAAAATATTTATATGTATTTTAATATATATTAATATTTTGTAATATTCATAAAATTTTCTATTTTTGAATGTGATTTTCAAATTGAAAATATAGTTCTAAACAAGTATTTTTTAATGGAATTTATACAATAATTATATTAAATAATGATAATGAACCTTATTAATCTTATTACCCAATAAGAATATAGTATAATGATAAAATAATTATTATTTCTATATATGTTTTTTGATCATTTTTATTGCGGATGTTATATATGGAGAATATTTTAATATTACACTTAAGATTTTATTATTTTGTTTTGGGTAATGTATTAATATATTTCTTTCTATTTTCTTCATTATGAATGATTATGCTGATTATTTTTCACTCATTTAATAGGAATAATGCATGAGACTTAATAAGTGATTGGAGAGGCCTACTATATCACCTTAATGTAATGAAAGGTCTCATGGAAAAAACGAGCTTGGGTATTTGGAAAAGGAAATATATATTTATATATGGTTTTATGTAATAATGAATCTAAGGTATGTTCATTATGTTAGGAATTATTAAATCCATCATTATGAGATTATTTATTTTTGCACGTGTTATTATTCTGTTAGTTATAAGTTTTTTTTGTATATGTATCAAACTCATGTGATTATTCATATGTAATTATTTAGATAATCATTTATTCATAAAATATTATTCATCATATTTATGTTATTTATTAAATGGCATGTGTTATGGTTATATACAATTCCAAAAATATTGTGCCATATTTTTTATGAAAGCTTCCACAGTATGCATACCCTTTCTTAACTATAATGTTAAGACCATTATTATATTTCCTTTCTATAAGATTCCATGAAGTGTTTTATGATTTATATACAAAGATATTATTAAAGTGAATTATGGTGTTCTCAAATAACATACTATGTTTTATATTAACTTTTCAATTATAATATAATATTGAAGTATGTATCATGGTTAACTAAAGAATTAAACTAGTCTTTCTTTTATGATTTGGTTATTGTATATTTCTCTACTGTAATAATGTCACCACTATCTCTAGGATACTGCTTTAAGGGAATTTATAACAAATGGATCACACCCTATTTTTTCAATATTATTTGAATGTTATCTGATTGGAAAAGTTATAAAAAAATTAAATTAGATAACCATTTGATAATATTATGCTTCTATATGATTATATTTGATATCAATTGAGTGAATTGATGATTTATTTATCAATTATAAATTATTTATATCATTATTGAAATTTAGTTTCCATTTTTTCTGAAAACCATTCATAAATAATAAATATAGTTTTTATAGATTTTGATTATGTCTAAAATTTTAAAAATTCTCTACAATTTTCAAAAATGGAATTTTTTAGGGTGGGTATATTTTTTCACATTATTTGGAGGAATACAAATTATACAAAAAATGGTTGGGAAAAGGTTTTCAACTCTTAATGTTATGAATATTACCATTGTAGGTATTAAGGATATGAATATAATTAATGATATTGACTAAAACGACATAGTTCATGAAATGTATTCACATAATAGGATTAGAAAATTATTAGAAGTTTCAATGGAAAAAATTGACTTATTTATATTTTTTTGTGGACTTCCCTTAAGGGATGGATTTAAAATAATTATAATGGGGTAATAAAATGGTAAAAGTGATACTTCTCGGTTGTGGTGGTATTTTCAAGTATTTAGATGGGGTGATAATTAATAAATTTATAACAATGTATAGTGACTTAGATATTCAATTGGAGGTTTTCTTTGGTGTATTTTTATAGTTACATAAAAAACTGATGAAGAGATATATAGATCAAGATGGATTCATTATTACAAGAGTATAATGTAAAATTTATAATTCTATAAACTTCATAATGTCTTACATCTAGATGGTGGTTGATGGATTCACTATACCTAATAGTTGGCATGCAATAGTATCAAAGTAGCTAAACCGAATAAATAATTTCAATACACAATCATGGCTTGGAAAAAATATTTCAAGTTCCTAGATTAAAAAGGATGTGAAAAAGTTCATGGAGTTATAAACCCATTATGATGAATGGGTATATAGTGCATTATAATATTATTTAGGATGTATAAAGAATGTTTGAAATTATTATTAAGATGGTCAGCTTGAGAGAGAATCATTTTTTAAGATCATTAATTTTTGGATTATTACATAATTATTATCATTTTACATATTATCAATTTACCTTTACCATCTACATGATAAAAAGTCAACCAAATCTGGATATTTTTTAAATTGAACACACAAGTTGAGGTAACTGTTAATGTGTAAGGGAAATGATTCATGAAAATATCTAATCATATATTGTTTATAACACATTTATTAAATTTAATCATACATGTTAGTCATGACACATTCATGATTTTTTCAGTATAAAAAAACTTTTTATTAGAATTAATGAATAGTTAATAAATAAACTAACTTGCAAAAATTATATATGAATTATCCTTTGGGAATTGAATTAATGGTTGATTATATGTGATCCTTCTATTGGTTGATATTTATAAATTGTGTTGATTTTATGCATAAACTGATATTTGATTATTTTTTATCTAATTAATAATGTGGAAATACCGGGGATCAATAAACGTTGTATCGAAAATACAATGCTTGTAAAATATGGGCTTAAGATTGTATTAAGAATCCAATATAGGCTCACACCTAAATCTTTAAACATTATATATCATTAAATTTTTATCAGGTTAAAATTTACAAATATACTAGAGCAATGATAGATAATGCATAAAATTTATAATATTATGACCATTCAAATCTAGTTTGGAATCCCAATTTGATTTTATATTAGTCCCACATGATACTTGAATAATTTATAATGATATATCCACTGAGCATAATATAATATTGTAATTAATAACATATCTAGGAACTAATGCAAACATATTTTGGTGTTTTTTATAAGTGTTATGTTGATGTTAGAATATAATGAGAATTGTAATGCTCCCAAATTTGGAATGTCAATTAATTACATATTTGACATTACATCAGTAACATAGTGAAATCCTTTGAATGATTCTCAAAATTCATCTTCCAATAAATGGTATCTGAAATAAACTGAATATATTAAGACCATTAACAATATAACCTATGTTACCCTATTGTGGAAAAATCCCATCGAATGTTGTCTCATGTTCTATTTCCTTAAGTAACATTAGGTGATAATGAATACAACATCTTCTTACATCAACTATGTTACACCCAATGACACATCAAGAGTCTAAATGATCATCCAAAATATTTGAAAACAACCTAGAATTATGATTCACTTCTTTGATACACACACCAATGTACTTTCAATACCTTAATTTTTTCTATTGAAATCCTAAGACCCAACAAACCATCTTATATGATAAAAATATGATCTCACATCCCATAACTACATCAATCATCCACTAAACACAATTTCATCACTCAACATTTTACGTGTACACCAATGAAGGATTTATAATATAAAGGATAACATATAAGAAAAAACATTAAGGTAGTATATCCCGTGATAGTTTTTGTAGAAGATGTATAAATTATGATAAGGTGTTTAGGAAAATCATAATATATATTTATTTCATTTCAAAAAATTGGGAAATGGGGGAAATAACTGGACACAAGAAAAACAATAATTGTGAGATGAATAATAATTAAAGAATTTATTAAATTATTAATAACCTTAGGATTAATGAATAAATACTATAATCCATGTTGATCAAATCATGATCATATAAGAAACTCAATGAATGACCACACAGAAAGAATAAGTCTATAAAAGTTTATGGACATTTTAACTAGAAGGGAATTAATGAGAATATATTATAACATTTATTTTTTCTTGCATCCTAGAGTAGTAAATATATATGGATGTGATATTTCACATAGAAGGATAAACATATTTTTTTATTATTATCCCACAAAAGGAAATATTTTTATTTTTTGAGTTCCAATAACATCAATAATTTTATCTTACTATTAATATTATTTGTAGACTATTTTATGACGTATTGATTGTGATTATAATCAATCAATTTTTTTGTGGGTTATTAATAAATTATCTCCCTATACTATGTCAATAATATATATATTGAAATAAAATTCATATAGTGTTTATATCTTGGATTTTCATTCATTTTTATAGAGGATAAAATACCATAGATTGATATTATATATCAATATATCCTAATTAGGGGGATCCTCACTAATTAAAGGAAAAATACATTATTGCGGGATAAGGTGATTGAATAAAACACTCCTATGTACATTCAATGGAGTACAATTATGATTTTCCATTTTTGTGCTATTATTCAAGTCACTATACTCCAATGATGAGAGATAGATTATTTTAATCTCTGACATTCATCAACTGAAACTAGAACATTTCATTATCAATGAACTGTGAAGGAATTAGATTTTATCTTTAACCCATAGATAATTCATATATAAAAATCATGGTAGTAATATTTTAAACTTGTTTTCACTTCTATTAGTTGAACATAATTAGAACAGAATAACTCCTATATAACACATCATGTAATAGAAATTATTAAACATCACCCTTACATAATGACAATCTGTGGAACAACTATAGTGTATTACCTTGGATTCTAAATAATTTTTAGTGTTATTATAAGGTGAAAATAACAATCTTATAAGAGCACGTGAAATAATTTTAGGGTATGTTTTTTAAATTTAATAACACCTAATCACTGAATTTAAATTTATATTGGCTTTAGACTAAACATATGTTTTATTTTTGTCCATGGATTGAATGAACATTCCTAATTGAAGCTAAAATACATAGAAATATTGAGAAATTGAAAATAGAATATGATAAAATTTCTTTAACAAACAAAAGTGAATCACAATGTTTCTATTTTTAATCACTATATTTATCCCTGGAATAACGACTAGATAAATCATTAAAGGGATTTTTTACACCAAAATTCATAAATAAAAACAGCCATGTTGTTCTCTGAACATTAAATTTTGTACTTGAATTGAAAATTAGACGAATCTAGCTGCAATTCATGGGCTATAAGGAGAGGTCCCAAATAATAATATATGTTAATTCACTATATTATTGGATAAATAGAATCCCATAAGAGTATTATAGAGGAAATTGATGTAGATAGATTTTCAATTTTCACTTGAAGAAGTTTCTATTTGATGGATATACTATCTTCATCTAGGAGAACTAACAGGTTGTGATAAAATTTAGAAAAACATACACAAAATATTATTTCCAATTTCAATATTTAAATCCTTATAGAGGATGATCTGTGTTATCATAAATGTTGTGTTCCTTTATCAAAGATTAATTAATAGTGATTCAAATATTCTTGATTCATCATCTGAAATATTATTGATTAAAAAATCACTTATCGGATAAATGTGATTAATATAGACTATATAATTGAGCACACAATAATTTTGAATAATAGGTATTAATGCATGAATATTATACAAGGTAAGATATTATTTTTGAACCTTATTTAAATCTAATAGTAATGGAAGAAAAATACTTCTATGGAAAATCCCTCATAAGAAATTAAATTATTACTAATCCATTGTTATGATTTGTGGTATTTACACATCTCTAAGACACATCAAAAACCAGTTTGTTGATGTGAAAGATACACTATTTTGTGCAATATCCTATCAGCAAATACTAATTTAATCACAAACTAATAATAAAGATCAGAGTGATGAATCCAATGTCAACCATATCTTTGAAAATTATTAGAACATATCTAGGATAGAAATATTACAATAATGAAATAAATAATTAATCTTATAATAGAACATCAATCTAGAATAAAAAAACTACAACTAACACCATTTCTAGTGGAAATCCCAAGTTCAATCATCCACTATTTTTATATCAAAACATCTAGTACAACGACATGAAATCAGTTGGGAGAAGAAAATTAAATTGTTGATGTAACGACCCTACCCAAGATACCCAGAGTTGGTGCGATATTACCTAAAAATGGCATGATATCAGAGGCTCAAATACCGAAAGATCGATCTGTTTAGTTGCCTTGGAAGTACTAGATTCATACATAAGTTTTACAATACATTATAAAATGGAAAACAACAACAACATTATCCCATTGAACACATTGATATCTCATAGACTATCCTGGTTGGTCAGTCATAATATTCTTCTTCACCTCCTAGAAAAGATAAAACATAGAAATGGGTGAGCTCAGGTGCATAGTAAGGATAACAATATTCCATAAATTATCATAAATAATCATAAAAAATTAAGGAAATGTATAATACTAAAACTAAATTGATTTTAATTTAAACATCAGTATAATATGGCAATGATAAATCAAATAATTCCATTTATTTATTCAAATGGATATTCTAATAGTCGAATAATCACATGTATTATCGATATCCAATTTCATAATGACGGAGTGCATATTTTCAAACAATATAACCACATATTCAGGGCCTCATGCCCAGAATAAAAATTTGATTTATTCAAGAACATGTATCAAGACACTAATTTTCCTCTTGAGACCTACCGATGCATCGAGGTTCTTTTGCAGGCTCCACCCATCACTTACTAATTCTAATGAATTCCTCAAATAAAAATGTTGTAACATAACACAAACATTAATATTAAAAATAACATTAAAAGGGTTAATACTTTAAATATAAACCATGAATGGTTTAAAAATAACACATCCATAGTCAAACATATCAAAAATCTTTCAATACCATATAAAATATTATTATCAAAATAATTCAACTTCAAACAAGTGAAGAATATATCAAAGGGAATTTTCATTGATGAAATCAATACTATTTGAGAGAAAAATATTGTTATATTTTGAAATCATTTAAAAGTCACATAATTATAAAAGAAAACATTTATTAGTAAATTTTTTTTATAATCATGTAAGTGAAGCATCAAAGATGTTATAATGGCATAAAATTGTTGCACTGTCTGTATAAGATAAAAAAAATATTTTCCTTAATTTTGTAGTAAAGGTCGTAAAGAAAATTGTATGGAAAAAGAAGGAAAGATTTATTTATAAACATTTTATAAAAATTAAAATAGGTGTATAAATGACATTAAGCCATAGTCTAGGAAATTATAAGAATAATTTGAAATACATTATTAAGAATCACATATGTGGATGATAAAGATGTTCCAGTAGATACTCACGTATACACAACCTAAGATAATGAAGATTTTGTAGAATTAACCATTACCTTGTAATTGGTTTGGGCCTATGGTACATTAACATCCTATATAACAGATAAATCATTATTATTAAATTATACAACAACCACATATATAAATATTATATCATATATGATCAGCTAAGTTTTCAATGTTAACAATATTTGAGTATTATCATTGTTTTGGGTGTTAATTGATTTTTTTTCATTTATCTACTTAATTATGTAAGAAATGATTGTTTTGGATAGGATGTATATGATTCATATACATAATGATATTATGTTCTTTTTCATTATTTATAATCAAAAAATTAAAATTATTTTTGAATGGTTGTGATGGAAATGAATTTTATCACGTTTGTGGAGACGGTAATCTGTACGTATGCACGAGGAACAATATCATTCTATTGATGGTGAAATCACACGTAATTTGATGGTATATCATATATAAATAATCCTTTATGTGTTATATGTATTATTTACATTATTTATACTCATTATGATAACCATCCAAATAATGAAGTGTTTGAATAACAACTATACCACGACGTGGAGACGTTAAGTCGTAAGTACAAATGCATGGTGACATAGTTATTCATAGGATTGATAAAATAATGAATATTGGTATATCAAATTTATAATAACATAATAGTTTGTTGATGGTACTAGTGTATTTATTTTTCTATGGAGTCAACAAAGAATGAGTTAGTAGAATAAGAAGATAACTTTTAAAGAGGTGATGAAATTATTACCACTTATTTGGGTGCTTCATTTTTATTTGAAAAAAAGTGCACCTTAGGTTGGCTTTTTGATAAACATAAAAACTAAATGAGGAATTTAGGGTAGTTGGTAGGATATTTGGGTGGGGATGTACCATTTTATAAGAGAGGTGAGGGCCACTTTATGGAATATTTAGAAATATTTTTTTCTTATACAATCAAATTTAGTTTATAGTGGATCCAAAATAATTTATTTCAAGTATTAGCTTCATATGGGTCTAAAACCTCCAATACAATAGGTTATAAATAGGTTTAGGTCACCATATTAACCATATCTTTTAGATTTAACTCTTGGTCGAATAGTTTAACTATAACCACGTATTCTTAAATTATTATAATAAATGGTAAGTAAAAATACATAAAAATTCCAAATAACCCCACATTGTTCATTATTTTTATATCTGACCTCATATAAATCATTTTTCAAAGCCATAGATTTTTAGGATTATTATATCAAATAATAATACAGTATTTGTTTTAAAACCCCATTTATGTCAATTTTGATAATATTTGGTATTTTGTTTTTGTGAAAGTCATTAAAACTTTTTCACTTAGAAAATTTTTATCTAATAAACCCTTACATATCATATTAAATCATAAAATTAATGGAATTCTTTAGAAATCTCAATTTACATTAATTTGGATATTTATAATATCAATTATTTTTAACATTCATTAATACGGTAATTACGACATCATCATTGTGTCATAAATAAATTTAATTATTTATTCCCTAAAAATTATAAATAAAATACCATTATGTAGGAACAACTTTTAGTTTTCTAATGAATTTTTTAATCAAATTTATCTTTTCCATAATCCTATATCAATAATTTTTTAGTTATTAAAATTTGAATTTAACACTTTTAACTCTTCATTAAATAAAATAATAATAAATGTCTTAATCTAATAAAAGTGGACCAAAAGTATAATACTTTATTCATAAATCTGATTTTGGTTGAAATAAAGATATATATTAGAATTAGGACATTTTTTAGGGTAATTATAATATCATTTTTATCTTTAATTACCCTATTTACTTTTAACGGTGGTATAAAAAGTCAAACATTACTATTCACCAAATAATACTTTCATCTTTTTGAACCAAATTTTACATCCTGATGTAAATCGTGTCTCCTGGATTTTTGAAATTCAATTCATAGAAGTGGTAAAATTATGTTTTATGCATATTTTCTTATGTGCCTTGAAGGTGGGTAAAAGACAGAAACAATTTCAATAAACATTTATAAATCTAATATTATTATAAAAAACTCTAATGAATAACATTTAACATATATAAATATTATGTATCTATTTTTACTTAAAATAAATTTAAATAAAATAAATAATTATTTAAATAATAAATAGGTTCAAAACAATAAGGCAGTGTTATTCTCTATTCATCAAAAATTGAATGTTTTTAGAAAAATATCAAAAATGTATACTAAGCTAATATTGAAATTTTAAATCCAAAAAATTAGTCCATTTTGATAAATAAAATTTACAAAATTTGAAAAAGTGGGAATTACTATTCATAATGGCTAGTTTGATTGGTCATGGTGTGTAAAACTCGAAGTTGCGTTCCACGCAAGCTATTGTATTTTCCAAAGAGACTGTATCGTGGAAGCTTGGGGTGTTTCATTCTTCCCTCATTCAAATAATTTCATCCTCGAAATTTCTATAATATTACTGCATAAAAAGATTCTGGGTTTTATCCATCATATGTTCCTTGGTTTCCCATGTTGCATCTTTCATCTTAGGTTTTCTCTATTGAATGTTTTCTAAATGAGTCACCTGGTTTCTCAACACTTGATCTCTGGTATGAAAAATTCTGATAGGCTCTTCATAATAAGACATATCAAGTTAAAGTTATATTTCTTCTGTGGTGAATACATTCATTGGGTGAGGCATACATTTTCTCAATAGTGATATGTGGAACACAAAATTCTCTTTGGAGATACTTGGTGGCTTTACCAAATGATAATCTACGACTCATATGCGTTCTAAAATTTTGAAAGTTGTAAAGTTCATAGGACTGAATTTTCCATTTTTATTGAAATTTATAACACCCTTACATAGAGATACATTCAAGAAAACAAGATCTCCTAATTGAAATTACAAATCATTCCTTCAGTTGTTGGAATAGATCTCTTTCTTACTTTGAGGTTCTTTTATGTGGGTTTGGATATTCCTAACATTTTTAATTGTTTCCATAACATGTTCTTGGATGATGAGTTTTCTTTCACCAACATCATCCAAAAAAGATGGTGTGCGATATCTCTTTCCATATAACGCTTCATATGGTTCAATCTGAGTACTTTAATAGAATCAGTTGTTATAGTAAAATTCTACCAGAGGTAATTATTTCTCCCATATAACATGATAGTCATGTGTGAAAGATCTCAATGTGTCTTCTAAAGTTTGAATAGTCCATTCTAATTGTCCATCAGTTTGAGGGTGGTAGGCATTGCTCCAATGAAGTTCAGTATCCAGGCCCTTCTTAATACATTTTCAGAATGGTGATGTAAAATGGGTATCGTGATCAGAAACAATCGATAGTGGTTCTCCATGATGTCTTACAACTTCATCAATATATATTATTTCTAGAAATTTAAGTGGTAAATTATCTCTTATAGAAATAAAATGTGATGACTTGGTAAGACATCCAACAATGAAACATATTGAATAATTCCTTCTGTGAGTCATTGGTTGTCTAATGACAAAGTCTATAGTAATATCATCCCATTTCCAATCATGTATGGGTAGAGGATTCATGACTTCTCTAGGATGTTGTCTTCCAGCTTTCACTTGTTGACAGACCATACATCAAAACATGTAATCATCAATCTCTCTCCTCATGTTGTCCAATGAAAAATGTTCCTTCAAATATCTATATATATTATTGCTGCCAAGGTGTATAGGGAAATTGGAGCTATGAGCATCGCCCACCAATTCACTTTTTATATTAGGTAGATCAAGAACACAAAGTCTCTTCCCATATTTAAAAATCCTTTCTTCATATAAAAAGTCGATCAATCTCCCATCGTTCATAGCTTTAATTTTTTTTGAAACTCCTCATCATGAGTCTGAGAACTTTTTATCTATTCTATTAAATATGGTTTAAAAAACATTTGAAAAATTATCGATGTTTTACCATCCATGATTATTGTTATATCCATATTTACTTGATGCACGATCATAGGATCCCTTCACGTATCATTGTGTTTAAAAATCCACTATCATTTCTGATCAAATCATCTCCCACCATATTTTCCTTCACTAGGTGGTAGTGTATAGTGAAATAATAATCCTTGAGTAGGTAAAGCCATGATCTTTGCCACATGTTGAGTTTTTTCTATGAGAAAATATACACAAAACTATTGTGATTGGTATATATGCAACATTTTTCAACCTAGAAATATTTTCTCCATATCATCAATGAAAAGATTACAAATGATAACTCATGAACATGAGTATGATAGTTTTTTTCATGAATTTTTAGCTGTCGTGATTCATATGAAATAACAATATCATTCTACATAAGGACACATCCACATCCTTTATTTGAAGCATCACTACAAATAACAAACCCAGCATTCCCCGAATGTACAGTCAAGATAAGAGAATTGACTAATATTCTCTAATGATCTTAAAACATACTCCACACACATTTTTACAAACATATTTAACCCCATTACATTGAGCTTGGTTAATTTGTTTTCCAATAGGGAAAACTTCAGGACGAAACACTGATAATAACCAACTAAACCAATAAAACTGCACTCCTAATTTAAACTCATTGGTGTTGGACATTCTTGTATTTCTCTTGTTTTGAAAGGATCAATAGATATTCCATCAATAGAGATAATATGTCCAAGAAAAGAAATTTCCTGATGCCAGAATTCACCCTTTCTAAACTTCCCATATAATTCAATTCATCTATGGGTTTCAGAATACTACACAAGTGATTTTTATGATCTTCATATATTCTTGAGTATACCAAGATATCAGCAATAAATAACACTAAAAAGTCATCAAGATATTCCTTGAAATCCATATTCATTAGATTCATGAAAATAGAGGGTGCATTAGTCAGTCCCAAAGGCATTAATGTAAACTCATAATGCCCGTACCTATTTTGAAATGCTACTTTTATAATGTCTTCCTTCTTCACACACAATTGATGATATCCATATCGTAGGTCAATATTTTAAAAATATTATGCTATTTGATGTTGGTCGAATAAATCATCAATGCGAGGTAGGGGATAATGGTTATTTATTGTTATATCATTGATCTCCCTGTAGTAAATGCAAAACCTCATAGATCCATTATTTTTCTTAACAAAAATAACAAGGTTTCCCCATGGAGAGACACTTGGGTGAATAAATATTTTATTACACAATTTATATAGTGTTATCTTCAGTTATACTAAATCCATAGTGGTAATTCTTTAAGGGTTCTTCGATATGGGAATTTAACCATGAATTTTGTCAATGGAAAACTCAATTTCTCAATTTGGAGGATGTCGAGGTAAATCATCGGGAAACACATCATCATATTATTTCAAAAAAGATAAGTATTCTATTTGAAAATTCTTCTCCCCACCCATATTTTTTTCATTATCTTCCTCCCCAATAATTGAATTTAGTAGAGCTATTGAGGGGGGATCTAGATAAGAATATGGCGGTGACATTTCAACTGTATAGATAAGGTACTTCCTATCATCATAAAAAATGGTAACCTTGTTATTCTTACAATAAATTTTCATATCATGGTCTGAAAGACAATCAATTCAAAGGATTATATAAAATTGTGTATAATGTTGACATTAGAAGATAAAGAACATTTATATGCCATAGTGGGGACTAATTCACAAAAAAATTATTGCAATGATACTTCCCATATAAGTTTTGAATGAAAACATCTTTGTTAAATTAAATTATAAATATCTAATATCATTGTAAACTAGGATGTTATGAAATAATGAAATGATTTAGAATCAAATAATTCACTACATAAATGTGAGGAAACCATTAAATTACCTGCCCCCACGTCTTTCGGATCTTCAAACTCTGCAGTTGGGATCACATAAGCATGTAATTTTTCCCATGGCCTTTTCCGATGTATGATTCATTGGCACGTGGGAAATTCATTCTTATAATGCCCAATTCCTATAAAATTTTAGCATTCAACATTGAAATTCTCTTTCATTACCTTGCAATAATGACCTCAGTGGATTTTTTCATCACACTTGTAACAGACTCCCATTACCGTTTGTAAAGTAAAGGGGTGTTTATTCCCACATTTACCATAAGATGTAAATTCAACATTTCCATTCTTCCCTTTATTTCCATTTATGGAGTGTTCAGTAAATCTCTTCATCTCCAAATTTACATTAATGTCGTAAGACTTAGAAAATTCCTTTTTTGTCTCCATATCACATGAGACAATATATTATGATGATAAGAAGGATTGTGAGAGTAATACTTGATGGAGAGATAGTTTTAACCCATCAATAAATCAATCGATATTAATACATGGGTAATGTATTTAATCTGCTACATGCCTTTCTGACTATTTAAATTTAGAATCATACATTGTGACATTCTCATCTTCCTTTTTTCCTTAGACTCAGAAATTGGCATTCCATATCTACTCGATGGTAACGAGGAAAGTAATTTTATAATAAAATATATTTTAACTCCCTCCATTCCTTATTTGATAATTCTTCAACCTCCTGTTTTTTGAAATAATTACCACCATTGACCCGCATATCGCATGTGGCAAAAAACTGCCACAATAACATTTTACCTTTCGCTGCTCCCCAAATCAGGAAATATGTTCCCTATGGAACTTATCCATTGATCAGCTACAGATGTATTTTTAGTCCAATTGAATTTTGGTGGTTGTTTCCTCGTTAAGCATTCTAACATAGATCCTCCACGTTGTAGATCAAGTTGTTCCATATGGGTAAGGTTGTTATTCATTACCTGAGTGAGTTGTCCGAGTATGGTGATAAGATGATCAGCCCTAATTGCATCACCATCTCCATTATAATTATCTTGAGTAGGATGGAAATCTAAACATGGATTACGTGCATTGACATGGATCCCATTATTTTACTAGGTGCCATTTCTAAACAATTTCATAGACTAGATTCGTTTATGAATCGCAATACATAATTCCAAAAATGTAAAACAGTTTACATAATTTTACTACTTTATGTATATAATCCATAATAATAATAAAATTTATTTGAGAATGTATATACTCATAAATCCTTCACAATGGTTTGTAATGAAAATGTAAATTATCTTAAGCATATCCCCCAGGTGTGTCGTAACCAAGAGTGCAGAAAGGCCCATTGTCGTGTTCCAGGATACCCCGAGTCAAGCCTGAAATACGTTGTTGATGTTTTCACTCCTAGGAAAATTTGTGCAAAGAGCAACCTCAACCTGATCGTATCTAGACAGGGATGTGTTTTTTTTATGGAAAATTCACAAAATCTCTACATTACCAAAATTCAATGAATTTCTTCAATACTAATCCTCAATGTATATCATAGGGTAATGTTCTCTAATCATATTTTTTCACAATCTACTTTTAAAGGTTTATAGTAAACTTCCTCTGATACAAATTGTAATGCATGAACCCCGGTTACCCAGAGTCGGTGCCTTATTACATAACATTGACCTGATCACAAGGGATCAAATCTCAATATACCAATCAGTTTAGTAGACTTGGAAGAATCGGATTCATACATAAGTTATACATTACATTATAAAATGAATGTCACGACCCGTCCTCGGGGCCCGTGCCGTGACTACCCCAATCCCGCCTTCCATAGGCCAGGGGCTGGAGACTAGCACCAAAGGCGTAAATCCCGATAACTGGGAAGGCATTTCCTTTATAAAAGTAAACAAAACAACATAGAGTACATGCGGAAGTAAAACACTAAGTAGAAAAGAAAGTGCTAAAAAGTAAATGGGCCAGAATACAAACCCAAAAGAAAGTACAACTACAACTGAACAAGTACAACAGAAAAGATAACAGCTGGAAGGATGGAAGCGGCTCTTGGGTCATCCTCCTCGGATCCTACCTGAGGGTAGGTATAGATGGAGCAGCTCCTGGTTGTCCACCACAGATCCTACCTGAAGGGTAGGTACAGATAGCATCCTCCACGCTCCATCCGTCAACCTCCTCCGTGTGTCGTCTCGTCGTGTATTCCACCTCTGGGTACCGTCCAGTCCTCGAACACTCGGCCACCGTCAGCACTACCATCATCTGCAACCAACACAACGAGGTGAGGGCAAAGCTCGTGCAAGGGTGAGTATGACAATACTCAGTAGGGATCCCGAGACTCTCAAGGTCTCACTAAATCCAACAAGGATAACCATAAATAAGATCTCAACGGATAACTTCTACTTAGGTATATGCCCATACATATACCAAAGTCATCAAGTAACCCATCTCAATCATGAGGAAACACAAGAATTATGAAATCAACGGATAACCACTACCCAGGTATATGCCCATACATATACCTAAGTTATCAAGTGACCCATCTCAATCATGAGGTAAACACAAGGGTCAAAAGATTCAGCTCAAACCCGGATTTTCCTTATCGAAACCATAACTGCTGAATAGCTCCGTCTCTGGAGTGTACAGTGGTCTTGTCACGTCACTGAGGTACTGCTCACTAACCTAAGACTGTTTAGGTAATCCTCCTGTCGAGTTCCGCGGGTCAGCCACCCAAACACAGTAGTGCTTCCCGCCGAGGGATGTCACCCAAACACAGTAGTGCACACCCCCTAGTAGCATGCTGAGGTACTCTCCGGACGAGTACCGTGGGTCTGCATTGTCACACAGGTAGTGCTCTGTCCGCCATGGGTCTGCACCTCACAAGTAGTGCTCCGTCCACTGGGCTAGTCGAATCACTCCAAGTCGAGTCGGTCAAGTAGTTGTCAGGTCTCAGTCAGCTACACAGTCTCCGTACTCTGCACGCTCGTCTCCGGGAGGGTCCGCTCCACGAGCTACAGGTCGATACTCCAAGTATATCAAAGTCCCATGAAGATGTATCTCAAAGGACCGCCTCGTCACAGGGGTCTCAACGCAACAGACAGCGCGTCAATCGGACGTCCGGTCTGTGAGTTATTAGCCTTTTCGTCCTAGGGGACGGTTGGTTTCGTGATCAAACCAACCCGACCTTATCTCAACTGTACCCCGAATTTTCATAGGGTATAATCAAAGGGACCGTTTCTCCACATGATCACCAACGCCGCTGACGGTTCATCAAACGGACATCTGGTTTGAAAGATAACAGCTTTTCTGTTCCAAGGGCCTGGTTGGATTTCGGGTACAATCCTACCCGGCCACTATCCAAAAGCAACCAAAACTCGGGCGAAGTATTCCAAAAGTTCCGTCTCCTCAAGATGAATTCAACGAGACAGACGGCCCGTCAATCGGACACCCGGTCTGTGAGTTATTGGCTTTTTCATTCCAAGGCCCCGGTTGGTTTCGTGAGAAAACCAACCCGACCGCACTCCTACGGCATCCAAAGCTCGAGAAGAGTATGCCAAAAGATCCGTCTCACTTAGAGAAAACCATCTAAGTCGACGGCACATCAATCGGACGTCCGGTGCTAAAGATATAAGCGTTTCCGCTCCGTGGGACCGGTTGGTTTCGTGTACGAACCAACCCGGCCGAACTCAAAGTATTCTTAAACCTTGAGTGCGATATTTCGAAATGACCGGCTCGATCCAAGGATCGCATCACTGCTGATGGCGCGTCATTTGGAGGTCCGTAGCCCGAGTTATGAGCATTTGAACCCAAACAGTCCGATAACGGGGGTTTCGGGCCCGGACTGATCTGGCCCGAGACCCCTCGGTCGGCCCGAACCTGGTCGACCCGCCCCGGGTCCGGGTCAGCCCGGACCGACACGACCCGACCCGACCCGGCGCGGCGCGGCCTGGCAGACCGGCCAGGCGCCGGTCCGGCTGGGGATAGCGCGCCCAGAACGATGTCTGTCTCGGCCTTTGGCCGCGCCGTTTCGGAAAAGGGGGGGGGGGCGCCTGCCCCCCTATCTAACCGCGACCCCCCACAATTAAGGGGGGCCATTTTGGCCATCCGGCAGGGGGTTTGAACCCCCGGTTGCACACCGGTCCGGCCCGCCCGCCCTGGCCGGCCGGTTCCGGCCTCTACGGGACCGGCGACGGCTGGTCCCCTTCTTCGCCGACACCAGCGGCCTGGTCCGGCCGCCGGTCACCTAGTTCCGCCGCGGCCCGGAACCAGCCGCGACCCTTGTCGTCCGGCGCGGTGCGACGGCACCGTGCCCCTCCGCCGCGGCCCCACTCCGGCCGCAGCGGCTTTGATTTCCTTCGACGCGGCGCGACGATGTTGCGTAATACTTGTCGTGTGATTCCCGCGTGGTGCGGCGACACCACGCCATTCCGTTCCATCCACGAAGAATCAAACTTGAACATAGGAGGGGGGTTCGGCCATGTTTCTGCGGTCCGACCCCCTCTCATTAAAAGTTAACATCTAGTCGAAAATCCACGATAATCGATAAACTAGAATCATGAACGGGAATGATTAAATAAAATAATCCCCTACCTCAGTTCAGGAACGGTGTTCACCAACGACCCGCGGTAGACGAGCGTCGCGGAGGTCAGGTGTCGCGGGGAAAGAACGTTGATGTCGCGAAGCGAGGATTCGAAGTCGTTGACGGAGATTTCGTCACGGAAAACCATCATGGATGAGACGACGTGGAAGAAGAATGTCGTGTCGCGGATACGGCGTCGCGAAAGAACCGTGTTCTTTTCCGGAGAAGATATCCGTTGAAGAACGGTTTTCTTCACGTTCTTCGTCGAAGAAGAAGGTGTTCATTAGCTATTTCTCCAAAAATCTCTCAAACAACCCAACACCAACCCCTAATAAAATAAGTTCTAAACATATTTTATTAACACAACAAAGCATTTGAATTTCGATTGTTTGAATTTCAAAAACTTACATGTAACTCACCATATTAATTACATAAGTTAAGTAAACATATGTTACCAACATTAAAGTGGGTGTTGAGAGGGGTTAGAGGATATGAAGGGGTGGGGTTTGTGTGGACCCCACCACCCTCATAACCTCCCAAAGGAGGTTGGGTGGTTACCCTACTTACATCAAGAACTAAACACTTAGAAAAAGATAAAAATTTGTAGAATAATTATAAAACAACTTCCACAATTTTTATCATCAACACTCGTGTAAACGCAACTCCAAAACAGGAGTTCCTAAGCAATTACCGGCACTTCGGTTCCATCGGTGCCCTCGGAATTCGATTCCGGGCACTAGTTCAAAAGTTAGAAATTCCCACTCGTTCGTTCACTGAATGTACCCGATCCAAACTTCGAAAATTGATTCCGGGCACACCGGGCCTCAAAATCAGGTGCCGTCAGAAACCTCGTTCTTGTAAAATTCCAAAGAAAATTAAGAAAAAATTTCCCTTGAGTTTTACAAATCTTTACATTACTCCCACCTCAGGGCTTTATGTCCCCATAAAGTTTCAACACAAACTAGGAATACAAAGAGGTACTAAGCATGCATCTGAGCCTCCCTATATCATGTGCTCACCTGGAGGTTCCCATACTTCCATAGAAAGTGCACCCGAGGAATCGATTGTCCTCATAGGATCCGCTCCTATCGATCCTTGATCCCCACTAGACCCTCAGTGGAAGTAACCCCATCGCCATTGTCCTGCTCCTCATGGTCGACGATATGCGAAGGGTCGAGCACATATCTCCTCAGTTGAGATACCTGGAAAACGTCGTGCACCTAGTGAAACTGAGGTGGATGGGTCAAGCGGTAAACCACCTCGCCTACCCAGCTGAGGACCTAGAAAGGTCCATTGAACCTCAGAGATAACTTGCCTCCCTGGCCACATCTCCGTAAACCTCGTCGAGGTGAGACCCGTATAAGGACGTGATCATCATCCTCGAACTCCAGAGGTTTCCAATTCCTGTTAGAACTGGAACTCAAACGACTGCTGCAACGAGGGTAAGGTTGTCCGACTCAAGATTGATCGGTCGCACCCTCTTTTGCATGAGTTTAACTTGTGCTGCCCAGGGTTTACTTTTCACCGACCAAGGAAAACCCATCCCAACGTTTGCCTAATACTATCAATTTGAGTATGAACAATGATTGCCAAATCCATACTCAAACTAACATCGTAAGGCCTCGACGCTGCCACCAAGACGTCCCAACCAAGACTATCACCTCAAGGGTCAGATCACACCGTCGGCGTAAGTGTGACAATCGAGTATCCTCCCAAAGGTATCTCCAGACGTGAGGGTCAAGTCAACGGCTTTACCGGAAACTCTAGGTCTGGGACTAGATTCGTGAAAGCAAGGAATGAATCATATCAACGTCCGTTACTACAGCATCTAGTAGTGGACACAGACTATCCCTTGAATCATTCTTAGATCCATCGGGTTACTCTCCGTGACCGCATGCAGCTGCACTCTTCCTCCGCCCTCCAGCTCCCCAAGCCTGGCGGGGATAACTAAGGCGGGTGGTTGTAGCATGTTAAGATGTACACCACCTCATACTGCTCTCCTAGCTCTGCCTCCACGTCTGCTGCTTTGCAAACTCATCTCTCCTTAAAGCTTCATCTTCTTTAAACATGTAACAAGCTAGAGTCTCTAAGACTGGAGTGGGTTTCCAGTTTCTTACTGCACCGTGCAGTCTTCATCCGCTCCTGGATGATCTGCACCTTCTTTGCCTACGATCTGAAGAGCTGCCAAAATTTCTCCTTTGCCAAAAAGAGAAACTCGGTCTCATCCCCTGGATGAACCACACCCATTGCCTAATACAGTCAATCCTGACATGAATGATGTATTCATGCCATGGATGACGTCGTAAGGCCTCGACGTAACTACCAAGAGATCCAACTGTCACTCTCGCCTCCAAGGGTCGAGTCACACTGTCGGCATCAGTGTGAGGTCACTGGGTCTCCTCCAGTAGAAATCTCAAAAGTGAGGATCAAGTCAACAGTTTAACCGGAACCACTCAGTATCAACCAAACCAAAGGACAGGAAAGAAAACAAAGATAAGTGTTTTTTTGTTATTGCAGCTCATAGTACAAAGACACGAATACAACAGCAACATGAAACTAGAAGTAAAAGGGACGTATCCACTAGTTTCTCTCCTTTCCACCTGATCTCAGAGCTCTACTTCCTTGTCTACTGCTCGGCTGTTGCTCAAGCACTCGTCACTGCTTCTACCTCGGTGGCTCCTCCAACGCTTGCAGATCAACTGTACGAGGAGTCGGACAGTCACGTTCCAGGTGACCCTTTCCGCCGCATGAGTAACACTATCTATTTCTGGCACGCCTAGCTCTGACCCCACCCCAGGTGCCCCGCATCACCGATCCTAAAACCCGAGATCGTTCAACTGTTGGTCTGGTCCTCCTGGACCGCTGCATCATCTGTCTACTGCCCATAGATGAATCAGAAACTAATCGAAAACCCTGCGGAAAATGCAGAAGCTCCTGTACACGCTTGATGTGTAGAGCTACTGGCACAAACTCCAACCTGAAGAAGGTCTCGATGTCTTCCAATGCGAAGGTCATCCCATCGCAAAACTGGAACAAGTGGCTCCACCACCTGCCTGCTGCTGCCTGAAGGAGGCTGGCAGCAAAGATCACCATGAAGTCTGCCGGCATCCCCACTAGCCTGAAGACTCTCACCACAACCTCCAACCAAACCTCAACCGCCTACGGGTCCGTCTCTCCCAGGAACCTGGGTGGCCTCTATCGCTGGAACTCGTGCAACACACTCAAGTGGCGTGCATCGCCTACTGCTGGGGCATGTGGCATCGGTGGCCCATCGCATGGTAGTACCGCAGGTGCCTCCGCAGGTGCCTCAACTGCAAGAGGGCCCTGTACCAAAGCCTCGTCGCTCGATAGGCTGTCAGTACGCATATCTCTCTGGGCTCTAGCTGGTCGTCCGAGAAAAGGCATCCTGAAAGAAACAACGTGACACAGTCAAACGATTATACCTGGTGAGCTGACATGGTTTGAGCTGATATTAAAAAAAAATTCTGGAAACAGACACGCAACCAGTGTTTTCATGCACAAAGTCGCAAATCAGTTGTCAGGGTCCTGGTGTATGGATACGTCGGCCGCCCGCACCAACACTGGACTCCCTGAACTGAAAACCACACTCGGTACTCTTAACATTATTGCTTCACAGAAAGAAAATATCAGAGTTATAAGTTCTGTGGTAGAACCGACCCCTCTGATACCAATTTCTCACGACCCGTCCTCAGGGCCGGTGCCGTGACTACCCCAAGCCTGCATTCCATAGGCCAGGGGATGGCGACTAGCACCAAAGGCATAAATCCCGATAATTGGGAAGGCATTGCCTTCATAAAAGTAAACAAAACACCACAGAGTATAAGCAGAAGTAAAACACTAAGTACAAAAGAAGGTGCTGAAAAGTAAATGGGCCAGAATACAAACCCAAAAGAAAGTACAACTACAACTGAACAAGTACAACAGAAAAGATAACAGTTGGAAGGACGGAAGCGGCTCATGGGTCATCCTCCTCAGATCCTACCTGAGGGTAGGTACAGATGGTGCAGTTCCTGGTCATCCACCATGGATCCTACCTGAAGGGTAGGTACAAATAGCATCATCCACGCTCTCGTCCGTTAACCTCCTCTGTGTGTCGTCTCGTCGTGTAGTCCACCTCTAGGTACCGTCCAGTCCTTGAACACTCGGCCACCATCAGCACTGCCGTTGTCTGCAACCAACACAATGAGTTGCAGGCAAAGCCCGTGCAGGGGTGAGTATGACAATACTCAATAGGGATCCCGAGACCCTCAAGGTCTCACTAAATCCAACAAGGATATCCACAAAGAAGATCTCAATAGAAAACATCTACTTAGGTATATGCCCATACATATACCTAAGTCATCAAGTAACCAATCTCAATCATGAGGAAACACAAGAATTATGAAATCAACGGATAACCACTACCCAGGTATATGCCCATACATATACCTAAGTTATCAAGTGACCCACCTCAATCATGAGGTAAACACAAAGGTCAAAAGATTCAGCTTAAATAAGGATTTTCATTATCGAAACCATAACTTCTGAAGAGCTCCATCTCTGGAGTGTACAGTGGTCCTGTCACATCTCCGAGGTACTGCTCACTAACCTAAGACTGCTGAGGTACTCCTCCTGTCGAGTACCGCGGGTCATCCACCCAAACACAGTAGTGCTTCCCGCCGAGGTAGGTCACCCAAACACAGTAGTGCACACCCTCTAGTAGCCTGCTGAGGTACTCTCCGGACGAGTACCGCGGGTCTGCATTCTCACACAGGTAGTGCTCCGTCCGCCATGGTTCTGCACCTCACAAGTAGTGCTCCGTCTACTGGGCTAGTCGACTCACTGCATGTCGAGTTGGTCAAGCAGTCTTCAGGTCTCAGTCGGCTACACGGTCTCCGTACTCCACACGCTCATCTCCGGGAGGGTCCGCTCCACGAGCTACAGGTCGATACTCCAAGTATCTCAAAGTACCACGAAGATGTACCTCAATGGACCGCCTCGTCACAGGGGTCTCAACGCAATAGACGGCGCGTCAATCGGACGCCCGGTGTGTGAGTTATTAGCCTTTTCGTCCCATGGGCCCGGTTGGTTTCGTGAGGAAACCAACCCGGCCGTATCTCAACTGTACCCCGAACTCTCATAGGGTATACTCAAAGGGCCCGTTTCTCCACGTGATCACCAACGCTACTGACGGTTCGTCAAACGGACGTATGGTCTGATAGATAACAGCTTTTCCGTTCCACGGGCCTGGTTGGATTTCGGGTACAATCCAACCCGGCCACTATCCAACAGCAACCAAAACTTGGGCGAAGTATGCCAAAAGTCCCATCTCATCAAGATTAATTCAACGAGACAGACGGCGCATCAATCGGATGCCCGGTCTGTGAGTTATTGGCCTTTTAATTCTAGGGGCCCGGTTGGTTTCGTGAGCGAACCAACCCGACCACACTCCGATGGCATCCAAACCTCGAGCTGAGTAAGCCAAAAGATCCGTCTCACTTAGAGAAAACCATCAAAGTTGACGGCACGTCAATCGGACATCCGGTGCTAAAGATATAAGCGTTTCCGCTCCGTGGGCCTGGTTGGTTTCGTGTACGAACCATCCCGGCCGAACTCAAAGTATTCCGAAACGTTGAGTGCGATATTTCGAAACGACCATCTCGATCCAAGGATCGCATCACTACTGACGGCGAGTCGTTTGGAGGTCCGTAGCCCGAGTTATGGGCATTTAAACCCAAATAGTCTGATAACGGGGGTTTCGGGCCCGGACCGACCCGGCAAAGGGGGCGGGGGCGCCTGCCCCATGTGTAACCGCGGCCCCCCACAATTAAGGGGGACCATTTTGGCCAGCCGGCCGGGGGTTTAAACCCCCGGTTGCACACCGGTCTGGCCGCCCCGCCCTGGCCGGCCGGTTCCGGCCTCTACGGGACCAGCGACGGTCGGTCCCCTTTTTCGCCGACACCGGCGGCCCGGTCCGGCCGCCGGTCACCTAGTTCCGCCGCGGCCTGGAACCGGCCGTGGCCCTTGTCATCTGGCGCGGTGCGACGGCACCGCACCCCTCCTCCGCAGCCCCGCTCCAGCCGCGGTGCCTTCGATTTCCTTCGACGCGGCGCGACGGCGTCGCGTAATACTTGCCGTGTGATTCCCGCATGGTGCGGCGGCACCACGCCATTCCGTTCCATCCACGAAGAATCAAACATGAACATAGGAGGGGGGTTCGGCCGTGTTTGTGCGGTCCGGCCCCCCTCTCGTTAAAAGTTAACATCTAGTCGAAAATCCACGATAATTGATAAACTAGAATCATGAACGGGAAAGATTAAATAAAATAATCCACTACCTCAGTTCAGGATTGGTGTTCGTCATTGACCCGCGGTAGACGAGTGTCGCGGAGGTCAGGCATCGCGGGGAAAGAACGTTGACGTCGCGAAGAGAGGATTTGAAGTCATTGACGACGATTTCATCGTGGAAAACTGTCGCGGAAGAGACAACGTGGAAGAAGAATGTCGTGTCGCGGATACGGCGTCGCGGAAGAACCGTGTTCTTCGCCAGAGAAGTTCTTCATTGAAGAACGGTGTTCTTCGCGTTCTTCGTCGAGGAAGAATGTGTTCCTTAGCTTTTTCTCCAAAATGCTCTCAAACAACCCAACACCAACCCCTAATAAGATATGTTCTAAACTTATTTTATTAACACAACAAAGCATTTTAAATTCGATTGTTTGAATTTCAAAAACTTACATATAACTCACCATATTAATTACATAAGTTAAGTAAACATATGTTATCAACATTAAAGTGGGAGTTGAGAGGGGTTAGAGGATATGAAGGGGTGGGGTTCGTGTGGACCCCACCACCCTCATAACCTCCCAAAGGAGGTTGGGTGGTTACCCTACTTCTATCATGAACTAAACACTTAGAAAAAGATAAAAATTTGTAGAATAATTATAATATAACATCCACAATTTTTATCATCAACACTCGTGTAAACGCAACTCCGGAACAGGAGTTCCTAAGCAATTACCGATGCTGCGGTTCCATCGGTGCCCTCAGAATTCGATTTCGGGCACCCGTTCAAAAGGTAGAAATTCCCGCTCGTTCGTTCACTAAATGTACCTGAGCCAAACTTCAAAAATTGATTTCGGGCACACCGGGCCTTGGAATCAGGTGCCGTCAGAAACCGCGTTCTTGTAAAGTTCCAAAAAAATTAAGAAAAAATTTCCCTTGAGTTTTATGGGTCTTTAAAATGAAAAAAACAACAACATTGTTTCCATTGAACACATTAATATCCCTTAGATTGTCTATTCATGTCAGTAATAAAATACTTTTTCACATCATGGGAAAAATAAAAAATAAAATGGGATGGGCTCAGGTGCTCATTAAGGATAACAATATAGCAGAAACATTCATAAATAAGCATAATCATTTGAGGCAATGTAAAAGACTAAAACAAAATCATATTAAAAATAAAATTCAGCATAATATGGAAATAATAAATCTAATAATTACACTTAGTTATTCACATGGATATTCTACTAGTCGAATAATCAAATTTAACATAAATAGCCAATTTCATAATGAGGGAATGCATAATGTTGGAAATCATAACCACATAGTCAAGGCCTTGTGTCAAGACTAAAAATAAGATTTTTTCAAGACCTTGTTCCTAGAAACTTGTTTGTCTCATGAGAAATATTGATTCGTCGAGGAGATATAGTGGGCTCCCCCTGTCACATACTAAGTCCAATGCATTCCTCATATGAATAGGTTGAAACATAACATAATAATTCGTATTAAAAATAGCAAACAAAATGTTAATAATTTTACCATAAACCATGAATGGTATAAAATTAACACAACCATTGTCATACATATAACAAAACCTTCAATATTTATTGGTATATTTTTATCAAAACAAATCAACGTCAAACAAGTGAAAAATCCATCTAAGGAAGTTGACATTGATGAACTCAATAATATTTGAGTGGAACATATCATTATATTTTGAAATAATTTAAATGTAACATAATTATAAAAGGAAACATTAATTTTGAAAATATTCCTATAACTATTTAAGGTAATATTCAATGATGTTATAATAGTTGAAAATATCCGCACTCACCGTATGAGTTAAAAAATCCTTCTTTCAATTATTTTTTCAAAAAGGTCCTAAAGGACCTTGTCTGGAAACAACGGAAATATTCCTATATAAAAATATTATAAAAAGTAAAAAAGCATATAAATTACATTAAGAATAGTATAGGAAATAGTAATAATGATTTTAAATACATTTTTGAGAAACACAGATGTGGAACATAAAGAGGCCCCAGTAGATACTCACGTATAAACAACCTCATATAATGAAGAGATTATATAATTAACCCTTATCATGTAATTTTCTTTAGTAAAGGGCACATTAACCTACTTTATAATAGTTAAATAATTGTTATTAAATTATACATGAACCACACACGTAAATATGAAATCATATATGATATTCAAATATTTCTATTTTAATAATATTTTAGTAGTATCATTGTTTCGAGTGTTAACTGCTTCATTTTCCATTATATGATTGGTTAAGTAAGAAATGTTTTTTATGGATAAGATGTATTTGATTCATATAAATAATTAAATTATGTTAAAAATCAATTTTTTAATCATATAATGAAATTTATTCTTTGATGGTTATGATGGGGAATGAACTTCATCGTGTTCGTGGAGACTGTAATCAATACGTATGCATGAGCAACAATATAATTCTATTGATGGAGAAATAATATTTAATTTGATGTCATATCATATATAAATAATAATTAACATGTTATATTTATTCTTTACATCAATTATACTCATTATTATACCCATCCAAATAATGGAGTGTTTGAATAACAACTACACCATGACGTGGAGACATAAGTCATCTATACACAAGTATGGTGACATTGTTATTTATTGGATTGATAGAATAATGAATATGGATATAACATATTTATAATAAACTAAAAATATTTTTAATTTACTAGATTTATTAATTTGTTATGGAATCAACCAAGTAAGAGGAAGTGGTAGAAGAATATAGCATAGAAATAGGTGATGAATGTATTACCTCATCTCAATGTGATTCCTTTTAATTTGATCAAATGTGATCTTAGGTTGGATTTATAATCCAAGGATTTCCTGTAAGATGAAGTATGGGTTGTTGGGAGGATATTTGGGAAGGGTTTTCCAATCGAAATTGCTTAGTTTGTGAAAATTTAAGAGAAGGGGAAGTGCCCTTTTTAAGAGGCGAGAGGGTCACTTTATGAACTTTTTGGAATATATTTTTATAATACAATCATATTTGGTTTATAATGTCTTCAAAATGATTTATTTTGAGGATATGGTGGCTATGGGTCTAAAAACTCTCAACCAACATGTTTTAGACAGTTTTGGTAAGTATATCAACCTTATATTTGTGATTTAACACTTTGTTATATAGTTTAACTCTTACCCTGTATTCTTGTATTATTATAATAAACGTTAGATAAAAATAATATATAAATCCAAGAGATACAAAAGTGGTTAATTATTTATATATATAACCTTATATATGTCTTTTTTACAGACCATGGATTTTTGAAAATATTGTGTCAATTAATAATATAGTATTTATTTTAAAAAGTATTTTAGGTCAGATTTGACAATATTTGGTATTTTATTTTTGTGAATGTCTTAAAATCAATATCACTTCGAAAAAAATTTATATAATCAACCATTACATGTTATATTAACCACGATAATAAGTTAAATTCATCAGAAGTGTCAATTAAAATTTATTTGGATATTTATAATATCAATTATTTTAATCATTCATTAATATGATAATTGCTCCATCATCGTTGTGTCATAAATAAATTTAATTATTTAATGTCTAAAAATTATAAATAAAATACCATAATATAGAAAATCTTTATAAATTTCTATTGGATATTTATATCCGAATTTATCTTATGTATAACCCTTTATTATATTTTTCAAGTTATTAGACTTTGAATTTAACACTATTAACTCTTTTTAAATAATAAAATAATAGATGCCCTAATATAATCCTTTTGGAACAAAAGTATCATATTTTATTTTTATGGTGGATTTTGATTGAAATAATCTTATCCAAAAGAGTTAATAAATGTGTTAGGGTAATTATAATATAATTGTTTACCTTTAATTACCTAATTCACTTTTAATCGTGGTAAATAAAAGTCAAAAAATACTATTCACCATAAATTATTTTCAGCTTATTGAACCACATTTTACTTACTGATGGAAACGATGTATCACTTATTTTTTAAATTTAATTCACAGTAGTGGTAAAATTATGTTTTATGAAATATTGCAAATATGCCTTGAATGTGGGCAATAGACGGTAAAAAGATCAGTAATTTTTTTACATCTAATATTATAATAAAATAACTCTCATAATTACATTGAAATTATATAGGTATAATATATGTATTTTGAAATTAAATAAAACTAAATAAAATAAATAATTATTTAAATAAAATGTTACTTTTAAATAGTAACTCAATGTTTTTCAGTATTCATAAAAAAATGAATGTCTTCAGAAAAATACAAGAAATTCACCCTAAGCTAATTTTGATATTCAGAATCCTAAAATGAAGTCCATTTCTAAAAAATATAATTTAAAAAATTTCAAAATGAGTGTATTGCTTTTCATTAATGCTAGTTTGATTGGTTGTGGTGTGATAGAACTCGAAGTTGAGTACGGCACAAGATATTGTATTATTTAAAGGGAAACATATTGTGGAAGCTTGTGGTGATACAACTGAATTGTAAATATATCTATGTATCCCAATTTAAATGATAATTTTTAATCATAGGAAACTACTCACTCTAAAATTAACGAATATAATAAAATATGATAATGGTGACCATTATGAGTGGAAATAAAATTCACCAAAAAAATAATAATTTCCCATTTAAACTAAATAAAATGATCAATATAATTTTTAATGTAATGAAAATGAATCATGAAATATTTTCGAAAAAACAACATGGTAAACCTTTCACTATATATTGAAACAAGGATGGTATAATCCTTGAATATTTATGAAGATGAAATCAAAAATGATATTATAGACACATTTATAAATGTCATAAATAATAAAACCTTTATACAACCCATTCAATAGATTCCAAATGATTACATGTTCTTTTAACAACTTTTTACTAAAAAATTATACTTCAAGGAAAATAAAGAGTTATTATAGACAAATTTCTCAACTCAAATAACCCAACAATTTCTCAAAAAATAACCTGATTAAGGGAAATTTTTCATTATATTATACATTGAAGCCACCAACAGTATATATTATATATATTATATATATTATTTAGGATCATTGATAAATAATATTCATCATTCTATATTTTCATTATTTTATATTATGAATATTAAGATAGTAAGAGTGGTAGTCCGACTAGCTAATCGAGCTACTACATTTCTAATTGGATTGTTAAACGATCTTGTAACGGGAGTCCATGATTTGATTTCAAATGTATTATTCTGTGTCCGGAATATGGATAAATGGAGTTAAGTAACAAAATCATAAATCATTCTTAGTTGGTCCATCATGATAGTATCTATGATTATCATCAATATACATGATGATATATTTTCCATGTAATTTAGGGAAAATATAAAATATTTTAATTTTTCTTATTAAATTATATACCCCAATATATAACATTAACATTAAATACATACACACCTTAATGAAAAAATTATATACGTGGAATTGGATTTATAGAAATTGACATTGAATTTGGGAAATATGATAAAAATTTATAATTATAATGAAAATATTTAAGAGAAAATTACAAATACATGAAAAAATGGATAAGGAAACATATGAATTATCTGATGGATTTTATTTTTTATTTTTTAATAATGATAATAATTATTTATTGATTTTACACATGAACTAATGCCCCACTAAGAAGAGGAGGATGAATCAATTGAGGGATTATTTTATAATTTAATTTTATTAGATACCAACCTCTACTAGTAGTTATGAAAAGATAAACTAAAGATATTAATTCAACCATAACCATATAGAATGAATAAGTAAACATGAAATGGAACATATAATTTAAAAAGGATTGGATTTACTATGGACTCAAACTCATTATTGTCTCTCAATCTCACTGAGTAAAAAAATATTTGACAAATTTTAAATATCTAATACAAGTGGATGTTCTACGTACGATTCTAAATCCTTATTCATTAGCATCCCACTATAATTTACACAACATGCCACTATTTACAAAATTATTAGGAAAAAATGAAAAATCACTTTAGAATATAGTTACCCAATAATTTTTTATTATCATACACTAATGAACAGAACATGAATATTAACATATTCCCACTAAGTAGATAATTAGATAATGGTCTACAATATGAAACATTAACAACAATTCAATTCAAATAAATGATTGATATCAAATAGACAAGGATAATAGATTCTGGTCATAGGGCACTATATTCTCTTTAAGTCAATTTAATTTTTTTGTTTCTCTATTTTTTGATAAATATACAAACCCCTTCTCTAAATTTTATGGATCATAATTTTTATCATTTTCAAAACTCAAAGAGCTAAAGAAAATCAAGAGAAATATATTCAATAGAAATATTATTGAAAGGTCCTTACAGAAATTTTATTCCATGAACCTTCAATATTTTAACTTTAAATTTATTTCATGTCCACAATCCCATGATCTTAGAATATTATATCTTTCAGTAAAGAACCAATAAAATTTGAAATTAAACTTTGATCCTTCTACACTTTAAATATCCCAGTATAAAACCATTCAATAATCCTTGATACTTATCTCATGGATTTAAATTATTTTTCATTATTGACATGAATTGACCTATGATTTATTTAGATATGTACGTCAATATTTTTTTTCCAAATACAACCATTTTGGACTCCCATAAAATTAAAATTTTTATTAGTAATTTAGAAAGTCATAGTCAATGAAATTAATCTTATAAGTCATTATTTATTCATTTATAACACTATGAGAATCTCTGTAATAATGTTTATATTAAATTTTATGATAGTAAAAATATAATGTCACCATGGTCTAAAAAATAATTAGTGATAGTTCACTATATTATAGAAGTGTATCCACTTGAAATTTATTAATTTAATGTAAAATGGGAAAACAAGCACATTTAAATAGTAAATAATTGGGCACAAAAAATCATCAATATCTGTGAATCAATTTCATTCTGATTATTTTATTATTTGATTATCTTATGATTTGATCTAGATATCTTTGATAAATTATTATTCATAAATATATGAGGAATATAATTATAATAGTTTAATTAAAATCATTAACACTTGAAAAACTATTATTTTTGAAATATCATCATAACATTACACATCAATAACATTACACTTACATATATAGTCTAGTTTTCTAATTACATTTTTATAGTACATGGGAAACCATTACATAGGTTTTGGAACCTCTATATGATCATTATGAATCCATGGGAAAAAATTTTATTTAGCTTTAATACATTCAATGTTAACTTTATTTATCACCTAGATATCAAAGTAACCTATATATAGAATTCCTATGACCATTATCAATATTTAATTTACCTTTTTATAGTGTTCAGATTGCACAAATATATTCATCCAAATGAAACATTGGTTTTCCTTTATGTCAACAAAATAGTTCTAAAATTGAGATATTCCTATCCAAAAATCACAAATACATTAATTTTAAAATACACCTTTGATTATTGTCCTTATCCTATTTTCTCACCCTCATGAAAAATTCTAGAAAATATTTAATAGGTACCAAAACTACCTAAAAAATGTCAAATCCATTCTATACACCATAAAACATTACTACCACTTACTCTATTTCTCAATAAATATTGAAATTAAATTAAACAAATTGACTACACCAATACAAGTGAACATAAATATCACACTTTTGTATTTTTTATGAAAATACAAATATATACTTCTGAAAAATATCTAATCTATTTTAGTATAAAATGAAAATTCATTAGAATTAGCGAATCAACATATTTTTGTAATGATAAGTGTCATTCATTGCACTTCTAGAAAAGTGTATGTTTTTGAGATAATTATAACCCTTAGTTTTAGAACACGTATCCTTCTGAAATAAATAAAATCACATTCAAATAGTCTATCCATATCTTATATCCAACACCGATTTTCCAATATCTCGCTAATTAATGATTATGTATGGATTTAAATGACCATGTAGTCAAAACTCTCTTCTCAAAAACAATCTCTCCCCCTATCGAATGAGTTGTGTCTTTATAGCTATCATTTTTTTAATAAAATCTAACCATATTTGGTGATACCTTTCTCACTTCCTCATTTATGGGAAGAAGTTTGAATATGGTGTTTCATCACATGCACATTAAATAAATCTATTCGAAGTGACATTCTAAAAGTTTTTTCTATTTGATTCTTGGTGATTTTATAATAATGATGTATTTCAACAAATTACTATTTTTATTTATATAATATTACATGATATCAATACGTTATGTAACATAATTGTTGTATTAGATTCTCTAAGATAATTTACTAAATCATACATTAATTATAATTTTATAATAGTTTTTCAACAACTAATTGTAAATCATATAGTTGGGCATATATCCACCACATATGTATAGAAGAAGGTGTATCGAAAAGATAACTTTTCCCATCTATAATTTTAAGAAAAAATTATCAAAAATTGTGGTTCCAACATTGTTAATATTCATAATGGAATATGATCCACTATATGTGGAAACACTATTAGTAAAAATACCCTACCAATTATAAAAGTGTATTCCCATGAAACAAAAATATAATATTTTTACAGTAAATATTCAATTTTCATGTGCTCAATTAGAATAAATCATAATCCTATTGGTTTCATGAAAATGAAAGACTCTACTATCACTCAAAAATTTAGAAAATAGAACAATTTAGAAAAAATATGACATTTAAGTTATGATATTGAGAAGAGTTCCCTCAATAAATCTAATTTTTAGTCTATTTATAAACTTTTATATTGATCTTTGGTAAAATTGATACCAAATACAATGTGAGTGGAAACAACCTTTGAATCAATTATTTCAAACATTATCAATAATTTTTTATCATAATTTTTTTATAATTATATATTTTTTCAAGTCCTTGTTAGATTTTTAATCCAAAAGAAATAACACATCCACAACTATGTAAACTAGAGAAATTTGATTAATTTTCAGGGAAAATGTGTCATAGGGATAATCAGGATTATGTGATAAAATTATTCAATCAATATAAATAAAAACAATGACAGTATTTATGGTACCACCCTTCACATGAGAGTTATTACCATCATTTCCTTTTGAAACATTATGATTCAAGAATATATAAAATTTATAGTACTAAGACATATATGTCTACTCTATGCTGTAAAATTATTTCTAAAACTTTTTAAAAATACCACCATATTTTTCTAGAATAATCTCTATATGTTTGTAAAAATATCATCATCTCTAAGATCTCTATATATAAGAGAGACATAAAATCCATTTGGTAAACTCCATATTTTCTATATAATTCAATGAATTATGAAATCATGACAGATTCCATTATTGAAATTGGTAAAACTAATTATTCAAATCAATTACTTTCTTTTGTGAATATTACTTCGAAACTAGTCTTTAATTTTTTCTTGAAACACATCCATTCTCATTAAGATTGGTTAAATATTATTAAATGGTGATATAAATTTTTTTATTTTCATGACATAAATATTCTAATAAGAGGATCTACATGAAATTTTATCTATATATTCATTCACATAAATTCTACATTATTAAAGTTCAACTACCTCTAAAATTTATATTGGTTTAATTTTGTGAAATGATAGTTGTGTGTATTTTAATTCTATGTTTTCTTATATTATAGACTAGTCCCAACAAATTACCAATTATATACTAATTTAAAACAGTTTTCATTAGAAATAGATGCGTATTTATATAATTATTAGTAACTTAATAGTTATCATATTACAAATACAAGTTTACAAATATGACATTCTACAAATATTATACTTTCTCAATAATATAGTTTTCGAAATTATGCTAACTATTAGCTTATGATGAATCTTTTAGTACACTGACTAAACCTTCATTTTTAGGCTAGCACCGAATGATAATAATATCAAAATATTATATATGTTTATTCATATTTTTTAAAAAACTACTAGTTAATTTTTTAATCATGGTAACCCATGAAAATTACTTTATGAACTTTTTATTCAAATGTACATATAATTATACCTTTGATCTTCAGGAAACAATATAATTTTAAATATATTGAATTATTTCACATTATGATTCCTATAGAAAATATTTTTATAAGTTTTTTTGGTTTTCAAACGTATTATAACGATTTTAATTTAAATATGGTCTATAGTATATAATTCTTCTATCTAGAAAAACAACAAAATTTTATGCTCTTCTATTATATCCCCATCCATTTCAACTATGATTCAATTTTCCATATACATATTATATTATGGTTTTGATTATATTTTCATCTACCTTTATATTTCATTTCATAATATTATAGATAATTATCAATTGTATGACATGTAAATTACTAGCCATTATATATTCTCAACTTCAAAATGTATTCTTCTAGCTCCTTATAAACTTGACTTCAATGGATTTTGAATAAGTTAACAAAATCATGATTTTTATTCATGATAATGACTATATTTATATGAGATAAATAATGAAGGAATATAATGAAATAAAATATACTTCGAATAATTTTATTCCTCATAGTACCATACTAATATGAACTAATAACTTCTAGTTGTCTTGATAATTGTATCTCCTCTCATTTGAGTATAGATTCAACCACCCAAACCTTATAGATAATATCAGAAATGTATTATTTTTCCAATTTTATTTGATAAAGGCATTCCAACCATTAATTTTTAACTATTTTAACCAATCCCATTTGGGAAAGGTGGTCTAGTCACTACTACCACAATTACTTTTATTCTATGGAATTCGTACAACATGAGTTATTTTGATGACTAAATTGGATCAAGTTTATGGTTTTTTATACTATTTTGATTCACATCAAATATATATAATTTTTTTATAACACATTATTTTTCTAATAATTAAAATTTAATAAATTAATAACATATTTGGAATACAGTCATGAGTTTGAGTAAATACATTCTAGATAAATAAAACCCAAGATTATTTTATTTTTTGTTCAATTTCAACTAAACAAATCCACTTTATTCTTTGAGAATTTTTTTTCCAAAAGTTACTGATCTTCAATTATATTCTTTATGGTTATTGATGATTTTGGTATCACATGATATTTTTAATGAAAAATCATATCCCACGATCCATGGAATTTTACTATTGCTATATTTGAAGGATACTTCAACAATAAATGATTTTTATCCTTGATCCTCCCTTAAAATTTATTTACCCAATTATTTTATAATGATTTATAAAATTTAATGTATTAATGAAATATTTCACTCTATTTTCCAATTGTTGAAATCCACCAATAATTAAATAAAATATTCAAAGCCAATTCGTTTGGCCAGATAAATGAATCCAAGAAATATTTTTCTTATATTGTAAATTTATCATCATATTATCATAATTTTTTTTCCATTCTTCATACCTTCTAATAGGTAGATATGTATTTTTCAAAATTAAATAATCCTTGTGGCCAAAAACAACACAAAACCAGTTGTTCCCACTAAAATTGGTTCTTCTATAATAGGAATTATTATATACATATTTTTGATGTGATTCTACAAAATTGAATATTTTTAAAAATATATTGAAGATATTTTTTATAGAGATTGTTTTCTCCTGTTAGGTGCAGGAGATAGTATAAATTGAATTTTATTAGATAAAATGTAATAGAATAATGAATTTGAACTAGAATTGTAATGTAATATTTATTTATATTGAGATATAAAACCCAATAAGATGATTTCATGATTCATGTTCATGATTTCAAAATACATTGAATAATTAATCATTATATCTATATATTTATTACATTAATTTCATTTGTTAGACTTTTATTTATTAGAATCATTAGGATTAGAGTGAGTCTTGAGAACTTTATATTTTTAGGCTTTTGTCTTTCATTAATATCATTCACTATTGTCTTATTTTCTAAAAATTTGTGATGGAATAGTTTATTTTATAAAATAGAGGCTTCAATCATGGGATATCCATTGTAATATTCTACCAGATTTTAAACCTCTTTTGAGAGTTTAAATAAATTAATGGGGTTTTTATTATTCTCTAGGAACATTTTAATTTAGATTTCAATAAATGATCCATGTATGAACATGCATCGTATTCACCTACACCACTAAAATATTACTCTGGTAAAACTACATGAGAAATGAAAATTTTGAATTTATTATTTGATTATTCATCTAATTGGATATAAGAAGTGGCTTTATCAAATTACTCCTTAAATAATATTTTTCGAAATCTTCTTCTTGTAAAATTATTATTGTTCTCAATTCATTTTGAGGGAAATTTTTTGTCTTTTTTATTATATCATATTTTCAGACTTGTCATCCCCATTATCAAACTCTTTAATTGTCTTCTTTGTAAAATTAATGGAATAAGATCAACATTACCCAAAATATAATCATTTTAGAGGGGATATATATTTTTTCAATATTCTTTCATATTGTTCTTTGTGATATGTTACATTATTATTATATGGTCATATGATTCCCATGTTCAATATCCATGACACTTTGTTTTTTCTTCTTCATATATTAATCTTATGATTCTGCATGGATTCAAAATCCATTTCTTATTTCACAACCTTTTCTAAATACTGGATCCATAATCATTTTGGTTTTAATGAGAATATCATGAAAACCATCATGGTAAATTTCCCCTGTATATTCTTGATTTGAAATAAAAAGATCAATAATTTTTGGAATGTTTCTCATCAACATACTAATAAAATAGATTCATATAACTAGTCACCATATATTGTAATGTTACATATAATTTAATTCACCCTTATAACGAATTTATCAGTGTTTTCTAATGACTCTAATTTGCTATCTTCAAATTTTATTATCTATATTTCTATCATGGATTATTTCACTTTATAATTTAAATAATATCTTATACCACCCATTCCCCATATTGTATTTTTAGTTTTCAGGCTCATCACTATAACAAACTATCCCCTCAAATTGGGATATGGTGTTAAAAACAAATTATTTAACCATTGAAATTGATAAAATTTGAGATGAACATGTTATTATTTTACCAAATTTGCATAATCTAAAAATTAAATTTTATGAAATGAAACATTCCCTCAAGAATGAAAGGTTTATTTTATTTTAGGATCAACTACATAATAATATTATATTTAGTTATCTGAGATTATTTCCCTCTAATTGATCTATAATATACACCCTTCAGGACTTCTTATTAATTAATATTATCTTCAAAATAGAGGGAAATTGAAACATATGAGAGGTATGAGATGAAATTCCCAGTAAGGTTAAACATATGTGATAAAATCACTAATAATAAATGTTCATAAGATGTGAAAAATGGAATAATAAATATGAAAAATTAAATCATACCAACCAAAACATATATAACAAAACATGAGTAATGTAACATTCCCTTAAAGAACATAATATGAGAATCAAGAGAGTTCAAAAACATGATTCAACAAACATGAACCGTTAATGTTTAATATAACTAAAACAATATTCATATGACTATGTTAAAAATATAATAAAATGAAACTACTTTTAACAAATTCATGTATAAACACATTTTTATATTGTGAAGGATTTAATTTTTCAAACTTTTATGATTTGACAAAATAAAATTGCATACACCCCAAATTATTTCATGAGATATAATTCCTAAGACAATGAATTAGGGGGAGATATATATCCCCACAAATTAACATACTTATATAAGATTTCCACTTGAAATAAATCACTAATCATGTTAAAATTATGCTATATAAATTAAATGGGTTTCATTAAATTTTGAAATAGAATCACATTATGAAAACTTTCACAATTCTGTCAATAATCCCAAAAAGATATAACTGTAGAAAATGAATGGTTATCCAAACATATTTAGAAACATTCTGGGAAAATATTCTTATTTCCTCATGATTGTGAATAAAATACTTGCACCATATGGAAAAACAGTAATTAGTTAAGTGAATAATTATATTAGTCCATTGATATATACAGTATAGGTAAAAAATTAAATAAAATAGTTGAAGAAGAGGATATTCATATAGATAAAGTACAATATGTGATGTTATACATATTCACATTGTATGATTAGGAGAGGAAAGTTTATCGATAGATCTCACCTATAATAAAAAAGAATATTTTATAACATATCTAGAAAAATTAGGCATGTCATTTCACTCAATGAATATCCATGATCATGCATAAAAAATATCAATATACATTTATTTTTATGGGAAATATTATTTAACTAAAGTAATAATGATATAGAAATATGAAACATTATTGACCTTTTTAGAAAAATAGTATTGAAGTATAAATATTTTATAAAACTAGGAGAATATGAATTTATTTTAAAATTTTAAAAAATTTATATATGTAGTAAGAAATAAAAACAAAATGATAATAGGGAGATATGTTCAAATAGATAAGTAAAAACAATATTATTATCAAATTTTGATGAATATTTCTCATACTGAAGACATTAAAAATTTTATTAAAACTATCAATGACGCAAAACATAGTATCGTACTACCTTCATAAATTAATAATTTATTGTTAAGGAAATTTATAAATTAATGTAATGAATAATGTAATGGAAGAATATTATTCTTGTTTGAAAAGAAGAGGTAGGTTCGATTTCCATACTCTATGTAAATAATGAGACTAGTGGGAAAATTGATTAGTGGTAACACATATAAAGCCCAAAAATGAATCATAATAGGGGAAAATTAGAGGGGGTTTTCAAAATAATTTTCATTAAAATTCCCCAATTGTATTATCATTCAATATAATCCCAATTTAAAATTGATAATGAAGAAATAAACTTTATAGAAATGGAAATGTAAGAATAAAATTAAAAAAAATTTATTACCAAGCAATGGAAATTAAAATATCATTAAATGATATAAATTAATTATAATTAAAGGTAATAGGTATTTAAATACATCATAAAAATATTATTATGGTGTGGATTATCAATAATTTCTAATGGTATTGAATATAGAGCCAAATAAACCATGCAAATTTGGTTTCTTTTGAATGAAGATACCGTGAAAGATAAATTGGGATATGGACTTCTAAATAACATGTATTTCATCAAAATTAGGATAAAAATAAACCCACTGATAGTATATACATAAAAAAACTGGAAATAATGGGTGAGTACACATCATATCTCATTGAAGAAAAAATGACATTAAAAACCCCTTATCTTATTTTCCGGAATTTATAGAATGTGATATAAAATCACATATAAATAACATTAATATAATAATAAATAATAATAGTTCCAAATAAACATACATTACCTTGAATATAAATCATTTATGATGATTTATTATGATTATTGTTTTGTAACAAATGTTTACTATTGGTTTTTATTTTTTTGGATTTTTTCATACATGTATTATGAGGATTATTATCATTTCTTTTATTTGATACCATGTTATTCATTAATATATTATTTAAGTCAATGTAATATATATATTATATTTATATAAAACTATTTTATCCCATTTCATAAGTGTTTTAGTTATGTTTCATTAAAATGGAATACCTTTCTGTTTATTTCATAATTTTATAAGTAAAATATTATATTTTAATAATTCGTTAAATTATTAATATAAAATATTTATTCCATTAAAAATAATTATTATCATTATGAATATTATAATATAAATATTTATGATCTTTTATTTATCCTTGATAGAGTTTTTTAGAGTCATTTACATAGGTTTTCAAACTGAACAAAAGAATAACATGATATAACATGAAGGGTGAGTATGGTTAAAAATTTTATTTTATCATTATAATAGATTAATGGTATTATTTACATTTTTTCATTTTCTGAATCATATTATATGTGGTTTGTGTCATTCATTGACCTATTTTACCCTATAAACCAACAATAGTCTGGTTGGTGACAAGTCCCCAGTTACACCTCCCCATATGTTAGATGCTTTCGACATGTAGTACTGGTCTAGAGGTGGTACTATATGAAAAACATACCTTCTAAGTTAGTAATTAACATATAATAATAATAAATAGAAATATATTATTTTAATATAATAATAACTGAAAATTTATAGTAATCCAACAATCATTTCAATTGAAAATAATCAAACCATGCAAGAACATGTGATGTCAAAAAGTATAAAGTAGATAAAAACAAAAAATAATACATAAAACATGAATAAATGAAAAACATATTAAATAAATAAAGAATCCAACTAATGAATGTAGCTTATAAATATTTTTAGTTTCTAGAACCCATGTAAGGTCCTGTTCTGTAATCAATAACAGTAAGATTCAAAATCCATAATCCCATCTTGTAGACACAAGATTTTCTCGGGTACCCAACAGAAACCCAAATATGATGTGATTAAAACATAGTAATTCAATTCCAAAAGTCTGTAATGCATAACTGTTTATGATTATACAATTTATATTGTTATTCCTATTGAGAATAAGTTGATATAAAACATGTTGTGCTCCGGTTCCTTTAGGTAGATTTGGCTAACCATTCCTACGTCATCCTATGTCAAAATTTCACTAAACCCAAAAAATGGGATGTAAAAAATAGAAACCATGAATATAAATTAAGGAATCCCAATTAATTATTATTAATATCGATTTTCATCCAAATAATGTATCTATGGGGACATTAAAATTCGTACACATGAATTAGAAATATATGATATGGAACACAATGTCCAATAACTCCCATAAATAAATTGAACGGTTATCTCAAAAAACTATAATAAATAAATATGTAAATCAAGAATTAAAAATATCTATAAAATGAGTAGGGACTTCATGTCTATCAATTCCTAGTAAATATGAGGAATTATATTTCTGACAATTACAATTTATGGATTTTGAATTTCATGTCCAATAAACTACCAATAATGTTTATAGAAAACAATGTCCAAAAATTACAATAAATTTTGAAGAATTTCATGTCCAAATTCAATTAAAAATTTAAAAATAAATAAATTCTAATTGATAGTCAAAAATATCATTAGAGGGTGTTTGGTTACATTGGAAAGGAATGTTAGTATTCAACATTTAATATCATAGAACCAAAGGACTGTTCAAAAAAATTTCATCATTTTATTGTGATGATAATGGAAACATAATCATGGTCAATAAAATTTACTTATCAGAGTCTCACATTTAATTAAACTCCATTTTCTACCGAAAGACATACTTCATAATATTTCATGTGCCAAGTATGTATAAATGACATATTTAATTCATCAATTAAATTATTATAATTTAAAAAATAATAATATGAGTCAAGAAAAACACATCTAAGTTGGTATTAATGTTGATTAAAACTACTGAATAATACCTTAAAATGATTGGAAAGACAAATGGTTTTGTCCCAAGTTGAGGCAAGCATCCTACTTCCAATTCATGAGGTTCTAAGAACACTATTCCTATGGTCTAGACAGATAATTTATGGTACATCACATTATATGATAAATTATTATAAGGAATGGTGAGGGAATGAGCGGAACTATTTTATAAACAATGGATCGTTAAGGGAATGACATGTAGACCACCCACATCATGCTATGGAATATCAAGTCTTCTAACTGAGGGTGATCCACCATGACTGATGGCATTTAGTTAAAATCAGGGGTGTGGAGGATATCTCAAATGCATGATTTAGGGAAGAAGGATATATACACAAATGGGAGATGCTATTGTGTGAACGAGTAGTATAAAATAGGATTAATGATTAAAAGAAACATGGAAAACCCAAAATTTACACTTTTTAAAAGGGGTTCATGGGTTTTTCGCACAATTGGAATAATAATGAATCAACCACATTCCAGCAGTATTTGGAGAAACAATGATGTGAATGTCAGTAAACCATGTTTGTCACATGATGTGGTACTATGCATGTAGCTGAACACCATGCCTGGATGAGTTCATGGTTAGACAAAAATTACACAACTCATATAATTAACCTCAACAATCCTATATAGTTTTTTTGTAAGACTATGATGCCTTATGTGAACAATTTATGAAACCATGTGAAACCCCTACAAGGATTCATGTTTGATGTGAATTGATATAACTAATGGTGAAAAAACTATGATCCTACCATTTTACATAGAAAAACTAGCCTATTTTGTTATGATTCTCTCGAAATTCATTCATTCGGCTAAGACACCTCTCTTCCATTAAAACCCATCTAAAAGAAACAATTTTATGTGTTCCGACTCTCATAATTTCATTCTGAAGCATTTAATATATTTTTCACATCCTCCATAATGAAAATTTATATTTCATTATAAGTTTTTTACCTTTTTATGAACAGGGGATCTAACAACCTCCACCCCATAGAACTCTTAATCATTTAAAATCATCCATAAAAAATGAAAACATCACCTAACCTACTTGGGACATGTGTTTCCATTAAAAGAGATGTGTTGCATTTCCATATTCCAAATTCACCTCTAAGAATCACATTAAGAAAATGGTTCTTAAACAAAAAAATCTAATCCCAAACTTATAATTAATATTTAAATATTGATATGAATCATTCATAAATCTCATCTATCTCAATACACAATGACATCATTATCTCAGTATTCACTTTTCCTGATCACTCCACATGATAGTTATTAGTTTATACCGACCAATTATAAGTCCCATTAGGCCTACCATTACAATTTACAACAAAAATGACTCTATATATTCAAAAAGACCCTCATTATACATATCCCAAATTTTTACAGCTGATAAAAAAACACTACTCTCAGTCCATAACATGATTAAAATAGTTAAACACAATTTTAATAAGATCTAACAGTCCTGGTATATTATTTTTGAAAATATTCATCCAAATATTATACAACACATGTCTCAATATATAGTGTATAGGAATTTCTTCCTCACCGATTTCATAAAAAACATCAACAGAACCTCTGTTGAACTGCCATCACAGACTATTTCCAAAAAAAGCTCAACTTCCTCAGTTGACATATCCAAAATAATGTTTCAGATCTTTTATTTAAATTCATGTTTATATTTTTCATAGCACACTAACCTACTCTCATAATATGCTTCTAGTGATATATCATGGACAAACCATCTCATTGTAATTTATATAACAACCCATACTTTTAATAAATATATATGACCTCTACAAGGAAGAATATTGATTATATAAAATAGAAACACCATTTTATAACCATAATGAATTATTGGCTTTCAAACAATGAAATATAAAAATTAGTTCATGAAACAACTACATCCACTCCAACATATATCAATACTATTAGACTACATTTTTACACATCATATTTAATGCCTTTAATCTTATCCCAGGAAAAAAACATGGAAACTGTGAGGTGAGATTCTCAGCAAATGTAAACCAGGGGAAATAAATCATATCATAATCATGAAATTGAGAAATTAAGTAAAATATGTTAAAATTATATCATGTATATCATGGATAAATATATAATGTCGCAGGATAAATCATATACATTCATTGTAACATCCCAAGTAAGTAATGAAAAATAGATATTTTTATCTATGTCTATTAATGATTAAGATAGTGTTTTGGAGGCTTAAAATGAAAATAAATCCAATCTTAAGCATGGAATGCACTAATATTCTTAAAAGATTGTTCTACTCCCTTATGATGGAAAACCCTTTTTAAATCTATATTTGACAATTTTATAAACTATATTTGTCAAAATAAACTTATTCTTTATCATTGGGACATCAAAATTTACTTTGTATGAATTTTTGGTATTTTTCTGACAATGTTCATTTTTTAATGAATAGTGAAAAATACTGCATTTTACATCAAAAACCCTTTTTAATCTAATTTATTTATATGATTAGATTATCTTTTGAATTGGTATTAATGTGTAATATGAATATATTTTTACCATTTAATCCAATGGTGGTCATTGGAATCAATTTCACTTTGAAATTGGACTTAAACTAGTGTCAATCTATTGATACTTATTGTTTCATAAAAACACGCTATTTGCACTGACAGCGGGAATTAATTATTAAATTAATTAATGTGACTTATATGTTTTTAATTTTTTAAAATAGACTTCATTTTTGAATTTGTAATATCAAATACAGCTTAGGGTGAATTTTTGGTAATTTTCTGAAAAACATCAATTTCTGATGAATAGTGAACCCACTAAGTGGTACTTATAAAGACTGATTTTCCATTTAAATGAAATTTTGCCATCATTGTGTTTTGAATTTCAAAAATCCGACATACATGGTTGTCATTAAGAAGTAAAATGTTGTTCAATGAGATTATAATAATTTTTTGGTGAATAGTAACTTATTAAGTTTTTAATCGCGATTAGTGGTAATTAGTGTAGTTTAAGGTAAAAATAATGTTTTAATAATATGAAATGAACTTGACACATGTCCTAACCTCATTGGATGTGTGATGGCCGACCAAGACAAGCCATGGGTCAACTTGGGGACCCCATGGAGACATTTTGGTTGGGAAATGACATAAATAACTTTTTATTTAATGTAAAAGTAAAAGTGACACAAACATAATATGTTTTACAAAATGAATTTTTAAATGGGGTTATAAAGATCAGATTTTTGATTATAAATATTAATTGGAAAGATAAATTGATTTCCTGCATCATAGTATTTTTTTTATAATTTTTAGTCATTAAATAAATTAAATTATTTATGACTTAATAATGATGCAGCGATGACATCATTATTTGACGATTTAAATAAAATGGAAAGATAATGTAACATCTATGAACTACACATGTACAAATCCAATTAGATGAGTGGATTTCGAACCCTTATCACCTTATCCATGAATTATATCAATGTGGGACCTTTTAAAACCGAAACACATTTTCAAATAAAGTAATATTTCTTTACTTTCCAAAAGTGCCCCTCCTCTCCTCTTATAAAAGTCCCCCACCTCTACCTCATTTCACACACTCCTCAAGCCTTTGGCTCGGCCAACCCCTGCCCATTTACTCTCTCCACATATCTCTCCTTATCCTAGAGGATTCCCTTTGGGCAGAATCCTTTCAAAGGAAGCCTTTAGGCTCAAATCAAAAGGAGTTACACTTTTAAAGGCAATTCATTCTCTCTTGTTCATTTGTTTTATTTTGCTTCTCCAACCCCCTAAACTCTTTTTATTTAATTCTTTTGTAACAAAACAAGTATCTTCAATATACTAGGATGTTTTTATAAGATTTATTCGAGCTACACTCTCACAAAACTACATGAAATGGTTAAAGAACATACGGTTTCCGTGGATGGTGAAATTCTGCCTCCCGAAACGATGATTGTTTAATACTTATTTAACACCTTCAAAGGTGGCCATTATGATGTCACTATTTTTATATATGATATATATAATATGTTTATTTTTTCTTTAAGCTTCTGTATTTTTTCATTTTGGGAATACCTTTATGGTTTCCATTATGGGTAAACACGATATCTTCATTTAAGGAAGTGCGGACTACCGCCCCCTCAAAGTGATGTGATTCGTTAATGCCATATGTGGGACGTGTAAAGGATGGATTTAAAGTTATTATATATGATGTTCTACTGGAATTATAATATACCTATATATCATTATTATTTCATTCCATTAAAGTATGAGATAGAAATGAAAGTAGCGTTCATGCGTACGTACGGCTTACCCTCTCCATGAACGGTGCATTTCATTTCTTATCCCCAAATGTAATGTACTATTAAAAGTACATGTATATAATGGATATATATAATTAATGATATATCTAAATGATTAATATAATTATGGAATTAAAATATACATACCTCTCATTTAGTTTTAATTCCATTAATATGACAAAGAAATGAAAGTAGCGTTCATGCGTACGTAAGGCTTACCGTCTCCATGAACGGTGCATTTCATTTCTTACCTCTAAATGATTATGTAATATTATAAATACATGTATATTCTGGATATTTATGATATATATGATATCCAAATCAGGAATGTCCTTCTGGATATAAAAAACCTTTGACCACACGAACAACATGTAATTGTAAGAAGTCCACTTTCCACTAAAGAACCAAATATTGAGAAAACAAACATTATTAACTTAAATGGTTACATAATGTTTATAACATGGAAATAAGTGATATAAAAGGAATAATGAACTTTAAAAAGGTTCTTAATCATGTAGAAATTAACTCAAGTTTATTATTCAGGACGTTAAAGAATGATCGAGTCAAGTCGGACCCGAGGTAAGGGACTTCGTCTCAATCTCCTTTCATTGAGGCATATTTCGTTTTATACACAACAATATTTTATACGGTGTATAAACCCCTTTGACTTTTACTTTTATACAAAAGGAATCTTTTTCTACGAAGCGTTTTACTAAACGACAAAAAGGAATGTTTTTTTAACGTACGCGGTGACAACGACTTTTTCCGCCGCCGCGAGTATTATTTGGTCTTTGGCTTTCTCAACAAGCCGTAATGTTTTTAGAATAAAATAAATACCATATACTCTTTTATGTATTTTGGTTTTGAAAATGGTTTTGAAAAAGGATTCTATTATGTCAATATATTTATGATATATTGTGATTGAAATGTGGAAATGTTATCATTCCTTTATATTGGTTTTATGTTTTATGATTTTATACTGGTACTTGGACATTTTAACGGGTGGTTACGTTATAAACCATATGACGGGTGGTGCTCTGAATACCAGGATGGGTGGTTACGTTATAACCTCCAATGCATTGGGTATGGTAGTCGGTCGTATGGCTATTCCATTAAGTATGTATGGAAATTGGCAGTATGGCTATTCCATTGAGTGATATGTGTGGAAGTTGGCCGTATGGCTATTCCATTAAGTATGTATGGAAATTGGCCGTATGGCTATTCCATTAAGTGATATGTGTGGAAGTCGACCGTATGGTTATTCCACTTAAGTATGTTTATGTCCCAAGTTACCATTATATATGTTATGTGTTCTTTATATGGGTTTTATGGTAATAATTTGGTTACAAAAAGGTATGTAATGATACTTTATTCAGTGAAGAGTTTTTACTACTTCATGAAGGTGAAGGTATTACTTTGATAGAGTATACATGGTTTACTTGATTTTGAAAAACTAACAGTTTTCATTCTTTGTGTATCCCTTACTAAGCTTTTTATGCTCACCCCAAGTTTTTTTTGAAATGTTTTTCACATGACTTAATGTGGAATAAGGTCAAGGATGGGATCAAGGGAATGTCATGCTATATAAAACATGGAACTAGACACGTATTTAAGAGTTTTTTTTATTATGGAAACTTAGTAGAAGTGACTACTTTGTAATATTTTGAGATGTAATAGTTATGTTCTAATTCTCCAGAACTCTAAACTTGAAAAGATCCTCAACGTGAATTATTCATTTAATTCAATGTTAAGTAAGGTTTAAGGCCGGGGTCTTATAGTTGGTATCAGAGGTTGGTTTAGACAACTTTAGGAGTTAGAAAAGTGTTAAATTATAATATGATTGAAATGATATAGCATTTACGGATTACCATGTTGCTTCACCTAAGATATTTCTGTGTTCAGAATGGTTTTCCACAGAGGAAACAAAGAAGCTATGTTGGGACGACATCAGGAGGAAGATAACCTTCCAAATCAGAAACCTAAGATGGTAGGAATCAGAACTAAATAGTTTTTTGCAGTGATGGAATAGTTGACTCAGGCTATAAATGGTGGTGGTATCCATGCACGAGATCAGCCAGATCAACCTCAGAGGAACATGTCAGTGGTGGAACATTTCATGAGGCAACATCCCCCATCATTCAGAGGATCATCTGACCCTGTGCAAGCTGAAGGGTGGATTAAAGCACTGTAGAAGATTTTTGATGTCATGGGGTGTTCAGAACATCAAAAGGTTAGTCTTGCTGTTTACCGTTTTGAAGGAGAAGCTGATCAGTGGTGGTCGATGGTGAAAAATATAAGGGATAGTGATGAGATTTAGGATCTTCACTGGGACGAATTCAAAGGTATGTTTCTTGAGAAATATTTTCCTAAGGTGGTTCGTCTTAGGATGGAAAAAAATTCATAGAATTGAGGCAGGAGGATGATTCAGTGGCTTCTTATGAAGAAAAGTTCACTCGATTGACAAGGTATGCTCCAAACTTCATACGAGATCTTGATAGTAAAATAAACCGTTTTTACTCAGGGTTAAAGCCAAAATATCGAAGGGCTTTAGCTTCTCGTGAGTTCAAAAGTTATGAAAAACTTGTTCGATGTGCCGAGAAGGTAGAAATGGAGTTTTCCAATGATCAGGTGTTCTATGACAAACAATAGAATAAGAGGTCTAGTTGGCAGGCAAAGGGGAAGAATTCATCAAAGAAGCAAGGAGGTAAGAAAACCAAATATCCATCCTGTGAGAAGTGTGGTAAAATGCATCCTGGAGAATGTTTATCCAAGTCTGGTAAGTGCTTTCGGTGTGGTAAGTCTGGTCATATTGCTTGTAACTCTAAGGAAGATGATCAAGAAGGAAATGAAAAGCCAATGGTAAGATGTTTTAAGTGTAATGAAATGGGTCATTATGCAAACGAGTGTCCAACAATGAACTCAACTGGGGGAATACGGCTAGACTACAAGCAGAAAGGGGTGGTAAAATCCTTTGCAACAACTTCAGCAGATGTTGGGCCATCGAATGAAGTTGTATCAGCTCCAGGGAGCTCATTATTTTTCGAAGATTGACTTGAGGTCGGGGTACCATCAGTTGAAAGTAAAAAAAAGCAGACGTTCCGAAGACTGCATTCCGTACTAGATATGGCCATTATGAATTTGTAGTTATGCCTTTTGGGTTAACCAATGCACCTGCTGTAACATCCCAAGTAAGTAATGAATAATAGATATTTTTATCTATGTCTATTAATGATTAATATAGTGTTATAGAGGCTTAAAATGAAAATAAATACAATCTTATGCATGGAATACACTAATATTCTTAAAAGATTGTTTTACTGCCTTTTGATGGCAAACCATTTTTGAATCTATATTTTGACAATTTTATAAACTATGATTGTCAAAATAAACTTATTCTTTATGATTGGGACATCAAAATTTACCTTGTGTGAATTTTTGGTATTTTTCTGACAATGTTCTTTTTTTTAATGAATAGTTAAAAATACTGCAGTTTACATCAAAACTGCTTTTTAATCTAATTTATTTATATGATTAGATTATGTTTTGAATTGGTTTTGAATTGAAATTAGAATATGTTTTTACCATTTTATCCAATGGTGGTCATTGGAATCAATTTCACTTTGAAATTAGACTTAAACTGGTGTCAATCTTTTGATACTTATTGTTTTGTAAAAACACGCTTTTTGCTCTGGCAGCGGGAATTAATTATTAAATTAATTAATGTGACTTATATGATTTGAATTTTGTAAAATAGACTTCATTTTTGAATTTGGAATATCAAATATAGATTAGGGTGAATTTTTGGTAATTTTCTGAAAAACTTCAATTTTTGATGAATAGTGAAACCACTAAGTGGTAATCAAGCAAACTGATTTTTCAGTTAAATGAAAGTTTACCACTAATGTGTACTGAATTTTGAAAATCCGACATACATGGTTGTCATTAAGAAGTAAAATGTGGTTCAATGAGATTAAAATAATTTTTTGGTGAATAGTAACTTATTAAGTTCTTAATCACGATTAGTGGTAATTAGGGTAGTTTAAGGTATTAATAATGCTTTAATAATAGGAAATGACCTAGACACATGTCCCAAACTTATTGGTTGTGTCATGGCCGACCAAGAAAAGCCATGGGTCAACTTGGGGACCCCATGGAGACACTTTGGTTTGGAAATGACATAAATAACTTTTTATTAAATGTTAAAGTAAAAATGACACAAACAAGAGATGTTTTACGAAAACAATTTTTACATGGGGTTATAAAGATCAGATATTTGATTATAAATAGTCATTGGAAAGATAAAAAGATTTAATACATCATAGTATTTTTTTTATGATTTTTAGTCATTAAATGAATTAAATTATTTATGACATAATAATGATGGAGCGATGACATCATTATTTGACGATTTAAAAAAAATGGAAAGACAATGTAAAATCTATGAACTACACATGGCCAAAACCAATTGGATGAGTGGATTTAGAACCCTTATCACCTTATCCACGAATAATATCAATGTGGGACCTTTTAAAACCGAAACACATTTTCAAATAAAGTAATATTTCTTTACTTTCCAAAAGTGCCCCTCCTCTCCACTTATAAAAGGCCCCCAACTCTACCTCATTTCACACACATCTCAAGCCTTTGGCTCGGCCAACCCCTGCCCATTTACTCTCTCCACATCCCTCTCCTCATCCTAGAGGATTCCCTTTGGGCAGAATCCATTCAAAGGAAGCCTTTAGGCTCAAATCAAAAGGAGTTACACTTTTTAAGGTAATTCATTCTCTCATGTTCATTTGTTTTATTTTGCTTCTCCAACCCCCTAAACTCTTTTTATTTACTTATTTTGTAACAACACCAGTATCTTCAATATACAAGGATGTTTTTATAATATTTATTTGAGCTACACTCTCACACAACTACATCAAATGGTTAAGGAACATACGGTTTCCGTGGATGGTGAAATTCTGCCTCCCGAAACAATGATTGTTCAACACTCATTTAACACCTTCAAAGGTGGCCATTATGATGTCACTATTTTTATATATGATATATAATATGTTTATTTTTTCCTTAATCTTCTGTTTTTTTTCATTTTTGGCATACCTTTATGGTTTCCATTATGGGTAAACACGATATCTTCATTTTAGGGAGTGCGGACTACCGCCCCCTAAAAGTGATTTGATTCGTTAATACCATATGTGGGACATATAAAGGATAGAACTATGATATTATATATGATATTATACTGGAATTATAATATACCTTTATATCATTATGATTCCATTCTATAATATACGAAATAGAAATGAAAGTAGCGTTCATGCGTACGTACGGGTTACCGTCTCCATGAACGGTGCATTTCATTTCTTACCTCTAAATGATTATGTAATATTATAAATGAATTTATGTACTGGATATATATATATATGAAATATATGATATCTACATCATGAATACCATTCTGGATATAACGAAACTATGACCAAATTAACAACATGTAAGTGTAAGAAGTCTATTTTTGACTTAAGAACCAAATACCGACAAAATGAACATTATTAAATTAACTGATTACATGATGTTCACAACATGGTATAAAAGGAATAATGAACTTGAAAAAGATTCATAAGCAAGTAGAGATTAACTCAAGATTATTATTCATGAGATTAAAGAACGGTCGGGTCAAGTCGGATACGAGGTATGGGACTTCGTCTCAATCTCCTTTCGTTGAGGAATATTTTATTTTATACACAACTTTCTTTTATACGGTGTATAAACCCCTTTGACTTTTACTTTTATTCAAAAGGAATCTTTTTTATACGAAGCATTTACTAAACGACAAAAGGGAATGTTTTTGTCGTACGTATGCGGCGACAATGACTTCTCCGCCGTCGTGACCGTTATTTGAGTTTCGGCTTCCTCTACAAGCCATACCTTCTTTTTAAAAGAAAAATAAATACCATGTTTTACTTTTCTTTTATTATTGAAAATTGTTTTCATAATGTTTTTATATCAATGTGTTGTATTGATATCTCGTGATTGAAATGTGGAAATTTTATGTTTCCTTTATGCATGTTTTATGTGATACGATTATGTTATGGTACTTGGGAATTATTATGAAGACGGGTGGTTCCGTGATAAACTAAGGGCGGGTGAGCCCGATATAGCTCTCCAATGCATTGGGTAACGCGAAGGAGTGAAACGTTAAGGTTTCTCCGAAGAGATTTTAGGGAATATACTATGATGGGTATTCCAAACGTAACCAAAAGGGTTACTCCCTACGTAAGAATGTTATGAATGCCTCAAGTTACCTTTACGTATTATGATTTCTATGATTTATTCATGATTTTATGAGGTATGTTAAAGTGCCTATGTTTTATGGGTAAAGTATGATTTCATTCTTATGTATATATGAACTCATGTTTCCTTTCCATGTTTTTTTATAACCCATACTGAGTTTTTATGCTCATCCCATGTTTTTGAAATGTTTTTCACAGGTCAAGGGAAAGGTACATGATAAGATGATAGAGTCAAGGATGTGTCAAGAAATAATCCATGTTTTATTTTAAATGTGTTTCCATTGATGGGAATGAAGAATACTATCTTTATGTAACCACTTTGTTTATATGTGGAATGTAATGCAAGTTTTAGGATCTAATTCTCTAAAACTCTAAACCCGAAAAGATCCTCAATGTGTAATCTTGTAATAACTCAAGATTAAGTAAGGTTTAAGGCTGGGGCCTTATAGTTGGTATCAGAGGTCGGTTTAGATAACTTTAGGAGATAGAATTATATTAAAGGATTATCCAAAAATATTTTTTTTTTCGAAATGATATACCATTTAAAGATTACCATGTTGCTTCATCTAAGACTTGTTTGTTCAGAATGGTTTTCCACAGAGGAAACAGGGAAGCAGTTCTAGGAAGGCATACAGAAGGAAATAACCTTCCGAATCAGCATCTAGAAATGGTCGGAATTGGAACTGAACAGTTTGTTGCAGTAATGGCGCAGTTGACTCAAGCGATAAATGGTGGTGGTATCCATGCACGAGATCAGCCAGAACAACCGCAGAGGAACATGTCAGTGGTGGAACATTTCTTGAGGCAACATCCACCATCATTCAGAGGATCATCTGACCCTGTGCTAGCTGAAGGGTGTATTAAAGCACTGGAGATGAATTTTTATGTCATGGGGTGTTCAGACAATCAAAAGGTTAGTCTTGCTATTTACCGTTTGGAGGGGGAAGAAGATCAGTGGTGGTCTATGGTTAAAAATATCAGGGATGCCGATGAGATTGATGCTCTTGAATTGGGATCGGCGTACCATCAGCTGAAGGTAAAGGAGGCAGATATTCCGAAGACCGTGTTCCGTATGAGATATGGCCATTATGAATTTGTAGTAATGCCTTTTGGGCTAACCAATGCACCTGCTGTATTCATGGACTTAATGAATAGAATTTTCCATGAGTTCTTGGATAAGTTTTTGGTGGTTTTCATTGATGATATTTTGGTGTTTTCTAAAAGTAAAGAGGAGCATGAAAAACATTTAAGGGTTATCTTGCAAACCTTAAAAGAAAAGAAATTGTATGGGAAATTCAGCAAGTGTGAGTTTTGGTTGCAACAAATTTCTTTCCTTGGTCACATTGTTTCTAAAGATGGAATAACTGTTGATACTGCAAAAACAAAAGTTTTGGAAGAATGGCCAAGACCCACAAATGTAACCGAGATTCGTAGCTTCCTTGTTTTGGCAGGCTATTACCGAAGGTTTGTTAGAAATATTTCACGGTTATCTAGTCCAATGACTAAGCTAACATGGAAGGGTGTTAAGTTTATCTGGACAAAACAATGTGATGATTGTTTTCAGGAATTGAAAAGAAGATTGGTGAATGCTCCAGTTTTGGCACTACCTTCTAGGAATGGTGAGTTTGTAATATACAGTGATGCTTCATTGAAAGGACTTGGTTGCGTCCTAATGCAGAATGATCAGGTAATTGCTTATGCTTCACGATAGTTGAAAACTCATGAGGTAAATTACCCTACACATGATTTGAAATTAGCTGCTGTTGTTTTTGCTTTAAAAATTTGGAGGCATCATTTGTATGGAGTAAAGTGTGAAATATATACCGATCACAAAAGTTTAAAGTATATATTCACTCAGAAAGAGTTAAACATGAGACAAAGGAGATGGCTTGAATTAATCAAGGATTATGATTGTACAATTCATTACCATCCGGGAAAAGAAAATAAAGTGGCTGATGCTTTGAGTCGAAAAAGTAATGGTTCATTAACAATGTTGCGTTTGGAACGTGATCCTTTGGTTAACGATTTGATGAACTTTGGCATAGAATTTGTTGGTGTAGGAAGTCCTTCTGTTTTGTTTCAGGTATCAGTGAGATCTTCTCTATCAGATAGAATCAAGCAAGCACAGAAGCAAGACAGTGAGTTGCAGAAAAAGGTAGAGCTGGTTCAGAAAGGTAAGTTTCTTGAATTCAACATTGATAATGATTGTGTTTTGAGATTTGGGAAGAGATTGTGTGTGCCTTGTGATTCACAGTTGAAGAGAGAGTTGTTATGTGAAGCTCATAGTTCTTCGTTTTCAGTTCATCTGGGAAGTACTATGATGTATAGAGATCTGCGGGAGTATTACTGGTGGGATGGAATGAAAAGAGATATTGCTGATTTTACTGTGAAGTGTTTGACTTTTCAGCAGGTTAAAGCAGAGCGGCAGTTACCGAAAGGGATGCTTCAGCCTTTACCAGTGCCAGAGTGGAAATGGGAGAATATATCCATGGACTTTGTTGTTGGATTACCGAAGACATCTCGAGGTAATAATGCAATCTGGGTTATTATTGATCGCTTGACCAAATCTTCTCATTTCCTTGCTATACGAGATACTTTCTCTCTTGATCAACTTTCCAGTTTGTATCTTAAAGAGATAGTCAGGTTACATGGAGTTCCTCTCTCCAGTGTATCGGATCGTGATCCCAGGTTTACTTCTAAATTTTGGAAAGGCCTTCAGAAGTCATTGGGTACTGAATTAAATTTTAGTACAGCTTTTCATCCTCAATCAGATGGGCAGTCAGAACGAACAATTCAGACATTGGAGGATATGCTACGAGCTTGTTCTATGGATTATCAGGGAAGTTGGGACTAACATCTTTCTTTGGTTAAATTTTCATATAATAACAGTTTCCATTCCAGTATACAGATGGCACCATTTCAGGCATTATATGGGAAGCGGTGTTGAACTCCAGCTTTCTGGGATGAAGTGGGTGAAAGAAAGTTGATGGGACCAGAATTGGTAGAAGATATGGCAGAAAAAGTTCAGCTGATTCAGAAACACATGAGAACAGCTCAGAGCAGGCAGAAGAGTTATGCGGATAACTGTAGGAAGGATCTATCTTTCGAGGTAGGTGATCATGTTTTTCTCAAGGTTTCTCCTTGGAAAAGTGTGATGAGATTTGGTAAGAAAGGAAAGTTGAGTCCAAGGATTATTGGACCATACGAAATTCTGGAGAGAGTTGGATCAGTTGCATACCGAGTGGCTTTAACTCCGAGTTTATCTCAGGTACACAATGTTTTTCACGTTTCGATGTTGAGAAAGTATATGCCAGATCCATCTCATGTTTTGAGTCCAGAGGTAGTTCACCTGGAAGAGAACCTATTTTATGAGGAACAACCGGTCCAGATTCTTGACCACAGGGAGCAAGTGTTACGGAATAAGGTGATTCATCAGGTAAAGTTTTTGTGGAAAAACCACATGATTGAAGAGGCAACATGGGAATCTGAAAATGCAATGAGGGTTATGTACCCCCATTTATTCGATAAGTAAATAAATTGCGGGGATGCAATTTTCTAAAGGGGGGAAGGATGTAACATCCCAAGTAAGTAATGAATAATAGATATTTTTATCTATGTCTATTAATGATTAATATAGTGTTATAGAGGCTTAAAATGAAAATAAATACAATCTTATGCATGGAATACACTAATATTCTTAAAAGATTGTTTTACTGCCTTTTGATGGAAAACCATTTTTGAATCTATATTTTGACAATTTTATAAACTATGTTTGTCAAAATAAACTTATTCTTTATTATTGGGACATCAATATTTACCTTGTGTGAAATTTTGGTATTTTTCTGACAATGTTCTTTTTTTAATGAATAGTGAAAAATACTGCATTTTACATCAAAACTGCTTTTTAATCTAATTTATTTATATGATTAGATTATGTAATGAATTGGTTTTGAAGTGAAATTAGAATATATTTTTACCATTTTATCCAATGGTGGTCATTGGAATCAATTTCACTTTGAAATTAGACTTAAACTGGTGTCAATCTTTTGATACTTATTGTTTTGTAAAAACACGCTTTTTGCTCTGGCAGCGGGAATTAATTATTAAATTAATTAATGTGACTTATATGATTTGAATTTCTTAAAATAGACTTCATTTTTGAATTTGGAATATCAAATATAGCTTAGGTTGAATTTTTGGTAATTTTTTGAAAAACTTCAATTTTTGATGAATAGTGAAACCACTAAGTGGTAATCAAGCAAACTGATTTTTCAGTTAAATGAAAGTTTACCACTAATGTGTACTGAATTTTGAAAATCCGACATACATGGTTGTCATTAATAAGTAAAATGTGGTTCAATGAGATTAAAATAATTTTTTGGTGAATAGTAACTTATGAAGTTCTTAATCGCGATTAGTGGTAATTAGGGTAGTTTAAGGTATAAATAATGCTTTAATAATAGGAAATGACCTATACACATGTCCCAAACTTATTGGTTGTGTCATGGTAGACCCAGACAAGACATGGGTCAACTTGGGGACCCCATGGAGACACTTTGGTTTGGAAATGGCATAAATAACTTTTTATTAAATGTTAAAGTAAAAATGACACAAACAAGAGATGTTTTACGAAAACAATTTTTACATGGGGTTATAAAGATCAGATATTTGATTATAAATAGTAATTGGAAAGATAAAAAGATTTCCTACATCATAGTATTTTTTTATGATTTTTAGACATTAAATGAATTAAAATATTTATGACATAATAATGATGCAGCGATGACATCATTATTTGACGATTTAAAAAAAATGGAAAGACAATGTAAAATATATGAACTACAAATGGCCAAAACCAATTGGATGAGTGGATTTAGAACCCTTATCACCTTATCCACGAATAATATCAATGTGGGACCTTTTAAAACCGAAACACATTTTCAAATAACGTAATATTTCTTTACTTTCCAAAAGTCCCTCTCCTCTCCTCTTATAAAAGGCCCCCACCTCTACCTCATTTAACACACTTCTCAAGCCTTTGGCTCGTCCAACCCCTGCCCATTTACTCTCTCCACATCCCTCTCCTCATCCTAGAGGATTCCCTTTGGGAAGAATCCTTTCAAAGGAAGCCTTTAGGCTCAAATCAAAAGGAGTTACACTTTTTAAGGTAATTCATTATATCATGTTCATTTGTTTTATTTTGCTTCTCCAACCCCCTAAACTCTTTTTATTTACTTATTTTGTAACAAAACTAGTATCTTCAATATACAGTGATGTTGTTATAATATTTATTTGAGCTACACTCTCACACAACTACATCAAATGGTTAAAGAACATACGGTTTCCGTGGATGGCGAAATTCTGCCTCCCGAAACAATGATTGTTCAACACTCATTTAACACCATCAAAGGTGGCCATTATGATGTCACTATTTTTATATATGATATATAATATGTTTATGTTTTCCTTAAGCTTCTGTTTTTTTTTTCATTTTTGGCATACCTTTATGGTTTCCATTATGGGTAAACACGATATCTTCATTTTAGGAAGTGCGGACTACCGCCCCCTAAAAGTGATTTGATTTGTTAATACCATATGTGGGACATATAAAGGATGGAACTATGATATTATATATTATATTATACTGGAATTATAATATACTTTTATATCATTATTATTCCATTCTATAAAATACGAAATAGAAATGAAAGTAGCGTTCATGCGTACGTACGGCTTACCGTCTCCTTGAACGGTGCATTTCATTTCTTACCTCTAAATGATTATGTAATATTATAAATGCATGTATGTACTGGATATATATATATGACATATATGATATCTAAATCATGAATACCATTCTGGATATAACGAACCTATGACCAAATTAACAACATGTAAGTGTAAGAAGTCTATTTTTGACTTAAGAACCAAATACCGACAAAATGAACATTATTAACTTAACTGATTACATGATGTTCACAACATGGTATAAAAGGAATAATGAACATGAAAAAGATTAATAAGCAAGTAGATATTAACTCAAGTTTATTATTCAGGAGATTAAAGAACGGTCGGGTCAAGTCGGATACGAGGTATGTGACTTCGTCTCAATCTCTTTCGTTGAGGCATATTTTATTTTATACACAACTTTCTTTTATACGGTGTATAAACCCCTTTGACTTTTATGTTTATTCAAAAGGAATCTTTTTTATACGAAGCGTTTACTAATCGACAAAAGGGAATGTTTTTGTCGTACGTATGCGGCGACAGCGACTTCTCCGCCGTCGTGACCGTTATTTGAGTTTCGGCTTCCTCTACAAGCCATACCTTCTTTTTAAAAGAAAAATAAATACCATGTTTTAATTTTCTTTTATTATTGAAAATGGTTTTCATAATGTTTTTATATCAATGTGTTGTATTGATATCTCGTGATTGAAATGTGGAAATTTTATGTTTCCTTTATGCATGTTTTATGTGATACGATTATGTTATGGTTCTTGGGCATTATTATGAAGACGGGTGGTTCCGTGATAAACTAAGGGCGGGTGAGCCCGATATAGCTCTCCAATGCATTGGGTAACGCGAAGGAGTGAAACGTTAAGGTTTCTCCGAAGAGATTTTAGGGAATATACTGTGATGGGTATTCCAAACGTAACCAAGAGGGTTACTCCCTACGTAATAATGTTATGAATGCCTCAAGTTAACTTTAAGTATTATGATTTCTATGATTTATTCATGATTTTATGAGGTATGTTAAAGTGCCTATGTTTTATGGGTAAAGTATGATTTCATTCTTATGTATATATGAACTCATGTTTCCTTTCAATGTTTTTTATAACCCATACTGAGTTTTTATGCTCATCCCATGTTTTTGAAATGTTTTTCACAGGTCAAGGGAAAGGTACATGATAAGATGATAGAGTCAAGGATGTGTCAAGAAATAATCCATGTTTTATTTTAAATGTGTTTCCATTGATGGGAATGAAGAATACTATCTTTATGTAACCACTTTGTTTATATGTGGAATGTAATGCAAGTTTTGTGATCTAATTCTCTAAAACTCTAAACCCGAAAAGATCCTCAATGTGTAATCTTGTAATAACTCAAGATTAAGTAAGGCTTAAGGATGGGGCCTTATAGTTGGTATCAGAGGTCGGTTTAGATAACATTAGGAGTTAGAATTATATTAAAGGATTATCCAAAAATATTTTTTTTCGAAATGATATAGCATTTAAAGATTACCATGTTGCTTCATCTAAGACATGTTTGTTCAGAATGGTTTTCCGCAGAGGAAACAGGGAAGTAGTGCTAGGAAGGCATACAGAAGGAAATAACGTTCCGAATCAGCATCTAGAAATGGTCGGAATTGGAACTGAACAGTTTGTTGCAGTAATGGCGCAGTTGACTCAAGCAATAAATGGCGGTGGTATCCATGCACGAGATCAGCCAGAACAACCGTAGAGGAACATGTCAGTGGTGGAACATTTCACGAGGCAACATCCACCATCATTCGAGGATCATCTGACCCTGTGCTAGCTGAAGGGTGGATTAAAGCACCGGAGAAGAATTTTTATGTCATGGGGTGTTCAGACAATCAAAAGGTTAGTCTTGCTATTTACCGTTTGGAGGGGGAAGCAGATCAGTGGTGGTCAATGGTTAAAAATATCAGGGATGCCGCTGAGATTGATGCTCTTGACTTGGGATCGGTGTACCATCAGCTGAAGGTAAAGGAGGCAGATATTCCGATGACCGCGTTCCGTACGAGATATGGCCATTATGAATTTGTAGTAATGCCTTTTGGGCTAACCAATGCACCTGCTGTATTCATGGACTTAATGAATAGAATTTTCCATGAGTTCTTGGATAAGTTTGTGGAGGTTTTCATTGATGATATTTTGGTGTTTTCTAAAAGTAAAGAGGAGCATGAAAAACATTTAAGGGTTATCTTGCAAACCTTAAAAGAAAAGAAATTGTATGGGAAATTAAGAAAGTGTGAGTTTTGGTTGCAACAAATTTCTTTCCTTGGTCACATTGTTTCTAAATATGGAATAACTGTTGATCCTGCAAAAACAAAAGTTGTGGAAGAATGGCCAAGACCCACAAATGTAACCGAGATTCGTAGCTTCCTTGGTTTGGCGGGCTATTACCGAAGGTTTGTTAGAAATTTTTCACGGTTATCTAGTCCAATGACTAAGCTAACTCGGAAGGGTGTTAAGTTTATCTGGACAAAAGAATGTGATGATTGCTTTCAGGAATTGAAAAGAAGATTGGTGAATGCTCCAGTTTTGGCACTACCTTCCAGGAATGGTGAGTTTGTTATATACAGTGATGCTTCATTGAAAGGACTTGGTTGCATCCTAATGCAGAATGATCAGGTAATTACTTATGCTTCACGACAGTTGAAAACTCATGAGGTAAATTACCCTACACATGATTTGGAATTAGCTGCTGTTGTTTTTGCTTTAAAAATTTGGAGGCATCATTTGTATGGAGTAAAGTGTGAAAGATATACCGATCACAAAAGTTTAAAGTATATATTCACTCAGAAAGAGTTAAACATGAGACAAAGGAGATGGCTTGAATTAATCAAGGATTATGATTGTACAATTCATTACCATCCGGGAAAAGAAAATAAAGTGGCTGATGCTTTGAGTTGAAAAAGTAATTCTTCATTAACAATGTTGTGTTTGGAACGTGATCCTTTGGTTAACGATTTGATGAACTTTTGCATAGAATTTGTTGGTGTAGGAAGTCCTTCTTTTTTATTTCAGGTATCAATGAGATCTTCTCTATCAGATAGAATCAAGCAAGCACAGAAGCAAGATAGTGAGTTGCAGAAAAAGGTAGAGCTGGTTCAGAAAGGTAAGTTTCCTGAATTCAACATTGATAATGATTGTGTTTTGAGATTTGGGAAGAGATTATGTGTGCCTTGTGATTCACAGTTGAAGAGAGAGTTGTTATGTGAAGCTCATAGTTCTCCGTTTTCAGTTCATCCGGGACGTACTAAGATGTATAGAGATCTGCGGGAGTATTACTGGTGGGATGGAATGAAAAGAGATATTGCTGATTTTACTGTGAAGTGTTTGACTTTTCAGCAGGTTAAAGCAGAGCGGCAGTAACCGAAAGGGATGCTTCAGCCTTTACCAGTGCCAGAGTGGAAATGGGAGAATATTTCCATGGACTTTTTTGTTGGATCACCGAAGACATCTCGAGGTAATAATGAAATCTGGGTTATTGTTGATCGCTTGACCAAATCTGCTCATTTCCTTGCTATATGAGATACTTTCTCTCCTGATCAACTTTCCCGTTTGTATCTTAAAGAGATAGTCAGGTTACATGGAGTTCCTCTCTCCATTGTATTGGATCGTGATCCCAGGTTTACTTCTAAATTTCGGAAAGGCCTTCAGAAGTCGTTGGGTACTGAATTAAATTTTAGTACAGCTTTTAATCCTCAATCAGATGGGAAGTCAGAACGAACAATTCAGACATTGGAGGATATGCTACGAGCTTGTTCTATGGATTATCAGGGAAGTTGGGACCAACAACTTTCTTTGGTTGAATTTTCATATAATAACAGTTTCCATTCCAGTATACAGATGGCACCATTTTAGGCATTATATGGGAAGCGGTGTCGAACTCTAGCTTTCTGGGATGAAGTGGCTGAAAGAAAGTTAATGGGACCAGAATTGGTAGAAGAGATGGCAGAAAAAGTTCAGCTGATTCAGAAACACATGAGAACAGCTCAGAGCAGGCAAAAGAGTTATGCGGATAACCGGAGGAAGGATCTATCTTTCGAGGTAGGTGATCATGTTTTTCTCAAGGTTTCTCCTTGGAAATGTGTGATGAGATTTGGAAAGAAAGGAAAGTTGAGTCCAAGGTTTATTGGACCATACGAAATTCTGGAGAGAGTTGGATCAGTTGCATACCGAGTGGCTTTACCTCCGAGTTTATCTCAGGTACACAATGATTTTCACGTTTCGATGTTGAGAAAGTATATGCCAGATCCATCTCATGTTTTGAGTCCAGAGGTAGTTCAGCTGGAAGAGAACCTATCTTATGAGGAACAACCGGTCTAGATTCTTGACCACAGGGAGCAAGTGTTACAGAATAAGGCGATTCATCAGGTAAAGGTTTTGTGGAAAAACCACATGATTGAAGAGGCAACATGGGAATCTGAAAAATGCAATGAGGGATAAGTACACCCATTTATTCGATAAGTAAATAAATTGCGGGGATGCAATTTTCTAAAGGGGGGAAGGATGTAACATCCCAAGTAAGTAATTAATAATAGATATTTTTATCTATGTCTATTAATGATTAAGATAGTGTTATAGAGGCTTAAAATGAAAATAAATACAATCTTATGCATGGAATACACTAATATTCTTAAAAGATTGTTTTACTGCCTTTTGATGGCAAACCATTTTTGAATCTATATTTTGACAATTTTATAAACTATGTTTGTCAAAATAAACTTATTATTTATGATTGGGACATCAAAATTTACCTTGTGTGAATTTTTGGTATTTTTCTGACAATGTTCTTTTTTTTAATGAATAGTGAAAAATACTGCATTTTACATCAAAACTGCTTTTTAATCTAATTTATTTATATGATTAGATTATGTTTTGAATAGGTTTTTAAGTGAAATTAGAATATATTTTTACCATTTTATCCAATGTTGGTCATTGGAATCAATTTCACTTTGAAATTAGACTTAAACTGGTGTCAATCTTTTGATACTTACTGTTTTGTAAAAACACGCTTTTTGCTCTGGCAGCGGGAATTAATTATTAAATTAATTAATGTGACTTATATGATTTGAATTTTGTAAAATAGACTTCATTTTTGAATTCGGAATATCAAATATAGCTTAGGGTGAATTTTTGGTAATTTTTTGAAAAACTTCAATTTTTGATGAATAGTGAAACCACTAAGTGGTAATCAAGCAAACTGATTTTTCAGTTAAATGAAAGTTTACCACTAATTTGTAGTGAATTTTGAAAATCTGACATACATGGTTGTCATTAAGAAGAAAAATGTGGTTCAATGAGATTAAAATAATTTTTTGGTGAATAGTAACTTATTAAGTTCTTAATCGCGATTAGTGGTAATTAGGGTAGTTTAAGGAATAAATAATGCTTTAATAATAGGAAATGACCTAGACACATGTCTCAACCTTATTGGTTGTGTCATGGCCGACCCAGACAAGCCATGGGTCAACTTGGGGACCCCATGGAGACACTTTGGTTTGGAAATGACATAAATAACTTTTTATTAAATGTTAAAGTAAAAATGACACAAACAAGAGATGTTTTACGAAAACAATTTTTACATGGGGTTATAAAGATCAGATATTTGATTATAAATATTAATTGGAAGCTAAAAATATTTCCTACATCATAGTATTTTTTTATGATTTTTAGACATTAAATGAATTAAATTATTTATGACATAATAATGATGCAGCGATGACATCATTATTTGACGATTTAAAAAAAATGGAAAGACAATGTAAAATCTATGAACTACACATGGACAAAACCAATTGGATGAGTGGATTTCAAACCCTTATCACCTTATCCACGAATTATATCAATGTGGGACCTTTTAAAACCGAAACACATTTTCAAATAAAGTAATATTTCTTTACTTTCCAAAAGTGCCCCTCCTCTCTTCTTATAAAAGGCCCCCACCTCTACCTCATTTCACACACTTCTCAAGCCTTTGGCTCAGACAACCCCTTCCCATTTACTCTCTCCACATACCTCTCCTCATCCTAGAGGATTCCCTTTGGGCAGAATCCTTTCAAAGGAATCCTTTAGGCTCAAATCAAAAGGAGTTACACTTTTTAAGGTAATTCATTCTCTCATGTTCATTTGTTTTATTTTGCTTCTCCAACCCCCTAAACTCTTTTTATTTACTTATTCTGTAACAACAACAGTATCTTAAATATACAAGAATGTTGTTATAATATTTATTTGAGCTACACTCTCACACAACTACATCAAATGGTTAAAGAACATACGGTTTCCGTGGATGGTGAAATTCTGCCTCCCGAAACGATGATTGTTCAACACTCATTTAACACCTTCAAAGGTGGCCATTATGATGTAACTATTTTTATATATGATATATAATATGTTTATGTTTTCCTTAAGCTTCTGTTTTTTTCATTTTGGGCATACCTTTATGGTTTCCATTATGGGTAAACACGATATCTTCATTTTAGGAAGTGCGGACTACCGCCCCCTGAAAGTGATTTGATTCGTTAATACCATATGTGGGACATATAAAGGATGGAACTATGATATTATATATGATATTATACTGGAATTATAATATACCTTTATATCATTATGATTCCATTCGATAAAATACGAAATAGAAATGAAAGTAGCGTTCATGCGTACGTACGGCTTACCGTCTCCATGAACGGTGCATTTCATTTCTTACCTCTAAATGATTATGTAATATTATAAATGCATGTATTAACTGGATATATATATATGACATATATGATATCTACATCTTGAATACCATTCTGGATATAATGAACCTATGACTAAATTAACAACATGTAAGTGTAAGAAGTCTATTTTTGACTTAAGAACCAAATACCGACAAAATGAACATTATTAACTTAACTGATTACATGATGTTCATAACATGGTATAAAAGGAATAATGAACTTGAAAAAGATTCATAAGAAAGTAGAGATTAACTCAAGTTTATTATTCAGGAGATTAAAGAATGGTCGGGTCAAGTCGGATACGAGGTATGGGACTTCGTCTCAATCTCCTTTCATTGAGGCATATTTTATTTTATACACAACTTTCTTTTATACGATGTATAAAACCCTTTGACTTTTACGTTTATTCAACAGGAATATTTTTTATACGAAGCGTTTACTAAACGACAAAAGGGAATGTTTTTGTCGTACGTATGCGGTGACAACGACTTCTCCGCCCTCGTGACCGTTATTTGAGTTTTGGCTTCCTCTACAAGCCATACCTTCTTTTTAAAAGAAAAATAAATACCATGTTTTACTTTTCTTTTATTATTGAAAATGGTTTTCATAATGTTTTTATATCAATGTGTTGTATTGATATCTCGTGATTGAAATGTGGAAATTTTATGTTTCCTTTATGCATGTTTTATGTGATACGATTATGTTATGGTTCTTGTGCATTATTATGAAGACGGGTGGTTCCGTGATAAACTAAGGGCGGGTGAGCCAGATATAGCTCTCCAATGCATTGGGTAACGCGAAGGAGTGAAACGTTAAGGTTTCTCCGAAGAGATTTTATGGAATATACTGTGATGGGTATTCTAAACGTAACCAAGAGGGTTACTCCCTACGTAAGAATGTTATGAATGCCTCAAGTTACCTTTACGTATTATGATTTCTATGATTTATTCATGATTTTATGAGGTATGTTAAAGTGCCTATGTTTTATGGGTAAAGTATGATTTCATTATTATGTATATATGAACCCATGTTTCCTTTCCATGTTTTTTTTTATAACCCATACTGAGTTTTTATGCTCATCCCAAGTTTTTGAAATGTTTTTCACAGGTCAAGGGAAAGGTACATGATAAGATGATAGAGTTAAGGATGTGTCAAGAAATAATCCATGTTTTATTTTAAATGTGTTTCCATTGATGGGAATGAAGAATACTATCTTTATGTAACCACTTTGTTTATATGTGGAATGTAATGCAAGTTTTATGATCTAATTCTCTAAAACTCTTAACCCGAAAAGATACTCAATGTGTAATCTTGTAATAACTCAAGATTAAGTAAGGTTTAAGGCTGGGGCCTTATACCTGCTATATTCATGGACCTTATGAATAAAATTTTCCATGAGTTGTTGGATACGTTTGTGTTTGTGTTTTGAGGTTTGGGAAGAGGTTATGTGTGCCTTGTGATTCGCAGTTGAAGAGAGAGTTGTTATGTGAAGCTCATAGTCCTCCGTTTTCAGTTCATCCGGGCAGTACTAAGATGTATAGAGATCTGCGGGAGTATTACTGGTGGGATGGAATGAAACGAGACATTGATGATTTTACTGTGAAGTGTTTGACATGTCAACAGGTTAAAGCAGAGTGGCAGTTACCGAAAGGGATGCTTCAGCCTTTACCAGTGCCAGAGTAGAAATGGGAAAACATATCCATGGACTTTGTTGTGGGATTACCGAGGACATCTCGATGTAATAATGAAATCTGGGTTATTGTTGATCACTTGACCAAATCTGCTCATTTCCTTGCTATACGAGATACTTTCTCTCTTGTTCAACTTTACCGTTTGTAGCTTAAAGAAATAGTCAGGTTACATGGAGTTCCTCTCTCCATTGTATCGGATCGTGATCCCAGGTTTACTTCTAACTTTTGGAAAGGCCTTCAGAAGTCTTTGGGTACTGAATTAAATTTTAGTACAGCTTTTCATCCTCAATCATATGGGCAGTCAGAACGAACAATCCAAACATTGGAGGATATGCTACGGGCTTGTTCTATGGATTATCAAGGAATTTGGGACCAATATATTTCTTTGGTTGAGTTTTCTTATAATAACAGTTTTCATTCCAGTATACAGATGGCACCATTTGAGGCATTATATGGGAAGCGGTGTCGAACTCCAGCATTTTGGGATGAAGTGGGTGAAAGGAAGATGATGGGACCAGAATTGGTAGAAGAGATGGCAGAAAAAGTTCAGTTGATTCAGAAACACATGAGAATAGCTCAGAGCAGGCAGAAGAGTTATGCGGATAACCGGAGGAAGGATCTATCTTTCGAGGTAGGTGATCATGTTTTTCTCAAGGTTTCTCCGTGGAAAAGTGTGATGAGATTTGGTAAGAAAGGAAAGTTGAGTCCAAGGTTTATTGGACCATATGAAATTCTGGAGAGAGTTGGATCAGTTGCATACCGGGTGGTTTTACCTCCGAGTTTATCTCAGGTACACAATGTTTTTCATGTTTCAATGTTGAGAAAGTATATGCCAGATCCATCTCATGTTTTGAGTCTAGAGGTAGTTCAAGTGGAAGAGAACCTATCTTATGAGGAACAACCAGTCCAGATTCTTGACTACAGGGAGCAGGTGTTACGGAATAAGGTGATTCACCAGGTAAAGGTTTTGTGGAAAAACCACATGATTGAAGTGGCAACATGGGAATCCGAAAATGCAATGAGGGATAAGTACCCCCATTTATTCGATAAGTAAATAAATTGTGGGGACGCAATTTTCTAAAGGGGAATAGGATGTAACATCCCTTTTAAGTAATGAATAATAGATATTTTTATCTATGTCTATTAATGATTAAGATAGTGTTTTGGAGGCTTAAAATGAAAATAAATCCAATCTTAAGCATGTAATACACTAATATTCTTAAAAGATTGTTTTACTACCTTATGATAGAAAACCCTTTTTAAATCTATATTTGACAATTTTATAAACTATGTTTGTCAAAATAAACTTATTCTTTATGATTGGGACATCAAAATTTACTTTGTGTGAATTTTTGGTATTTTTCTGACAATGTTCATTTTTTTAATGAATAGTGAAAAATACTGCATTTTACATTAAAACAGCTTTTTTAATCTAATTTATTTATATGATTATATTATCTTTTGAATTGGTATTAATGTGTAATATGAATATATTTTTACCATTTAATCCAATGGTGGTCATTGGAATCAATTTCACTTTGAAATTGGACTTAAACTGGTGTCAATCTTTTGATACTTATGGTTTCATAAAAACACGCTATTTGCTCTGACAGCAGAAATTAATTATTAAATTAATTAATGTGAATTAAATGTTTGAATTTTGTTAAATAGACTTAATTTTTGAATTTGTAATATCAAATATAGCTTAGGGTGAATTTTTGGTAATTTTCTGAAAAACTTCAATTTTTGATGAATAGTAAAACCACTAAGTGGTACTTATAAAGACTGATTTTCCGTTTAAATGAAATTTTTCATCATTGTGTTTTTAATTTCAAAAATCCATCATACATGGTTTTCATTAAGAAGTAAAATGTGGTTCAATGAGATTATAATAATTTTTTGCTGAATAGTAACTTATTAAGTTTTTAATCGCGATTAGTGGAAATTAGTGTAGTTTAAGGTAAAAATAATGTTTTAATAATATGAAATGAACTTGACACATGTCCTAACCTCATTGGATGTGTGATGGAAGACCAAGACAAGCCATGGTTCAACTTGGGGACCCCATGGAGACATTTTGGTTGGGAAATGACATAAATAACGTTTTATTTAATGTAAAAGTAAAAGTGACACAAACATAATATGTTTTACAAAACGAATTTTTAAATGGGTGTATAAAGATCAGATTTTTGATTATAAATAGTAATTGGAAATATAAAGGGATTTCTTACATCATAGTATTTTTTTTATAATTTTTAGTCATTATATAAATAAAATTATTTATGACTTAATAATGATGCAGCGATGACATCATTATTTGACGATTTAAATAAAATGGAAAGATAATGTAAATTCTTTGAACTACACATGTCCAAATCCAATTGGATGAGTGGATTTCGAACCCTTATCACCTTATCCACGAATTTTATAAATGTGGTACCTTTTAAAACCGAAACACATTTTCAAATAAAGTAATATTTCTTTACTTTCCAAAAGTGCCCCTCCTCTCCTCTTATAAAAGGCCCCCACCTCTACCTCATTTCACACACTCCTCAAGCCTTTGGCTCGGCCAACCCCTGCCCATTTACTCTCTCCACATCTCTCGCCTCATCCTAGAAGATTCCCTTTGGGCAGAATCCTTTCAAAGGAATCCTTTAGGCTCAAATCAAAAGGAGATACACTTTTAAAGGTAATTCATTCTCTCTTGTTGATTTGTTTTATTTTGCTTTTCCAACCCCCTAAACTCTTTTTATTTACTTCTTTTGTAACAACACCAGTATCTTAAATATACTAGGATGTTGTTATAAGATTTATTCGAGCTACACTCTCAAACAACTACATCAAATGGTTAAAGAACATACGGTTTCCGTGGATGGTGAAATTCTGCCTCCCGAAACGATGATTGTTCAATACGCATTTAACACCTTCAAAGGTGGCCATTATGATGTCACTATTTTTATATATGATAAATATAATATGTTTATTTTTTCTTTAAGCTTCTGTATTTTTCATTTTGGGCATACCTTTATGGTTTCCATTATGGGTAAACACGATATCTTCATTTAAGGAAGTGCAGACTACCGCCCCCTCAAAGTGATGTGATTCGTTAATGCCATATGTGGGACGTGTAAAGGATGGATTTAAAGTTATTATATATGATGTTATACTAGAATTATAATATACCTATATATCATTATTATTTCTTTCCATTAAAGTATGAGATATAAATGAATGTAGCGTTCATGCGTACGTACGGCTTACCGTCCCCATGAACGGTGCATTTCATTTCTTATCCCCAAATGTAATGTACTATTAAAAGTACATGTATATAATGGATATATATAATTAATGATATATATAAATGATGAATATAATTATGGAATTAAAATATACATACCTCTCATTTAGTTTTAATTCCTTTAATATGACAAAGAAATGAAAGTAGCATTCATGCGTACGTACGGATTACCGTCTCCATGAACGGTGCATTTCATTTCTTACCTCTAAATGATTATGTAATATTATAAATACATGTATATGCTGGATATATATGATATCCAAATCAGGAATGTCTTTCTGGATATAAAGAACCTTTGACCACACGAACAACATGTAATTGCAAGAAGTCCACTTTCCACTTAAGAACCAAATATTGAGAAAACAAACATTATTAACTTAAATGGTTACATAATGTTTATAACATGGATATAAGTGATATAAAAGGAATAATGAACTTTAAAAAGGTTCTTAATCATGTAGAAATTAACTCATGTTTATTATTCAGGACGTTAAAGAATGATCGAGTGAAGTCGGACCCGAGGTAAGGGACTTCGTCTCAATCTCCTTTCATTGAGGCATATTTCGTTTTATACACAACTTTCTTTTATACGGTGTATAAACCCCTTTGACTTTTACTTTTATACAAAAGTAATCTTTTTCTACGAAGCGTTTTACTAAATGACAAAAAGGAATGTTTTTTTAACGTACGCGGTGACAACGACTTTTTCCGCCGCCGCGAGTATTATTTGGTCTTTGGCTTTCTCAACAAGACGTAATGTTTTTAGAATAAAATAAATACCATATACTCTTTTTTGTATTTTGGTATTGAAAATGGTTTTGAAAAAGGATTCTATTATGTCAATATATTTATGATATATTGTGATTCAAATGTGGAAATGTTATCATTCCTTTATATTGGTTTTATGTTTTATGATTTTATACTGGTACTTGGACATTTTAACGGGTGGTTACGTTATAAACCATATGACGGGTGGTGCCGTGAATACCAGGACGGGTGGTTACGTTATAACCTCCAATGCATTGGGTATGGAAGTCGGACGTATGCCTATTCCATTAAGTATGTATGGAAATTGGTCGTATGCCTATTCTATTAAGTGATATGTGTGGAAGTCGGCCGTATGGCTATTCCATTAAGTATGTATGGAAATTGGCCATATGGCTATTACATTAAGTGATATGTGTGGAAGTCGACCGTATGGTTATTCCACTTAAGTATGTTTATGTCCCAAGTTACCTTTATATATGTTATGTGTTCTTTATGTGGGTTTTATGGTAATACATTGGTTACAAAAAGGTAAGTAATGATACTTTATTCAGTGAAGAGTTTTTACTAATTCATGAAGGTGAAGGTATTACTTTGATAGAGTATACATGGTTTACTTGATTTTGAAAAACTAACAGTTTTCATTCTTTGTGTATCCCTTACTGAGCTTTTTATACTCACCCCAAGTTTTCTTTGAAATGTTTTTCACAGGACTTAATGTGGAATAAGGTCAAGGATGGGATCAAGGGAATGTCATTCTATATAAAACATGGAAGTAGACACGTTTTTTAAGAGTTTTTTTTATTATGGAAACTTAGTATAAGTGACTACTTTGTAATCTTTTGAGATGTAATAGTTATGTTCTAATTCTCTAGAACTCTAAACCTGAAAAGATCCTCAACGTGAATTATTCATTTAATTCAATATTAAGTAAGGTTTAAGGCCGAGGCCTTATAGTCATAAAGGCCATATTTCATGAGATCACAACATAAGCCATGAAATTGTGGTAAACACACAATCATATATAATCATTTACATAATATCAAATGATCAATTCCAAGACTATCATACTGGCATAAATCCTTTATTGAACTGGATTGACTCCCATTCCATCCCTATATTACCGAACTGGGTTTAATTCCCATACTAGCTATATATTACTAAACTAAGATCATTTCCTATTCCAATTGGGTATATCTCATGAGATATAAATATTTACCAAATACATTTTATGGAGATATAGGTCTCACTAGTATAATAATGAAATCTATAAATATTTCATCTAATAGAACATAAATACATCATTATATCATAACCCATAAAATGAAATGGGTTTTATAAACATATTCTAATCATAACATAACCCATAGAAAAGAAATACTATTCTTTGCTATCATTCAGTCATAAACATAAACCAACCATTGTAATATTTAGGATAGTTTTCTTGAAAAATTTATCCATTAAAATATACGTGAAATCAATTAATGTTATTGTATATGGAAAATAACTTTGATATGTCACCTAAAAATAAATATAGGGGAAAATATCCATTCTAATTTAAATAGGTTTTTTATCATAAAATGACGAAAAATTTTAAAATCAAAAAATTGGTTAATTATTGTTAATAATATAATTTACGTTTCAAGGCATGTAGGTATAATAAAATCATAAAAATGATTTCATTTATTATAAGATAAAAAATATTTCATTTGCATTTTTTTGGAAAATTCACAACATAACATCATAGAAAATTTACCAAAGGATTCCTCTAAAACCATTCAATAAAAAGGAAAAATATCATAAAAATGTCTTTAAAAATTAAATAATAATAAAAAATAAAATTTGGAAAACTTTTTTTATGAAAAATGGACATGGAATATTAATATTCCCAATAGATACTTATGTATAAACAATCACGTATAATAATGAGATTATTGGATTAACTCTTACCATATGTCGGAATTACTTCTTACGTATTGAAAAATATTTTATAATCAATTAATAAATGCTATTAACTTTTTAGAGAACCATATTTATATTTATGATATCATCTTTTACCACATAATCACATATGTGTTAATAAAATTTCATTATTACTCTTCTTTCAGGTGTTAACTACTTCAAATTCACAAGCATGTTTTCTCATATATGTCCAAATTATTGTGAATATGATACATTTATATCATATACATAATTAAATTAAGGTATTATATATCATATTTATTAATTATAAACACATATATATATATAACTCTACACTAACATGTTTTTGAAGATAATATAAGATAATGATAAGATCTCATTAACTAATATATTTTATACATGTTTTGGTATTTTTTTTAAACCTTATTATTTTGATTAACCAATATGTAACATATTCTACATTAAATAAGGTTCCAAATGATTCAATATTAAAATTTTGTAATAATTTAATTATATGATGAAATTAAATAATTACTAAAAAATTAAAATAATATTAGACCGTAAAATATTTTTTCTGTATTTTTTAAGATATTATAGTATTTTTAAATAATTTAATAAAATGTTATTTTGATAAATTCATATTAGTGTCAAACTTTTAAGGTATTCATCATTTTGACTTTTGAAAATATAATTATAACAAATTAAATTATATAAAGTAATTTTTTATTAAAATAATATGTCCAGAAAATCTATAATATTCATTTTTATCATTAATTATTTCAAATTATATTTATTATAATATATTTAACAAGTTTTTTTGATATTTCAATTATTAGAATAATTAATACATTATCATCATGTAATTATTTATTGTAAATATTTATTTTACTAAAATATTATAATAAAATACCATAATAAAGATAAATATTCTTGATTTTGGAATAATATTTATAGTTGAATATATATTTTGTGTACAAATATATTTAAAATTTTAAATTATTTAAAACATGTATGTGACATATTTAAATATTTATTAAATTTGATTTAATAAATACCAAAATCTCTTCTAAATGACCAAAAATGTAATAAATAAATTAATATCATCAAAATGTGTTTATTAAATTAATAATATATAATTATATTCATTGATTACAAAATTGTTTCCCTATATGGACAGACAAGGGACATTGACTAAAAATTACTTTGATTATTATCAAAACAATTTTAAAGGAAATGTGAGAAACCACGATATCCTCATAAAAACCACCAAACAAACCCCACAAAAAAGCCCAGAACAAACTACATGATCTGCGTCTCCCTTAGAAATGCAACATGATGACTAGCCTTCCCCATAGTTGGATCTTTTGACAAGTTGTCCTCTAAAGAAGTTAATTGGCATGAATCCGATGGAAAACCATACCCTCACAATAATCCAAATGCAAAAGAACTGTAATAATGAAGACTTCGTTCTCTGATCCCCTTATGATGAAGATGAAATTTAAATTCTAGTTATGTGGCACCAAAAGTCACACAATAAAAAAAAGATGATACAAAATAAGGAACAATACGTACTAGCATTCCTAATAAACCAACCAACCAAAAACACCATCTTAAATAGGGCCATTAATGATTGTCTTGAGATTACGACAGTTTGATTCCCTAAAAGACATCCAGGATAACGATGAGACACTCATATATGATACCACCATCAGCAGTCTCTAAAACTCAGAATCAAGTTGGTCTCTATACTTTATATACTCCTCAATACTGCTTTTACCTTTGTTGAATCCCCTTAAAAGAATTAGGTCATATTTTTCAATCCCATTGTATTATTCCTCATTAAAGGACACTCTTATAGACCTCCCAATCATTTTAGTTTCCTTATCCTTAGTTTCATTAATTATGAAATCATACTCTGTCACTTATTAGGAAAATAAATTCAAATCAATGGATGGGTCACCCTACTTCTCTAGTCCATGATGGTTTGATGTCTTTATGGTTGTCTTTTTTCCATTCATCTTCATGCAATATTTAGTCTCTAAAAGACTGGTAAGGAGGAGTAATCATTCCTCCCCTTCCCCTTCCTGAAACTCTTATTATTGTTTGTACTTGAACCATAAAATTCTAAGTCTCTTGGTGCATGTCCATTGGGTTCATTCACACACAATGCTTCAGTGTAAACCATTTCAGCTAGATTAGATATCAAATGAAACTCTATAAGTCATTCAAGACTTTTAACCAAGTGGATTGAGGTCCAGATCAAAGAATCATATCCCCCTAATCTCTCACCTATAATAGGATCAGCAACATCCATAAAAATCCCATTATTCACTTAACACACATCACCACATACAGACCTTAACACCCCAGCGCATGAGGCAACTGCAACATCATCAACACCAGCCACCAACTTGTTTGTATCCGCTTTACTCTCCTTCCTCCAGTTCTCTACTCGTATAGCCTCATTTTATACCATCACATCACCCTTCTACACACTATGAATAGATGTAAATACAGTCAAGTTTGGCTTCATCCTATAAAACACCTCAGACACCATTAGGTTTTCCTAAGGAACTATGGCCTTCTTCCCCAAAATAGTCCCTTGGAAATCATTCACAGTCACCTCATATACATCTAAAACATTGTCGAAACATTTCTCCTCCACCGACCGCAATTCCTGAGGACCACAACACATTTCCACCAAATCTATTTCCAACTAATCCTTTCCAGCCTGTAAAAAAACTTGGATCCTTACCACAACCTCTATCTTCCAACCTAGGCAGGACGTAAGTTCCCAGCAACAAAACACCTCAATGTGGCCCGATTTCTTGGATTTCGAAAAAACAACCTTGAAAACAACCCCTACCCATCAGTGTTGAATAGACCTATCGACAATCCGTAGATTAATGGTCTAAACACTTATAGGTTGAAGAGAATTTTTTACTGTTAACATAAATCACTCATTGATTGGATTTATACTAATCCCAGATAGGGATCCAAATTTAACCTAATTGAGTCCTTGACACATCTAGTTCCACACAAACACATGGATTGACAAGGTGAAAAACCGCTTCTCTATAACTATCTGAAAATAAGAATATATCAATGATATTACAAAGCATTATAATCACAAAAAGGATTTTGGAATGGCAGGGGTATGTTAGGGAAGTATACAAAAACAACTGCATACAGTGTGTCATGTGTCATATAAAACTCAAATTACAAATTAAGAAGAATGGAAAGAAACTCATTGAAGCTACGAGGGGAACATGACAAGGAATATACGACTCCAAATCGAAAGAGATCATGATATGATGGCTGTCTAGCAGGCCCTAGTTTCCTTCTTCCGATGCAACCAAGATCTATAGATAAACGTGTTGAAGGAATCCACTGAGGGTCTCCTCTACTCAAATCAAGAATCTAGGGTGAATTTCAAAAGAGAGGAGGATTCTATGAACACTTCAGTTAAAATTTGGAGATTGGGGAGTACATTCTGGAAATCTAGAACTTTAGGTCATAGTGAACCTTTGGTAAAAGGGGGAATGAAATCGGGGTTTGAGAATGGACAGAATGGAGCCCATTCTCTCTAGTTGGACTTTGAAGAACCCACCCCCATAGGGGGGAGTAGTTCTAAGGCTTCCTTCATCACTGAAGTGACATGAGCATCATGCTATGGTTGAGAATAAGATATAAAGAACCTTAAAGGAAAATAATTTTACATTTTGTGTCATTTTTTAAGTTAAATATTATATAAGAAATTTTAATGGAAGGTGGAAATTAAATGGTTAAATTTATATAATTTGGGGTTTAGGGCCTAATTTTATTTATCAAAAAAAAATTTGTAATGTGTTAGGGTCATTTAATAGACATTATATGTTTATTTTTGACATAAATTAAAAATTTAACATTTACAGTGGTAACTATATTTACCAAGGACTCTACTAATATTGGAGAAAGGAAATTTAAACATAATTTTGACCTCATCGATCTAAATTTGGAATCCAATTTTCAACAATAAAAAGAATAAAATTTCATAAGAAAATTTAAAATAACCTATGTAAAATGGCATGATAAACTATTTTTCAAACAAATTCCCTTTTAAGTAATACATTTATTTTATAACAACTTTTTCATTAAAATCCTTTTCAAACATGATAAATGTATTATTTTATGTATAAATTAAATAATTAAAATTTTAAACCAATACAAAGCCAAAATGTAATTGTAAATATTTTAAATGAAAAATAAAACATTCAATAAAAAGTACTATTATATCTTCCACTAAAATGATTTAAAAAAATTATAAAATTATAATCTTAAGAATCTTTTTACTAGATGAATTTAAAATTTTAAATAATTTTATCGAATACATTCTCTAAAAGATATATAAATGAAAAAAATAAAAAACAAATTTAATAGGAAAATATATTTTAGTAGAATAATGTAATTTTACCAAAACATTTGATATCATTCTATAGAACATAATATATTCACATTGATTTTATATTTATTTTTGTAATTATTTATTTACATTTAATTCCAATAAACTAATGGCTAGGTTTTAATGGTCATTTTATAATAATAGTTTCTTTTGATTCATTAAAACAAATATATTTATGTAAAAAAATAAATATAAGTATTAAGAGTATTTAAGGAGAATATTTCACCAAAATATCATTTTGATACATTAAGACCACACATAAAATTAATTTATCCCTAAAATTAATTACTTTGATAAAAAATATGTGGATAATAATCAATCCTCACATACTCAAGGTGCCACACAACTACCCGAAATTGGTTGTTCTGCTATAAATTATTTACCAAGGCATTGGTATTGTATTGTTGAATATTCTATCTATGATCTAGAATCTCTATACATTGTTATTAATAAGAAATATACTTATCTAAAGGTAACAATTCTGAGTTTATTACATGTGAAGGATCATATATATACATTATCAGGAGGGATTCATAGAACATGTCATGAACATGAGAGAGATTCAGTTAAATCACAAAAAGATAATCTACTTACCCAAATAGATCCCTAATTTTAGAAAGACTGTTATTAATTGGGATTTTTATTCCATTATTTGTAAATCATCATAATCTCTTATTGGGAGATATTCAAATAAATACCATGTAACCTACTACAAACTCGTAGTCTCTTCATCGATAGATAGAATAACATTTTACCGACTCTAAGATACTCTTATGTGATGCTTAATAGATATAACATTCTATTCTATTTCCCAAAATAGATTAGGTACCAAATAATTCATTCCACAACATCATCACATCATGTTAGAGTTTTATACTTCTTACAATTGGGGAATTAATATGGATCCATCTGAATAATGGATTAAAAGTTATTGTTCTATGAAAATTCGATCAAAGGTAGGTGTTGATACCAGCCACATTTGGAAACCATAGCAATGTCCCTAAATATTTCTTATAGTGTTTTAATTATCATCTTAGACTGACCATCTGTATGAGGATGATAATAAGTTTTGAAACATTACTCTACATCCATATCCAACAAAAGACTTCCCATGAAAAATGAGGAAAACCTCAGATATCGATTTTTTAAAATCAAATGTGGAACCCCATATAATATTACCAATTCCCTAATATATTTTCATGAATGATAATGAAGATAAAATTATTCCATGATAGAAATAATGAGTGCTAACTTCTTAATGAGATCAATTGTAACCCATAAAACATTGTAAACTATAGATTCTTTGTGAGGCACACTAAAAAAGTACATGGTGATTTTATCCAATTTCCATTCTAGTATGGGAAATGGTTGTAACATCCCTAAGTCATATTGTTCCTAACCATAACTTTATGAAAACCCATGAACATAGTAAAATATTTAGAAATATCAATCCTCATTCTATCCCACAATAAATACATTTGATGTAATCTATACATCTTGGTTCATCTTGGATGAATAGAAAATGATGAACATTGATCCTCTTCCAATAGATCCTTCATTAAATTTGTTATGGGATTGATAGAAACATGGTTCCTAAACATTATTATTTCTCCACAATAATTATTGAACATATGAACAATTTTCACCTTCTTTTTTAGCGATAGAACTTCATTTTTTACCTCCATAATATTCAACAATATTGATTGTTGAACATTCCTTTGATCCAGATAAGATTTATCCTCCCATTTAAATTTCAAGATCCATCCTTTTATAATCCAATTATATTTAATCTTTTTTATAATACTCATATATATTTTAGCATGGTCCTTTTGACTGAAATCATTTTCCCCTTTCTCTCATTCCTAGGGTGGTAATGTATTTAATAGTTATATTCAATAAAAAACTCCAAACATCGCCTTTGGTGCATATTCAGTTCCATTTGAGGGAAAATATACATTAAACATTTATGGTCAGTATATATATATATATATCAAATTTCCCCATGAGGATAATGTATTCATATATTTAATGATAAGACTCCCATATATAACTCCAAATCATGATTTGGGTAATTTTTAAGAGAGATTTTGAATTTTCATGTGGAATAATCTATCACCACATAATTTTCAAGAGGACACTTCTCAACCCATTCTTGGATAAATAACTATAGATCAAAAAAACTCTCTCTTGTATAGGGTAGTGTGATCATAGGTGCAATAACTACCCATATTTCCTTCACTTTGAAATTCTATTCACATTCTTCCATCCAAAAGAGCATAACTCCTTTTTGACTCGACAAGGAGAGTGGATTACATAATGATAAAAAATCATTTAAAAAATGTTGATGATGCCCAGAAAAAAAAAAGAATTCATGGGATATCATTTAGTACTATTTATTTAATATTACATTTAATAACTGTTATCTATGATGGATCAATAGATATCCCCTCTCTTGAGATCATGTGATACAAAAAATGAATCTTTATTAATCCAAAATTCACAGATGGTATATATTTTATTAATAATAACCATTATTAGGGTCTAGAGTGAAATCCCCATGGAATATTCATGTTCTTACATTCTCATTGAATATAAAATTATATCATCAATAAATACTACCAAAAATAGATCATGATAGTCTACGAAGACTCCATTCATTTAATACATCAAAATAGTGGGGGAATTAGTAAGACCATAGACATCACAATAAATTCATAGTGTCCATACATAGTAAAGAATTCTATATTGGGTATATCGTCCTTCTTGACCAAAAATTGATGATATCATTAATGAAGACCATTCATAAAATTTATTGATATCTTCATATTTAGTCAAATAAGTCATCAATATTTCCAGAGGATATTTTTTATTGATTTTAATTTTGTTATGTTCTCAATAATCAAGGTAGAGTCTCATTGATATATCATTATTAATAAAAAACAGAACATGTTCACCCCAAGGAGATGAACTATAGAGTATGAATACCTTTTCATGTTTCTCTTGGAGTATCTTCTTTAATTATTGAAACTCAATTGGTACCATAATATAAAGAGTTAGTGAAGTAGGCATAGAACCTGATTTGAGTTCTATTGAAAACAAAACTTTATGATTCGATGGAAGGTCTTGAAATTAGATTAATGAGACATAAAACATATCCTATATAGTAGTTGTATCCTTAATGGTGTGTTTCTCCCCAATCATATGAGAGGGATAACCTTCCATTATTGGAATTAAAACCCACATTATGGATGTAGTTTTAACTATATGTTCACATTCATCCTTGTATATATGGACAATCATAGATTCAATTAGAAAATGAAATGTAACATATCTTCCATCTAAATTGATATGGTATTCATATAGTGAATGAAATTACAAGTCAGGAATCACATATAATTCAATTAAATGAAGGATCACATTATTTTTATGTTCAATTTCTCTTAAACTTCAACCCATAATGAATTACGAACTTGTGATGCCACTAATGTTCCTTTATATGTTGTGAAATCTAACACAAAATATAATTATTGAGTTAATATGAAAATAACCATAAAATATTCTATAGAAATAAATTAGTAGGTGGATCTACATTCAAATAAAACATTATTTTTTTCTATGTAATTGGTATGTGTACCTTTTCCCAATTAATTTCAATATTCCACATCACTAGATGTGTTCACATGTGATTATCCTCTTTCATTACCCTTAATTTGTTGATAACATATCTAATCATCAAAATAATAGTTCCCATTTTTTCTCGCACTAGTTACAATAATTTATAGGAGGTTCATGATGTGTAGGATTTTCCCTATTTGCATTATCACTTATATTTTTCCAATATCATCAGTGGTCAATTACTGAAGGACATTCTTTCACACACATAAAACATATATTATCTCCTTTAAGATAATTTCCCCCATGTTTCCTTCTACAATGTAAGTATAAAGGAACATTCATCTTCATTCCTCTATGTTTGAATTCCATTTTCTCTTCTTATCAAACCCATAAGATATATGGGTGGCTACAATAATCAACTCAAAAATAATAGAATAATAGAAAATTTTCTCATAGATAATGATATCCTTTATGGGTAATTCCCTTTAAAAGTCTTTGTTTTAAGACACTAAAAAATGGATCAATATTACCGTTGGGATAAATGACAATTCAAGAATCACAACATTAATGTATTTTAATAATTTCTTTATATGTACCAGGGAATTCATAATCATTTTCCATATTCTCAAGAAAATAATTCTCTATGCTATTTCAATGAATTTATTGATAGTATACGATTAAAAATATATTATTAAACCCATACCATTAAATTGAGAATATTTCATCTCATTACCTCATATTCAATGTATAATTCTACCATTGATATGATTCATCTTCCAAATGATAGATTTCATAGAAGAATTTAACATGTTCATAATATTGGAGAACAAAAAATAACTATTCATTTTACTAATCCATTGTTATGTCACTAGTAGATCAAAAGACCCATGGAAATAAGGTGGAAACTGTCTAATGAAGGACCCAATAGAAGGTTTTTCCCTCAATTTCTCATTTTTACAACCAGAATGATTCATCGAAAAAAGATTGTTTTTTGAGAATTGAAATAAGATTTTTAATTTAATATTTTATAACATTCTATTTCTTAGTAGGAAAATAATTTTATTTCCCATCACATTAAGCATTAATGAAGTTTCTTTGGGCTCTATCCAGTGACTAGAACTAAAAAGAATAGTATGGGAAATTGTAAGCATTATCTGAAAACCATATAATCAGGGGAAATTAAATATTAAATTTTGATTCATGACATCATAGGTTTGATCCTAGGTTATTTATGAATATCTCCAAATTTTGAAGTTTGTATCCTATACTAAGGCATATCCTTAGGGTTATTATTAAGGATTTATCATCATAATTTCCCATGATAAACTAAACCAAGATCTAATACTAACTAAAAATAACTATTCATTTTATATATAGATATTACATGTAAATGGGAATATATTCATTACAAAAAAAAGAAAAAACCACTCAAAAACTATATAGTTTTAATGTATTTGGAACTAGAAAATATAAAAAAATGGTTCATAAAAATCAAAAATATCCCCTTCTTATTTACTCATAATTAGAACCCCATTTAACACAACAAATTTATGCATTTATTCAAACCATAGGAAAAGAAACATAAGAAAGGGTAAAATCAGATTCATAGTATGGGTAAAAAAGGGAGATATCAATCCTTTTGTAATAATGAGATACAAGAATGAAAGAAAATAATTTTATTATTATATCCTACATTTCAAATATCATGATATCATGTGATGAGATAATTAATCGATCTCCATGAAGAACATATTTCACGAGATAAGAACAATAGAAATGGAATTTTTTCCAACACATACAAACAATAAATCTGTTTCATATTAGTAATGGATCCCTTCAAATACCATCATAGATGAGAAAGTGCTTTATGGAATTTGTATCACTCCATATTTCAGCCATGTGTTACTGAATTAGGTTTACGTTTTCTTCTATCCAAATATTATTGAACTAAGAACATTTTATATTCTAATACTATTTATATAATGAGATATAATTATTTATCCAATGAATTATTAGGAGATATAGGTCCAACCCATCACTTTATAAAACCTATACATATGTTTTACAAAAGAAAATAAATAATTCATCATATCAGAAACCACGAGATGAGATGGGTCTCACAAACATCATTCAATCATTACATAACAAATAGAAAAAGAAGCGGTTTCGTAGTTATATATATATCATAAAAATAAACCATCCATATGAATAGTTTATATAATATCACTAAAAAACCACCCCATTAAAACATATGTAACATTATAGAATGTTATATTATATGGGAAATAATTCTCACATATCACTTAAAAATAATTATTGAAGAAAATATAATTTCTTCCTTAAAAATTTTTCATTTTCTTAAAATGTAGTGCAATTTAAAAAGAAAATATTTTATTTGAAAATAACATGTATGTTTAATGAAAAGATTCAGGACAAGAAAGAATAAATAATGAAAAGATATTTTCATTTTGTATAAGTTAAAAAATCATTCAATACTTTTTATAAAAAGGTCACACTGTAACTTTTTATGAATACGACAAACATATTCTTTTTTAAAAGTACATAAAAAATTCACAGATGAATAGAAATTAATATAAGAATTATATAAGAATATTAAAAATATTATAGATTACATTTTCCTAAATCATAGACCTGGAAGATAAATATTTCCCAGCTGATACTTATATATCAAAACATCCTGTATAAAAATGTTGTTGTGGAATTAACCCATACATTATGTCAGATTACTTTATATGTATTTGGAAATATTATTTTATAGATTAAATAAAGTTATTAAATTATTATACAACTATATTCACATTTATGGAATCATATATGATCATATGGTCACCCATCTGTTAATAATATTTCATCTTTACTCTTCTTTCAGGTGTTTACTGCATTATTTTCCTATAAATGTTATATCATATAGGTCCAAGTTATTCTGAATAGGACATATAAATACAATTTATAGATTGATACAAAGGTTATTTATATCATATTTATTCATTGTATCAATTTATATAATCATTAATTAATGGTGAATATGGAAAATTAATCATATCTTGTTGTGGTGACTATATATTTTATGCACACACGGGCGATGGTATCATTAGCATAATAGTAAAAGTGTATAAAAGTGGGGGGTATATATTTTATTCCAAAATTAATAAAATGTTATAATTAAATAAATAAATATATATATATATATATTCCATAATTATACCCATCCAAGTAAATAAATTATTAAAAACATATTGCACCACGACATGGATACGGTTAGCCGTACGTAGACATGCGTGGTGCCTTAAATTTTCATAGGATGGGAAAAAGTTGGAATATGGATATACAATTATAAAAATAAAATTACAGAATATAGGTGACATTAGAGTTAATAATTTATAATGGAAATAATACAATAAGAATAAGGTTAAGAATAAATAATTTTGGAACATTCGATAAAGATGATTACCTCTTCCTTGGAAAACGTCATTTAGATATTATCTTATGCATCTAGGGTTTGTATTTTGAGAAGCCCAGAACCACTATAATGTTCGTATGGAATTTTATAATGTAAATTAGTAGGTGTGATCGAGTATGAAGACTTAATCGGATGTGATGAATTGATAGAGGATTTGAGGGATCTTTTACAAATTTTATAAAAAATTACAATTTATAACATATTAAATCTCATTCCATATACCAAAAAAATAGAAATGGATTAAATAGTGAAATATGATAAGGTTTTAATATACCCATCCAATAGGCTATAGAAAATTTATGGTGTTAATTTAAACTTTATAATCTTGATTAACCCTTAAGTAACCTCTTTAATTATATGAATGGTAATAAAATTGTCAATATTAAAAGTTTTTAATTATTTTACTTGTGTGATGTTAATTAAATAATAAAATAATAATTTATAACATTTTTGGACTATATCAATATTTTATTTTGTTTTAATTCTTTATATTTATAGATAATTTTATAAAATTATATTTTGATAGAATGTATTTAGTGTCTATTTTGAAACTATTCATTATTTGTACTATTAAAAAAACATGTTTAAAAATTAATTTTAAACAAAATATATTATTATATACCTAAGAGGTCATGTTCATCTAGAATATTCACTAATCACATGAATTATCAAAAATTATATTTATTTTCATATTTTTTATCAACATTAATTTTATTTTTTCATTAATAAGATAATTACAATATTAGAAATGTGTAATTATTTAATATACGTATTTATTTCCTCAAAATTAAAACAAATACCATAATAAATATAATTATTATTTATTTCATAATAATATTTATTGTTGAATATATATTTTGGTTATCCTTATACTAAAAATGATATACTATTTACAACAAGATTGTGACATCATTAAATATTTTATTAATATGATTTTATAAAAACCATAATCTCATTTAAGCAGAAAAAGTCAAAAAAAATTTAAATCAAGAAAAGTTGTATATTGAGTAAAATATGTCTAGTTATATTCTTATGCAACATATTTTTTTTTCTACATGTGGACACATAAGTGTTATTAAAAAATAGAACATGATATATTGGGTATTTCATTAATTTAATTATCATCTATGAAATTTTATATTGAAAATTTTCTATTAACAGACTAAATTTCAATCATTATGTGTTGACTATCATGTTTTATTAATCTTATATTTCCTTTCCACGTGTTAGTGTCATTTTATTGAATTTATATTTTTATTTTAACCAAAATTGCTGAATTGTCCCAATACCACAGTTCCAAAATATACCAAGGTCACTATTTATATACGCCAAAACTAAAAGAATAATTTTAATTAAATTTAGATATTTGGAATATAAATTTGGAATCCATATTTTGAAATTCTAAACATAGATTTTACTAAATTTTATTTAAAATAAAACTAGTAAAAATTATTGAAAAATAATTTTTCAAAAAAACATGATTTTTAAAACATTAATTGTTTTTACAATAAAGAAGTCTATAATATTATTTTCAAAAACCATAATTGAATTATTTCAAATAAAAATCCCATAATTTTATATAAGACTAATTCAAATCAAAATTTTACCTTATGAATATTTTAATAGGAAAAAATGTTTTCAATAAATATCAATATTTTTTCTATTCCATAAATGACTTCAAAAAATTATAAAAAAAAATTTAAGATGTGTATGACTTGGTTAATTTAAAAATAAAATTCATTTTTCAAATATTTTCACTATATTATCTAAAAATAAAATAAAAAATCATTTATAAAGAAAATTTATTTTTTAAGAAAAAATTTATTTTTCTAAAAATTGGGTGATTATTTATTTAAGCACTTAATATATTCATATTGAGGTATATTTGTTTAATAAAATGGTTATTAATATTTATTCCCATCAAATTAATGCATTGGTAAAAATGTTCATTATATAGTAATAGTGTATTGTGATTCATTTAAATTCATGGTTTCATACAAGGAAAACTATTGAAGAATTATGATTATTTAAAAAGAATATTTTATAAATATGTGCAGTTGTTACAGTTTCGTTTTCCATTTCATGAAACAAGCACTAAAACATAACTGATCCAAAACCATGAGATCCTTACTATTAATCAAGGGAATTATTACCACACAAGGGCTACACACAAGTGTTTTCTTTGACTTGTGAATTGAATTTACTAGGAAATACATCCTTACATTGTTCCATTTAATCAAAGGCATATGGTATCCACAAATATTATAAATATAGTAGTATTATGTTTATATGACCCTTCTTTCAGGAGGTTCTCCCACATATAATTGACATCCCGCTTCCCCACATTTGGGGATCTATGAATCACACTGAAAATGTGATTTTTTAATTTCAAAAAACCCAACAATGTCCATCCCTAGCCATGTGACTAGCATCTCTAAGAGTTTGATCATCCAAGAGGACTAATGTAAATGAATTAATCACTCATTTTTACTTATTGAGAAATTTTTCTATATATTTCATCACATTACATCATACAATGGTGTTCACCCCCAAAAAATGGCCAAATGCGGTAATCCCCACTATATAGAATACCATAATACAGTCCTTGAGAAAAACTCCAATGGTATCCCCCCATCAAATCAAAAACTATATATAGTTATCTAGGTGTATTTTCCTTTAAAATCACCATATAAAAGAAAATTTCATAATATTGATCTTGAAAATTTCCAAACAAGGAGTCCACTAAAATTGCACAGATTGTAGTGTATCACTCTCTCTATCCCCACTCGTAATAAATTAGGATATACACACCTTAAATGACCCCGAAGTTCATGTATATTGACAATGTGAATCACATTCCAATGATGGGTCAACCATATCATGACACCCATTTTAAATCCTACTTATCCCTCATTAAGGTAACATCCTTTAATTTACTTAATGTTCTAGGTCACCATTCCATATTGCATCATATTATAATCAATATATCCATGTTTATAATGGACTTCTCTCCAACATTCCATACCATCCATTATAATGTGAAACCAATTGAAACTAAACATTCCATACTCTATTTGTAGATCTCATAATTCCTAGTTCATGACATGACTCATTCACACATTGTTGATCAATTAATAAATGCAATCTAACCATTATATATAGAACATTGGCCATAAAAAGATTATATCTCCCTTAAAACACCATAACAAAATCTGGAACCTTTAAAAATCAATGATTCAATTAATGAATGTCCGCCTCAAGAAAACATTTTAGAAATGAAAGATTCAAATTCGTAACTATTGGTCCAGTAGCCCTAACACCAGAGTAGTCCTTCATATTGAATTAAGTCTTGTTACCTAATATCCTCATTGCATCCTCACAAATTGTAGGCATAAATATTCTTTGTTTCTCAAACATGAGTTCCTTCACATATCCGATCTCAACACAAGAATACAACTAGGCTCACCATCTCAAAGGAATTCATATCCTTGACCAACCACTCTAAGAGGCTTCCCCTGAAATTTTAACCCCTAAATAGTTATGTTTTCAGTCAAAACTATGTCTCTCTATGAATCCCTTTTATTTCTAGTAATCATAACGTAAAACATGGAAACCTGATTAATCCACCATTACCCAATGTCTATCACAAGGTAACTATGTACCACATATGGGCCTCTATTAAAAGTATTATAGAACCCCATTAAACTCTCTATAATGAGGTAAAAACAATGTAAGTTGGAGTGATTATTTTTTCCCCATAGTCATACATATCAATATAGGTTTAATGAAATGAATTTCTAAGCACCAACTAACTAGGCCCCAATCATTTATGAGTATCCTCTTATGGGAGTTATACTTGTAGTTTCAGAACAACAATTAAAGTGAAAAAATATTTGACATGCACCAATTATCTGCATACAAAAATAACCTCATGAGGTTCAAATTAAATTAAAACCACTCTCATACAAATTTTATTTAATTGATCAACTATGAGTCATATCTGAGTCAAATGACACACGGATGGTGCCTCTTCTTTGAAAACATAACACATGCATTACCAAAAAATTTTATATATAAGAATGACTACCACTACTAATCACTCATTTACCCAAGGAATGAAATTGATGACTAGAGTCACACATAATGTTTACTATTCTTTATCTCATATTTTTTATATTCAAACCATAATAGAATAAAGGAAATTGTGACTCATGAGAAACATGTACATTCTTGTTTAAGATAAATAACCAGAATTCTAAAACTAACCAATATATGTGGGTTTGACGATTTGAAATCAATTAATGGTTTATAATTATTCGATATACATCAATCCACTGTAATTATAAAAATTTAATTATACTTGTATATATGATTTAATAAGAACCACTAAGAATGGAAAATGAATCAAAAGATATAATCAGAACATTATTTAGTAAATAACCATAAAAAATATGAGAACACTATGAAGAAAAAAACATTTTTGAAACCATTTCATTTTCCCATAATTTCTCACATCTGTCTTAGAAAATTAGAACCATCGTTTCAACCTATATATGAAGACCCAAATTATGTTGTAACAATTATTTTAATTATCTAAATCCATGTAACAATAAGTCTATAATGAAGGGAAAAGGTTATTAATAATATAAGGGGGACTAGTTAAGTAATATAACATGATAAACTTACATGTACAACCATATGAGTGGATGTTGGCAATTTAAAATTATCACACTATTTATCATAAATATACTCCGTTGATGTTCATCACAAAACACAATAATGAAATAAATTAAACCTATGAGGGTCCCGTTACACTATCTTAGGTTCAATTATTTTGGAATCAATTCCCAAATAATTTATTAAATGATCGAGATATTTCAATTGGAATCCAATTTATTTGTAACGCATTAATAGTAAATTTAATAATAACTTTATTACAGCCTATGATGGGATATAACATAGTCATGTGATGCTAAAACACACATATTATAGTCAATTCAATAATGATTGGATTCAGTAATATGGGTCATAATTCCCATGTTATATATGTACATTATACTATAATTTTTAATTAAACCACCCTTAAAAAATCTTTAATAAATTACTTTAATTTATTTTGAATAAAATAATTCCACTAGAATTTAATGATTTCATTAATTTGAATTCATTAACTAATTAAAAACCATTTAATTTCATGAATTGATTTTCATAATGTTAAATAGAATTTCAACATCAATATATGGGCGGAAACCATGTTTAGGATGATTCATACTCATTGTTAAAAAACCATACAGCATAACAGTAACAAGGAAGCTATCACATAATCAAGGAATACATTAATTTAACCTGGATAAAAATTATGAATATATTATAGATTATAAAGATAATTAACACTAAATGATGTAATTAGGATAATCACACTAAATAATTAATTAATCATGGTATATTGGTAATAATTTTAATGAGATGAAAATCCAATATTCTTGAAATAATGTACGAACTCACCCCTTAATTTTTCATACCAATCCAAAAGGTAAATACCATAAATCAGTAACAAGTATAAAATTATTTCAATAATTCATCATTAGTTAATAATATAATCTAATGATAATATTATGGCCCAAATTTCTATCCCTGGAAATGTATGATTCCATGCTTTATGGGTTTATTCATTTCAAGACATGAGTTATATTCCATGTTCTGTGGAATTTATATTATCTTATCTACCATTCAAAAATAGTAATACCAAGGTAAAAAAAATTGGTACAAATATTTCATGTCCTGAACTATTTTACTTTATGAATAGTTACCAGATATATTTTTAATAAGGCCTCAAGCATACCTCTTTATAATCTAGAGGCTTCTAACTATTAGAAATGGTTTAATGTGAAACAATGTGGAGACTAGACCCTCTCGATTAGTAATAAATATAAAATATTTTTGAATAAATAAATGTTTGTGAAAGATAAAAATAACTAAAAAATTAATAGAATACGGAAAATATGGCCAATTATTAATAATCAAACTTTTAATGAACATGTTATGTCCAAGTGATCATGGAATCTAACATATAACAGATAACACATACAATAGGAATAATGCAAAAAGATATTTAATAAATAAAAACTTTGACACAAGTAGGAAACATAAGTACATGCTTTGTCCCCATATCCCATATTAACTCTCAGTCCAATAAAAATAATTTAAAGAAGAACAATTCACAATCATGACCTACAACTATGAGATTTTTTTGGTTACCGAATGATGATCCAAACAAGATATGATTAAAACATAAAAATACACCACCAATAGTTAATATTATAAATTTATTGTATTTATAAAAAATTAAATTGTCTAGGAATATAAAAAGTGAATCGGTGAAGTGGATATAAGTTATGTATCACGAAGGCTCATTAGTGGACACCTGACAGACCGTACTACTTTATCCATAGATGGAATGTCTCTAAACATAATAATAGATGGGTATAAAAATGTCCCAAGTCTATAATCTTAGGAATCTATGTTCATAGAAAATCATATGTTAATCATCCCAAGCATCAACCTAAGGGGACATGGATAATCATATATATCAAGTCCTAATATATGATATAAAACAACATTTCCAACTACAACCAATAAATATAGAGTAAGATTATGTATAAAAATTTATAATAAATATTTAGTAACATCTTAACCATAATTTTTTAATATATTTTTAGGGACATCATGTACATCCATTAAATTTAATGATGAGGAACTTCATTTCCAACAATTACAATTTAATGATTCTTAATTTCATTTGAAAAAATTATTAAAATTAAATGATTAATATCATTTCGAAAAATTAAATTAATGGATCAGGAGCATCATTTCCAACATCAAATTACCATTTTCATATTATTCTAGTTATTTTTGAAATCAAACACACCATTCATGTTTATTTGGTTTTACATGAAAGACAAAATGATTTTGACTATTTAATATGACACAAAAAAAAGAGTGGTTCATAATGAGGTCATAAACCTATGATCATGAAAACAGACTCGTTATAATTTTCAAATAAATATATTTATGGGGATTTAAAATTTTATTAAATTCCCTTTTTATATTAATGGGATTACTTTATATTCATACATATATAATTTATGTCTACATTCTATATTTTAATTCTAGAATTCATTTATAATTATTTAACAAATTAATGTTATAGAGATCAGACAACAAACACTTAAGGCAGTGTTGTGGTTGATTACAAGAAATGGAAATCAAATGAAATTTATTGGTTACACCAATTGTGGTGGCCCTAGTTGAGATATACATCCTCCAAACAAGTAATTGGGTCCTCAAAATATCAATTATAAGGTATTGAAGTATTATTTGAGGTATTTCACAATTTAGGATAAGCTCAAGTAATGTTTGGGGTGTGGAATAATGAAAACATATTATTATAAATTAAACTTTCAGGGAATGTCATGAAGATCACACAACTCATTCCAAGTAAGGTTCACTACTAATATATAGAGTTTTGATTTGAGCCATAGTGAGATATATAGGAAGATTATAAAGAAACTAGAAAATAAAAATATGAGATCACATGGAAATAATATCAAATACAAAATTGTAAACACTAAATATACGAAATAGACTAACCAAATATTATCCATCATGATCAATGATGTTTGATTTAGAGGTTAGATTATGAGGTTAGTTCAATGCCTAACTTGAGTTAAAAATGAGATCTTTATGCAAGGGGAAGGTTTCTATGTGAATGGCGATGAGAATGGATTATTTAGAGTTAAAGTAAGTATGGGTGAAATCACTACATTATCGATTTAAAAGGGTCTCATGGTTTCAAATCATTATTATACAAACCATGTGAAACCATTTGACCACACTATCCAATAGAACACATAAATGCATAGATAGGGGTATAGTGTTAAAAAACATGTATTTTTCATGTATGGATACATTATATGTGGCTCACCTCCATCCATAAATCGGTATGTGGTTTTATAAACTATAAAATTCTTGCAGGATTCTCATCTGAAATAATTTGATGTTTCTCATTTGATCGGGTGGCCTTAGTTAAATTTAGTGACAAATCTATGTGACACCCAAATAGGGATTCATTATTGAGGTTCACGGTTTGGACTAACCAAGAAACACAATTGCCCTTCTAAAAATAGGGCTCATAATGCCTGATTCTCTTGAAATTTATTTAGGCTTCTTAGACACCTCTTGGGCTATCAACCTCATCTAAAATAAACTATTTTATGAGTTTAAAATTCCACAATTCCATTAATAAATTTAGTATATTATTATAACCATCCATAAAATAGAAAAAATAATATTATTTTAAAAATTTTATTTCTATCCCAAAACATAGGAACATATAATTTGAATAATTAATGAGAATAAATATAAAAATAAAGAAAATTTAATTTTTGGAGTTGGTATCTATAAAATTGAAATGATCGATGTTATTTTTTTATTTCAATGTGGTTAGGAATTAATAAATAAAGGTTTATCCATTAATATAAAAAAACTTAATTGTACAGATGATACTGAGGTAATTATATTAATATTTGTTTTTTTAGTTTCAATGAAAACTATGAAGAAGAAAAAATTCGGGATTGAGTGATATTCACGTTGGGACATTGAATTATCCCTTAAAAGTATCCTTTAAAATTAAGGACATTGGATAACTTCTAATGTACAAGGAATTTATATTATATATGTGAATTAAATTAGTTATTATATCATTAGGTTTTTAAGGTAATTTAAACGGTTATTTAGACCATTCAAAGGACGGATGTAGCCCAATTATATAAGAGAAAAAATTTATCTTTTTTAAATACCCATTATTTTCAATAATCAAAGAAACTTTTTTATGATCAATGGCTCTAAAAGTGGGAAATAATGATTTTGTAGATGATTTAATGTGTGTGGAATCCTCTAATAATCATTTGAACACATGTTTAAAAGAATAAATTCTTTTGGTAATAAATTTATTATTCCTATCAATTTAGTTTTTTACATTAGAAATTATTTTTTACCTAAGTAATTTATATTTTATTAAAAAATAAATGATACCCCCTCTAAGAAAATTTGGGTGTTATAAACATAACATTATTTCCCATATAATCTAACAAAATTTCTAAATAATATAAAATTGACAATAAAGTTTTGAAAATTTATAAAATAGAAAAATACTTTTGGTGAAAAAAAGCAAATTTTTGCATTATGTTTTCAATATCTTTTTTTATTAAATACCAATTAAATAAGATTTATAATAATTTTATATAGGATTAAATATTATATTAAATTTATTTTTATAAGGTAATTAATTAATTTTATTAGATTAATAGTACCCAATGTAATTAACTAAATTCATTTAAAATTACATTTTTTCTATTATAATAGTAATTAACATTAATCATTAATGAGATAAATTTATAAAAAAATTAAATTAAGTTAATAAATAGTATTACCATATTAATTATAAATCATATATACATTTATATTGATTTAATTCAAATAATTTATGAAAATTAATTTTAATATAAGAGAATAAAAATATTTTTTATATTAAAATATTACTGATGATTCAAACATTCTAGACATGAGTTTTATAAATTCATCATAATATTTTTAAATGAATAATTTCACCCATTATATAAATCTTTATTATGAAATCATTATTAGTTATTAATTAATATTTATTTCCTGATATAATTTTAAATATTATATTATAATTAAAAATGATATTTTTTACTATTCAACAAAAAATAAATTATTTTAAATAAATACCCTAAATTAATCCTTTTATAATTTTAACAAGTTATATAAAAAACATAATTCAATTTATCAGACTCAAATTAGAAAATTTATGAATATATCTTTTAAATTAAAATATATTTAATAAAGAATCAAATGTTTTCTTTTAAAATGGCCTTAAAAAACATAATCTGTTCCCAATATTATATCAAAATAATATGTAATTTAAATAAGGCTAACATTTTATTTAATATAATTAAATATTAAATAATATTATAATATTAATTTCAAAACAATTAGTTTAATATATTTACTTTTTATTATGATAATTGGGACTAAACAATTATATTATTTAAATATCCTTTAAATGAAATAATTTTATATTGGTTAATATCAATTTAATATAATGGTTTTATTATTTATATAACTATTTTTATAATTTTCATCAAATATTTAAAGAATCATTTTATTTTCGTCTTTCATGTGGAGCATGTTATAAGATATAGAATTATTTTTTGAGAAAAAAATATATTACAAAATCTAGGGCTATGAAATTTTACACCATAAATAAATTACATCATCCAAATTATAATTATCAATTACTATTGAATATAGTTAATGAGATTGTTGATAAAATTTTCAATCAATATATAACATCCAATAATTAATATAATTTACCATCTATGGCAATATAATGATATATATATTTATTCATAATAAATTACACATATAATGGATTTTATTTATACCTTAATCAGATAATCAAGTATAACATATTTATATTACATAAAACCACATGTAAATCGTAAATGATTATATAAATTAACTCCATCCTAATCCCTATAATTTTTTATCACCACTAGTGTAACACCCTGACCCCAGTTACCCAGAGTTGGTGAATTATTACAAAACATTGGTATGATCACAAAAGATCATGTCTCGAATGACTGATTAGTTTACTATCCTTGGAATAACTAGATATATTCATAATGTTTACATAAACTCATAAATTGAAAAAAAAGCAACAACATCTTGTCTCCACACTTATATCCCCTTATACTATCCCTGAAGGTTATTCATAAAATACTTGTTCACATCCTGGAAAAAATAAAACATATAAAGGTGTGAGCTCAAATTCCTAGTATGGATAATAATATAGCAGGAACTATCATAAATAATCATAAACTTTTAAGGCAATGTATAACTAAAACAAAAGCCTTTTAAACTTGAACATCAGCATAATATTGAAAAATAAAATGAAATAATGTCATTTACTTATTCACATGGATATTCTACCAGTTGATAAATCACATGAAATATAAATAACCACTTTAATAATGATGGAATGAAAAATGTCAGACTATCATAACCACATAGTCATGGCCTTGTGCCAAGACTACAAATAAGATTTTTTCAAGGCCTTGTGCAAAGAAACTAGTTTGTCTCATTAGACCTACCGATGCATCGAGGAGCTATAGCAGGCTCCACCCGTCACTTATTAAGTCCAATGCATTCGTCATATAAACAGGTTTCAACATATTATAAACATTCGTATTAAAACTAGCATAAAAAATGTCAATCCTTTCTCTATAATCCATGAATGGTATAAAAAAAACTCATCCATAGTCAAATATATCAAAAAACCTTAAATGAAATATAGATGTTTTGTATCATAATAAATCAAATTCATATATGCTTATAATCCATCAAAGGATATTGACATAGATGAAATCAAAACTATTTGAGAGAAATATTTATTTTTTTTAAATAATTTAAAAGTCACATAATTATAAAATAAAACATTTACTTTGAAAAGATACTTATAAGCTTGTAAGAGATGTTTTAAAGATTTTATCATGGCAGAAAATAGCCGCACCCACTGTATAAGTTAAAAAAAGACATTCATACATTAATTCTGTCGAAAAGGTTAAAAAGGTCCTTGTTTAGAAAACAATGGGAAGATTACTTTATAAGCATCTTATAAAAAGTCAACAAGGGTATAAATTACTTTAACCCATAGTATATAAAATAGTAAGAATGATTTTAAATATATTTTTTAAAAACATGGATGTACATTATATGAGGTCCCAGAACATAATTACGTATAAACAACCTTAGATAATGAAGATATTATGACATAAACCATTACCTTGTACTTTTCCTTGGCCAAGGGTAGGTTAAACTTTTGTATAATGGTGAAATAATTTCTATTAAATTATACAAGAATAATTTAAATTAATATGATATCATATATGATCTTTTAACATTGTATTATTAATAATATCTTAGTATAATCCTTGTATCAGGTGTTAACTTACTCTTTTTCTTTTATATGTTTTGTTACATAAGCCATGTTTTTATGGATAGGATGTATCTTATTAATATCCAGAATGATATAAATCCCTTAAACATTATTTTTAATCATTAAATGGGAGTTATAATTTAATGGATAAGATGGGGAATGGATCTCATCGCGTTCGTGGAGACGGTAGTCCGTACATACGCACGAGCGACAATATCATTCTTTTGATATTAATAATATATATAATTGGATGGTATATCATATATACAGAATCATTATCATGTTATATTTATTATTTACAACAATTAAACATCATTATCATCCACATCCAAATAATAATATTTTGAATAACAATTACTCCACGACGTGGAGACGGTAAGTTGTACATACGCACCTTTGGTGACATGTCATTCAAAGGATGGATATAATATTGAATATGGTTGTACCATATTTATAATAACATCACAGTATATAGAATATACTGGAGTAATTATTTTAGAATTTAAATAACAAATAAAGAAGATGTTGAAGAAGAAAGAACTTGAAAGAGGGTGGTGAAAACATTACCTCTTCTTCGGGTTATTCTTTTTGATTTGATCAAAAGGGATCCGTAGGTTGGACTTATAATTAAACTAAGGCCTCTAGGTTGAAGAGAGGGAAGTTGGGAGGATATTTGGGTAGTTTTTGGCCGATCCAAATGGCTTTTATGGTATGAATTAGAGAGAAGGGTGGGTGCCCTTTTATAAGAGGGGTGAGGGGCACCTTTCGAAAAGCTAGAAATATTATATTATATTAAATTAATTTTTATTTCTAATGCATCCAAAAAGATTTATTTAGAGGATAAGGTGGTAATGGGTCTAAAACAATGCAAACTATAGGTTTTAGATAAGTTTGGGTCACTTTATTATCCTTATCTTTTAGTTTTAACTCATAGTTATTTAGTTTTGACATTTACCATGTCTCTTTTTATTTTTATATTATATAGTTAATAAACATACTATATAATTCCAAGCGACCCCCATGTGGTCAATTAATGATACAAATATAATTATACAATTCCATTGTCTGATCCTTATATTTTTAGGAATAGAATATCAATTAAAAATATAATATTATTTTAAAAACTGTTTTATGTCAATTTTGACACTATTGGTTATTTTATTTTTGATAAATTTTAAAAGCATTATTAATTCAAAAAAATAAATAAATAAAACTAGTCCTAATTTGTTATAGAAACCTAGAAAATTATTTGAATTCATAAAGATATTCAAATTACTTTTATTTTGATATTTATAATATCAATTGTTTTAATATTTCATTAATTAGGTAATTACTACATCACCATTGTGTCATAAATTAATTAATTATATAATGTCTAAAAATTTTAAATAAAATACCATTATGTAGGAAATTTTTATATTATTCTAGTAAATATTTATAATCTAATTTATCTTATCTATAACCCTATATTAAAAAATGTTTTATTAATTAAACATTGATTTTAACTCTTTTAACTTTTCTTTGAATTAAAAAATAATAATTGTCCTAATGTAATCAAAGTGGACCTAAATGATAATATTTTATTCCTATGGTTGTTTTTGGTCGATACAAACATTTCCAATAGAATTAGGATAGGTGTTAGGGTATTATTAATATCATTTTTACCATTAATTACTCTATTTACTTTTAACCGTGGTAAATAAAAGTTAAAAGTTACTATTGACCAAATATTATTTTTATCCTATTGAACAACATTTTACTCCTTGATATTAACCATGTCTCATAGATTTTTGAAATTCCACTCACAGAAGCCGTAAAATTTTATTTTATGTTAATTTTCATATTCTTCTATGATGTGGGTAAAAGACGGTGAAAAGTTCAACAAAAATTTTATATATCTAAAATTATTATAAAATGACTCCAATGAATTACATTGAATGTATACTGGTATTATATATCTATTTTCACCTAAAATTAATTTAAATAAAATAAATAATTATTTAAATAAATATTCGGTTTTAAACTATAACTTAGTGTGTTTTCACTATTTATCAAACAAATGAATGTTGTTAGAAAAATACCAAAAATGCACCCAAGGATAATTTCGATATTCCAAATCCAAAAATGGTGTCCATTTTGAAAGATAAGATTTATAAAATTACAAAAAGAGGGTATTACTATTCATAACAGCTGGGTTTCTTGATTATGGTGTGTGCTAGAACTCCAAATTGCGTACACACACGCTACTGTATTAATCAAAGAGAAGCGTACCATGGAAGTTTGGGGTGTTACAAGTAGGCCATAAAATCACTAATCATCAAATATGTACTATATTTCCAAAAAATCTGTAAGTTCACCAAAAATATCATGAACAATTTTATTATCAAATTAACATTCAATTTCAATATTACTAATATTATGTATGATATTTTCTTTAAATAAATTGAACATTTATATCATCTAAAAAACATTTCACGCAATTAAGAACTTATTAAAACTAATATTTGTCCATCAATAATCATATTTTTTTTGTTATTTTTCTCCCAAAATATTAACCTTTCTATAAATCCATTTTCAATTATTTTTTTCATGTTACATATATTTTTCGACATTTAATGAATAAAATAATAATAAAAATAAAGAGATATTTTATATAATCTTCATTCATTTTAGATATAGAAAAACAAAATTGACATATAAAACTTTCAGGTATTCCTTGAAACCATATAAATGGAAAATTTATTAATCATAAAAAATTTATATACCAAGATCTTCCGATTTATTCCATAATAATTACTTTCTATAACAAAAAAAATATGAATCATCCCATGAAACTTATTAGTATAAATTTAATCATATTTTCTAGTATTATCAAAAGAATAATAATTCATTCATTTTATACATTAACTGAAATATTTATTTTTTACTCTATTATTCATTAATTTATGCACTCCAATACAATATACAATAAATTTTTCCATTCAAATTGAGATACTCCACTGGTTGACTTTTCCCAAATTTATGACATGACATAAATATAATCTACTTTCATTTGTCATCTTCATCACCTTAATTTATATGATATTTTAAACTTGTATTATTTTAGGTGTTTGGAATGTCATCAATGATAATATTTTTAATCATAAATTATAATAGTGATTTTTGAATAATCACATGATTTATAACTTAATCTACTATATCCTTAAGATTATCATTGTGACAATATCAACATTTTTTTATCCCATTAATTTTCAATGTGGATTCTCTTATATTCAACATCTTCTAAATCAAATTTTTGTTAACGTGAGTAATGAATAATTAACATCATAAAATAATTAACATAAATTATCTTATGAGGAACTCGTCCTAGAAATTATTACACATTAAAACCGTCATTTTTTATTAGTTTAACCAAAATCCGACATATTTTATTCTAGGTTTCTTTAGGATTGGTGCTCTCAAAGTCAGTAACATAATTACATATTATAATAAATCCTTTTTCATTTCTTTATAATTTAATTACATTGATCAAATCATATCATCATATAGTATCAAACATGTTTTGTAGATAAAAATATTCATCATTCATTGTGTGACGATTTAGTTAATAACCAATTCAACTCTTTTAGGGTTCTTACCCCTTAGTACATTAATTACAGTGTGTAAATAAACTTATTTTATCTAGTTGGGGTTGTCATTTCATGGAAAAAAACCTAATATATACTTTTACAAAATTTAATGATGTTATCCTATAAAAAGAAATATCTTTAATGTGGTGTGAATAATAAATTAAAATCCAGATCAAAAGACGTTACTTCGGGGAGGTGGTATTCAGCAGGTACATAAGATTGACATCATTTTGTTAATATAATTGGATAGTAAGGAGTAAATAGTTATTCATAAATTATTATAAGACAACTTTTATTTAATAATTATATTTCATTTATTATATTGATTTTATTAGAGTAGTTTGGGAAGAGAAATATTATGATGAAAAAGTTAAGTATTAAGTAATACTCACATTAGGACATTGGCCATTTCATTGAATGTACCCATAGAAATTAAAGGAATAGGAAATATTCTACTGAATTTGGGATTCAGAACATCTAAGGGGATTATAGGAGATGAATTTATCGGAGGGGTTATTTTATATTCTTATGTTAATATGGATCATTGAATGTGTGGAAGTGATATCATTTTTTATGTGAAGATAATTATTCTTTTTTGAATACCCATAATTCAAAAATAATAGTGCGACACTATAATAGGTTCCATGGCTCCGAAAGTTGGTAATAATAGATTTTTTTCATTTTAAAAATATGAAATCCACTACTACAGATTTAATAACATTATTTAAATATGTTTATATCCTTTTAACACATTTTTTACATTATAATTTTTTTTAAATTTATTAAATAGTTTTTAAATATTTAACATATGTTATATTATAAAATATATAAGGTAAACTCCATTAAAAATATCTGTCTAATGATCCTATAATTAATCCCCATATATTCAAAATATATTTTGAATTTGTTTAAAATAACATTTAAATTAACACTTTTAAAATATACAAAACTATTTTGTAAGTGATAATATTTTTTTAATCATTATGTGTTGTCATAAATATTTTTATTATTTTTTATTTTTAGTAGAATAAATATATTTATATATAGGTTACACATAATATTTATAAATGATTTTCAAAGTTATTTTTTAATTTTATTTTGTAAAAAAACATAATGTTGATTAAATAATTGTATTCAAATAATATTTCACCACAATCATAGTAATTAACATTACTCCTATTAGCCTTATTTATATTCTAAAAAAAATAAAATTGAACATATTATATAATATAAATATTTTGATATAAAATATTAAATTCAATTTTTCTTATTTAATTTATACATGTTAGGAAAACTATTTGTTATTATAAGAGAATAAAAATGTTCTTTAGAGTAAAATATTACTTATGAATCTATAATATTATTCATTGGTTTCAAAAATTCAAAAAAAATATTTTTAATGAATATTAATCATCTGTAAATATATATATATATATATATATATATTTCTAATGCATTTTTAATATTTTGTCAAAATAATTACTCATTATAATGCTATAGAAAATAAAGTGTTAGAGCAAATGGTATTTTTTACTATTCACATAATATTAAATTATTGTGTAAAATCTAAAAAATTCATTATAAAACTAATTTAATTAGAAAAAAAACATCATATTATAAAAATAAAATTATAAATTTTATAAATATATATTTTAAATGAAAATATAGTAAATAATGGAAAACAATTTTTTTGGAAGAAAAATCATTTTGAAATTTTCTATGTTATAAATATTAATTCATAATAATTAATAGTTAAAAAATTATAAAATATGGAAATATTTTAACATTTCCTATTAAAATTATTATAAAGTAATTTACTTATTTTATTAAAAAAATTATCAGTTAATTGTGAATGAATTATAATATTACTTTTATGTATCCTCTAAATGTAAGAATATTTTTGGCTCTTACTTTTTTAATTTTTTTATTTTTCACTATTATTTATATATTAATATATATAATAATAATTTTCATGAAAGATTTCACAACTAGTTTTTGTTTTAGTGGTGTGTAGAGGAAGGTGAAAAAGTTAATATCAATTCTGAGAAAAAATATATTCCAAATGTGAGGTCGGGAAAATTAGCTTAGTTTAATAATTTCAAATAAAAACATAAGAATGGAATTTAATTCCATCATATCAGTATCCAAATTTCAAAAAATTTAAAATGTGATTATTTTTTTATCAGATGGTGGGAAGTGAACTCTAACAACATCTACAACTTCTGGGCCTACTGATATCAGAAATAAGAGTATTCCATTCTTCCAACCACGATTGTTATTTCTACTAATGGTTAGAACACCATATCTATTAACTGCATTAATATTATCCATAACAAGATACATTGGGATTTGACATAAGGAACCTAAATACTCTGACACCACATGAAATTACCAAAAACTAATAAACTATTGTAAAGGATTGATGAATCTAGAGTGGTTATTATTTACAATTTATATCAAATAAAAATAAAAACTACCTTCAAGTTATGAAATGATCTAATCATAATGTATAATATCATGAGTAAAACCCAGGCTCAAAAACATTTATTAAGAAAAATATTAAAGATATGTTATTACATGAGGAAAAATGATCTTGTACCAGTAAGTTAAAAAATAAAATGGAAAAGTGACAATGAATACATATTAATCATCTATGAATGATCGTGAGAGAGCATATGAATAGTGAAGTAGCCTCAAATGACCACATATTCACAGAAAAACACAACTATAAACCAATAGTCTACAAGAAAATGTTAGATTCATCAAATAGGCATATTTGGTCATGACCACATTCCCTTTATTTCTATAACTAGTGGATAAAACAAAATTCCCAGGTGGGGTCATCTTGTAATGTAACATCTCCCAAGTTGATGAATGGAGAAATATCCTAATATTTGAAGTTGCTTATTTAGGATGATTGTATACATCAACATAAAAAAATAAAGCCAACACTTGAGAACATAATCCCAAGATTTCACATTCTTCGAACTCATCATCAGCCTTCGTTACCAAACTACATGTTTTACGGATAATATCACAACCACTATGGTATCATATAAATCATCGACTATTAAAGTGTTCCAACAGTATTATTAAAACAATAATAAAACCTAAATGGCTCATTCTCAAGGACTTGATGACTTGTGGCCCATCTAAAAAACACTATTATAAGGTGGTTTTTAATTGAAAATATCCATAAAGAGAAGTAGAATAATCAATTTTAGTAGTATATACAATTAGACATCCCTTTATCAGCATATAATTTTAGAATTAACAATTTAATTGTAAATAGAGAAATTGAATGATTTATTAACAATTTCATTACTATATTTTGATACAACATTATTCTCCATGGTAGACGATTACTGTAGGAATCTGATCATGTGCACTTGTTTTAACAATTTCCAGTGACAACACAAGTTTTCATGATATCTATTATCGGGTACTCTACAGAATTACTATTATTTATATTGGAAAGAATAAATTTTAAATGATTAAAAAAACAATATCTTTTTCATGATATTATAGGTCCATTTCCACCAGTTAGCTTTTCATTTCTCATAGCCTCTACCACCTGATAAAACTAAACCCTATATAGAAACAAGATTTCCCAAATCAAAATTATCCTTGGATAAAAAAACCCTCTATGAGGCCTCAAAACAACCAATCCTAACAAAGACCACTCACACTGATGACATAAAAAATAAGGCCTTACCGATTTAATAGAAACTATAATAGTCTATATTGTATCTCTATAACCAAGAAGAATACACATCACCAATACACACCACAGATACATAATGGGGAGAAATGCATAAGTAATATCCCATTACCCTACATCCATGTAATGATGAATGTATCTAAGATAGAAAATAATAATACTCATAAACCATACAATAGTGTTATTTCCACAGAAGAGGAAGATAATAAAAATCTTGATTTCGATCAACCTCAAATTCCACTGTATCAGATATTCATTCTCTAATACTCAGATAATCTTCAATAGTGAACTTCATGTTATGATATCTTTTAAAAAAACCTTTTTTGATTCCCAATTGAAGGATAGAATTTCTCCTTCTGTCCTCCCTTATTCACACGAGTATAATTTTTATGTTTAATGCTAACCTCCTCATCATATCCATTTGACGCAGAGTCCTCTTCTTATGAGGAGGTGGAAGAGCCCTCATCAATATAGGTTGTAGATAAATAGGGATTTTCAATAAATACTAGATGTGGAGGAATTTTGGATTGCTCCAATGAAATGTCAGGGGATCTAGTGATAATATATCCTTCCAACATAGAATAATCGATGATTTTTCATATCTTATTAGGTTGTGTAGTGATTACACTATCAGAATTGATAATAGGTTTCATACAATTTTTGGTACTTCAATAGATATATTCATCCTCAATTTTATGGATTTGGTCTTGATTATCATTATTAGAATCACCCAAAATAGATTAATTATTTTGTGACACTACATGTGCTGTAAGAATTTCTGAAGAAATTTATAAATCAAGATCAACATTATTGACCATATTAAAAAATATAGAGAAAACATCAACTTGAGTGAACTAAAGATATGTTGGGTAGGAATCTATGAAAGATGTGGAAATCATAAGAACATCAACACTATAGTGTTATCCTTTTTCATTCGTAAGATACTTCTATCACTTAGGACAATTAGATTTCCCCTTAAATGGAAGATATTTATAATTATGTTTATTGTTTATGGGAATAACCAATTTTTATAATGATCAAACCCAGTGTAGTTTATTATTCTATTTTTTTCAACAACCTTAAGTCCATGGATTATAAATTTTTTTATTATTCAAATATATGTGGATAGGCCATGAGTTTTCAAACATACATGTTTATTAGAACATTAATGGAATTTATAAATCATCTTACTAGTTACATAATGATTAAAAAAAATTATGAAATATATCTTGACAACCTTGTTCCTAAACAATAGTTTATTATAACCCCATTGATCATTCAACAGTTATAGAATACCAATAACATTCAATGAATAATTATATTATGATTTTATCATTGAGTATCATACTTATATTTGATTCAACTGAATGATTAGACTCAAAAATATTACGGTAAAAGCATCATCAAATTAATATTATGACTTTGTTAAATATTTCATAGTTTTGTAATTCATTGTATTTTGAAAACATACATATAGATATAAGGATACTACCACATTAATTTCCACTTATGATAATTATTTTGAAAACTCCAAAAAAACTAATTAATGTGAAATGAATTAATTCTCCAAATTCTCAATACATCATTCAACAATATCATACAACTTGATCCTCTAATTATATCCCATTAGATTAAGCTATCATCCCTACACTCAAGATATTGAATATTATCTATATCATTTGGCCTATCAGTAGTGAAATACCAATTTAACAATTCTTATATTTCAATAGCCTAGTATAAACGCATTCAAAAATATTCCCATTTAATATCTCTACATTAAACTCTTCTAAATTTCCCATGTGCAATTACTCTAGATTGAAAAGAATATAGTCCCCCATCTTATGAGATGGAACTCACCATTTTGGACACCCATTATTTTAAAAATATTATTATTAATAGAAAATGACATGGTCCATTCTATTTATCTAAATATTCATTACTCATTCATTCATGACACCACATATATCTCCAAAATAGTATAAGATGTCAACTATCACATTATAAACAATCTCTCACAATAGTATGAAAAATGATCAACTCTTATTCAAGACGGTGTGGTGATGTATCCAATAGTAATTTCCAATTTTTCATTTCATCATGGATAAAAACACCATAAACTCTAACAAAAAGGAATTACATAACTTATTTAATTTCGATGAATTTCCACATATTTGATGACTTAATTCTTAAACCATATAGTTATAATCCATTTTAAAAATCATGATACTTGAATCCATGAAGATAATCATAATCATAATCTAATTCAAATCTAATATCATTAAAATTATAAAAAATCTAGAAATTTCATCATACCTTTACACAACCCCATATTTTCACTTTTGTAGCCAGTAAAATATAACTACTACCATAATGCAGTGAATATAAAACATTTATATAATAATTGTTACCTCCATATTTTTTTAAAATTTTAGATAACTATTATGTGGAAATAAATATTTCAAAATTATCTTGATGTAAGTTTTGGATATCAAATTCACAAATATAGAACATGCCTTTATCCTTTACCGAATGTAAATCACCATTACAAATGGATCATATGGAAACTATGATCATCCATTTGATATATACATTGACTAGATAACCATTATGTTTACAATAAATGACACCTATAGTGGTATAAAACAGACATATTATCAATGAAAAATAAATCATGTGTAGCATCAAAATGAAACTATTTCTTACAGTCGTAATCTAAATTTTAATTCTCAAGAAAAAATCCCAAAATGATTCATCTCATTCCAAAAAATACATAAAAAAATTCATAGATCCATTAATATTACCTTCATCATATATCATCCATCTTCAAGGATTCCTAATGATGTTTGGAATATAATTTTATCCATAAGAAACTCGATTCTAATTAAACTTCATTTACTCGTCAAGATGTAAATATATTTTATTGAGGTGAAAAAACCAAAATTAATTCCTTATATAATAATACCTCCCACGATAGAATTTTTACTAATTAAACAAAAAACATAAATATGTGTACCTAATGGGTTATGGGTTTTATCTAGTGTTAATTTCATTAAACTTATCTAGTAAGTAAGAATAGAATCTCATTGTAATTTTGTGAAGAAATATTAAATCCTTAGGGTGGAGTCCATGTGACATAAATATAATTATTCCTATGAATATTATATATAATATCACTATAGAAAATAATTTTAAACTTGTTGTAAAATCCTTATAATGACTAAATCAATCAACAATTTAGTTATTTAAAAAGGAAATTGAAAATTTTCAGTAGGCTATAATTATTTTTCCCAATTCAGACACATAGTTGGTAAGCCCAATATAGTCGGTGACTAGAAAAATAGGGATGAAATTTACTAAGAATGAAAATAATTAGTTAACCACTATAATATTTAAAATAAATAATACGTATTCTTATAATATATTAAATTAATGTAAGTTATTTGGGAAAACAAATTCATAATATAATGTATAAAATGAATTCTTGAGATATTATCAAAAGGTATACATTAAATTGTTTTAGAAATATATGATTTACTGATGATTTTATTTTGATTGCCTTACCACTATTTTATTTTCATTTAAAAGTTAATCGGTTCATATTTGAATTATTCTTCCAGTAAATCCTTTAAAGAGATGAAATGTAATATTACTATAAAACTAGTGCAATAAAAACCCAATTTGAAACCCTATTTTTGATTTTATATTATTCTCTGTGTGTTGTTATAGGGGAAAAACATACACACAAGATTGATGGAAAAATCCATGTTGTAGTATTTACCTCAATTATACTAGATTATTCCAATAGAAACTATTCCAATGCTGAGATTGTGTTACTTTTAGTTTTTTATGTGATAGAAAAATTCATGACATACGTACTAGTACTAAATTTACTATCATTTTTAACATGCATGACTTATGCACTTTATGTAAATAATAATAATCTAATTTAAAATTTTTGAGGTGGATGTTGTTTTTACAAGAGTATAATAAGGGATTAAAGATAATATAGAAACTATAAACCATGTGTCCAGCTACATGAGTCGACGACCCTACACTACTATTGATGTGATTTCAAATATGTAACCCATTAATTAATCCATGATAGGTGAGAAACTATTTTATAATATATGGTGATTTTACATCTTATAAATACATGGTAAACTATATTATCATATTGCAAATCACTTTACATTGTAATAAATAATAAATTATTGATTAAATGTTTTATGTATGTGATTTTCCATATATATAGAGAATTTGTTGAGAAAATATATATAGAATATTCCTATCAAAATGTAATGTAAAATACATGATAGGATTTGATCTTACAATATCATATTAAAGTAATCATAGATCCAATATAACATAAAAAAGGGTTTAGAATATAAATTATATTTAAAGAAAATATGTATTCTAATAAATAATATTACCAGTTTCAAAAATTCCAATTTTAAAATAATATATGAAAATTATAGGAAATACACCAAAAATCAATTAACTATTTTAAAATATTTAATGTTTGGGGAATGGACATTATTGCACCGAGTAACATGACCTTGGGGTTTGGAAATATTTTTTTGTTATTTATTTTGTTTATCAATGGTCTAAATACAAATCTTTCCAAAATGTTGTCTTATTTTTTGTTTATTCATTTGGTATAAATAAAATTAACCATAGATGGGTAATTCCAATGGATATATTTAGAGACCAAAGAGTACACTTCTAAAACAGAGTCATTAAATATTTAATTAAGAGAAATGGAGTGAACCTTATAATCTTATTTCTATACCACCATTATCCTATTGTGAGTGTTGAGATAACCAAAATAGAAGTAAATGAATTATGGATTATAATTTCACACCAATAAAATGTATTCGAGCCTAATGTTAAGAGATCACTTATAGACTTATAGAACAACATATAAGTTATACGTTGAAAGTATTCATCATAGGATAGATAATGGGATGAACTATCACAGTAGATTTCTTTCATGAATCATAATGTTTAATGGGATATGAACAAGATGAAATTAAATATTGATATAGTTGGATAATAATTGAAGCAAAAAATATTAAATATGGATGAAATTGGAAGATTGTAATTTGAAAATGATTATGTTTTAAATAGAAATGAAGGTTTAAACATGGGAAGTTGATACAATGATGTGATATTCAACTAATAGATAATGTGATTCTATATAAATATAAATTGGTGTTCATGAGTGTTATACTACATTGTATAGATTAAAGAACATAAATAGTTAAACATTTTTACATTTTTCTAAATTTGAGATAAGAGGAGATGAAAATTATTAATTCACTCTAAAATTATAGAGGGTAAATAATTACTATGAGATATTTCAATATATACCCATAAAGAATTTTTTATTCCTCCAACCATTATATATGTTACTCCTCTAGGGATTCACTCTATATAGATTATTATTTTCATAAGTCTTTGTCTATTGTTTAGGATTATATATATTATAATAAAAAAATACCATTCATGAAACTAGAGTTTTGGAGAGAAGATTTCTTCATGTTTGTATTTTTTCCTTTTTTATCTTCTCTTTGTTTCTTTTTTTGGATGTTTTTATAACATATTAATCTATATAAGATCGTATATAAGAACTGGTTATTATAAAAATTTATGAAATCATATATTCTTTTTAAAATAAGAACAATGATGATTCATTAAAAATGTTAACGGTGTATTATAGCAAGAATGTCAGGGTCCGGCATGAGCCGGGACTCAAAAATAATATATAATAAAAAAGAGGTTAGGAATACTAGGTGTTATTACATAAGTGAGTGCGAAAGATGCCCCATTGATCCGCCTCCACCATCGGAGCACAATAATCCGGGGTTGTGGAAGACCGCATCATATCAAGGTTAAGTATAGCCTTTTTGGAATGTGTATCTGCAACCTGATTAGCCTCCCAGTACACATGAGATACAACCACCTATAATTGATTGGTTTGGAAGATACAGTCAACCCACTAAGGTAGCACACACCACGACACATTTCAAATTCTAGTGTTCAGAGCATGAACAACAGTCATTGAGTGAGATTCAATCCAGAGCCATTTCCAGTGTAATTGGAAAGAATACCTTATCGCATGAATAATGGCCCATAGTTTCGCTTAAAAATGAGTGCCAAGGTCAAGGAAGTGATAAAAGCACCCCTTAACGAACCCACAAAATGTGGAGAAGATTCCTTTGCATCCATCTAGACCCGGCACACCTGATGCAACTCTATCAACATTTACTTTGAGGCACAACGTAATCGGTGGTATCCATCTGATATGTTTAAGAATACAAGGATTGCGTTGATAGCCTGAACCGTCAAGCATACTAAGAGTATGGAGGTCAGAAATGGTGTTAGACATTACACCATCTTGGATCACTAATGTCGCATACACATCCATTTAGATGGATCCCATTCCCTTCTAGACATCATCAACCACACCATCAAACAGGGCCATCTTCCTTGAGTCCCATAAGGCCGCAAAAACCGCTCCAGAATGAGTAGTAAAGAGGTTGAAAATATGATCACTGTAGTGCACCTAAAGCATCCCGAACAGTAGATAAAAAATCAGATTTCTAGAATCCACCGCTAATCCAAACAACACACCCAAATAGTTCCAGAGCTGACGGGCTTGATCACACTCCATAAACGCATGTTGTGTAGTGTCTTCCCCATCCCTACAAACAGCGCACCTGGATGCCATCTGAAATCTATCCCACTTCAAGTGTTCAGAAGTGGGGAGTCTGTATTTCCAGATCCTCCAATGTAAGATAAATCGGGCTGGCCGAATGAATGGAGCACCAAAATTCAGCAGCCAGGTTGGGGCGTGGTCATTCCCACCACATGAAATATTGTAGAATTATTTTGTGCAAAGATCCCATTCCTGCTGTGTTGCCAAATCAGTTTTTCACATTTTATAAAAACATAACTGTTAATTTGAGACAACACATAATCACCAATATTCAGCTCATGAAAAGATTGATATGAGAGAAAATCTGAGATGGATAAAGGAGAAACTTCATGTGTGACATTCATGAGTTGCAAGGGCCAATCCAACCACAAGGTGCTCCAACATCTAATATTGGAATCCCTGCAAACCATCCATTTAGAATCCTACATAATTTTTGCATATTCTTACTTACGGGAAGCCCATACCTAAGAATGAAGGTGGTATTATAACCATTAACCAGCCGCTTTGTGACCTTGCCCGACAGGAATTCAACATCAACATCATTTGATATCAACCTCCAAGTGAACTATCCAATCAGACAATCATTAAATGTATGATGATCCTTAACTCTTAATCATCCCATTTCCACTGGTTTTATGAATTTTTGAACCACTTTTTATATTTTACATTATGGAATTGGAATGAATTCATGTACTACCACAGTATATTATTTCTTATCAGGATCAAATATTTACATCAATGTATTGGTGAAATCCTTAAATGGATCAAGATATTGATTTTTGTTTTTGTAATAATTCTCTTCTCTGTTTAGATGGCTTGATTTTGAGGACCATCCAAACCCAAGATGATTACATCAGTTCATATACTATTCATTTCAATGTGTTTGGGGTTAAATCGAACCCCCTATAAAATTATCTAATAATAATATATTTCATAGAGGAATTCTTATGTATCATTATGAAGAAATCTATAGATGGAAGGGTATAACACTAATATTTCAGGATGATTTAATAGAAATAAATCTAATAGGACCAGTTTTAATTGTGGAAATTATAGGGAAAGTGAGATCCCTTCTACATCACAATAAGGAAGCTCATAGTTAATATCAACATTGTAATTATAATCAGGGGTAAAATCTATTGGTAAAAGTTAGTGATAAGGTATTCATATGTGTTTCTATATCGGATAACGTTATTAGATGTAGATTGAAGTGGAATTATATCCCTAAGTTAACTAACCCCTTCAAGATACATGATTAATGCGGAATGGTATCTTATTACTTAGCACGTCCACCAAAACACAACCAAGTTTATTATGTGTTCTATGTATATTTCATAAGAATTTATATATATAATTCTAACTTATTATGAACTTATAGGTTGTTCCACTAGAGTTAATTTAAGTAATATGAAGAAAAATGGGTTTAAATCTAGGATTTTAGTGACAATGAACTTTTTAATAAGACTACTCATCTATTAACAATTTTAGGGGAATTAAAAAATTGAAATAGCTACTTGGGAATTGAGGTTGTGTTGATATAAAGGTATACTAATTATAATATATAATTGTTATAGAATTAATTGGGATAAACTCATTTTAATGGTGTTTAATGTATCCAAATGAGATTTTATAATATATTTCTATTTAAAAAACAAATTTCCTTGATAGCTTACAATATACACAAATGCAAGTCGAAATAAAATGTAATATAATATAAAATTATAAAATAGCTGATATTTTGAAGGATTGTATAAGAATAAAAAAATATTAAAGATTATATATAATTGTTTTAGATAATATATATATATATATAAGTAATCAATTATTTAGAATGGACTTCAAATGCTTTAAAAATGCATTTTCCTTAGTAATGCGTTTTTTATATTTTATTGGAAAAATATATAATTAATTTTAAATACATTTTGAAAATATTTTTTAAAAATAAACTACAATAATTTTTGAAATAAAAATTTCATAATTTGTTTTTAAGGACATTTTTTGAATTTTTTGAAAATATTGACTTTTTAATGAATTGTGAAAATACTGGTTTCTATTAAAAACTATCCTTTAATTTATTGTATTTACAATGAATACTATTGTTTTTTAAGGATTTAAATCTATAATTACATTATTAATATTTTTAATAATCCAATTAATTCCATTGAAATCAATTTTATTTTTTATTTTGACCTACGAAATACTAAAATACGGAAATTTTTTTCTAAGAAACATATTTTCATCACATTATTTGGGATTAAATTTTAATTAAATATTTCCCATATTATTAGATTAATTAGATAAAATATATTCCATAATTTGATTCATAATATTTCATATTATATAATATTTTAAACTAATTTTTTTCTTATTTAATAGTAAAAAAAATTATAGTGGTTAAGGTTAAACAAATTTAGTAGGTGGTTGACACCAATTCATTAAGTTATGTCTTCCAATAAAAAAATTATAAAGGAAATTTTACTAATTTTTTTAAAAATTATCATATTTAATATCTAATTATCTATAAATTAATGGGGACATGTGTCGCGCAGGTGAGCAGGCTAGCCCAATACCTCATTACCCAACAACACATTTGCCCGCGTGGCAGGAGAGAGTTGGTTAAAGGTGGTGGTCTCCTGACCCTGAGGATCTGGGTTCGAGTCCTCGCAAGGCAACGTGCACAATATGCTAAAAAATCACCTTTTGGCCCTTTACCCCATTGGGAACTATCCTATGCCCAAGGGTTGGACACCTTGGGCCTCACTGGGGGCGTGCAGCGCACAGGTGATCAGGCCAACCCAATAACATGTTACCCAACACCACGTTCAAAAAATGATGGTATAGATGGAGGGAGGCATGATGCGGAGAGCGGTGAGAGCGACAAGAGTGACAAAACTTTGTCTTCAACCTAGAAATGGCGTTTTCTCATGCTCCTTGAGTAATAATGAATCCGACCATGAGTTCTTTCAATCTTGATTGGGAGTCTTCATTCAAGGATGATCAAATCTCAACTAAGGTTCTTGGATCTTCATCAAATCCTGTAGATTTCTCTATGATGAGAAAGAAAGGTATTTCTTTTGCTGAAGTACTTTCTGGTTCTTCTGATCTGAGAAAAAGAGGTGTGTCTCATTCCTATAACATTACCAGACTTGAGAATGGTGGTTTTTCTGTAGCTGTGAATCCGTAGGCATTGATACAATGTATTGATATTTTTATGTTTTCAATTCATGATCGCATTATTTATTCCAAGGGTGATAAACCGTGGTTTTACATTGATATTTAAAATAGAATATCTCATTTCGGGGGTTTTAGTAACTAGAAATTGATTCCTATTGGGAGGGGTTTTTTCATCTCATTTTTCAATCACTGGATGATTTTAATAGAGAATGGGATTTTGGAAACCTACATCTCAAACCTGGTGCTTTGAGATTATCCGAATGTGATGTTAATTTTAATCCCTTCAACCTTAAAAAAACCAATGTGTAGATCTGGATCAGACTTTATGGGTTGAATTGGATGTATCAGAATCCTAAGATCCTTAATGACCTTGCCTCATGTGTTGGCACTCCTATTAAAAAGGATCAGAAAAATTTGGAGGGGGATCTTGGTTATTTTTCTAGAATTCTGGTTGATGTTATCCTATAAAATAAAATACCGGATAATGTCACTTTGATTGATAATGGTAATATGATTTATGATAAAGTTGAATATAAACGTGTTACGTATTTTTGGGAGGTTTTCAATATTGTTGGTCATTCTGTGGTGAACTATAGGATGCTTCAAAATAATTTTAATGAGTTTCCCAAAGAGAAGGATTGGAAGGAGGTTAATCGAAAAAAATAAGAAGGTCTTTATGGAAGAGGAGGGTCCCTCAAAGGATATAACTTGTCCTTCTAGAGTTATATTTACATATAATAAATCTTGGGCAGATATATCTGAAGATGTTGAACAAGGTATGATTTATGATCTTCCTAGTCCCCTTTCTCAGACTGGTCAAGAAATTGATAATTATGGTGGATTCACATGCATAGAGGATAACATTTTGGATCAAAATATATCTTTTGAGATTTATGACTTTGTTATTTTTTCAGAAGAAGAGATTGATGATTTTTTATTGATGTAGGATTTGGAGGATAATATTTAGGCGATTGTGGTTTCTTTTCAGGATAGTGAGAATTCTGGGATTTCCCATGTCTTTATTGATCCTATTATTGAACTCGTCACTTCCCCAGTTTAGGTGGATGGAGATCCTGCTTCTCCTATTGTAGATTCTGCCATAAAGAGAGTATAACCTGTATCATTCAAGGATGATTCTACTTCTCTATACGGGGTGATTGGGGTCCCTTTTTCTTTTGGTGGTACCGCTGCACTGGTTGAGGAAATTGAGGTTCTTGTTGGTGATTTTAGAGTACAAGATACGGGTGTTCCTGATTTATCTAGTGGTCTAGTTGACATCCTCACTATTGGTGTTAAAAATGTAAAAGGAACCACCAGAAATTTTTATATAAGTGATCTTATACAAGGGGTATGTAGGCCTAATCAAAAGGCTGAAAGGCCTCCTAAGTCTGGAAAAAAGGTAAATGTGGGGGTCAAAAAAGGTGGAAATCATCCCGGTTGTAGTTTTAAATGAAGATTCTATTCTAGAATTTCTAGGGAATGGACAATCAGGATACCATGAGTTCCCTTAGGCTCTTCATTCTATAACATAGGATCCTTCTTATTGGTTTTTCCAAACCCAAAATAGTTTTTTCTCCCAATATTTTCAATTTTGCAAATATTGGTTTTCATTTTATGGAATCCAATAGACCCTCATAATATATTAAACGGTTATGGATTATTTCTCATTGTTTTCTATCTCGTATTTCCATAATAGTTAATACTGATCATCATGTCACATGCTCCTTCAATATTCAAGGGCTCCAACATTTATGCTTTTTTATTTATGCCCTTAACTATTATCAGGGTCACATGAATTTATGGATGGATATTGGTTCTTTCTACTCTTCGATCTCTGGCCTGTGGTCTATCCATGGAGATTTTAATGCCATCATGAATTATGATGATATGATTGGATCCATGACTAATGTCATTTATTCAATAGATTTCAAAGCTTGTATTGATAATAATGGGTTGATTGAAGTTAATCTTGTTGGGGCTAAGTATACATGGTACAAGAATGTTTTGGATAGATTTTTTGCAAGTAAAATTGATAGGGCTTTTGACAATGAGGACTATCTTGATTTCTGGGGTTCTATTTCTTATATGAATCTTTCCAGAATCAACTCTGATAATCATTCTATTTTGGTTGATCTTGTGTGTAAGGATCCCATACCTCCTTTGCCTTTTAGATTTAATTAATGCAGGGTTAATCATCCTTAATGTAAAACTAATGTCCAACAAGCTTGGAGTTCTTGGAATCGTAGGGTTATTGGTTTTTCTTACATCATAATTCTCAAACTCCATAATGAAAATTTGAAATTCTTGAGTAAATTTTGTTTCAGTTCTCATGATTCTGAAATTTCCCCTCTTGAGGAATCTCTTCAACAAATGCAGGTGCATAATTCTTCAAATGACTTCTCTAATGATCTTTTGGGTGTGACTCAACTGGTTTCCAAGATTAATAATTTGTTGAATATCAAAGATTCTTTGCAATGAGAAAATTTTTAGGAAAATTGGTTGAGAGATGGGAATAAAAATTCTAATTTTTTCAATTATTTGCATAGAATTAGGAATGTGTCAAGGCCTCTCAATTTGGTTAGAAATGAGAATAATGTCTTCGACAATATAAAGTATCTTTCTGATAATGTTTTTACTTTTTTTAAGGATCACTTTACCAGTCATGTCCCTCTTGCTAATCCTATGGAGAGTTTTATTCCAACTCTTGTTAATCAAGACGATAATTATAACCTTATATCAATCCATTTGGACTTTGAAATCAAGGAAGCAGCGTTTATTCTAATTTTTGACAGCTCCCCATGTCCAGATGGTTTTGGGAATTTTTTCTTTCATACATATTTGGACGTCATTCATTATGATGTGTGTAGGTTGGTTACTAATTTTTTTAAAGGTGGTTCTCGTACATAGGGCTTGAATGATTAATTCCTTTCCCTCACTCCAAAGACGGAGAATGATAATGAGATTCAATTATTCAACCAGTTTCCATGATCAATATAATTTTTAAAATTATGTGAAAAATCCTGGCTACGAGGTTTTCCTCTATTGCTAGTAAGATTGTTTCTACTAATCATTTTTTCTTTATTAAGGGTAGTTCTATTCAAGATTGTCTTATTACTTCCTTGGAATTTGTTAAACTTCTTGTAAAATCCAAAAGGGATGTTAATATTGCTCTCAATTCGGATTTCAGGAAATATTTTGATACTATAAATTGGAATTTAATTTATAAGGTTCTGCATTTGTTTCGTTTTGATGATGCTTTCATTAATTGGGTTAAAATCATTTTTTAGTCAGCTCGTATCTCTATCCATGTTAATGGTTCCCCTGAGGGATTATTTGATTATTCTAGAGGTGTCAGCCAAGGTGACCCTCTTTCGGCCATTATTTTTTTCCATTAGAGAATATTATCTTAGTATATTTCTTTTTATTACAGTTGGCAATGGGAAACTGAAGTCTATTAGTGCTGGTAGAGGTTTTGTTGCTCCCACTCACTTTTTCGTTGCTGATGATATTATTCTTTTCACTAATGTGGATAAGAGAAATATTAAAAATATTATGTGTTACCTTTTGCATTATGAAAAAGTCTATGGGATATAGATTAGTTGAAAAAAGTCTTTTTTTAATTTGGTAGGAATTTTCCTATTTCTAGGATGACGACGATTTTCAAGGATTTGGGTATTCACGAAGGTTTTTTTCAATTAACATATTTGGGTGTTCCTTTGTTTTGGAAGAGGCCTAATTCTTTTTATTTTTATGATATTATTAATAAAATCAGATGACATATTACTATATGGAAGGGTATGTCCCTTTCCCTGGAGGGTCGGGTTTTCTTTGTTAGGACTGTGATCATTTCTAAGTTTGCTTATTATTTAATGGTGTATAAGTGGACGATATCTCTCATCAAGATCATTAATGTTTCTATTAAAAATTTTATTAGGAGTGGTAATGTTTTAGAGAGGAAATTAGCTACGGTCTCTTGGATTAATTGTAGTAAACACTTTGATGGTGGGGGTCTTGGTATTAGAAAATCATGAGGTGCTTAATGATTCTTTACAGGATTAGTTCATTTCAAGTCTTGTCAATAGTAATTCTGAGTCTCTGGACTTTCTCCACAATAAATTCAGGGACAGGCTAAAAAATGGGGTTTTTAATATTTTGGATTCTTCTGTTTGGCCAACTTTTAAATCCATTTTTTCTTCCATTGACTCTCATCCTAAATGACATGTTTCGAAGAACTCATCTTTATCATTTTGGAAGGAAAATTGGACTGGCAGTCCCCTTGCTGATTCATTGGTGAATGATTATTTTATTTATGATCTGGATGCTATGAATAAAGATCAGCTTGATAATATGGGGGGTCACCTTAATCATATTGTCACTATTATCAATTGTTATTATTCCTCTAACAGAGAGGATTTTTGGGCTTGGGAACCTGCAAAAAATAGCCTGCTGACTTTTAAAAATATTTATAGCCATTCTCTATCTTGGATTATAGGTTGTAACTAGATGTGGTATCTTCATATAAACTTTATTATGCCTTATTAGACAACTTTTTTCTGGATGCTAGCTCATGGGAAGCTTCCTACTGATTGTTTCCTTAAAAAATGTGGAATCTCTCTCTCTTCATCATGTGTGTTTTGTCATCAACATAGATAATATATTGATCATTTTTTTCTTAGTCGTGTTAATGCCTCTTCAATGTGGAGGGCTGTTTTTGATATTTTCGAATTCCCTATGACTAATATGTCTTCAATTAATCATTACCTTCAAGGCTAGAATTCTATTTCGCTTTATCCTCAATTAATGTATCATTTTAGAGTCGTTTCTACTGGGATGCGTCATTCTATTTGGTTTAATTATAATAAGCTGATTCACGATAGACATACCTTCTCGGTATGTGGGGTTTTATCAGCTATTATTTCTGCTATGCGTAATGTTGATATTCCAAGGAAGCATTTTTTCTCCAGCTGGGTTAATGATATGTCTGTTTTGAACCAAATAGGTGTGAAGGGAAATTTCAGGCCTCCGCGTGGTACTTTAGAATTTCTCTGGAAGGAAACTCTTTTTGGTTGGTTAAATGTTTATTAAAATGGTCCATGTAGGGGTATTCCAGGGCTTTCTGGTTATGGTTCTATTTTCAGAAATCAAAAAAGCGGTGTCCTTGGTTGTTTTCATAGACCTTGTGGCTTTCCCTCTTCGCATGAAGCTGACATTCATGGCATTATCGTTGCTATAGATAAAGTTGTAAAGCATGGTTGGGAAAATTTACAGATTGAGAGTGATTCTTCTATTGTTGTTTCTGCCATAAGGATGGGTCTTCCTCACTTGTCCTAGAATTTGACTAATTGTTGGATTAATTTTTTGGACACACTATTTTCCTTGAATAATATTATCACTCACATTTATAGGGAATCCAATTCTGTTGCTGATGGCTGGGAAAATAAAGGTCTGAATGGAGTTGATTTGGTTTGGAATGACCATGTTTCTGATGATCTCCTTTCTTTTCATAAAAAGGACTGTGACAAGTATCCGATTTTTAGACTTTTGTAACCTATCTATTATCTATATTTGTGGCTGTTTTGTAATGATTTTTTTTCATCCTTATGTTCTACTATTTTTATTTGGGGTCTGTTTACTTAGTTTTATTCTTTTTCCTTCTTTGGAGAGGTTTGCTTTTATTTTTTCATCAGGTTGGATGTTGCAGGCCTTCTGTTTTTTCTGCGACAGTTTTCAGGATGTAGATTTTTTTTCTGGGCTTCATTCATGGAGTGTCAGAGCTTAGTGGTCAAAGAGTAAAGCTTGTCCTTCCGTCTCTTCTAAAGGGTTTGGAAGATAAATCTTAGAGAACAAGGATACACATCCTAGAGTCTAATCAGCTGGGAAATGGCTCTTCAGCAGGGCTTTTTCCCTAGTGTGGATTTTGTTCTTTTGGAGATGATTACCTCATGGGAGTAGTGAATGATCCAAAGATGTCGTTTTCTGCCTTTTTGGGGGATCTTAGGTCTCTTCGACATTGTTGTTATAGAGTTTTTTGGTGATGAATATCCCTTATTTTCTAGAGGGTGTCATAGCCTTCTGTTGCGGGCTTCCTTATGAAATTTTTTCGGCTTGCAATCTAGAGCCAACCATATTTTAATTGGAATTTCTAGTTTGATTTGGTTTTTTATTCACCTTAACAATACATTATGGTTGACTAGTGTTTCTTGTTTGTATTTTTTCCTGTACTGTTTTATTTTTTCATTAATAAAATTCTATTAATAATGATTCTAAAATAACAATATCATATCTAACTTCTTAACTTGTAAACTGTTGAAAAATGATAATATTTCTCATGTGTACCTTTGAACTACCACCTCTACGAAGCAATGTGAATCAAATTTCATTTCTTATTTACATTAATGGAAATAATGCTTGATATAATAATTATTTATGAAGTATATGAATCAATAATTATTTTTTAATGTTGAACAATTATTTATCATTCTTTTATGTCGTCCGTCAAAATGTGAAAATAAAATTCATGTGTTTGTATGGCCTACCATGTTCATGAATGGTGCCACTAATTTTTCAATATCTACACAATATGATTGGATATGAATATATATATATATAAACACATATATATATAATAAAAATATATGATATTTTTATCACAATTACAAAAATTTACATGATGAAATAACTTATAATTTTTAAGGACCAAAACTACTAAATCAATATTTTCATGAAATATGAAATATTTAATTCATGAAATGATTATTTGAAAAAGAAATTATTTAAAATTAAATATTTAAATTTTATATGTGGATCTAATATAATATAATTATTATTAAAATGACTCTCGTATAATAGTAAATACATCTAAATTTATTATATAGTAGGATAAATCATGTTTCAATCATGTGATACTTTTGGTAAGTGATTTACGTTTCGAACTCATTATTTATGGAAATTATTTATAATTAAGTTTTCAATGATGAACTATTATTATATATATCTCAAGAATATTATGAGTTTTATTCTCCTTTTTTTATTTTTGTAAATTACATTTTTTTTATTTCATTTTCCACTTAATAAGATCCTAATATACTTTATTACTATTTTTTAATAGAATCGCACATTATTTTTTTAGCTAAATTTTTTTTCTTCAATATAAATTATTTATTAATATGATTAAATTATTTTATTTGAAAAAAATTTAATTTTTTTTTTGTATTTTACCCATTATAAAACATTCATTATATAATTAACATGATTATTCTTATAATTTTCTAAATGAGGAACATTTTACTTTCTAACGATAATCTAAATGAAATACTATTTGAACATACATAACATGAAAATAATTTAATACAATCAATACCACTCAATTACATGAAGAATAATTTCTAATTTTACAAGTATAATTTTATAAAAAAATCTTTAATATTTTTAAATTTTCATGAAATTAAATAACTAATTTCAAAAAATAAAAGGGTATTATACTTAATAAATATTTAAAATATCTTTTTAATGAAATTTTTATTTATAATAATATCCTTTGATGTTATGAATGATTTACTAGGGTTATAATCATACGATTCCAAAATTATTAATTCTAATGAGGATTTATTATTATTATGATTATATGTTCATGAAACCAATTTATTTTACACTACGTATGTTATGATGAAATGTCAAAATGTTTTTAAATCTATTCCCTTTCAAAGGTATATAAAAATGTATTAATGATTTAAAATATTGAGTCCCACGTATGAATGGATTATTTTTATTTTTTTGGTTGGGCCATAAGTATATATCAATATATTAAATTTTGTAAATAAGGATATCAGATGAGGAAATATGGAATGCAATGTGGAATAAACCCAATTTAGTAATAGTTATTTGTCCACTATTAAGTATTGGGACATAACATTGACTAAGGTTATAATTTAATATGTATTGAACTAAATAAGCAATGAAAATTATGATAATGAGTCCATAAAAATTAAATTATTTTCTATGCATATGTTTCTTCCAAAAATATATATCTTTTCTACCAATGTAATTTTCTCAGGGATCCTATTCATTGATTCCTTTTTTATTTATATCTTAGGAACAACCGTGATTTATTCATTGAATAAATATTATAGTCTATGATATTTTGGAATGGTTTTCAAATTTAATGATTATTTCCACATTAACTTATTCTCTTTTTTTAATTGATCATTAATATCTATATCTTAACCAATAGTGGGAATATAAGTTCACTATTATCTATGATTAATTTCTATAGGTTATGAAGAATGGAATTATGGATTGAAAATCTAAGAAGGGTTATAGTTATGATGAATATGGAAGGTGATGATTTATATCTCTTATAAAAAGCTATTTATCCATATAAGATTATAGATTCACTAAACCTATATTATTCTATCATGTATTTAAATGTACATTATTTAATATTAAACTAATAAGGTGTAATTTTTATATATATAATGAATGGGTCACTATTAGAAATGAATCCAATTCATATAATTGTATTTTGGTGGCGTCAAACACTCAATCATTTAGTTACAGATATATTGGTAGTAATGCATTGTCATTATATTGTTAAGGATACATTCGTAGTTATGTATCCTAATGATTATTCATAAGGATACATTGGAAGATACATATACAAAGAAAAATATTTAGTGTTTATAATCTCATTCAATATACCAGTTTCAATAATACCTAAAAGTGTTTTTTACATTTCACCTATTTATTATATCATATATAAAAAATCATGAATACAGATATAAAACACTTTTAGATATTCACAAAAACACATTTTTAAAACCAATAATTAATTTCACTACATATAAAATCACACATAATACATTGTCAACACTCTTCCGAAACTCTTTTAGAATGACTCTATAACACCTTTTGATTAACTATTTGAATTGAACTCAATTTGGAGTCATTAAAAATTTGGCCTTCAAATCCACTGTTTCAATGAAAAATATTAGAATATATTGATATATTAATGTATGAAAATATATTCATCTAGAAACAAACCAATTATACTAAATCTATAAAAGGTATTAACATTATCTCCGTCAAAAACATTTATCTCTACACTATTATCCACCATTCATATAATGTTATATCAAGCAATGTAATGCATTCCATTTTTCTAACACATAAAGTATTCATGGGACATGAAAAATCTCAATACCATATATCCAAGTCATATGTTTGTGATTTTCAATGTACATATTGAATTTTTTACAATAATGCACCACATTCCATTCAAAATTATTGATATGAACCTCATTTTTTCCTTATACAAAGAGAAAAGAACATCATATATACAATCCAAATACACATGTGATGAATGTCCTATCATGGATCCACTTTAGAATTAATATTAAGCCTATGTTTTTTATATATTAATATAGTGGACCTAGGTTTTACCTTGGGAGGAGAGTATTATTAGTGTGTTATTATATTATTTGGTTATTTTAATAAATGAGTTAAAAAATTGTATATTTTGTATGTATTAATAGAGTAAGTTTTTGTAATTAGTTAAAATATATTGGTCAAACAATATATTACCATGCTCACTAACCCAAGAATCGTTATCCAATTTTACTTTTCAGTCACCTTCTGATAAAAAGAAATCTTTCTGATTATCCTATCATAAATTTTTTTATATCTATAGAATGATGCATCAAAAACAATATTCCTCAACCTTACCTGGACAAGAGATTTGAGATCACCAATGACTCTCTATTTATCAAAATAATAAAAAACAAAATATGTGATTGAATTCCCAAGTGTCAGGTGCGTGTAACCAGTGAAAATTAAGGAATAATAGAAATTCTATGAAAAATAAATACCTCCATTATCTAATCAAGTAAACACATTGAGTTAAATTATCATAGGAAAATTATCATTAAATCCAAAAATTAATTCAAGGGGTAGAATAAATATTTATGTAACAACCATTAATAACGTAGTTTTATATCACTAGATAAATTTAATAGAAATAAATAAATTATTCCCAAATATGATAAATCTCTCGTGAAATAGTCATCAAATAACCATCTACAATGAATAAAGGTTATTTATAGAAGAAGTATTTAGTCATTTAATAACTCTACAATCAAATATTCATTGAATCATTCTCTCATATAAACTCTATGTGAATCTAAATTCATCTTGATCCTTCATGCTTCACCCATGATCGATCTACGTACACCTTTTGAGGTTATGTGATTCATTACTTCATAGGACAAGTATAAATTTAGTTATTATTTAAGATAAGATATTATGTTTGTACCAAATAATTTGTTGTTGGGTGGATTTTATCTTACTTCCTTTATTGACATTGGTAGAATTATTCTATTTAGTATGTCTTTATAGTCATTATTTTAGGCATGAGGCATGATGTGTATGATCAAAATGGAATATGATAACAATAAGATGGTGGGTGAATTATATGTTAAAAATCGAAACATAAAATCTTTTCTACCATCATAAATAATGATTTTTTGAAGATTCATTCTTAATAAATTATAGTGATCGTTTAGGTAAGATTATTAAAAAACTATATAAACCATTTCTTAAAAAACAATACAGAATAACTAATATGTAAAAAAAGTAAAAATGTATAATAATACAAATTACATAAGAAAAATTTACAAAAACCATTATATGAAGATAAGAACACTTTAAGATTAATTGTTATGGAAGTTATAAACAAGGATGAATGTACATATGGAATTAACCGTACAATAGTGGTATATATTCTTACACTATGAAATACCATGATACAATGATTAGACACAATAACAATTTTCATACCATTAGGAATCCCTCGATCAAAATAGGTCGACGTCATATTTCTTAATTAATAATGGAATCTACGAAACACACCTGACTAACAAAACAATTACAAAATCAACAGTTCATAAGGCTTTTTGAAAAGAAATCTTTACAATGGATTCAATAATTATAATAATCTCAATGATAAGAAAATTACCACATTAAAGTCAAATGTTATTAAAATAATAATCACTAAAACATTAGATTGATGATTGTGTAAAAGCATTATCCACCAAAAATTCATATTTACTTATAAGAACCTCTCAAATAGACATATTCTGCATATCTTGGAGGTGGTTGAAGCAACATCTTATGGATATCATATTAACAAGTAATGTTCATTGAATTTACTCTCTTTGATAGTTATAATGATATAAACCACTATAGATTAAAAATATATTAATATGTAGAATAAATTTTCATCATAATTTAGAATGTATAAAGTTTTTCATCACGTTTATGTGTTAATGGTCATCTAGAAATAATTCCTACCTTATTATAATAATTTCATTCTAGTAGATATTAAATAAAATTATCTAGACAGTATTTTTTATACAATGTATTGTATAATTTATTACCCTACTACATGTTAACATTACGTTTATTCGGGTGAGGAAAAAGTACATGTTTTTTTTTTGATAAAAAAGCTCTATATGATTTTATTCATCTAGAAAACATAAATAATGTTATGTTCATTAGGAAGTGTATTAAATTTCCATTAAATCTAATTTCTCTATAAATATATTTAGATAATGGGGAGTATAATAGATAAAAAAAGTTAAACTTCATGAGGATGTGGATTACTATTTTCAAAAACATGGATAGAAAGTTTCCAATTAATTATTTTTACTCAACATGAGATCGGTCCAAATTCAAACATCACTTGAGAATAAATGACAATCTAGGGGCCGTAATTCAGGTATATGGGTATTTAAATTGAATCGAGATGAAACTTTTTTGTATTTAGAAGTTAATTATTGATCAAATTTTCTTTTATTTGAGGGGAAGTGATAAGATCATGGTTCCATTGTCTGGTATCTTATGTCATTATTTAATAGAGTTATAAGTGTAGGGTGGTTCTCAATATTCCAAGGAGTTTTTATTTTAGCCTCTATTAGTATTAGTTATTCTATTTATAAAAATCAAAAAACTATATCATTTTAAGAATTTAAATGGATTTAATTCAATAGGGTTATTTCATCAAAAAACAATATGTGACACGACATGAAATTCAATAGACAAAACATCAGGGATACTGATGTCCATTAATCATTGATCAATCATTATATGAAATATTATCTCTCAATAAAAAACTCTATAAAGGATTTAGTTTGGATACTTCATCTAGAATTTACATTAGCAACTCATCAATCTTCTTTCAATTAATGAATCACTAATCATAGTTAGAGTTATATGAATTGGTTCAATATCTCCGACATCAATGTTATCATTATATTAGTTCTTCAGTAAAATGTGGTTACTCAAATATGAAACGAAATATTAAATAGTTTATCACTACCTGCCATCATCATAATAGCATCTTTTTTAATTTTCTATTTCAATAAAATTGGTGGGGATTCATCCTTATAGGGGATCAAGTAATGGAGTTCATGGATAAAAACATCACAAATGAATAAGATTCATAGAATATATATCATGAAAAGATATTTCATATCATGTTAGCAAAAAATAAAGGATGTCAGGATGTATTTTACTTGCTAAATTATGGCTTAAATGGGAACATCAAAAAATTATTATATTAAAAATCTGTAAATATCACAATCTATATTCAAAAATATAAAAATTATAAAATCATTAGAGTTATAATGTATCACATTAAATTCATTACTCAAATTAATGTTATATCATACTTAATTTAAATATCTACAAAACCTTAAGAATCATGATTATAACCATTTTATGAAATTAAATCTATCTTCTACAATGAAAAATTATTTCAAATTGAATTTCTAGAAATAAAAATAAATTAAAAATTGATGTTTCACTATTTAAAATTAAAATTCTAAAATATTTTCATGTTCTAGATAAAATGAATGATCATAATACAAAGCCAATAATTATGAAATTAAAATTGAAAAATTAATAAATGGATGCCTTGTTAAATAATTATAAATATATATGAAATTAATTTATTTGTATTCCTGAAATTTGTCAAGTCATCCAAAAAATTATATTATCCAGGGATTACACAATTTATGTAACACCCTATAATGATATAGGACAACATTTTATTCTAAATTGAGTATGACATGCGACACCATGTTCTTAAGGGAATATGTTATCCTAATAAATAATAATATAATTACTCTTTTAAATATTTTCTAAATAATTCAATGCATGAAACATTGAGGTAGCGGGTATTACACTCAATAAAAACCTTCTTCAATGGATTTTATTACATGCAATTTTTTTTACCGAATAGTAATATATTATGAAAATATTATCATTTCATATAACATGATATAACCTAGATGTTATGTTTGCGGTTATGAATATAAATTAATTAATTATGAAAATGTTTAGTGTATATATATGTATAATGAATTCATTGGCTACTAATTAATGACAAATGAAAATATGAACCAACTATATGTAAAAATAAAAATAATTAATTTTAAGATTACAAATGAGTTGTATCATAATAAAAAAAATATACGAGAATTAGTGAATTATTTTAATTAAATATATATTTTAAATATTCAATAAAATATTTTTCATATTTATCCACTGATTTTATTTGTATATGATAATAATAACCTTAATTTCACCCATAAAAACCTATATTTTTATAAAGGAAATTTTACTACCTTTTAATGGCCAACCCAATTTCAATATTAATTTGAAAACCTTAATCTATTTAATATTTCAAAATAAACATTATATTTTAAAAAAAACAGAAGAATTAGTTTATGGAGATGTTTTGATTTTTTTGAAACATTTCTTTTGTAGTGAATAGTTTAAAATACTGAATTTTAATTCAAAACTTCTTTTTTATATAATTTATTTTTAATGTTAAATAATAATTTTAATTGGTTTTAATGTTTCATTAGTAAATACAGTTATCAATTAAAACATTTTATTTCATTAAATTCATTTTCATATTGAAATTGATTATATAAACATAGCAATATTTCGTACATTTTTACTTAAAAATGTGCAATATCATCTAGCAAGCGTGATTAAATTTAATTCATATTATTACACTCCTATTATTGGACTTTTGAAAAAGGAATTAAATATTTATAATCATCATAATTCATATATTCATTTGATACCAAATTTTTGGTAGACCAAAAAATTAGTGAAACTGATTAATATTAATTACAATTATTATGGAAATATTAATTTTAATGAAGGACTAATCCATTATCATAGGGGGACATATGACCTACCCACTTGTCCAACACCTACTTCATGTACATAATTATTCCATTAAACTACCATTATTTATTTTGTTTTGTTTTTTATGAATTTTTAGCAAACAATGTGGGTACACCTAATGTCATTTATAAAATAATGCCTTTTTCCTCCCTTATAAAAGGATTCCATTTTTCCCCATTCCTCACACGTCTTAGACCATATATGTTCAGACATGATCTTACCATATGTCTTGTCACGACCCATCCTCGAGGCTCATGCCGTGACTAACCCAAACCCGCCTTTCGTAGGCCAGGGGTTGGTGACTAGGACCAAGGGCGTAAATCTCGATAAAATGGGAAGGCATTGCCTATATGATAGTAAAAAAACACAACAGAGTACTCATGATGTTTTACGTACAATGTAATATTGAATACAAATTATGTGTTGAAAGGTAAATGGGCCAGAATATAAACCCAACTAAAAGTACAGTACAACTGAATAACTAGTACAACTGCAGTAAAGTAAAATGGAAACCACCGAGTCATCCTCCGGGAATCCCACATGAAGGGTGGGTATAGATAGTCTCCCTAGCACCACGGGTTTGTCTGTCTGCTCCATGTACTTCTCAATAAGGGGTCTGCCTCTGGGTACCATGCAGCTCTGCAAGCCTCTACCATGATCAGTGTTGTCCATCGTCTGCATCCAACACAACGTAGTGCAGGCATTGCCCGTGTAGGGGTGAGTATAACGTTACTTAGTAGGGACCCCGAGACCCCTGAATGTCTCCCAGAATCGACGAAGGATAAACCACAATGAAAAGATTCAATCACGAAGTATCAACCATATCTACTAAGGTATATTCTCATACATATACCTAAGTCATCAATACAGTTAGACTCCAACTCTCGAGCCCAAGTACAACACAGTCTACATAGGAAAGAAGTCAATCACATTGATGACAATGATTGAAAGTCAAAACTCAACTCAAACAGGTATACATATTTAGTAAATTGATAGAGATGATCATATGTAATCATTAATTCATCTAAGGTGGAGGACCCATGTAGGATACTAGTCCAGATAAGTTGTCAGACCCATGTAAGAAACTAGTCCAGCTACTCTATCGGACCCACATAGGATACTAGAACAAAGGAAAACTATCGGATCCACATAGGATTCAAGAACAGTAAAAATAACTGTCGAACCCACGAAGTATTGTAGTATAGTAGTCGTCGTCGCCGAACCCACGAAGGATTATTGTACGGTAGTCATAAACACCGAACCCACGGAGGATTCCAGTATGGTAGTCGTTGCAGTCGCAGCCAGCTGTAGGGTTCCCGCACAAAGCACGCTTGATTCCGGGAGGTTTCGTTCCTCGATCCAAGGTGTCGATACATCAACTGTCACGACGTCTAGAGTTGATGTATTCCAAAGTTCCATCTCGTCAAAATGAACCCGAAGTGACAGACAGCGCGTCAATCGGATGCCCGGTCTAAGAGATATTTTCTTTTCAGTTCTAGGGGCCCGGTTGGAAATACGCTCATTCCAAACTTTGAAGTTACCCAAAGTCTTCTAAAACTCACTTAGAGTATCACGAAATTACTTCCACATCATAAGGGTCCTAGTTCCATAGACGGAACGTCGATTGGACACACGGTATTCAAGTTATTAACCTTTAAGTGAAATCGTGCCTGACTCGTTAATCCCAGAGGGGTGCCGGGTCGGGTCAACATGGTTTTGGAGGGTCCAACCTGACAGAGGGTCGTACCAGCCCGATGAATCGTGTGGACTGGCTCAAGGGGAGCGGCCCGGCTTGGCAGGTCATAGCGCGACCCCGCCCGGTGCAACGCGGCCCGACCTGGTAGGGTGCTGCCCAGCTAGCCGAGCGGTCTGAGGGGGGGGGGGGGGGTGTAACCCCTTGCATTCCTCAACGGGTGGCTCCAAGGGGTGCCAAAATCCCAAACCAGCCGGCCGTAGCCGACCGGCCTTCATGGTGCAAGTGGCGCGCTCAGGAGGGCCGCGGTCCGGCTACGCGGCAATTTTGATTGCTGTGGCTTCTTCATCCGGTCGGCCGACGAGCCACCGGTTCACTGCCGAAGCAACCCACAGATTGCGGGACATGGTCTTCTATAGGACGACGCCCCTTATGGCACTGCGGTCCTCCTTCGGCCCATCCGGCATTAGCCAGCCGGTTATTCGTCAGTCGAGCGGCCCGTGGTTGCAGGCCGCAGTTCCTCCACATGCGACCGGCACATAGTCATCGCCTTCTATCATCACTGCTTCCCGATTGCAAATAAATGAAGAAATGCCGGATGGTCATTGCACCCTATTTGTTCAGCCCGCGCCCTCCACGTTAGGCAGTAAATATCAGAAAATGTAAATTTTAATAATTAACAAAGAATGAGGTATAATTTATTCAGTCAATGAATATACCAAACCCCTACCTCAATAATTGACGCTGCATGTCGTCGAGCCGCGGAAGACCAGCGTCGTGGTAGATGGAGTCGCAAAGAACGACGTCACGGGGAATGGATGTCAATTCCTTGGACGTCGGAGTGCGTACATGGAGGAAGCGATGTCTCCTCACTTGTTGCAGAGAAGTGGAAGGAAGGTACACCATTGTTCTTCATGGAATCGATATTCTTCATCGAAGAGGGTGTCATTCTTCGTGGAAGGATGAAGCTCTCTTCTAATTCCAAAGGATCCACTGAAATATTTTCCAACCAAATATTAAAATGAGGCTTTTCCATATTTTAATCAAATTTCCATGCCATTTCAAACAGATTCATATCCACAAAAAATAATTAATTAATTTTTGGTTTAAAAAATAATTAATTCTCTGAGTTGTCATATTAATGACCATGTGGAAGGTGGAGAGTTTAGAAAATAAAGGGGGTTGTCAAGAATTAAACAAGGGGTTTATGGGAGATGAAGAGAGTTATGGGGAGATGATAGGTTGGGGCTCGTGTGGGCCCTACCTCACAAATATCCACACATGTGAAGTTATTTGGTTGTGGACCCCACCAATAATGTCCCCACGGGAGGAAAATACTAACTCTCAAAATAAAATTCTGTAACACACAATTTTATTTAATTTATGATTAAACCCCAAAAATTTACTTTCAACCCGCAAGAAACGCAACTGCAGTAAAGGTCCCCTTAAGCGAATACCAGCACTACGGGTTCATCAGTTTACTCTAATTTAAATTCTGATCACCGGTTCAAAATATAGAAAAACCCACACGTATGTTTACTGAACGTACCCGAACAAATCATCATAAATTGATTCAGGGCACACCGGGCCTCGGAATCTAGTGCCATCAAAAATGGCAGACTCGTAAAATTTCAAAGTATTTAAGAGAAAAAAAATCTCTTGGAAATTTATGGGTCTTTACATTACTCTCACCTCCGGGATTTACGTCACCATAAACCTACAACACACACTAAGAAAACCAATGGGGGTACTGAGCTCGCATTTGAGCCTCCCACTCCCATGTGCTCACCTGGTGGTTCCCGTGCTTCCAGCGAATGCGTACCAGAGGAATCAACCATCCATGTAGGACCTGGTCTTATCGATCCTCTATCTCCATCAGGACCTCCGTAAATGTATCCCCGTCATTGATGTCCAACTCATCGTGAACGATGATGTGGGTCGGGTCGTGCACGTATCTTCTCAGTTGTGATACGTGGAAGACACCATACACTCGGTGCAATAGAGTTGGAAGGGCCAGGCGGTAAGCCAACACGCATACTCGGCTGAGGAACTGGAATGGTCTGATGAAACACAGAGATAACTTTCCGCCCCCACCAAATCTCCTTAGACCCCATCGAGATGATACCCATAGGAAGACATGGTCACCATCCTTGAATTCCAGTGGTCTTCGCCTCCTTTCAGCATAGGACTTCTATCTGCTCCGTGCAGTCTTCATCCGCTCCTGGATAATCTGCACCTTCTCTGTCGTAGCCTAAACCATCTCTGGACCTATGAGTGTTGACTCCCCAGGGTCAGTCCAGCACAGAGGTGATCTGCAAGGTTGGTTGTACAGTGCCTCGTATGGTGCCATCCCGATGTTGGAGTGGTATCTATTGTTGTACGCAAACTCCACCAATGGTAGGTGACCCTCCCAACTACGACCAATGTCAACGAAACATGCATAGAGCATGTCCTCGAGTGTCTGTATAGTCCTCTCAGTCTAGCCATCCATGTTAGGATGGAAGGCGGTGCTCAAGATAAGTTGTGTCCAGAAAGCCTCATGTAACCCCTTCCATAGTTGGGAAGTGAAATGAGAATCATGATCGGAAACAATAGTCGATGGAACTTCATGAAGTCGTATGATCACCTGAACATAGAGGCGTCCCAATATCTCTACTGATACCTTCTCTCTAATCTGTATGAAGTGGTCCGATTCAGTGAGTCGGTCAACAATCACCCTGATAGAGTCATGCCCTCTAGATGTACGTGTTTCCCCATCATGAAATCCATGGATATCCCATCCCACTTCCACTCATGGAACTCTATGTGTTGTACCAAACCTAATGGTACCTGGTGCTTCGCCTTCACTTACTATCATGTGAGGTATCGTGAAACGAACTCTACTATAGCCTCCTTCATACTCGGCCACCAGTTTTGTCATCTGAGGTCCTGGTACATCCTTTCCACTCCTAGATGTACCGCTAGAGTCGAAGTGTGAAAATCCCTCAATACTTCCTCTTGATGTGCAATTGGTACCATGGTACGTCCCATGAAGAGGATTTCATGCACTCCTTTAGAAAATCCATCAGGCACCTGCCCTGTGGATATATGATCACGTCATGTCTCAGAGTCGACTTCTCATGCTATGCCTCTTTGACCCGTTGAAGGAGTGGAGGAGTGACTGCGAGTGACTGCAGAAAGGCTGCTCCATCTCTATCCATAAAGGCTATCTTCAACGTGGCTAGCTGCTCTTTCGCCTATCCTGGTAGCTGAATGCCCGATCTCTTGCTGAGAGCATAAGCTACAAAGTTCCCCTTCCCATGAGTATTGACTATCTCAAAGTCATTGTCCTGGAAAAACTCAAGCCATCACCACTGTCTTAGGTTCAGGTCCTTCTGCGAAAAGATATACCTGAGACTCTGGTGGTCGAGTAGACTGTAATGTGCTCTCCCATCAGATAGTGTCTCCACATTTTCAAGGATAATACCACTACTACTAACTCCAGGTCATGGGTAGCATAGTTCTGCTCGTGCTGCCCAACTGCAGTGCACCATACGCGATCAATGCTCGCTCCTCCATCAAGACACACTCAAGTCTGGTCTCTGATGCATCGCAGTATACTACGTACCCAACGCCCTCCTCCGATATCTGCAAGATGGGAACACTGTTCAATCTCTCCCTTAACTCCTGAAAGTTTTGCAGACATCTAACTGACCACACGTAGGGTTTCCCCATCTTCATCAAAGCTCAATGTGGTGCTGCAACTCTGGAGAAGTCCAGAACAAATCTCTGATAGTATCCAGTCAGACCCAGGAATCTCCACACCTCCGTGACGCTCCTGGGTGGCTCCCAAGAAATCACTTCCTCAATCTTCACTGGATCCACTCTAACTCCATCCTTTGAGATGACATGTTCCAAGAATTGAACCTCTCAAATGAAGAACTGGAACATCGAGATCTTACCATGAATCTTGTTCTCTCAGAGTGTATCAAGTACAACCCGTAAGAGGTAGTCGTGCTCCTCCTCATTAGTTGAGTAAATCATTATGTCGCTGATGAAGACTATGACAAAACGATCGAGGTAGGTCTAGAAGATAATGTTCATGAGACTCATGAACATTACTGGAGCATTGGATATGCTGAAGGGCATAACCAAGAACTCGTAGTGGCCATACCGACACGTGAAGGCTGCCTTCTACACATTCTCGTCTCAAAATCTGAGCTGGTGATAGCCTGAACTGAGGTCTATTTTCGAGAACCAACGTGATCCCTTGAGATGATCAAAAAGGTCTTCAATCCTTAGGAGTGGGTACTTGTTCTTCACGGTCACCTGATTCAGGCGACGATAGTCGACACACATTCGCAATCTCCCATCCACCTTCATGGAAAATAATATCGGAGAATCCCTGGGAGAAACACTGGGTCAGGTAAATCATTTCCCCTGTGAGTCCTCCAGTTGTACCCACAGCTCACAAAGATCGGCGGGAGGTATCCTATATGCTGAAGTAGATATCGGTGTTGTCCTAGGGTACATGTCAATGTAGAAGTCTACCTCTCTATGAGTAGGTAGTTTTGGAATGTTGTTAGGAAAAATGTCTACATACTAATCCACCAAAACAGGAAAACTCAGTCTCCCCACATAAACTGCTCCAAGGATGAGACTAGACAACTGAAGTGTGATCGACTTACCTCTCCACTGAGAAAGTCCATCTTATGCTTCAAAGGATCCCTTCTCTCTGGTGAAGGTGAACCTAATCCCATCCGTGCGGACACACCGCACCTTGTGCCTAACGCAGTCGATCTGAGCATGGACTGTAGAAAACTAGTCCATTGCCAAGATGACGTCGTAAGGCCTCGACGCCACTACTAGAATACCCCAGCTAAAGCTATTGCCTCCTAGAGTATGCTCACACTTCAGGCACCATTGCGTAATCGTCGAGTCTACTCCCATAGGAGTCTCTATCCTTAAGGATCGAGCCAACGGCTCTGTCAGAATCTCTATGCTCTGAAACAAAGGAATTGGCAATAAAAGAATGCCTCACTCATGTGTCTATATGTATAGAAAAAATAGTGTAGTAGACACAGATAATACTTTGAATCATCTCTGGTGCATCATGTTCGTAAGCCTCCACTTCCTGGAGCTGAGCCTGCCTATGCCCGCCAACTTCTTATGGTCGGGGTGGACCTCTTGGTGGTGGCGGTGGTAGAGCCTCAAAATGTCGTCCACCACCTACTGCTCGGCCAGCTCCTCTGCCTCGTCCCCATGCTCCCAACAGATCACCACGGTCGAACCTCTACCTCTGCCTCGGAGGTACCTCCATTATTTGCTGCTCATATGCACGGCGGCTCGGGCAGTGTTGAGCCATGTGACCATGCCCGCCGCATACATAGAAATGCCTACTCCTTGTATAGTTGGCTTTGTTTCGGGTGCCCCGCACAACTGAAACTATATCCTGGGGTCACTCACTTGATGACCTGGTCCAATTGGACCTCTGTGATATCTCTCTACTGCCAGCTGCAGAAGACTCTACTACGTGTCACCCTGCGGTGGGTCTCGTTGTTGGTGTCTACTCAGCGAGAAATCTCTCCACAAGAAGGGATCTCTCCAGAACTCCCGCCTGTGTCGGAATGTTGAGGGAGATCATCAAAGCCCTGATCTCGTGCCTCAGTCCCTAATCAAATGTCCAGGCCCTGAACAATGGGTCTCGTACTATGTCTGTGGAGTAGCGTTAGAGGTCAGTAAACCTCGCTGAGTACTGAGATACTATCATGTTTCCCTGCCGCAGGTGAAGTAACTCCTAAATCCTCACTACACGATTGGTGGTGAGAACAAACTCCAAGTAGAAGAGACTCTCGAAGTCTTTCCAAAGTAAATATTCCTCATAATGAACCACCAGCATCATGCTATACCATCTACCAGCTACTGCATGCAGGAGACTCATGACATGGATCACTATAAGGTCGGCCAGCGTCCCTACCAATCTGAACACTCTGACGACAGCCTCCAGCCATTCCTCGGCTTCTTGAGGGTCCTTCTCTCCGTGGATCCTGGGTGGCCTCTGTCTTTGAAACTCGTGCAACGCACTCAGGAGGCGTGCACTCTATGCTGCTGGGGATGGTAGTATTGGTTTCTGAGCGAGTAGTGGTACTGTTGGTGCCTCCGCTGTGATGGGGCCCTACAACGAGGCCTCATCGCTCGGTGGGCTTCCATGTCATACGCAACTATGAAACCTAGTTTTCTACCATCGTGGGGCCATCCTGAAAATAAATAGGTGCCCCATGGTCAAAACAGTATACCTGGTGAGCTGAAACAATGTAATCATAAAGAAAACTTTTGAAACACACATGCATTCAGTGTTTTTGTGTACTAAGTCAGAAATCAGGGGTCAGGGTCCTGGTGTATGGATACATCATCCACCACACCAATATTGGGCCCCCAATGCTGATAAACACACTCAATACTCTTAACACTAATGCTTCACAAAAAGGAATGATCAGAGTCATGAGTTCTACGATAGAACTGACTCCTCTAATACCAATTTGTCACGACCCATCCTCGGGGCCTGTGCCATGACTATCTCGAGCCCACCTTCCATAGGCCAGGGGCTGGCGACTAGCACCAATGGTGTAAATCCCAATGGAATTGGAAGGCACTGCCTTTATGATAGTAAAAAAACACAATAGTGTACAGAAGATGAAGTAAGAAAAAAGTAATATTGAATACAATGTATATGCTGAATGGTAAATGGGCCTGAATAAAAACCCAACTGAAAGTATAGTAAAACTAAAAAACTAGTAAAATTGTAGTAAAGTAAAACATCAACCACCGAGTCATCCTTCGGGAATCCCACCTAAAGGGTGGGTACAAATAGTTTCCCCAGCACCACGGGTCCGTCCGTTTGCTCCATGTATGTCTCACCAAGTGGTCCACCTCTGGGTACAATCCAGCTCTTCATGCCTTTACCACGATCAGCGTTGTCCATCGTCTGCATCCGACACAACGTAGTGTGGGAATTACCCATGTAGGGGTGAGTATAACGATACACATTATGGAACCCGAGACCCCCGAAGGTCTCACATAATCCACCAAGGATAAACCAAAAAGAAACAATACAATCACAAAGTATCAACCATATCTACTTAGCTATATGTCCATACATATACCTAAGTCATCAATCCAGTTCGGCTTCAACTCTCGATCCCAAGTACTAACTAGTCCACAAAAGAAATAAGCCAATCACATCGATGATAATGATTGAAAGTCAAGACTCAGCTCACACAGGTATACCTCTTTCATGAAGTGATAGAGATGATCAGATGTAGTCACTAATTCATCAATGTTGGTGGAACCACGTAGGATACTTGTGTAGGTAAGCTGTCGGAACCACGTAGGATACTAGACCAGCTACTCAGTCAGACCCACATAGGATACTAGTACAGAAGTCAAACTGTCAGACCCACGTAGGATAAAATAACTGTAATCATCATCGTCGAACCAACGGAGGATTCCAATATGATAGTCTTCATCACTGATCCCACGAAGCATTCCAGTACTGTAGTGGTCATCACCGAACCCACGGATGATTCCAGTAGGGTAGTCGTTGCAGTCACAGCCAGCTCTAGGGTTCTCGCACACAGCACGCTCGATTCCGGGAGAGTTATCTCCTCAAGAAAAGGGGTTCGATACATCAACTATCACGAATTCCAGAGTTTCTGTATCCCAAATTTCCATATTGCCAAAAGGAATCTGATGCGACAGACGGCGCTCAATAAGACACATAGTCTGAGAGATATTCTCTTTTCCATTCCAGGGGCCCGGTTGGAAATACGCTCATTCCAAACCATGCCATTATCCCAAGTTGTCCAAAACTCACTTAAAATATAGAAGAAGGACAGCCACGTCATGAGGTTCCCAATTCCACAGATGGAGCGTCGATCGAAGGTGCGGTCTTCATGTTATTCACCTTTAAGTGAACACGGGCCCGACCCGTTAAGCATAGTGGGCTAGTGGGTCGGGTCAACCTGGTTTTCGCTCGTCCGACCCGGCAGAGGGTCGGACCAGCCCAGTGAATAGCGTAGCATGGAGTGGCCCGACCTGACGATACGCGGCCCTGCTGGCCGAGCAGCTCGGCCTGAGGGGGCCGAGCGGTCTGAGGGGGGGCCTGGTTCCTCGAACCGGTGGCGCCAAGCGGTGCCGCCCTCCCAAACTGGCCAGATGAAGCCACCCGGACTTACTACCACAAGTGGGCTGTAGTCTGGCTCCACGTCACTTTTGGGTGTCGTGGATTCATCACCTGGCCGGCCTACGAGCCAGCCGGTTATCCCTCAAAGTGGTCCGAGGATTGAGGGTCTTGGTCTTCCACAGCACGACACCCCTTGTGGCGTCGCAGTCCTGCTTCGTCCCTGCCGGATTTAGCAGGTCGGTTCTTCATCTATCGAGCGGCCCGCGATTGCGGTCCATAATTACACCTCATGGGGTTGGTGTGAAGCCGCCTCCTTCGATCATCGCCGCTTCCTGATTGCAAATAAAACAAGAAATGTCAGAGAGTCATTGGGTCGTGTTTTGTTCGGCCCGCACCCTCCGTGTTAGGTGGTAATAATCAGCCAATGTCTATTCCAACAATTTACAAAGAATGCAGTACAATTTATTCTACTCAAAGAATATACAAAACCCCTACCTCGATAATTGACATCGCAGGTCGTCGATCCTGGAAGACGAGCATCGCGGTAGATGACGTCACAGAGAATGGCATCATAGTAGATTGTGTCGCGGAGAACGGCGTCGCGGAGAACGGAAGTCGATTCCATGGACGTCGGGGTGCATCTGAGGAGGAAGCAGAATCTACTCCCATGTTGCGGGGAAGAGGGTCGAAGGCATGTTTTCGGTCTTTATAGAATCATAGTTCTTTGTCGAAGAGGGTGTCGTTCATTGTGGAACGATGAATCTCTCTTATAGTTCCAAAGGTTCAACCGAAATATTCGCCAAGAAAATAGTAAAACGATTGTTTCCCTTATTTTAATAATCATTCCCTGCCATTTCTAACGGATTCAAATCCACCCAAAATAATTAATTAATTTGTGGTGTACATGATAATTAATTCCCTGAGTTGTCATATTAATGAACTTGTAGAAGGTGGAGAGTTTAGCATATAAAGTGGGGTTGTCAAGAATTAAAAAAAATGGATTAATGGAGTTGAAGAGAGTTATGGGGAGATGAATAGATGGGGCTCATGTGGGCCCCACCTCACAAATATCCACACATGGGAAGATATTTGGGAGTGGGACCTAACAATAACTTCCTCATGGTAGGAAATAACCAACTCTCAAAATAAAATTGTGTACTACACAATTTTATTAAACATATGATTAAAGCACAAAAATTAACTTTCATCCTGCATGAAACGAAATTGCAGTAAAGGTGCCCTAAAGCGAATACCGGTGCTTCGAGTTCATCGGTGTTCTCAGATTTCAATTCCGAGAACCGGTTCAAAAGATTGAAAAACCAGCATGAAAGTTTACTAAACGTACCTGAAATAAACTTTAAAAATTGATTCGGGGCACACTGGGCCTCAGAATCAATTACTGTTCGAAACCGAAGACTCGTGAAATTCAAGAGCATTTAAGAAAAAAAATTCCTTGAAATTTCTGAGTCATTACATGGCTTAATAATATCCCTCATCTCGGCCATTAATTCTACAATTTCGTAGAAATTTGTCAAAGGAATCCATTTGGTTCAACCCAAAACCAGTCATCCTAATAAATGGTAACAAACATCAACATGCTATTTAGTTTTATTTCTATTATACATTACCTCAAATATTATTATATAACATTTTTATGGAAAAAAACAGAATCTTTAAAATACTTAGAATTTTTTATTGTAAGGGTTTTAGCTATACTCACACAAAAACATTCATTATATGGGAAATGAACATATTTTTTGGTGTATGATGAACTATCGCCTCACAAAACGATTATTGATTATTATTTCCTATACCAACATTTATGGATATCCCTTATAATGGAAAATAATTATATACATGATATATATGATTCTTATTTCATCTTTATTCTTATTTAACTAATTTGTATGACATATTTTAATACTTTTCTTTTTGTGTAAAAATTATTACATCATTTGTGGATGTGTGTACTACCGCCACCTCAAATCGATGGGATTCATCCACACGAAACTTGTAATGTATAAATAATGGTACTAATTACACAAATGTGACATAAAAACTACATTATATTCAATAAATAATTTAATTTTTGGGAATATAAAATATATATTTTTCTTTATTACCCTTTAACACACTTTTGAATAGATAACATCATTCGTGGAAGTGTAGAATGTCCACTACTCAATATGATGTGATTCCTTTCTACATCATAATAATTAAATATGTAATCATATATGAATAAATAATATGGTATTTATGAATTATTTATTATTAAATAATGATTTAATTATATTTACATTCTTTTCATAACAATCATTGAAAAATGGGAATGTTACTCATGCATACATACAACCTACTGTCTCCATGATTGTAACATTGATTAATTTATCCTCACTATATTTAGTGATAGGTTTTAAAATTATAATGGATATATAGTTATGATAATCCTGTAATTATTATAATAATTTAGTTGTTATATAATGGCCCCTTGGACTATAGTTTTCCTACCAATGTTTATTTTGACAAATAAACCAAATTTGGTCAAAACACTCGATGTAAAAATATTTTTTAATTAGTTGTATAAAAAATAGTAATAAGTGAAATAGAAGTAGTCAAAAACATGAAAATTGTACTAATGAAACTAAAGGTATGTGATTTTGTCTAAATTTATATTCCATTGAGATTTATTTGTTGTTATGCACTCAATTTATATTATATGGTACATATACTACCATTTTAAAATTTAAGTCATAAAAATATTTATTTGCAGGATATTCAATGTTTTATTTAATTTTATTCCTTCATGGATATTCTTGTTCAAATGTTTCAAATGTGGTATCATATACTTCTGAATGTTTAAATACAAGTCCCCTCAAGAATGTTTTTAGGGAATATGTTTTCAAAATAACTTACATTTTGATTGTTAACCTTCTCTATAAATAATCAAAAAAATTTCACATATTTTCATATATATGGTGTACAAACAACCTCTTTGTCATATAATATCATTAACCCTTAATTATTTATGATATATTGAGTTTCAATTGGAAATATTTCTTATTAGGAGATTTGGTTAAATGTTTCTCGGTTTAAAAGAGAATCATAAAACAATTTATTTTCATTAGGTTATATTAAATCATCATTTTCATTAATATTATTTTATTATGTGTATAATTAATTTCAATAAATATTTATGTATTTGTACTTATATATGTGTATTTATAGTTAATAAAAATGACCTCATCATAGATTTCTTTCCTCTCCAGCATTATAATCTTTTCAGGGGTTTAATTTACCATCATATATTGATTGGAATTATTTACACATAAATTTCTATTAGAATAAATTATTTAATCATTATCAAATATTACCTTTAATTTTATTCTCCTCTTCTTATTCTTGACATTTATTAAGTAATATTAAAATTATTCATATTTTTTCGTACTAAAATTGTTTTGTAATATGTTTTTAGGAAAACATGACTTTATTTCTAAATATATTTAGAGAAACTATTTCCTTCTAAAAATTATGTTTTCTAAAAAAAATTCCATTTATATTAAATTTTTTTAAATAAATTATCACAATAATTTTCATTTAAAAATGTTTTCAACCGAATATTATTGTCGTTTTATGAACTACTACTATTTCTACCCTTTCTACTATAAAAAATTAATGTTATTTATACCTCATATGGGAAGGATTTACTCATCATCATTTCATTGATGTTTCATTTTCATATTTAAAAGGTAAATTAATAAATCATTTAATGGTGATTATAAAAGAAATGTTTTTTTCAAAATAATAGAAATTTTCTTCAATAATAATGTTAATATATATTTTTGTTTATATTATTTAATCCACACAACCATTTAGTTTTACTCCAATGGGTATATATTTTATTAATATTATCCTTATTGATCCTTTTGATGGTTTTTGATTAATTTGACTGAGGATTGTAATAAAATTAAATTAAATTATTTATTTGTTTGTACACATGACATATTAAATCTTATATGATCACTGAAAATTGAATTTCCACTAAATTAACCTTTTCATTTATCAAGGATAATACTATTGCGTAAAAATAATTCATTTATATATATAGATTATACATCAAATTTTATTTAAATATTTGTAAAAATGATGATAAATCTATATTCCTTAACTAATGTGGATATTTGATAAGTTATATTATTTATTTTGGTCATTCGATGTGTGGAATGTTTCGGACTGGTATTGATAGTAGAGCTCATACATAATACAACTCCTCAATGGATTGACATGTTCTCATGAGTCCAATAAGTTTCCTAAATTATATGTGTTTCTATCCATAGTTTTGAACCATTTAGGGAAATATCATGATGACATAGGATCTATTGTGCCATAGAATACATTAAGAAATCATTTCCCTCATATAGTATTAGTTATTATTCATCCTTGATATTCTACATCGATAATTCTATGGATACAATTCATTTTCAGTTCATTTATTAAATTTTATTGGTTGATGTTTCTTATCTTTGTATATTTGTTTTTAATTAACTAGTTATGTTTATAGCATGTTTTTTATGTACCTTGCCTTATTGGTTATTAACATACTTTTCAGCCTAATGATTTCGTAGAATATGTGTTCATTTTTTTAAACTTCTAGGTAAATTTATTCAAATTAATTCATTATTACATCCACTATAATATACACTTATAGATAATTTTAGTTATCAATTATAATTTTTTATTCCCAAATAATCCACGAATCATAATATGAGATATATTCAGGGATTTACCACATGAAATAAATCTATCCTTAAATTTGTTTTTTGAAGAAACAATAGTCTCATAAATGGTGTATTCATTCCTTATGTATGTATCTAGTTTACCAAGACTAATAAACCCCAAATCCTATGACTTTTGATACCTTATAATCATGATAATGTAATGGATAAAAACACCAACTCTGGGATTTCTGGGGTCGGTGGCTATAGTTGGTATTAAAGGACTTTTAGAAGAATATAAGGGAAATTAATTTAAGAAATAATCAATTAGATAACATAACTTTAAGGTATAATTTGAGTACATGTTTAGAATAACACTATATAATTTTTGTAAATTATAGATTATGTTGGTCTTACTATAATTACATCCCTGTCTAGATACTATAGGTGGGAATAGTTTTGGAACTGATATACCAAGGTGTCACAACTCTGAAAATTTATTAAGGGCCTTAATCAGGGTAACCAGGTACACAACAATAGACCATACTCTGCACCATTTCTAACACACCTAGGGGATATTATTATCTTAATCCACGTTTTATTTATAAACAATTATAATGAATTTTGATATATAATATGTAAACTACTTTGATCCTAGGTTTTATTATATTGAATATAAGTTCACATGAGTTATAAATTTAAGAGATGATTTGGTGGATAATCCTTATACCAAGGAAAGACCTATATGGATATAAATAGATGAAGTTTTTTAGTATAAAATCTAAATTGAAAATCATTGTTAAAAGGATTTTTTTGATTAACTTTATTTCATGGATGTCCATAATTTTTATTTTTTGAATTATATTATTATGGTTTTAGAATAGGATAACATATATTTCATGTTAAAACCAATCAAATCTATAATTGATGTGGGACTTGAACCCATGAACACAGTATGATTAATGTTTCAAAGAAAAATCTAACATATGCAATGGCTTGGATAATGTGTAATTGTTTTGAAAAATAGAATAAAATCATTAATGAAGAACTAGTCATAACAATTTTGATGATTAGGGATTAATATATCAAAAATATTAGTTTTGTAATATAGTTAAGGAAAAAAAATTAGACTGTTCACTATTATATAGGCCTCATGATCCTTTAAGATATTTTTTAGTGCTTCTGGCATAATAAATCATTATTTGTATTTATTTTTTAGGAGTAAAGGGTTGAATTATTATTTTATTGAAACAAAACCAAAAGATAGGATTATTCACATGAAATAAAAATCTATCTTAGAAGAATAATTCCATATACATTTGGTTATTAAATTAATTACCAGGAATTAAGAAAATGAATTTGAAATTAAAGTCTGTCCTAATACAAAAATTTATGTTGAACCAATGGTCTTATAAAACATCAATGATTTATGTATTAGTGGCCCTAATCATTACATTGACCTTTTACTAGTTCATGATCAATTGCTTCATTATCTCCATATAAATAATTTATATGTTACTCAACATATGTATTTTCACATGCCATTAAGGTTCTACTACTTTGAGACCTAGTTACATAGTAGTCAATATGACCTCTATACATACCAATTCCTTTTTTCTAGGGGTTGTTTTATGAACCCTTCCAATGGTGTGTGATTTCAATGTAGGATATATCAAACAATCTATTATCAGGACTGAGTTTAAATTGCGATGACATAATTTAATTTATGTGGAGAGAATGTAACACCCTCAAATGATAGAGTACAACATTGTATTCAATAATTTTCATGACACGCGACACCAAGTGAATAAGGTAATATAATATCTAGATGAATTATAATATATTTACTATTTAAAAGAGTTTATATATATTATATTCATGAAACACTGAGTTATCTTGTGTTACATGTAAGAGAGACCTTCTATGATGGCTTTAGTTACACACAATACCATGTTTTACCGAAAAATAATATATTATTAATATATTAATATTTAATATAATATTATATATCTTAGACATTATGTTAGTTTTTTGGAATAGTATTAATATACATATGATAGTTTTTGGATTATATAAATATAATATGAATTCATTGTCTACTAATTAATGATAAAATTAAAATAAGATCCAATTAGATATAAAAAATAATTTTATTATTATGCTTCCAAATGATATTTATCTTAATAAATATAAATAATTACAATTATTCACTGATTATAAAGAAATATATTTTTTATATATTCAATTAAATATTTTTTATATTAGTCTATTGGATTTAATATTCAAAATAAAAGAATAAACAAAATTTCACATGTAAACTCTTATATTTTTAAAATGGCAATTTTGCATCCATTTAATAGAGAACCAATTTTAATCAAAATATTGAAACATTATTTAATTTTATATTTCAAAATAAAATTCATAATTGAATAATAAACATAGGAATAATGTTATGGTGAATAGTAATTTTTTTCTGAACAATAACTTTTTTAGTGAATAGTTAATGATACTGAATTCTAAATCAAAACTAATTTTTTTTTAATTTTTTATAAATTTAATTTATAATTATAATTGGTGTTAATGTTAAATTAGATTATATTTTTATCAAATAATACAATTTATATCATTGTAATAAATTTATCATTGAAATTGATCATACAAACATATATAACATTAAGGAGTTTTTATATTAAAAAACAGCATTGTCATCCCACCTTAGATATTAAATTTAAAAAAATATGCCTCTTATAAAATTATAATTTGTTAAAATGGATTCCATATTTGGAATATGGATAGTTTTTAATTTCTAACAAGCACAATTTTTTTCATGAAATATTACTGCAAATGATTAAAATTAATTAAAATTATTAAGGAAAAATTATGCTTAATAAGAGTACATACCCATAACTTAGGGTTCCATATGACCAAACCACTATTCCAACACCCATTATATATCCAAATTGATGAAATTTAAATTATATCTTATGGATTGTTTTTATGAGTTTTTCGGTAAACATATTTGTACACCTAACCACTTTTCTAAAATACGACATGAGTCCTTTTCCTCCCTTATAAAATGCCACAACTTCTCCTAATTTTTCACACCTCTAAATAAACATAGTACTAGCCAAAATAATACATTATAACTTCCAAAAAAACACTCATGGACCTTCAATAATACTTTTTTTCATAATTCCTTCCATGGAATTCCTTCTGTTCAAAACACAATGAGTTTCCCGAATAATTGGTAACAAACTTCCTCAAGAGTTTTAATTTTATTTCAATTATAAAATAACAAAAATATTAATATCACATAAATTATTTAAAAAATGTACCATACATATACTATGTTCTTGTTATGATAAGGGTTATACCTACATTCACATATACATCCATGATATGGGTAACTAACATATTGTTTCAATGTACGATGATGTACTGCCACATGAAACAATTATTGGTCATTTTTTCTTTTAACAACATTCATTGTTGGCCAAAATGATGGATGACATTTATTATATGATATATATGATATTTATTATTTCTTTATTATTCTATAATTATTTCTAAAATATATCTTTATACTTCTTATTTTCTGTAAAAACATTAACTTTTAATTTGGAAGTGTTGACTACCAACCCCTCAACGAGAAATTATTCCTTCACAAGATACTTGAAATATATAGTGAATGGTTGTATTTAAAAATATTTGACATAGAATACATATATATGATATTAATTACATAATTAAATTTCTATAAATATAATATATATCTTTATCTTTATTAACCATTCAAACACCTTAAAATCGATAACATTGTTTGTGGACGGGTGGAGTACTACCTCCTCGACATGATGTGAATCTCTTTTAAAAATAATGATTATATATATAAGTATATATGAATAAATAATATGGTATTTATTATATAATTATAACACTTTAAGGATATTATTATACTTAACAAATATCTCAAATTATCTTTGAAAAATTAGAATGTTACTTATGTGTATGTCCAGCATATTGTCTCCATGAATGTATCAACGATTCATTTTTCATAACCATATTTAACTATTAGTTTTAAAAATATAATTTATCTATAAATATGATAATTATTTCAGGAGTATTATTCTATAGAAGTTATATAATTACCCCTTTGACCATAGTTTACCTACAAATATTGATTCTGAAACATAAACTAAAATTCATCAAAACACCTTATGTAAACATAATTAGTTATGTTGTTGTATAAAACATAGTAATAAGTCAGCATGATAATATTGAAAAAATATATCTATAATGCATAAAAATTAACATAATTTTATTATAAATTCCATTAATTTACATTCACACAAATGGAAACTCAAGGTAAGGGATTTGGTCAAAATTTATAGTCAATTGATACTTATTTTTTGTTATGACCCTAATTTATTTTCTATGCTTTATATGCATCCATTTTAAATGTTATATCATGAAACACATTTTTATCACGATATTATATGATTCCATTAATTTTATTCTTATTACTATATTATTATTCTAATGATTTAATGTAGCATTGACACATTGTATTGTTTAATGTCAATTCTCCATAAGAACATTTTTAATAAATATACTTGCATTGTACCTTACTTTTTATTTATAAACTTCTCATAAAATAATAACATATTTTTTTCACCTAGATTCATTTATATTGTGTATATACTTCCAAGTATTGATATAATATTATTATCCCTTCATTATTCATGATATTTTGTGATTCAAATATAACTATTTCATCTAATGGGATTTGAGTAAAAATATTAAATGTTGAAAATAATTCCCCAACAGAATTTATTTTTATTAGGTTATATTACATCATTGGTGTCCATAAAATGTTATGATTATGTGTATAATTATTGTGAATTTCTATTTATGAATTTCTAATTCTATATGTGGATTTATAGTTGATACACATAATCTACTAAATGATTGATTCTCACTCAAGAATTATTATCTTTTTGAGTTTTTATATGCAATAACATTTGGATCTAGATTTTTTAAAGGTAAATATCCATCAGATGGAATATTTTGATCATTGTTTCCTAAACCCTTTAATTTTTGACTCCTTTTGTTTTTCATTACCTTTATTAATTAACAGTACTATTTTTCCACTCTTCGATATGGAAAATTATTTAGAAAATATTTTTTATGAAACCCCATCATTATTTATCTCTTTAGTAGGAGAACCCATTTCCATAAAAAACATATATTCTAGAAAAATATTCTTAAAATGTTAATATGATTTACTAAAGGAATTTTTACCCTTCTTGTATTTTACCATTATTTCCACAGCAATGTTCTTATCACTTTTTAAATAAGGCATTTTAACCTTTTTATCATGAAATTCGATTGATTATTTTACATCGTACTAAAAGTACCAATTTAATCTCCCTAATTTCATGTTTCATTTTTATGTTTGAATGGTTAATTTTTATTGAAAATTTTAAAACTGTAATTTTAGATGATTTATTTTTCAAAATCAAGATATTTTCTTCAAGAATGTATTTAAAATATATTTTTATTTGAATTTATTAATGGAAACTACCATTTTTTTCTTCACATGTTATATATTTTATTTTTAGCATTTTTTTCTTCCTCTAGATAGTTTATGAATAATTTGAACAAGGAGAATAATTTTATTCTGTTTCTTGATTTATTATTTAGTTCTCTAGAAATATTTATTCTCTTATGATCATTGAACATTGAATATCCCCTAAATTATCCATTTCATTTATCAGGGTTATTAGTATTTCCAAAATATTATTATATTTTATAAATGATGGAGACATTGAATATTATTAGATTATTTGGGGTAATATGGATAATTGTTTATTATTTAATCAACATGGATATTTAATAAAGAAAGTTATTGTTTTTGATTATTCAATATAAGGATATTTTTTTCATAGTATTGACGGGTGGAGCCTGGATATTATATATCTCTAGGATGAATCAACAATTTATCATAAGAAAAATATGTTGTGAAAATTAAGGATGTTATTATCCATAGTTTTAAACCATTTTATGAATTGTCTTAACACTATAGTTTTTCACATGTCTTAGTCATTACTTCCATTAGAATGGAATGTCCCTCACACCGTATTAGATATTATTCATTTATGGGATTTTTCATCATCATATCTATGTATATATTTCATTTTCATTTCAATGATTAAATTGAATGGTTTTAAGTTTCTAACCTTTCCATATTTTTTTTCCTTATGTAGTTATTTTTATGTGATGTGTTTTCAATTACCTTGATTATTTATTATTCACAATCTTTTCATATTATTGAATATATGGCATGTGTGTTCATTTATTTACCCTACCATATTAATTTATTCCGTTTTATTCATTATTACTTCTAATATAATTTTCTATTTTTTTAAATTTAAGATCATACAATTAGGGTTATTTCTATAGGAATCCATTAATTTTACTATGAATGGAATGAAGATATTTACAAGATGGAATTAAGATATCATTAAAGATATTTATTTAAATAAAAATAATTATATTTGAATTAGTTTATTCTTTTCACATTTATTTATTTTGATTACCAATACTACTACACTATATTTCCATTGGGGCATGATTCCTTAAAATAATGACAATGTAATTGATAATAGACATGGGATCTGTGATTTTTTGGGTACGGTTGCTAAAGTTTATGAAATTAAATTCTATTGTAATGTAGAAATAATTCTTTAAAAAATGACTCTCATCATGATCGACACTCATTAGCATTGTTATATCCTTGAACAAAATTTCTTACTCATCTTATATGAATAATAATTCCATATTTATTGAAATAAAAAAAAGAAGGCCTGAATAGAAACATACCCAATACCCCTAATAAGCAACATTTTAATGAAAAAAAATAATGGTTTCAACGTATGAGGTTTAAAATTAATGTATCACGCCAATATTTGGTAATGGGTTCTATATGATCCATTCACCACATGTATACCAAATGTAACCATAATTTCATTTCAGGTAAGTTTTTCTTTTTTCTGGAGTTTTTAAAAGATGAGGAGTTTCTGGAAATTTTGGAAGTACATGTTATGTACGTTACATGTACACGCCATGTACTTTTATGCCGCTCGAGGCCATGTGTTGGTTGTATCAAGGCCACACACATAGCCATGTAGGGGTGATTTAGAGGTCGTTTAATGCGAAGTATGGAAAAGCCTTGTACATGTTGTGTACTCCAAAAATATATGCCGTTTACTTTCTTTTTTTTCATTAAATGGATAGGGGTCATGTCTAAACCCCAGAAACGTCTTCTTCTCCAGCATCTTCGACCGAGAGCAATGCTACAGCTGTGGATCTTCTTCGAGTAGCCGATTCGTCACCGATTATCTGAATTGAATGTCGTCAGTTGCAATAGAATCACAGGGGTGAATTCTTGGTTATTCTTTGGACACACATCCTGATTCTTTCTCTTATGAGAGTTGTTTTAGGTTGAAATTTTTAGACATTTTTGATGATCTTCTACATTCTAGGCCGATTCATAGGCTGAGGATCAAGTATATTGATCTCCTTGGATCCAGGTAGGTGGTTTGTTGGCTTACATTGAATAACTTTGAGTTTTTGTGCAAAAGTGTCTGATTCCAATGTTTCGAGTATCCCATGTTAGGGATTTTGGTCCTATTTTTTAATTTCATTAGATTTCTTGTTAGCTTAAGGGTAATTGATAAAAAGATATACTTGTTATCATTTTTGAGGATCAATCCATGCGGGTTATCTCTGTTTGGATGTTTATCGTTGTTTGGCACAGTTTACCTGCATGGAAAACCCTATTGCAATTGCTAGTATTCTTGTTATAACTGAATAAATGTGTGTCATGTTGCTTTAATGTATTTTATGCATTGTAGATTTCAGTTAAGTAGTTTCTAAACATACTTAGGGCTGCTGATAGTGGATTACGCACGATTGGACTGCTCAGGTCTGTGAGAACCTGGTGCGGGAGAACAAAGAGGGAACAAACGATTGGAGCTTCCCTAGGGGGTCTATTGGAATTAGTTTCATATGCAAGACCTACAGGGATTTGGACTTTTTTCATCGTAATACTGTCCTTAGTTTACGCATGTATCGAGACCACATGAGGAATTCAAAGTAAGAGCATACTCAGAGAGTCTGTATCTATCATTAAAGACCATAGGGGAATCGATGTGAGTGCTTCCCATAGTTTTTGTGCCTTTGTATGATTACATGACTATAAGGTTATTCTAGTTTTAGCCATCCATAGATTCATTGTTAATGAATATTATTTGGTTGGATTAGATGAGTCTCACAAGACAAAGCACAAGATTGGATCTTTTTTCCTGCTTGCTTGTTTTGGAAGTCTTTTGATGTTTGTTGTGTTACCTGTTTACCATGGAATAGATATTATTGCTATATTCCTTGGTTGCTTAATTATGTGAATGAATTAATTATTAAATGAATGCGAATGGTAATTTGTAGGATTGTTTACTTGTTTACTCCTAGTCAATTACTAAATTTACTTGCATTACTTCTGCTATATTACTCACTGACAGCAGGGCATAGATCTTGTGGGGGTTGCCTACTGGAATTAGTCTCACACCCTGTTTGGGTCCGGATTTTCGGCCCAATAGGTTATATGGTTGTAGGTGTGGATAGATATTGTGGCCCTTCTACTTCTGTTACATAATGTCTAGTTGGAGCTGGAGAGAATAGGACCGAGATTAGGATTGCGAAGCTGCAGGAGTTGTTGTTTACATTTAGTACATTTTTTCTCAGTTGTATTTCAGTACATTATTGTGTTTGCTGCTTTCCTTTGATACTTGTACTTGTTGCATCATTATCATCATTACTATATATTGATTGATTTTGCTGTTTAGTTTTAGTTATTGTATGCTTTTTTCTGATTCCACTATTGGTTGTTATTTCCTTTTCCTTGTATACTTTACCAAATTGGGGCATAGTTTCCCAAGTGACCCACCAAGGCCCTCACTGCTAGTCAGCAGCCTATGACATTTGGGGAAATGCGCTTAAGGTAATGTGGCGAACTGGGTATGGGGCACTAGTTTAGTGGATCCGGATTCGGGTCGTTACAAAGTGGAATAAGAGGAGGTTTATTTTCATTTCTATTGACTTACTGTTTAGCAACATTAGACATGGATTTGAAAAAATAGGTAAATGGGAAATAGTTGTGCCCGAGAGTTATAGAACCCATGTATAGGTAAAAATCCAGGTTACTTTGAATATTTCAATTTTTGAGTTTTCCAAATGTTACAGTTTAATTGACTTCACTGTTGGGTGGTGCACTTGTTTTGTGTTGTTACTGTGTATATGACTGTGGTTTTATTTTGTTACTACCCAATGAGATGAGGGTATGCCATCTCATGCATCATATAGGCACTAGTTTGAAAATAAATTATCATGCAATTTTTCAGGCCAACAAAATTGCATTATAAATTTCTTGCAGTCGTGATATATATTTTGAAAGACTATGCATGATTTTGTGATAGCTGCTGTGATAGAACACCTACTATATTGGGAGGTATTGTTTGTTTAGAGCTTATTTATCATGGATTCCAAAATTTGGTCATAGAGGTGTTATGGTCCCTCGAGGATTGGAAATTGGTGGATCATGAGTTTTTATAATATTTTCTTGTTATATGCATTTTTATGATGCCAATAGTTGATTCGAAAAAAGTATGGGCCCACACGGATCGAAATTTGGCATCTTGACTCTCGATTTCTCTGTTTTCTGGGCTTCGAAGTAGTTTCTGAGCTACTTCCCAAAAAAACACAGAAGACTCAGAGTGTATTTCTTTAATACAGGCCGTGTGGTTTTTAAACCATGTAACTGAATGTGTGAGCAGAAACACAGGGTTCTAGAAAATATTGTAGGAACAGGTCGTGTACTAGTTTAACATGCCGTGTAGTGTGAAATAGGTACCCCGACCATGTCACAGACAAAACTGGTCATTTTATCTTTTCACATACATTTCGTGTCTCAATTTTACATTCCGTGTTGTTTGATCTAGGTACCTGGACATGTCACGAACCACACAGGTCATTGTTATCCTTTCACTTAACATGTCATGTTCTACTAAGACACGATGTGTAGTGTCAGCCATGTATCCATCCATGTAGTTAACCACACAGTATGTTAAGACTTATTATTACACATTGTGTCCTTCTAGAACATGTCATCTAGTGTGACCTAGGCACGTAGGTCATGCCACTAACAACACGGGCCTGGTGAAGCATGTTAAGTACATGCTTTTCATTCCTTGAACACGTCGTGTAGTTTTGTCTTAGAAAAGTCGCGTTGCATAATCGTGTAGAAGGACTTTAGTAGAAAAATATTATCCAGATACACGCCATGTGTTGGGACAAAACGACGTGTATTTGGGGTGTTGCATGACCTGTTTAGGTGGAAGTACATGCCCATGTGAATGTCCTAAGGGAACATGCTGTGTAGGGAAAGAACACGTCATGAAGTCATGTTGTTCATTAATTTAATGGGTTCTTTTCCTTGTTTCTTCTTGTGCCATTATTTTTTCTGTCTTTATTAATTCTGCATCTAAGGTTTTCTTTTGACCTTTCATATCCATGGCAATTAGACGTCCTCTAGTTTTCCGTCAGCTGCAAGTTAGTGATCGTATGCTTGATACGACAGATCCGGGACTACCTGTAATTCCGCCTATCATTCTAGATTTGGAAACAGTAGTGATTCTAGACACTGGTTTTGATGCTCATTTCAGATAGTGTTTCATGAGATTATTGCAGACCTTCCTTGGAGCTAAGTATCCTGCCCCGTCTATGGAAGAGCTGACGCGAGGTTTTCAGCAGCATTAAACTCCCATGTTCATAGGGGATGGAGGAACTCAGGATACAGAGTCAGGTCTAGAAGCCATTCTATCCATCCTCAAGCACCAGGAGATGCCTCCAGAAGGGATTGTGAAGCTCGCAACTTATATGCGGTGAGATTCTTCCATGAAATGGTGGGATGTCGTTTCGTAGGAAGGGCTTCAACATGCTGTGGCATGGGAAGAGTTTTAATGTACTTTCTATGACTAATTCTACCCGTTGACGCTGAGGGATAACAGATCCATAGAGTACATGAACCTACAATAGGGTTCTGTCACTATTATGGAGTATTCCTATCGATTCACAGAGTTATGGAATTTCACTCCCATTTTGGGGAATGAAGAGCAGTTTTTAGCGAGGAAGTTTGAGGAAGGTCTCGGACCGGACATCATATCACAGGTGAACGCCATTCAGTGGAATTATATTACTCTGATTGTCAACCAGGTGCTTATCACTGAGAGAAATATTAGGTATACTGGAGTAATGGACCAGGTCGGTTCAACATCTAGGGCTTATTCATTTCAGATAGACTGTACGAAGCACCACCAGGAGTCTACACGTGGTGACCCGATGAAGTGATGTATTCATTCTAGTAGAGGATATATTCCATAAAATAACAAAGTGATGTGTTATCAGGGTGGAAAAAGTGGGGATAAGAAGTCTCAGTTCCCAAGAGACCCAGTGGAGTGCTGATCATGCGGCATGATGTGTCATCTGTAACATTTCTGCACGGTTTTCCTTCCAGCGGCAAGTGAAGGAGGAACAGTTTCGACTCTGCGTACAGGATCAGGATTACCAGTTCTTCATCAGACAGGGGGTTGGAGTTCTTCATGACTTTCAGGCCAGGGTAGAGGCTGTGGACGTAGTGGTCAAGCTCATGGAAGGGCAGCTCAGGGATCTCAGGCTACTACATAGGGTCGTGGTGCATGCCAGACTTTTGCGGTAGAGTAGATTCATTAGGAGCACGATACTGCACCATCTACCGTTCGAGGTATGATTTTAGTAGCCTCAGTTTTATCCTCTGCACGATAGTATACATGAGCTTCTCATATCGTTATTTCTGTGCATACTGTGGAAAGAAATAGACTTACTATTTATACTTATGAGCATATAATAACGATATACACTTCCTTGGGAATTAGAACAGCTATAATGTTTCAGTTATTAGATAGCCCCTTGAGTTTGTTGGGTGTCATTTTTCATCAAATATATATGTTTTGGAGATTATAGGCTATGATTTAATTCTCGTGATAGACTGGTTAGTTCTCTTCCAGGCCTTTGTCGATTGCTATCATCATAGGGTGAGTTTCACATCACGAGAGGGAGAATCGTTTCTTCACAAGGGCGAATGGAATGTCCAGGAGAGCTGAGCTGGAACAGAGTATCATGGGTTGGGAGGTGTTATGGTCTATATTGCTGACTTATATCTGGATGACCAAGGGACATCATAGTTATACATTCCTCTAGTGGTGGATCGTTTCAGGGATTTCTTTCCAGAGGACTTCTCAGGTTTGCCTCCGACGAAAGAGGTAAACATTTCAATTGAGCATGTTCTTTGAGCAGCACTAGTATACATACCTCTGTATAGGATGTCTACAACTGAGATTCAAGATCTCAAGACCAAATTGGAGGAGGTGCAGGAAAACGGTGTAATCTGACCCAGTACTTCTCCATGTGGTTCCGCTGTCCTGTTTGCGAATAAGGAAGACAAAACCCATAGGCTTTTTGTGGATTATCAAAAGATGATCAAAATAACTATCAAGAATAGATATCCATTGTCAGTGATAGGCAATCTATTTGATCAACTTCAAGGAGCCAGAGTATTCTCGAAGATCGACTTGAGTTCCGGCTACCATCAGTTTCTTGCCAGACCATCTGAAATATCTCTTATATCCTTCCGAAGAAGGTATGGTCTGTATGAGTATTTGGTTATGTCATTCGGTCTCACGAACACACAAGAAATTTTCATGGCACTAATGAATAGAGTTTTCCATCCTTACCTGGATTCATTTATGGTTGTTTTAGAGGATGATATCATGGTGTACTCTCACCCTCGACACGACCATGCTACCCAAATTGAGATAATTTAGAGTACACTTAGGGAGCATCAGTTATATGCTAAGCATTCAAAGTACCACTTTTGGATGGATGAGATTCACTTCCTGGATCATATCATCTCAGAGATATGAGTATCAGTAGACCCATATAAGGTGGGAGCGGTATTCACCTGGGATCATCTAAAGAATATATTCGAGGTACAATGTTTCTTAGGGCTGGATGGTTACTACATGCGGTTTATACAAGACTTCTCATGCTTAGCAGCGTAGTTGATAGGCTTGACAATGAAGTGGGTGATGTATGTTTGGTAAGAATCCCAAGATTCATCCTTTCAGGACCTTAAGGTAAGATTTACTTCAACCTCGATTCTACTTTTTCCGTAGTCGGAAAAGAGTTATGCAGTTTTCAATGATGCATCTGGCATCGATCTTGGAGCAATGCTTATGCTGGAGGATCGTGTTGTTGCATATGGATATCGGTAGTTAAGTCCACATGAGAAAAACTATCCTACGCATGACCTGTAGTTGGCTGTAGTTGTTCATGCTTTGAGTTGTTGGAGACATTATCTGGTAGGATAGAATTTTGTGTTATATACTTACCACAAGATCCTCAAGTATATCCTCCCGCATCGTGACTTGAATCTGAGACAGTGACAGGGTGTTGAGTAACTACTATATGTAGATTTTGAGCTTTCTTATATGCCTGGGAAAGGCAACGCTATGGTAGATTCACTGAGCAGGAGGACACAGATATAGGCAGATCAGGAGGCAAGTAGCGAGTGGTAGCTTATGGCTCTGTTTTCTGAAATGCATTTGTACGTGCACGATAGATAGGGTCTGAATTTTCTTTCTTATGTAGCTGTTACCTCTACCCTTGTTGAACAAGATAGAATGAGGAAGCTATCATATTCGGATGGCCTAGTCCCTTGGAAAAAGGTGCCAGGAGAGGACCCTCTTCCCGAATGGAACATAGGAGAAGGTGAGATCTTCCGTTTCCAGGGATGCATATGGGTGCCAATAGATATACGCGAGGAGATGTTGCAAGACTTTGATTCCTTAGTTTGGACAGTTCATCGTGGAATCACCAAGATGTATTGTGGTCTACACCACCAGTATTTGTGGCCAGGTATGAAGAGAGATGTTGCTAGTTTTTTCATGAGGTGTTCCACCTGTCAACAGGTGAAGGCGAAGCACCAACGACCAGCAGGGCATTTACAGCATCTAACCATTCCCGAGTGGAAGTGTAATGATGTCGTGGTGTACTTCATGATAGGGTTACCAAGATCACCTTAAGAAAATGACACAGTATGGGTTGTCATTGAAACGATCATGAATGATTCTCACTTATTTCCAATTAAGGAGACCATCAGTGTTAAGGAGCTTGGACGGTTGAACATCCGTGAGATTGTACGCTTGAATGGGGTTATGAGTACAATCATTTCAAATAGGGACACATACTTCACGTCACATTTCTGGAATGGGCTATAGAGGCCTTTGGGTACATAGGTACTTCTGAGTACATCTTGCCATCCCCAAACAGATGGCCAGTCAGAGCGCACGATTCAAGTGCTTGAGGACATGCTACGAGCATGTGTCCTTGATTTTGGAGGTTCTTGGGAGAGGCATATACCTGAAGTAGAGTTTTCCTGCAATAATATTTTTTAAGAAATAATTCAAAAGGAACCTTACAAGGATTTGTACGGTAGGTCGTGCCGATCACCCTTGTGTTGGCTGGTGACCGGAGAGGCAGCTATGTTGGGACCTCCTCTTGTTCAGGAGACCACAGAACAGGTGGAGTTGAATCAAAAAAGGATGGCTACTACACAATATCGGCAGAAATCTTAAGATGATCATCAGAGATGACCTTTGGAGTTCATGGTCAGAGATCAGGTTTTCCTATATGTTACCTCGAGGTTGGGACATAAGAGGATCAGGAGATAGGGCAAGCTTTCACTGAGATACTTCAGACCGTTTGAGGTTATGGAGAGAGTCGGGTTGGTTGCATATAGGTTGAAGTTACCTCAGAGGTACCAGGGTATGCACGCCGTCTTCCATGTTTCTCATCTTCGACGCTATTTCTCAGACCCGTCTCATGTTTTTCAACTTTAGGAGGTTGATCTGGAGGAGGATGAATCAATTAAAGAACATCCTATAAATATTGCTGATCATAGTGCAAAGGTACTCCCTGCCCGGTCTGTTCCTCTAATACAGGTGCTATTGCAGCACTGACGAGTATAGGATGAGACATAGGAAGAGGGAGGCTAATGTAAGATCGCAGTGGCCAGAGATGTTCAGGTTTTCTTCTTTCATACCTCTCTAAGGAAACTCGGGGACTAATTTTATTAATGGGGGATATTTTTAAGAACATGGACCATCGTCTCAGGTATATTTTCCATTTTACTATAGTTTATGAAAAAATATGAGTTTCGAGAAATATTTTAAGTACACACCTTGTAGTTTGTAAGTTCACACTGTGTAATTGATGTTGCTCGATGTCGTGTATTAGTCATTTCATGGCCACACTCACAGCCATGTAGGGGTGATGTGGAGGCCGCTTAATGAGGAGTATGAAAAAGAATAGTACACACCTTGTACTCCAAATGCACACACCGTGTACTTATTTTCATTAAACGGACCGAGGTCGAGTCTTAACCTAGAAAACGTCTTCTTCTCCAGATTCTTCAACTGAGAGCAAGGGTACGACCATGGGTCTTCTCCGAGCCGCCGATCCATCACCAGTTACCAGAATCGAACTCCATCAGTTGCAATATAATTACAGCGGTGAGTTCTTGGTTCATCTTTGGCCACACATCATGATTCATTCTCTTATGAGAGTTGTTGTAGGTTGAATGTTTTAGATGATTTTATAGTCATATTCTAATCTAGGTCGATTCATGGGACGAGGTTCAAGTATAACGATCTCCTAGGATCTAGGTAGGTGGTATGTTGCCTTACGTTGAATGACTTTGAGTTTTTGTGAAAAAGTGTCGGATTCCCATGTTTCGTGTATCATATGTTAGGGATTTTGGTTCTGTTTTATAATTGCCTTAGATTTCATGTTATCATAAGTTCAATTGATAATAATATATTCTTGTTTTCATGTTTGAGGATCACCCCATGGGTGTTATCCATGTTTGGATGTTTATCGTTGTTTGGCACAGTTTGCATGCAAGGCAATCCCTAGTGCAATTTCTAGTTTACTTGTTATAACTGATTTCATGTGTTTCATGTTGTATTAATGAGTTTGATGCATTATAGATTTTATCCAATTAGTTTCTAAACGTACTTAGTGATACTGATTGTCGATTATGCATTAATGGACTACTCAAGGCTATATGAACCTGGTGCAGGAGACCAAAGAGGGAATAAACGATTAGTGCTTCCATAGGGGGTCTTTTGGAATTAGTTCTGTACATAGGACCAATGGGAATTGGAATTTTTTCTTCCTAAGAGTGTCCTTTGTTTACACATGTATCATGACCATAAGATTAATTAGACATATGATCTTCCTTATAGAGTTTTTTTCTATCATTGCAAGACCATTGGGGAATCGACGTGACTACTTCCCAGAGTGTCTGTGACTTTTTATGTTTACTTGACTATAAAGGTCTGCTAGAATGAGCCACCCAGAGAGTTAGTGTGAATGTAGATTGTTTGGTTGGTCTAGATGAGTTTACCAATCCAAAGCATAATATTGGATCTTTTGGCATGCTTTTTTGTTGAGGTATCCTTTTGATGATTGTTGTGTTACCAGTTGACCTTGGAATAGAGAGCCTTGATATATTCCTTGGTTTCTTAATTAAATGAATGAATTAATTGATAAATGAATGTTAATGGTAATTGGTGGGATTGTTTACTTGGGTACTCCAAGTTCATTACTAAATTTACTTTCATTACTTCTTCTACATTACTCACTGACAGTATGGCACAGATCTCGTGGTGGCTGCCTACTGGGATTAGTCTCACACCCTATTTGTGTCATGCTTTTTGGCCCAAACAGGTTATATGGCTATAGGTGTGGATAGGTATTATGGCCCTTCTTTTTCAATTACATTATTTATGGTTGGATCTAGAGAGCATAGAACTGATCTTAGCCTTGCGATGCTACTGGAGTGGTTTTTTACCTTTAGTACATTGTTTCTCAGTTTTATTTCAGCACGTTGTTGTGTTTGCTACTTTCCTTAGATACTTGTACCTGCTACATCATTATTATCATTACTATATAGTCAATGCTTACACTATTTATTTTCATTTATTGTATGCTATTTTATGCTTCTTTTATTAACTGTTATTTCCTTTTCCTTGTATACTTTACCAAATGAGGGAATTGTTTCCACAATGACTTACCAGGGCCCTCGCTACTAGTCGGCAGCCTCTTGAATTTGAGGAAAGGATCTTGATGTCATGTGGAAAACCCGGTATGGGGAATTAGTTGAGTGGCTTCGGATTCATGTTGTTGCACCAAATATGTAATTTATGACACTCTACGTGGTATATATAATGGGACATTAGATGCAGAAATGAAAAAATTGGATTCCTTGGGTGAATATTTCATAACACAATACAATAATCATACTCATTATAATACTATCTTTTCATTATAATATACACAATTTCATGATGAAGATCATATTGAGATAACTCAATGCCATACTTTAGGGGTTCAATAATCATAACTGTTACCAAAATGTAAATCAATAAATAATTTTTGTATTGAACAAGAATGCATGATAAAGTAGATATTTCCCATTATATGATACATTTTATATTTTGAATAATAATTTAAGAATACATAAAAACCATTATGTAAGAACATTTCATTAATATCATATTAAATAAATAGCCTCATCAGCCTCAATATTTCTATTCATTTTGGGGTTCTATTATCTTATTAAATTCATTTAAAATTCATTTTAAATCACAATGATACTATATAGAAATTCCCTCCTAATAAAATCATTTACTAAGAGAAATATATGAGAAAAGTAATTTTGATTAATCTAAAGGATTTGGAATCATATTCATAATGTTGTACTCCTTGAACATATTCATACTACTTAACTACACAAAATAAAAATTCATGATGTAAAATTATTTTGTCCACGTAAAACATGTTCTAGTTTTAATATCATCATTAATGAAAATTATGATTTAAAAATTAGATTCTATATAAATTTTTGAGTAATTTATTCATTTACACTACTAAATACCAACATGATTACACTCTTTTAGGTTAATGTGGCATTCAGTTTCTTATGGGTTCAATTTGTAACTCTTTATATTTCTATTTACCAATAAACACTATATTATTTTTAGATGTTATGGGAAATTTAAATATATTTATTTTGGAATAATACTTTATGAAATAGTGATATTCCATTTTGATTGTAATTATATGTGACCCTCACAATTATCTATACAATTAAATATCTTGATCGATTTAGAATATTAACTAATCAACACCCTCATGACTTTTCTAACATAATTTTTCTTAATTGTAAACTTATATCTATTATAGCATACTCCCAAAATCCACATATAGTATATATTCACATTGGAATATCATGTTAAGAAATATAAATTATTTTTTTCATAAATAAATATTATTTATTTTGAAATGGAATATTTGAGAAACATGTTATTGTTTCCATATAAAATGTTGTATTCAATTTATTTGATGTATTTTTCCTTTGAAAAGGGAATTATTTATCAAAATATTCAACTGATTGAATGTGGTAACATCAACCCTTATACGTTGAAAAATATATTGATAAACACTTCCTTCTAAATAAAAATTCTGTTTCAAACATGCCATAGATTTCTGTGAATAATAAAGCCTAAATTTATAATTAATCATATCATTTATTTACAATATATATTTTTTATTACGAATCTCATCATACTAAATAATATAATTGAGATCACTATTCACATACTTTACTATAAAAAATTAGATAATTATAAATTCTATTATATTTTAATATATTATATTGAGAATATTTTTTCTATATGATGAGTAAAAACTATAAACTCTATCAATTATTCTCATCTTTTTACTCATAAATATGTACACCTATTTTAAATAAAATAGTTTGTTACACATACCATATAAAAATAAATAAGTTAAGTAAAATTGATACCTTTCATGGACATTCTATGGTATTTCCAAATCACATTAAGTTATTTTAAAAATCACATCATATGGAATCTTTAACCGTACAACATGGATACGAATAGGATTCATTTACTTTGATTTGATATTTATATCAACATTAATAAAGTATCCAATAACATTTTATTCTTCTAGTTAGTACATTCACCCACTCATATTATCAACATTGATCTAAATAATGGTAATTTGATAATAATTTTTTCTATAAACAACACTTTGAGAAAAACTATGTAATATTATTTTAAACTCATTTATAGTGTTAGAAAATTTATATAGATGATAAAATACTTATTTTCAAGACTAGAAGGATATTTAAAGAATCCCCTAGTCTCACCAAGTCTAGGAAATAATAAATCATATCCATTATAATTGAAATACCAAAGAATATTGTGTATATAAAGATTTAATTATGTAGTTCATAATTCATCTAATTTCATTGAAATCAAATTTGAATAATTTTTTTTCATACGAATTTCATTTAATCAATTGAATAAATTCAAAATGTGGTAACTTATGATGTAATTATTCTTAGAAATATATTTTTCCTTTAGCTATGAACTTTTTTATTTTATATATCATTGAAATTTATTACAATAAGTTTTTACTTCCTATTTATTAAATTAAATTTTCTTTGTAATGATGTTGGTGTCGTGAACATAAAATGAAAACCTTTAAGATATGAGTATCATATAAAATTACCAAATAAAATAAAATTTGATTGATGGTATACCACCCATATGTTGACCCCTTTTATTCCAATCATATCCATTTTTTGTCTCTAATACATATTTCATCCTATCATAAAATATTTTTTTTACATAAATAATTCATGACTATATCTATTTGAAAAATGTTGACATCCATAAAATATATGACGATTTTATAGGTGAGTGGATAATTTTCTTTATCAAAATACATTATAAGGATATTAAATAAACTCAATTCCTCTTATATCAAAACCTTTATCAATTCATAGATAAGTTTAACCAAAATAAAATTCCCTAAAAAAGGCATCTAACCATTAGCATAATCTTTTTTACATTGTTTCAATATATAAGATAATTTCATGAGATCCAAAGTAGGTGGGTCACCTGGGATGAAGGATCTATGAATTTAATAGTGAATCATTGGATGGAATCTTACACTATATAATTATAAGTAGATTTAATATCACTATATTTTAAAACGTTATTCCATTTTCATATACACGATTTTAATTATAATTTTTTAATCATATTGATTCCTCCAAAAAAATATTTTCAATCATTTTTAGTTAACTCTTTATACAATCCAATGTTTCAATTTCCAACCCAAAAAAATATTCCAATTATTTTTACACATATCTAAATTATTTTTGATAAAATGGTATATGAAAATAATAATTAAGGGATTAGAATAAAATATTATTGAAAAACTCTATCTGAGTAATCATAAAGAAAAAATAGTTAATCTCCACTTCTATATAATAGGGAATTTTCTACATGATAGTGTGAAGTTTAACACCATAACCCTATCACTAGGGAATCTTTACTAAAAATTTAATCAAATTCATCATAACTCTAAAATATAATATGTATATATTATTACAAATAATTAAATTCAAATGAAGTAATTTAATTACAATATTAGATTTAGAGATATGAAAAATGAATATTTTATTATCGTTCCAATAGTATAATATAAGTCTTAGAATCTTATAAGTGAATTTTTCAATAGATCTTTCCATGAAACTAAGAGTGGGGTTTGAATTAGTAATCTAAGATTTTTAAAATTTTATATTCTATTATAATTTACCATATTCATACTCAAACCACCATCTCGATTATGATATATAGATCCATTTGTGTACATTTAACTATCACCTCAATATGAAATAGTGAAAAAAGGAATAGAATAACATAAATTTTTTAAAAATTTTCATATCCATAGAGGGAACAAACACTTTTTTTTGTTTTTAACAATTCCTATTAAATAGATTATTTTTATTATAGTGATATGATTTCAAGTACTTAACAATTTCCATAGAATGGTTGGGAATGTATCTTACACATTCCTTAGATATGTATTATACACTTTCAAATTCTACCTGAATGTATTTTCTATCTCTGGAAACCCCATAAGCCTTCTAAATATAGTGAGAATGTTTCCTTTATGGGAACCACTAGTCTCTAATGGTCATTAACAAACTCCATGAATCTGATCATTACACAAATTGATATTTCAAAACATCACTATAATAATATCTTAATCCTTAATGAATTGGCATTCAAATTCTAGTATGTAACTAGAAACATAAAAATATATACCTTCTCCTATTAAAAAATTACACTATGATATCCAATTATAGTGGCCTTTTACTATTTAAGTGTTTTGATATATGATAAATAACCAAAAATCAATTTTTTCCTCTCTCAATCATCTTGATTGATAAAGAAATATCATAGGAATCATTTTTCTTTATTCTTATTCAATACAAAGGTTCATTCTTGGATGATGTTAAACCCATCATCTACTATAAATACTGATATTTATAGAATAAGTATTCTCAAAATACAATGATGTGGAACTTCATTTCACATTTGATTTTAATATTCTTATAAAAATATTTTTTGTTATTTATTTGACCATGAATCATAAACTAAATCATTATGATGTTTATTGTCGTGATCAAATAGATCTTTAATCACTTGATTCTATTTTCATAAGAATATTTATTTTTTAATTTCATTTATTTAATTTTATGAAATTTTATTGACAATTACTGTCTTAGAAATCACATTAAAACAAATATATAAAAAATTTGGTCTTCATGAAGTTGTTGTATTTATTGATAGAAAGTAATATAAATATGGCTTAGTAAGTATTTCAGAATCTTTTCATTTCCCTAAAATTTACATATATTTGATAACAAAAAATTATTATTGAAAAATAAAAAAATGTCTGACAAAATAAGGCATAAGATTACATGACTCATCCAATATATTTACTATTCAAAATCATTAAAAAATATTATAAAAATTATTATGTGATCTCAAATAAATTTTTATTTTTGATATAAAAAAATGTATGAAATTTTATAATTATCTTATATAATATTTAACCAAGTCGCACATGATCTGAAACAAAATCTGAAGTGATATAAATGTCTTATTTGACCATCAATAATGACATATCATAGTTTATACAATGTATGACATGATATTAAAAGAATATCAATAGAGTCTTGTGAAATATATAAGTCTTACAAAAACATAATTTAATTAATGAAATTGATAAATAATTTTAAAACATCTACCAAATTTTATTATTCACCTCAATTAGTATTCATCATGAACAATTCTCTATGGATGGTTTCTCTATGATCATGTAGTCTTTATTTATATATTAATTAACTCCCTTTAAAAAATTTCCATGACCATCCTTCTATATCATTATAATATTTAGTGGATAGTGCTCCACCTATATAATTAGAACTTAACATGGATATCAATAGTAGTAATATAATCATATGATATGTATATTGTTTAATTGAATATATTTATACATAAAACATAATGAATTGGTATCAAATCTTTACACATTTTCAAATGTGTAAATACATTATCAAAATTCTTTCAATAGAAGTAACCTTCACCTTATCTTCAAATCACATATTTATTATTTCAATTTATAATGGATTTTTTTATTCCAGATAATATTAAAACCACTATTGATTCAATGGAATATTTAACAATAACATTAAAATAAGATATAAAAGAATACAAATAGTCCAAATATAAATAGTTTCCAACTATGATTATGTGAATAAATATCACCTAAATAAATGAACATTTAAAATATTTATGCATAAAAAAATTATATAAAAGTTATTCATAAATAATTTTAAATAATAAATATTTTCTAATATTTAGTATTGTTATAGATTTTATATTATCGTGAATACAAATCATTCATAATTATAACTTCATATAAACTCTTTTGATTACACATTATATGAAATTTAATTAAAATATATGATATTCTATGAATTATTACTATTTTAAATCTTAATTATATTATATAAACATTTTACATAATATAAATATCATATATATATCCGTATTTAAATTTTTTTACAAATCATTCATCAAATATAATTTATAAGGGATCTATAAATATTCAAAAATAAGTCCTTTAATAAGAACATTTCAAATTATTTATTACATACAAATCATTATCATAAAATATATACAATTTATATTTTATCCTTTTTATTATATAAACACATTATAAAATCCATTATAATTTTCTAAATAAATATTTAAAGAAAATTATATATCTCTGCCATATAACCTAGAAATAATAATATCTAATTTTAAAAATTAATATTATGAATATAAGTTATTGGATATTTCATAAATAGTTATTTATTAACGATAAAATATTTATAATTATTTAATTTATAAAAAATTTATATAAAATAAAATATCCCCAAAAATACAATGTATCATTATTTGTAAAATTTTTAAAAATAATAAAACTATGGATCAAATATTTCATTATCATAACTACTTAATATTTTGGAAAATATTAATATTATATTTTAATGAAATATAATGTCAGGAGTTTTTGGAGATTATATTTATCAAATAGCATTGTGTTAGAAGAATAAATGCCCATTAAATTGTATCACAATGTAATTTCCACTAAAAAATCATAAAATAAAATGTTTTTGTAAAAAGTGATATAGGTTACATTATCAAATAATGTATGTTTCTCTATAATCATAACATTATATTTTCTATATGAAATAATTTTTAGACAAAGTGAAAATTTATTGATTGTAAAATCATATCATGATGGTGTGTTATGACATTACATTATTAGATAATGTATTGTTAATGACATTGGTCATCATTATGTTATCAACATAACATAATGTTAGCCAGAGTTATTCATTTTTAAAACGCGATTTCATGAATCTGAATACATGGGATGCTTTTTTACCACAATTGTGGTTATAAGAGGTATTTTTTTGATTTAATGGACGAAAAAATAGTCTGAAATCCAAATCTCAATAATTCCATGCAAGATAATAGAAATTATTTAAAAACTGTAAATAAAGAACCCATGAAATCATTTTCACCATACACAATAAAATGAATTACAACATATTCTTTTCATTCAACCACCTTCTAATTTTCTTAATGATGATCCCACTATATGGATGTTGTTTGACCCCCCACATCAAGATGTATCCGTATATATTTTATGAATCTCTCGTCATATAAGAGGGACTATTCACACTAATTCTCTGTTATAATTCCATGGATATGAAGTTTATACATCAATAGATTATTGGTATTGGGGAGTCTTATCCATGGGCATATACCCTAAATTTATCGTATGGTAGTATGGTTTTTTATACACTTATGATGCTTATTATGTGATTCCTTATTAACTCATGAATTATAATTAATGAATGAAAACATCATATATTACATTGACCACATGTTTTAATGGAAAAAACTAACTAGAAATACATTTTATTAAAAGTTTCATTAATGATAACATATTTCAATTATTCAATTGAACACAAGTAATAAAATGTTCCCCCACCAATGATAATGGATAACATCAAAACCTCTTACATAACATATTCCAAATCTATTTCGTTCTGGAATATTATCGAGATATATATCCAGAATAAATTATAATACATGGTCTATATATAATAATAATACATTCCACAAGGATACATCTGATATATGGTATTCTTATGATTTTTTTATGAAACCTGGGATTCTATGTATCTAATAACTTTTACACAATGATATGTTAATAACTATATATCCTCAAGTCAATGATTATGTTTATATCACATATTTTAGATATTTTCCCTCTAATGATAGATCACTAATGATGTAAGATCCCACAACTACCATGGGATGAATTACAACTAATATTAGTGAAACAAACTCAATAAAAATAAATAATATATATGTACAAAAAATAAAAAAGATAATGACATTGACATAAATGACATTCATAGTATCCACCTCCAAACACAATCAATTTTATAAAACCATAGCACTCTAAACATCATTATTTTAGACATAAAATGGTATATTTTATGGAGGGTAAACATAATTAGAAGAGGAATTGACTGAAAAATATTAATGAGACCACAATTTGGAGACCAAAATTAATATGAATTCAAATAATGAATCACCATCATATCAAATAAGGAATCGATGATGATGCATGTATCATTCATTGGATCTAACATTAATCATTTCAACCATCACATTCCCTGAAAATGTTAAACTCTATCATTCATAGAAAAGTTATTGACTAGTTTTGTTGATCATGAATAATGGGTAGATGAATATAGAGTCTAAAAATATATGTTGGGGTCAATTACTATACCATGCAATGAGAACCTCCAATAGAGGAAACAAGAATAAAAACATGATGATTAAACCCTAAGACAAAAGTATCATGGGAACCCGAATGGAAAACCTAATAAAAATGAATATGGGGGGAAAGGGAAATGATGCAAACTATATAATAAGGAGGGATATTGTCATGACCCCCTCCCACCAAAGATGCCACTTCTGAGTTGGCAATGGTGAAAGGGAGATAATGACCCACGAGTCCCGCCTATAGTTGGCTTCGGAGTGGCGAATAGCACCAAGGGTATGAGTTTTCAAAAATATGGGAGGCATTACCCTTTTTTTTAATATCGGGAAAGACGACGAGTCAAACACCAATAGAAAAATGAACAAGTAAATTAAAATGAACCCAAACCAATCCCACATGCATGTTTAAACAATTCTGAAACAAAGTACTAGTACAGGAAAACTCAAAAGTACAATACCAAAAGAATCAAGAGTACATCAAAATGAAACAACTCCAACTGTCCTGACTAGTGAGGTCCCACACGGCCCTGGTAGTCCTCATGGAAACCTGAAAGTAAATGTAGGGTGAGCGTACAAGTATACTCAGTAGGGATACCTAAAGATCCCGTGCACAGATGGGGAGACATCCTAATGTCCTGTGAGAAAAACATAAGAATCCAAAACCTAGCAAAAATTTTTTCCCACCCAACCTCACTAGCCACGCTCACAAAAAAAACTAAACCAAAGGTAGTAGTATATAAGAACAAGATTATTTGGTACCCCGCACCACTTCCCCCACTAGTAAGCTGCTTTTCCTAATGGTGAACGTCCTGGCGCTACCACACTCTTCCTGCCCATACAGACATGGGCCTCACAACCACATATCTAGCCCGCACACACCTGGGCCTCACAAACCACATATCCCGCTCGCACACACCTGGGCCTCACAAACCACATATTCTTCCCGCACACACCTGGGCCCCACAACCAAAATCAAATCCCCACCCTAACACACCTGGGCCTCATCCCGAAGGTTCTTTGGAATAGTAAACATTCCCGAAGTGTCTTGGGATAAGAATCACACCAATCGAAACCTAAACGAAGAGTCTTAGGTGTATGGTCGCCTCAAGCCATCACAATCTATCGAAGGAGTAGGAAAGAGCTAGTAACTACGGGGAAAACGCCCTTTCCCATAAAATGGGAGTGTTCGACACTAGGTGCTGAACATGGGTGGGGTGCGACAAAACACAATGACACAGATACATATATGTATATCAAACACACAACCCAACCTATTGCTTATATATAGAGAAACTGAGAACATGCCTTGGCACTGCTACTATGAAGCATACATACAACAAACAATCCCAACCCCATTTAGGTTTTCATGTTTCAACAGTATTAATTTATTAATTCCTTAAGTACTGGGAAATTATCAAACCAGATCAATATTTTCATAGAAAAACCCTTCCAACCACAAATCAAGTTAGATAAAACACAAGCAACACCAAACCAACCTTTTTATCATCAACCACTCCCCATTGATTGTTCCCACATTTAATTCATTATCGTTCCCTACAGTTCATTTATCAAATTTCCACTTTCATTTAATATCACAACCCATTACTATAGCCATGCTTCCATTATAACCACATCTCCATAACCATACCACAAAACCAGGCTCATGCCACATTAATTCCACTTTAATAACATTTACCGTAGCCCCGCTTCCCATCCTATTCATAACAACCAAAGATAGACCCCCCTTTCAAACACCATGTAACCAAACCAACACCCACATGTTCATTATTCCATTTTGTTCAACTAGGGTGATCACACAAGGGTTCCAGATATTCATTTAATCAGCCAACTTTACGTGATTAATCAATTTCCATATTCCACAAAGTTTCCATCCACAAAACGGTCTAGAAAGATTGGGCAAAATTTAATTGTGCAAGCAAAGTCCCCCAATGACCCTGATTTTCAGTAGGCATAATACTATTCAATTCAAAACATAACAATAGGATAAACAATGATAAACATAACAACATTCCCCATACCTGTTCTTTAAGCCAATTATTATTTTCATTAAACTTGTTCAACAATGTCTCATGAAAGCAAGAGGACACCAATCCCGCATGATGCACAAATTAGAGAGACCAAGGTAAAAAACCTACCTCAATAGGTTACGATCACAACTCTACCCTAGATCAACTTTAGAAGATGTTCTTCGGCTTCCGTCGCTTCTGTCAAGACCCGGAAAAACCTCCTCGGGTGGATACTAGGAATGAATGGTTGAAGGGAAAGCAACATATCCATGCTCTGAAGTGTCATCTCATTGTTATGATCTCATGGCCACTAACCGATCATAAATCAGATCTCGGACAAAGATGTTATGGAAGAAAAGAGATTTGGATTCTCTCGAGAGGGCTCTGTTCGATGGAAAGTGGAGGAGAGGAGTGATATGAAATGGAGGAGAGGCCCCATTCTTTTATAGGAGATAAAAACTAAAGTACAGGTCATGTACATCCTAGTATAATGTGTGTACTCGGCCATTCCACACGGTCTCCACACGGCTTCCCACACGACATTCAATGCGGCACACGATCATTGACTAGTCAAACACACGGTTTGAGGGTAACGCGTATGTGGGGAGAAACTACACGGCGTGTAGGACGAGCTACACAGCGTGTACTTATTTATTTCACATGGAAAGGACACGGATTCAACACGGCACACAACCGTTGACTAGTAAACACACGGTTTTATGGTAACACGTACGTGTGGAAAAACAACACGGTGTGTAGGATGGGCTACACAGTATGTACTTATTTATTTCACACAGAAAGGACACAGATTAAACACAGCACATGGTTGTTGACTGGTCAACACACAGTTTGAGGGTAATACGTACGTGGGGAGAAACTACACGGCGTGTAGGATGGGATACACAGAGTGTACTTAATTATTTCATGTGGCAAGTACATGGCTTCCACACGAGGTATAATTGGAAAGGTGGTGCACGGCGTGTACCCACACTACATGGTGAGTAGTCACAAAAATTCTGAAAAGTGTGGTAAAAGTATATTCTACCCCCCAGAACACTTCATGACCTTATTTTACACAAAGTAATGGGCCGGAGATCTCCGTTCCATTACACCAGATACCTCTTAAAACATTCTTGTCCCTGAGAATTCAAAACCAACCTAGAGGAACCCAACAAGATACCTCTTAGGGATCTCATTATAACAGGAACCCAACCCACAACCCTAATCATATGTGTTAGGAATTCCATATCCTACATAGAGATATTATCCGCTTTAGGAGGCACTGGCTTTCCTGCATGGGTTTAATCGCATCCGCATTAATGCGTCTCGATTAAGAATTGGGTCTTCCCACATCCATATATTAGGATTTTTTTCCAACATAAACTGCCCCCAACACCGAACAACCAACACACTACCCGAAAACATGGCTTGGTGTATTCCTTATCCCATGTAGAGATATTATTCTCTTTAGGTGGCACTAACTCGCCCGCACAGGTTCAATCGCATCCGCATTAATGTGTCTCGATTAAGGATTGGGTCTTCCCTTTCCCCACACATCCGGATATGTTACACACTTCCATAGAACATGGAAACAAAACATATAACAATCGACAAAGCTAGCATTCCATATATCAAAGATACATAGTATAACATCAAAACAATGCTCAGAAAAACAACGTAAAACAGCAGTCAAAAAACTGCGGGTACTGAGCATGCATCTGAGCCTCTTGCTCCCAAGTGCTCTCCTCGTGGCCGCTATGCCTCCACAACACACGAACCAAGGAGATGGTTCATCCGCGGAGCACCTTATCTTTACGATCCTTGATTCTAACAGGTCGTTCCTTGAAGGTCAGGTCATCTCCAATATCTAACTCTCCCCAGTCGATAACGTGAGAGTCGTCGTGTATGTACTGATGAAGCTAGGAGACGTGGAAGACATCATGATCCTTCTCCAACTAAGGTGGAAGGCCCATCTGATATGCCACCTCTCCGACTTTCCTCAGCACTATAAAAGGTATGATGAACCTATGGGAGAGTTTACTCCCCTTCCAAAACCTCAGCTACCCCGTCGAGGGGAATCCTTCAAGAACACATGATTTCCCCCTTTGAACTCCATGGGCTTCCTCCGATGATAAACATAAGAATTTTGTCAGTCCTTAGCCACTTTCATCCTCTCACACACAAGCTGAACTTTATCTATGGTGCTCTGTACTACCTCTATCCCAAGACCACCTGTCTCACCAACCTCTTCCCAGCAAATGGTTGAACGACATGGTATTCCATACCGAGCCTCAAAGGTTTCCATGATAATAGTAGAGTGGAAGCCTTTGTTGTAGGAAAACTCTACTAAAGGAAAGGGTCGCACCCACGATCCTCTGAAATTTAGAATGCATGCTTGCAACATGTCCTCCAACGTCTAGATAGTCTGGTCTATCTGCCCATCAGTCTGGGGGTGGAAAGCAGTGCTAAGGCATTCCTTGGTTCCAAAAGCATGCAATAAGCCCATCCAGACTCGTGAGGTAAACCATGTATCCCGATATGAGAAGATAATCTTCAGAACACCGTGAAAACTCACCACCTCATCTATGTACCTCTGTGTTAAGGTACTCAACAGACCCGACTCTTTAATTGCTTAGAAGTGTGCTGATTTCATCAGTCGATCCACCACTACCTAGATAGCTTCATAACCACCCTGAGCTCTAGGTAGTCCTGTGACTAAGTCCATTGAGATTTCATCCCACTTCCACTTAGGGAAATCTAATTGATGCAACAATCCACTGGGAACACAGTGTTTAGCCATTACTTGCTGACACACTAGGCATTTAGCCACAAACTCTGCCACTACCCGTTTCACCTCAGGCCACCAAAACTGTTCCCTTTGGAATCGATACATTATTGATACTCCGGATGTACCACCAAGGCTAAGATATGGAACTCATGGAGAAAACCTGCATGCATCGCCTTTGGAACAAACAACCTTCCATGACAAAACATACGATGCTGGATGTCCTCTGACCATCCTTTTTGAGTGTTTCCCTGATCGATATGATCCTGCATTACTTCTGCCTCAGTGTCTCTCCACTGAGACTCTTCCTCCTACTGCAACAAGGAGGAATACACCATCATCTGAAACAAACAGCCTCTAACACCCTCTACCATTGCATCTAAGTGCAAGGCAGCCAACTCTCCCATGGCCTTCCAAGCATCATCGGATTCCTAAAAAACTTCCTTATATGACGTCCTGCTCAGGGAATCAGCCAAAATGTAGCCCTTGCCTTTAGTGTAAGAGATCTTGAAGTCATAGTCTTGAAGAAACTCAACCCATCTCCACTGCTATAAGTTTAGGTCCCGCTGGGAGAAGATACAACGTAGTCTCTTGTGATCTGAGAAGACCACAAAGCGCTCCCCAATGAGGTAATGTCAGCACAACATCCGTGCGAACACTACTGATGCAAGTTCTAGGTCATGGGTGGCATTGTTATGCTCATCAGGGAGCAACTTCCTAGACCCCTAATAGATCACGCCCTTCTTCTGAATCAGTACGCACCCCAAACCAAGGCCAAATGAATCACAAAACACCTCATACTACAAACCTTCCTTTAGAAATCTGAGTACTGGAGCACTGACCAACTTCACCTTCAGGTAGTCGAATGCTTTCTGGCACTATTCGCTCTATAAAAAGACCTGGTCCTTCCTTTTCAAAGTTGTCAATGGTGAAACATCTTGAGAGAAGTCTGGAATGAACCTCTGATTATAACCTACCAACCCCAAGAATCTACGAACTTCTGCCATGCTCTTGGGTGCCACCCAAGAAACAACTGCCTCCACCTTCGATAGGTCCAATGACACTCCATGTTGGGACACCAAATGCCCAAGTATGTGTACTTTATGAATCAAGAACATACACTTCGACAACATCCCATAATGTTGGTGGTGTCGAAGGACTTCCAAGACTGCCTTGAGATTCTCAACATGCCCCTCCTCTGATCTTGAGTAGATCAGGAGGTCATCAATATACACAACGAAGAACCGGCCCAGAAACACTCAGAAGAAAAAGTTCATAAGTCCCATGAACACAGCTGGTGCATTCGTAACTCCAAACGGCATCACTACAAACTCGAAGTGCCCATACTTACACCCGAACACCATCTTCGAGATGTGACTGTACTTTACCCTCAGCTGATGATATCCGGATCGTAGATCAATCTTAGAAAACCAACCTGCTCCCCTATGCTGGTCGAAGAGATCATCTATCCTTGGAAGGGGGTAATGATTCTTGACCGTTAACTAATTCAACCTTCGATAGTCTATGCATAACCTGAGACCACCTTCTGCCTTCTTCACGAACAAAACTGGAGCACCTCATGGAGACACGCTGGGTTGAACAAAACCCTTCTCCATTAGATAGTCAATCTAAATCTGCAACTCCTGCAACTCCGAAGGTGCCATCTGATAAGGGTCCATCGAAATAGGACGGGCACCAGGCTGAAGTCTATCTCGAACTCAACGTCACGCCGGGGGGGGGGGGGGGGGGGGGGGTAGAGTCACAACCTCATCGGGAAAAACATCAAGGAACTCCCCAACAACCTCTAGAACATCCTTAATATCTGTATCAGCTAAACCCACTGATAACCCACCATATAAGAAAACGAGAGGCATCACATAAAAGCTTCCCTCCTGATAGCTCCTCTCTCTAACATAAGCTTCACGCTGCCCATCCACGTCAGAGAACATGACTCTTCTTTAGAAGCAGTCGATAACGACACTAATAGAATACAACCAGCCGATTCCTCAGATGACATCGCATGTATTCATCTATAGTAAAAGAAAATATCCACTAGATCGATGTGGTCCCAACGTCAGCACACATTCCGGAAAACACAAGATACTGTGGTCTGACCTCTAACTACTGTACTCAGCACCAGGGGTACGGAAAGTCTCCCTACGTCTAGACCCAAAACATGTGCTAGAATGGGTGTAACAAAGGAGTGTAAAGCTACCGAATTAAAAAAATAATAAATGAGAGTGCTGAACAAACAAATCGTACCTCAAAGAACCTCTGGTCCTGCCGGAGCTGCCAACTCTACTACGTGGAACTGTCCACATCCAGCTCTTCTACCTCTCTGATGTCAGCCACCTCCCCGACCACGCCCTGGTCGAGGTCCTGGAGGAGCACCCTGAGGTCGGCCTCCTCCTGCAAAATCTGCCCTCGGAGGAGCAGGGTCCTGCTGCTGCTGGAGGTTCCTCATCGGAAACTTGTGCTGCTGAGGCAGGCACTAAACCTGCCCACCACCACCGTACTGAGCTCGGGTCGGGTACCGACTCTGAATGTGCCCGAGAACTCCGCAATAGAAACACATCGGTCCTGGGATCATGAAAAAGGGAGGAGGACCTGATGATCTGAACTGGAACTGCTGGGTCCTTCTCTCTACTAGCCTGAAACTTGAAGGTCCAGTCGCAGGAGAACTTCTTCTGACTGCCTTCCCCTTCGACAAACCCGGCTGGATACCCTCTCATGGTGTACCCCACTAAGAGTGCATCCTCTCTACAACCTCTGCCTTCTTCTGTACTACAATGTACGTCAGAAGGGTGAATGGGGTGACAACATACTGGAGAGAAGGACGAAGCGCCTACTCCAAGTGTCTCACCTGAGACTATTCATCCAGAAAGAGATCCGGAGAAAAGCGTAGGAGACCCTTGATCTTGATCCCCAATTCTCATACTGACATACTCCCATGTTGGAGGGAGAGTAACTCCTGTTACTTCTCTACCTTGATCATGGAAGAAAGGAATTCCTCTCAGAACTCCTTCTCAAAGTCATCACATGGAACCCTTGCCTCTGACCTCTCCCCGAGGTAGAGCATCCACCACTGACATGCCACACCTGACTGACTGCTAGGGGAACGCAGTACACCCTCGGAGCATGGTTTAATTTAAAAGATATCCCTAGATCCTCATGCCACCCCTCCGTCTCCATATCCGACGTACTACCCTCATACCACTTAAGGGTCTGTCGCTGGAATGAACGGAGAGTCTTCTACCACTGATCATCTTCCTCCTCTCAATCAATCCTCAATTGATCGACCACCTGAATCTGCTGGGCCTCGACTGTCTCAGTCTCCTAGGGATGACGTCCAGATGCCATAGTTGTACGGTAAACAAATATCGCCTAAGCCCAAGTATTATGGAAATTCACTAATGTTTCATTTTATCACATTATTTCAATTTCATTCCCAGAACACCCAAATCAAGTAAAATAAAAACATGCTGATGCATGTACCTTCCCTAGGGTCTCTACACTCTAATCAGTGAAGTCTTACATGGATGTTCGGTAAGCTTAGATTCCTTGCATCAGATCAAGGGGACCCCTAAAATCTTGTGTCCTAGCCAGTCCTCTCTAGCCTATGTCACGCACCAAGATCACCTAACTTTGTTTCCCTACAATCCCATGCTATCCTCACTGTGCCTAACTCTAGACTCCATCCTATCTCTAAACCATCATCTCTAATACCATTCTCTCATGACCCCCTCTCACCAAAGATTCCCCTTCTGAGCTGGAAATGGTGAAAGGGAGATAGTGACCCCTGAGTCCCGCCTCCAGTAGGCCCTGGAGTGGCGACTAGCACCAAGAGTAAGAGTTTTCACAAATATGGGAAGCATTAACCTTTTTATTATTTAAGACCAGGTAATAGGATGAGTCAAACACCAAAAGAAAAATGAACAAGTAAATGAAAATAATCCCAAACCAACCTCACATGCTTGTTTAAAAAATTATGAAACAAAGTACAGGTACAAGAAAACTCAAAAGTACAATTCCAAAAGAAACAAGAGTACAACAAACTACAACAAATCCAACTATCCCGACTAGTGGGGTCCCACACAGCCTTGGTAGTCCTCCTGGAAACCTGAAAGTAAACGTAGGGTTAGCATACAAGTATACTCAGTAGGGAAACCTAAAGCTATCAGTCACAGGTGGTGAGACATCTTAATGTCCCATGAGAATAATAGAAGAAACAAAAACCCAGAAAGGAATTCTATCCACCCAACCTCACCAGCCACACTCACCAAAAACACAAAACAACATGTAGTAGTATATAAGAACAAGAGTATTGGGTACCCCACACCATTTCCCCCACTAGTTTGCTTCTTTTCCTAACAACGAACGTCCTAACGCTACCACACTCTTCTTTCCCATACACACCTGGGCCTCGCAATCACATATCTTGCCCGCACACACCTGGGCCTCACAAACCACATATCCTACCCGCACACACCTGGGCCTCACAAACCACATATTTCAACTGCACACACCTGGCCCCACTACCACAATCACATCCCTTCCCAAACACACCTGGGCCTCATCCTGAAGGTTCTTATGAATAGTAAACCAGCCCGAAGTGGGTTGAGCTAAGAATCACACCAATGAAAACCTACCTGAAGATTTTTAGGTGTAAGGTCATCTCAATCCATCACAACCTATGGAAGAAAGAGCATGAAAGAGCTAGTAACAATGGGGAAAAACCCTTTCCCATAAAATGGGAGTGTCCGACACTAGGTGATCAATTTTGGTTGGGTGCGACAAATCGTAAAGATATAGATACATAAATTTATTTCAAACACACAGCCTAACCTATGGCTTATACACAGAGAAAAAGAACATGTGCCTCGACACTGATACTACGAAGCATGCATACAACAAACAATCCCAACCCCATTTAGGGTTTCATGTTTCAATAGTATTAGTTTATTTGTTCCTTAACTACTGGGCAATTATCAAACTAGATCAAGAGTTTCATAGAAAAACCCTGCCAACCATAAATCAAGTTAGATAAAACACACGCAACACCAAATCAACCTTTTTATCATCAAGCACTCTCTATTGATTGTTCCCCGCGTTTAATTAATTATCGTTCCCCATAGTTCATTTTTCAACTGTCAACATTATTTTAATATCAAATCCCATTACTATAGCCCTGACACCACTATAACCACGTCTCCACAACCGTACCACAAAACCAGGCTCGTGCCACATTATTGCCCCTTTAATAAAATTTTATGTAGCCCCACTACCCATCTTATTCATAACAACCCAAGATTCACCCCCCTTTCACACACCACATAACCAAACCAACACCGACATGTTCATTATTCCATTTTTTTCTACCGGGGTCATCACACAAGGGATCCAGATATTCATTAAATCAACCAACTTTACATGATTAACCAATTTCCATATTCCACAATGTTTCCATACACAAAACGTTCTAGAAAGATATATCAACATTTAATTGCACATGAAAAGGTCCCAAACGACAATGATTTCTAGCAGGTATAAGCTTATTCAACTCACAACATAACAATAGGATAAACAATGATAAACATAACAATTTTCCCAATCCCCGTTCTTTATGCCAGTTATTATCTTCTTCAAAATGGTTCAACTATGTCTCATGAAAGAAAGAGGAAACCCATCCTGCATGATGCACAAATTAGAGTGACAAAGGTAAAAATCCTACCTCAATAGGTTATGATCACAACACTCCCCCAGATCAACTTTAGAAGACGTCCGTCGACATCCGTCGCTTCTATCATGACATGGAAAAACCTCCTCGGGTGGATGCTGGGAAGGAAAGGTCGAAAAAAAGCAACAGATCCAAGCTAAGAAGTTCCACCTCATCATTACGATCTCTTGGACGCTGACGGATCGTAAATCGGAGCATGGACGAAGGCGTTATGGAAGAAAAGAGCTTTAGAGTCTCTCGAGAGGGATCTGTTCGAAAAAAAAGGTAGGAGAGGAGTGATCTGAAAAGGAGGAGAGTCTCCCTGCTTTTATAGGAGAGAAAAAATAAAGTACACAGCGTGTAATTCCTACTACATGGCTTGTACTCAGCCATTCCACATGGTCTCCACGTGGCTTCCAACACGGCATTCAACATGGTACATGGTCTTTGACTGGTCAACACAAGGATTGAGGGTAACACGTATGCGGGGAGAAACTACACGGCATGTAGGATGGGATACACGACGTGTAATTAATTATTTCACGCAGAAAGGACACAGCTTCATCATGACCCATGGCCATTGACCGGTCCACACACGGTTTGATAGTAATGCGTATGTGGGGAGAAACTACACGGCGTATAGAATGGGCTACACAGTTTGTACTAATTTATTTCACGCGGAAAGGACACGACATCAACACAGCACACAACCATTGACTGGTCAACACACTGTTTGAGGGTAATACATACGCGGGGAGAAACTACACATCGTGTAGGATGGGATACACGGCGTGTACTTATTTATTTCACGGGGCAAGTACATGGATTAAACACGAGGTATACTTGGCAAGGTGGTACACAATGTGTACCCATACTACATCTCATGTAGCGACAAAAATTCTGAAAAGTGTGGTAAAAGTACATTCTACCCTCCATAACACTTCATGAACTTCTTTTCGACAAAGGAATGGTCCGGAGAGGTCTGTGCCATTATAGATATGCAACAAATAAGTATGGTGGCTATAATCCCTAACACTATGTGGGATACAAAGTCGATAGGGACACCACGAGATAGTGGGGTAATACAATTTAGTGTCAAATATTTTTTATATATTTAAATTCCAATTAATGTTGTAAAAGGTAAATATAATATAAAATCAATTTAATATATTATTCAAACTGCAATTGAGGTTCAGTTTTGGTGGTAAAAACCTTGTAATATTGAATTAATGACCCTAATTCAAATCCATGATGTAATAGTATTTCATTAGTAATGTATTATTATTGTAGAACAATACTAGTGAGGGAACTAAAAATCAGTTGTATAGTAGTAGTATAATTAATAAAAAAAATTTGTAACGAGTTATGTATCATGAACAACATTCCACTTAGGATTTTGGTAATCGATTGTGACATGTGTGAACTATGTGGGATGAGATTCACATTTAGTAGAGTGAAAGATAGTGAAAGGTTGGTAAAATTAGAGATAGTTGAACAAGTAAGGGAAATCTTTGAGTGGGTTCTATTCTTACTAATTATATATCCAATTAGAGGGAAGTGATGGAAACCCACATACACATTATTTGGGGGACAAGTTGGTTATAAATGCTATGAATTTCAGTTGGGTTCACCAGCCAATAAGGAATATTAGTTACAATTCAATGATTATGTTTAAATGTTTTTTTGAGGCATGCATTCTTCAAGACCTTTTTGTCTGTAGGTTTTCGGGTTATGTAAGGGTTTAAAATTGACCTAGTAAAAGTGGATTTATCTATATAATAAAAAATATGAAGTCCTTCGAGATGGATATCATAATACTTGAACCAATTAACTCATACAACTCGAGTGAAAACAACTACAATAAGACAATGTTCCAAGGGGATAATTTGTTTACACAACATCATCATAATTCATCATAAAACAATAATATAAACTATCATAAAGTTACATGAACCTGATAACATAATCATTGGAATTGAAATTCACTATATTACTGATAATTCCATTAATATTGCATCATTATCTATTTATAAACACAACATCAACCAATAGTTCAAAAGTTTAATATTTAATATATCATTTCCGTATTTAGTTTTCATAATCAATTTAAATGGTTCTCAATTTATCTACATTAATATCATATCAAAAAACGCTTTATCACACAATAAAAGAAGAAAAATATGATAAATATCATAGAAATCATGTAAAACATATTTTATTATTATTCATCTTTTAATTCATTTATTTTGGTTAGTTATAATTATAAGGTCAATTTTACAAGCTTACTCAAAAAAATAAAATGAATTATCATCCAAAATTTATCTTCATTGTAAGGGAGAATTTAAAATCCACTACTCTTGGTGAAGATTAAACAACTAAGAACCTAATACGGATGAATCATTATTGATTAAGCTTTAATGGTAAATTAGGCAAGATTCATTGACCAATAACACATCACCCATTATTATAACCTCAACTAAAATTTATAAGAAAGTATAAACTAAATGAAAATAATATCCATTAATATAAGAGATGAAAAAACATGGAGGAAAATAGGGAAATACCACTTTACGATGGAAATGATCAATTGTATAAGACCAAGGCATAAAGATTAGCTATATATGTCCAATGTCCTAAAAATTCCACCCACAGTATCGTAGTGTTTAATAAGGAAAAAATAAAATAAACCCAAGGAATAAAAAATATTTTATTTATAATAATATCAGAGGGAAGTGATTACAAAAATGTAAGAACCACAAAATGATATAATGAGGCAAGTTTATCAATTATATGAGCTCATTAGTCATCAAAATAAAAGATATACCCTGTTATTAATCACCATTTCACCCTTTAAAATGGTTTTGATCATCACCATGATCCAATGACTTTGATCATCACCATGATGCAATGACTTTGATCATGATCATTTTACCTTTTTATGCCCCAATTTCATAGTCAATCCACTATTACATAATCCTTGTCACATAAATTATTTCCACTATATTCGAATGAAACCTCTTTAACATTTAATTACCTTGTACATTCTATGAATATCCATGAAATTCAAAATTCACATTTCGTCCTTCCTTACGGCTCACATGGACCATTTGGACCATGACATCTAATAAGGCTCCCCATAATAATTTGGAAATCCATATTTCATATATAGCACTAGAAAATACAAAAAAATCCTCCAAACACTTTTCAACACCGATTACACCCCAAAATGAAATGTAATGAACCAAACAAAAATTACTCTTCTAAGTGTAGAATTGAATAAAAAAATATTATTATGATAAAATAATAATGATGAAAATATACAAAATCAAAGTCAAAAATATTTTTTTATTATATTTTCATTAAGAAAAATTAAACCATTAACCACATTATTATATAAAAAATATTAATAATGAAATATCATCTCCTCAGAATTGTTCAAATTTTATCGGAAGTATCAGAGGAGATGAAAAAAATATATATCTAAAATAGTAATTTTACATGTAATTAATAATCACTGTTTCATTAAAAGCATAAAAGTTTGAAAAAATAAAATAATAATATGTTAAAAAATAGAATATATATATATATATATTGCAAAAAAACAAAATGTACAACAATTAAATAAATGTATTTCGATAAAATATAGTAATTTTATTTTAACTTCAAATTAAATAAAAACATAAAATAAAAGATAATATTAAAAAACAATAAATTTTTTCAAAATTTATTACTTTATATTCAGATAAATAAAAATATCCTAATGACTTTTATCGTATTAAAAAACAAAATAATATAAATATATTAAAATAAAAACAAAATGAATTTTTTTACATTTAACTAATTTTATAAACAATAATGAAAAACAAAATTCCATTGAAAATAAAAAAATCTCTCCAAAAACATAATTCTAGTTTCAAGTCTATTAATAATTAAAGAAAATAATAAACTCGCAAATATAAAAAAATAAAAAAATAAAAAATCAATATTTTACGTTCATAAATTTTATAAAGGGAAACAAGAACTCTGTTCTATTATAGAAAAACAAAATAATAGGAAATGAAAACAATGAATTTACATTGAAATGAATTAAAAAAATATACAAAAATATATTTAAGGAAAACAATAGAAAATAATAAGAAATAAAAAAAATATTATAATAAAAAATAATAACTAAAATTAATTTAAATTTTAAAAATTTAAAATATTTTATTTTACATGATAACATATATAAAATTATAATCAAAACCCAGTGCAATAAAAATTGAAAAAAAAATAAAAAAACTGAAAAATATACTAAGTTATTATACATTCATGTAAATGAAAAAAATCAATAATGATTTAGTATTAGTAAAAAACTAAATAGAATAAAACTATTAAAAAATATTTTACATAAAACACAAGGAGAAATTATTATGTTAAAAAAAATATAACAAATGATAAAAAAATTGAACAAAAAAATTTAACTATGAAATCTAAAAAAAATGGGGGAAATCCAAAATATTTACCTAACTTTTACATATATTGACAAAATCTGGTAATATTGATTTCATTTTAAAAAATATAATGATAGTTAACCTAGAAAAAAAAAATTAAAAAAAAATATTTCAATGATTTTTTTTAGAAAAAAATCAATATTTTATTGGAAATGATAAAAAAGAATTAAAATGTTTTAATTTAAATTATATAAAAATAAAAATAAAAATATATTATGTCAAAAATAAATAAATATTTTAAGAATATAAAAAGTGTATATTATATTAAAATTTAAAGAAATCAGGTATGTTAATATTACATTAATGAAAACTTGTTTTGTAGACCAATAAAAATGGAAAATAAAAATGTAAAGAATATATTTGTCATTAAATTAAAATAAATGTATGAGAAAAAAATTAACTTTAAAACAAAAAATTTGAAATGATACACAAGTTATAATTTTTTATAAAAATTTAAAAAAAATGTAACGTTCAGCTAAACTTTTTAAAAAATACACCAAAATAGAATATTTAATTTTTGTCAAATAAATAATAATCAAGTTAATAATCACTCACTTACGAATGAAATGATGATAAAAATTTATGTTTTACATTAAATTAAATAATACATAAAATATATTTATTTTTTAAAATATATAAAATCAAATATTTTAAAATATTATAATGACAGAAAATAAATCATAAACAAAATGATAATTAAAAAAATAAAATTATTTACAAAATAAATAAAAAATTATTCTAGATAGTAATAATTTTAAAAAACCATAAAATATTATTTATATTAAAGAACAAAAAATCTAATAAATTATATTGAATACTTTGTGCATTAATAAAATTGAAATACATTCAAAATTATTAATTTGATAATTATAATTAAACCTATTAAAATATATAAATAAATAAATAAATGTAGATAAAAATAAAAAAATAATGATCAAAGAAGCTAAAAAAGAAAAAAGTGGAACAAAATATGAATAATCTATTATAGTGGTAAATAAACATAAATAAATGAGATAGACTATGGTGTGTTAAAAAGTATAACTCATAATAGAAGAATATACAAAACAAAAAAATTAATATAGACAATTTTTATAAATTTCAAATAAATTATAAAAGCCACATTCTGGTAATAATACAAAATATAAGATATAGAATGAGACAAAAAAATTATTTGGATCACAGGAAAATTATAAAAATTGAATCTAATAATATTATATTAAAAATATAATGTCCCAAAATTTTAATTATATAATAAAAAAAGACAAACTAAAATAAGAAAAATAAAAAATAAAATGAATATATAAACATTAATGAAATATAGAAAATTAGTTTATAAAATAATATCAAATAGAAATACAAAAAAAATACAAAGTATTACATTTTAAAATAAATATAAAAGATATTTTTATTAAATATATTTAAAATAAATACTCCAACAAAAAATAAAATAAAAACATATAGGAATAAATGAAAAATAAAAAATATATTAAAAAATGTTTGTATTTAAATTAAACTAAAAATTGGAAGAAAACATTTATTTTTCTAAAAAATTAAAATAGGAATAATAAATATATAAATCTATTGATGTTTAATATTTCGATTAATTTAAAACAAATATGAAAAACTTAGTAATAATATTATATTAATGAAAATAAAAAAATGATGGAGAAAAGCAAACAATTATTTTAATTTTAATTAAATTATTAATAAAATAGTTATATAATTTTATTAAAAATCATTAGAAATCATATTTAACATTAATATAATTTAAAAACATAAATAAATAATTTTAAAAATTTAGAAAAGTGAAAAGTAAAAAAGTTTAATTAAAATTAATATAAAAAATAACAATAAATAATTTCCTTCTTAAATAAATAAAAAAATAAAAAATTATCAAATAAAAAAATTACTATTTTTGAAATAAATTTAAATAATGGAGCAGTAGAAAACATTAAAAAATATAAATAAATTAGGGAATAAAAGACAACTTTTCATTCAGTTTCAAATAGAAAACAAGACATTTATTAAAATAATTGATGAAATTGAACAATCACGAAATAAAATTTTACATATAAATTTCGTAATACAAGTAGATAAAACAAAATTATTTTTAAAAACTAGAATTACCAAAATAACGAGTAATAAATGACAAAATTGAAAATAATGTAATGTTATAAAAACATTGAAAACATAAAAAATGGAAAAATTAATATTGAAATTTAATTTTTCGCATTCATATAAACAAAATTAATTAATAATTGTATTTGTTTTATAAATATTATCTTATAATATTTTTTGTTGGGTTATTCGAGAAGATGTTTAGTGGTGGTTGAAACATTATGGGTAATGGTTCATCACTCTAAATTTAAATTTTCTACATTATGAAGTATATCATAACATGTTTCTCACTAACGATCACATTTCCTCCCTTCATTGTATTTTCATACATTTTATGAAATGGATGGAGATTGTGACCACTTATCTATTTAATGTGATTTGGCTATATTTTTTGGATTTTTTTTACTAGTTTATTTTTTTTAAGTTGAACGCACTTCATAGGCTACCCATTTTCAAAAATCAAATTATGCACATTCATCGTATCACTTCGATAAATAATCTTATTTTTCATGTGGGGGTATTTTAGTTTTTCTATATTTGGATAGTAATGTATTTTATCCTCTTTAATGGTCTCCCTTTTAACCATAGGAGGTCTGTGCTCATATTTTTTGTGTCCTTTAAATCGAATCTAAAATTCAGTCGGGTATTATGATTGATATATTTAATGCCCATCTAATCTAAAGGAAACATGGTGATTATGGTGTCCGTAGAAAACTATTTCAATGTGTTAATGTGAGGTAGATACCACCAATATGAACATATATCAATGATATTTTAGATGGTGTTGTTATAGGATCACCATTTCCGACTAGTTATGGTTGAATAATTAAGAACTTGAATAGTTTTGTTAAGTGTACAGTCTATTACTTCATTATCTCTAATAGTTTATATGAGGATGAAATATAGGATATTATTAATATAAAAAATTATATATAGAATATAAACTGGTTTAATCATTTTATTATGTGTGATTATAATATTGTTTTCCACATGATCAACCACAAATCAGGTAGTTTTTAATGAAAGCATGACTCTACATAGAAAACCATTTTAGACTAGATGTAATTGATGATTTTCATTTCCTCTCACATTTAATGTGAATGTAGTATTGTTTATCATTCACATTCAAATAAGGAAATGGATCATCATATTACAAAATGGACTTATAAATAATTATTATTGATTATACCATTTCACCTCTCGACATTAAATTAATCATGTTTATTAATTATTTATTATATTTCCACGTAAAATTAATCATTTTATATATTAAATTTTTTTAATTTATCACAACACAATAATATCATCACCTCCCATTTTTTAATAAATACATTAATTTATTACCATCAATAATTCTATGAAAATATGTCATGCCCAAATCAACATAAAAACATTTTTACATCAAAAAATGTTTGGACAAAATCAATATTATCAATAACATATCAAAAAATATTACAAACACACCATCATATTCCATCATCATGAATATAAATTCAATTCATTTTCCAAACATTATCCAAACAATCACATATCGACCATGTCATTAAACACCAAAAAACATCCCATCATCAACACATTCTCAAACCAAACAAAAAAATCCTTATAAAAATTCTCTAATAATAATATGGAATATGAATAATTATATTTGAAAAATTTCTATTTATAATTGTAAACAAATATAGTTTATCATAAAAAATAATTATTCACTCTGCATATCAAATTTTAGTTTTAAACATCTTTTTTCACTGCCCTTTAAATGTTATTTTCTTATTATTTTAATGATAAGGGAATGAATTTTTTTTGATATCATTGAAACAATATAATCAAAAAATTTACGAATCAACATTTGATCAATATAATAAAACACATATAGAACAATTCTTAATCACATATCAAATTTTATAATTCCATGATCATGTTTCATTACCTTATTTATTTTATTGCATAACATTTAAGTATTAAAAATATTGGCATCCCAATTATTTCTTCATGTATAATAGGGTGATAAGGGATTTATAATCTCATTTCATTATTGATTTCCATAAATATAATGAAAGAATGAAGTAGAATGACTAATTAAATAAAACATAACTCCATAAGATTTTACATCTAACCTAACCATAAAAAACTATAATAAGGTACTTGAACATGCTCTATCATAGATATAGAAAACACACTTCCATTACCTTTTGGGAAGGGAAATGGCACCAAGAGAGATGGGGATATATAGAGATAAATGAAATTGAATCTATTATATGAATACAGATACTTATATCAATAAGGATATGGACTAGGAACAATGAAGGAGAGTGAAAAAACATATTAGGGCTCAAGAGAGTCCCCACTAGTTGAGGCAATGGAAGATACTTGTTGAATTTATAGTAATAATTCAGGAAAATCATATACGGAATAGTGATTCCTTTACTAAGTGATAAAATATCCTTATAAAATGAGATTTATAATCTATTACAACTAAAACATCCATACCGACAACCCAAAATATCCTAATCATTTTGCTACAGAAATTTGGTTTTGACTTCCAACACCACATATTCCATGGACCATACTCATTTCAATATCAAATTGTGACTCCGACCATGAATCACCAGGTCATAGAGATGGTCAACCTCATTTTTTTAAACTTTAATCAACAAGATATGGTTGTATAGATTCTTTTAAAAACAATAGTATATAACAATTATCTCAAAAAACATTTTTGACCACCTCGTTTCTTAAATGAATTCATATAGGATCAACTAGAGAAAATGATTCTCAAAGTGCCTGAATATCTGTTATATAAAACCAATATGAAATAATCTATTCTAAAAATTATGTTTCGAAGATAGACTTTAGGAACTCATCAAAATTACTAACTATTAATCTCCACAGCAATTCCATAGATTCCTCTACATAATAAAAAAATATTAAATTTAATGGTTTGTACCATTAAATCTGAATCTAAACATGTCACCCTTAAACCACCTCTGTGATGTACTCCAACACCTCTTACACCCCATGACAAAAAATGTAGGGTTCTAGGGAGTTCCATTACATTGAACCATATATAATATTTCGGTCTCGGCCTATAATGGAATTATTAATAACGCTAATTCCCTCTGGCCCTAATGGCAATGAATTATGATCCATATCCATTGAATAACAAGAGGGCTCTATATGTTTCTATAATAGGGGTTTGGGTCCCCATACATGGTAAAATATATTTTAATTTTTTTGTTACATATATCAAAAAAATAAAGTTGCGTTCAAAGTGATAATAAATCAAAATCTAATAAATTAAAAAAAGATAAAAGAAAAAATGAAATATATTTTCTTTAAAATACAATGACGGAATTCAATGTAACAAGAGTAATATTAAAAAACTAAAGAAGAGAAATATCTAAAATTATATTTAAATTTTAATAAAATTTAAATAAAAATGGGAAAAACATCTCGATGTTATCAAATAAATTTATTATTAAAAACAATTTTTTTATAAAAAAACACAACTTGATTTATTTTCAAATAAATTTGAAAGAATAAAAAATCAATGTTTTTCTAAAGAAATAAAAAAATTTATAATCAAAAGATTTATAATTTTTTTAAAAAAAACATGTAAAATGCTACTAAGTCAATTAAACATAGACGAAATATAAAAAATTAATTTGATTTTAATCAATTAAAACATTAACAATAAAATATAATATAATAATTCTAAATATTTAAATACTATAATATAATAAGAAATTAACAAGAAATAATGTAATATATAAATAAATTATATATTCTCAATAATTATTTAACATATGATTAATAACATCATAAACAAAAACAATCTAACACCTTTGATTTCATTCCAACTAAATAATATATAACAAACAAACCCATTATTTTATTAATATATACAAACATAAAATTTTAAAATTTCAATAAATAATTATAAAAAATTATAAATATAGAAATATATATACCAAAATCACAAAACTAGATTAATATTACTGTTTAATTTTTAATTCTACAAAATAATGAAATTAAAAATATAAACCAATAATTTTAAAATAAAATTGAGAATCAAAATAAAAAATTCAAAAAATTTATAAAAAATTTAGATAAAATTTAAAAATAATTGATACTATTGGTATAAAAAAGTTAAAAAATTATTATGAATTTTACTATAAAATAAATTTTTCTTTGAAACCATTATTAAATGTGAATTGTTTAAAAAATAAAATAAATTTGATAATCTTATTCTGATATCAAATTAATTACCTAAACAATAAAAAACATTACTCAAACAAATGTAGTGTTAAAATGTTCTAAAAAAGTATTTTAATTTCAAATAAATTGAAAAAATAGGAAAAATAACATTTAATTTAAAAAACATATAATTTTTATTTATTAAAAAGTTAACCATAAATGATAAAATTGAAAAAGATATTAGAAAATATTATTTTACATTAAAATAAACGATGTCATTTTTTTTATTGGAAAATAAAATATACCACATGTTTTCAGTATTATTTAAAATAAATTAAAAACCTAAATAATTTATGTTCATTTTAGAAATATAGTTAGAGTAAAATGAAAAAAAATTGGAGAATTAATTTTACATTCTGATAAAATAAATTCTAATGAAAAATAACATCCTGTTAAAAAAACATAATAATAATAATAAAATAATAATATTAATAATAATTATGATTATTTAATAAGAAATAATAAACACAGAAAAATAAAAAAAAATATTTTCATAAAAAAAGACAATTTGTTTTATTTTTAATGATGAAAAAGTCAAAATCCATTATAGAAATTAAAATAAATTATCTACAATAATGAAAACATAGGATGAATTATTGATGTAAATACTAAATAATTTATAAAATTAAAATGAAAATTTTCTAAAAAAAGAAATTAAACATTTATTAATGAAATAATAAATTACCAAATATATATATCAAAATACTAAAAAATAAATAATAAAATAAATTTAATCGAAAAAATATAGATGTAATATAATAATTTTTTATTTTATTTTACAACACATTAATAAACATAGAATACAGAGTATTTTTGAAAATATAAAATATATATAAATTATTAAAATATTAGTTACTTTCAAATAAATATAAAAAATTTGAAAAAACATTATTCTGTTATTAACATATTAAAAAATAGATTAAAACTAGAAATTTAATTAAACTTTCATAACAATTAAAACACATATTAAAAACCTCATGTCGGTATTTAAATAAAAATAAAGAAATAACCAAATAAAATTATACAATCAAATGAAGAAAATAATTGAAAACAAATTACATTGTTTTAAAATTTAAAAATTTAACTTTTTATTTAATAAATTATATAGTATATTATAATTATTATAGAAAATGTTTAAAATTATTTAATATGAATATGTTAATTTTTCATTCTAATATACATGCAAAATAATGTAAAATGATATAATATATAAAAATAAATAAATTGATCTAAAAAACCTACATTTTTAATATATTTCCAATTAAATGAAATATTATAATAATTACTATTCTATTAAAAAATAAATTTTTTAATAAATAATTCCAAATATTTTATATAATTTTTATAAAATATAAAAATTAGAAAAATATTATTTGTAATGAAAATTTTTAATAAAAATATTAAAAAAATATCTGTATTTGATATTATTTTTGATTATTTATTTAAATATCTTCACTCAGAGTAATTAAAAAATATAAAAAATACAAAAATATAAAATTTAATAAATTAAAATCTAATAATTTTTTTTTAATTTGACTCAAATTTAAAATGAAATAAAACGAACAATTGCCTTAATATATAAAGAAATGTAATAAATGAAAAAATTACTTTATATTACATTAAAAGTAATAAAAAAGACATTATATGGTGAAAATATTTTTAATATTTAAATAAATAAATGATGAATATATATGTAATTTTAATAAATAATACATTTTAGACAGAAGGCAATATAAAATTTATTAATATTTGGAATAATTTGAATAATGAAATGAAAATATACATTATTAAAATCTAATATTGAAAAATAAATCAATAAATTTTAATTATGTAAAATATGTTTAAAATAAATTACAAATATTATATTTTATTTAATAAGAAAATTAAATTATATCAAAAAACTAAAAAATCATACTATTAAAAATAAAATACATTTATTAAACATAAAAAGAGTGAAGAATAGTTATAAAAAATAAAAATAAAGTATATTAGTAAAAAAGTAATTGTATATATTTTATTTCATTACAAACCATCCAAAAAAACGTTTTTTAAAAAAATGATAAAAAATATAAAAAAATACATTTTATATATCACGAATTTCATGAATAAAAACTCTAATTTGATAAAATAAAATGAAATATGAAAAATATAAATTCCATCAAATATTTTTGAAATGTATAATGAAATTCATTTCGATAAAAATTCTAGACAATTGAAAATATTTTTGAAATCTATTTTACTTTTTATATAAATATAAATAAGTGATCAATAACACTATCTTATTGAAACTAATTCAAAATGAATCCAAAATAAAATAAAAATAATATCAAAATAAAAATGAAATAAATGAGTAAAGTAAAAAAATACATTATATCTTCAAACATTAAAATAAATTTTAAAATTAGTGAAAACATTCAATCAAAAAATTAAAATTTTAAAGTTAAAAATAAAAAAAACACATATAAATAAGAAATTAAAAAATATGAAAAATGTGATAATCCAATTTTATTTAAATTTGAAAAAATTATATTATATTGAAAACAATATTCTATTAAAAATTATTCAAAATATATTAAAAGAATGAAATTAAACAAGCCCTAAACCCAAATAAATGGTTTCGTATATGTTGATCAATCATCGATAGTTAACTATATTAAAGAATATATTTTTCTTGAAACAATTGTTGAATAAGGGCATCTGAAATAATCTATTTAAGGGTGTTTTAGGTCTTCTTCTACATCATATAATATATGATTTTGATATTAGAATTTCATTAATAAAAAGTGTATCATTTGGTTTTCTTATAAAATATAAAAACTGATCTTACCTAGTCATAAAAATATATTCTGCAATCTGATTCACTCTAATTTTTTGGAGAATATATTGATAATGAAAAGTAATAGAAGTAAATTTTTTTACAAAAAATGAAAAAATACAAATTTTATTTCACTTTCATACAAACAAATACCCACAAAACATTGTTCAAAATCAATGATTAAAAACAAAAAAAAATAATCCTTAAACATAACTCAATTGTGCCAATAGAACTAATCAAATATTACCAATTAGTTATAATAAATAAAATATTTTCATTCAATCCATTTATAACAAGGTCATTATTAAAGATGTTTTAGGGCGTTTTAGGTCAACAAATAATTATTTAAATAATTTAATTTCTCATCAATTTTACTCTATTAAAATTTATAACCCAAAAAATTCAGATTATTTTTTTAAAAAAAAAATTTAAAATGACCTTTTGTCAAATTATCTCCATTAAAATCCACTCTAATTATTTATCAAAGAGATTCATTTTCAATTTTATTCTTCATTAAATTCCCACATATACATAATTTTTTTTATTTATATAACATTATTTTTTGTTCAACATGTCCCATTAAATTTCAAAACGTACTACCATATAGAATAATTGGTCTAGTAAAGGTCCTATAGAAATAAACCATAAATTTCAAATTATCTTATGATTAAAATTTACCCACAAAGTATTTCTCCAGTTTCTATATCCAATTTGAATCCTATGATATATATTTATATTACTATCACTATCAAAATACTAAGATGAGACTAAATATTAAAATATATCATATTTTATAATAATATGGTATCAAAATCACACATTCATAATCATGATATAAAATCCTTTCTTAAAATGACACTCTATTTAATCTATATTATCCCGATTAATGTTGAAAAATTTGGATTCTCGATTCTATCTCTAGAACTATAATAGTAAATTGATTGTCTCTTTTGATTATATAATGAGAAATATAACATCCAAATAACTCATAAAATCTGTAATCTTATATAGATTATGTGTTGAAAGTTAATATTTGTTGTGATAAGGTTGAATTTTATAGAAATCATTATATTTATTGTTTATTTTATAATGTATATTTTAATGTTCTAAACATTCCAATACCTAAAATTTTAAATAATAATAATATTGTGAATTGGATAATTATATAATCATACATAATTATTTAATTATTACTTAAATAAAATTATTATGATTAATTTCCATGATTATAATTTTATTAACGATTCTACATTTTATGTGTTTCCTCCATGTCTAAATCTTACTTATAAATTTTCTCAACCTAAAACGTTCTTAGAGTAAATATTAGAATGTTTTTTTATTATCCATATATCGGTGTTTTGAAAAACATATGAAGAGATGCATTAAACATATGACTATTTGTATGTACAATATAATTTTTTTGAAATTTATATGAAATCCGAATATATACATGGAAAATTAATGTACTTTTTGTACATGTTTAAAGTCGTACGAAATATATATATATTTTTTTATAAATGATTATGTTTTATAATGTGTTACGAGATAAGATGGACTACATGATTAAATATTCTATACAATCTATATAATTTTTTCTACACATGTAATAAATGATTCATATCAAAACTAAAATGATTCTTAAGATGTGATGAAAAATGATTCCTAAAATGAATAAAATCATGTTAAAATGACTCTATTTTTTATCAGATAATGTTTCAGATTATGAAAAAATAAAATTTATCTTTTGGTGATTCTATTTTATATCAACTAATGTGATTGTAATTACACAGTTATCATTTTCACATTGTGATTATGAATATGTAAAATTTGTATAAAAAATTTGGAAAATTGTTAAAATGAAATTTCCAAAATGGCACTTACATTAGTTTATAAATTGATTCAGACATATATTCCATTTATAATGATTATAATGAAATTTTTAAATATTTTACTTATATTATTTGTTATATATATTTTCTTAACAATGTACATTATTTTGTTTTTCCATTTCGGAATCTTGTGAGATTTAGGAAATCTATTTTAATTTATTTATTGGAGGATCAAAAATATAAAAACCCATATAGAGAATATCAAAGATATCCTGGATGTTTAATATTAAAATTTCATTTTTAAATATATTTCAAAAGATTCATGAAATATACAAGTGTAATGGTGTTATATGAGATATGATGTGTTGATATTTTTCTACCATGACTTCAATAGTTATATAAGAACAATTCATGGTGGAGGATCAATTGGTGATAATTTTTCTAATGATATTAAATTATAACATCAAAATCATCATTTTATTCATTTCTTATATTTTTTTAAATGATGTATCTGTTTTTTATTATTGTTGTATCATTGGTTTATTAATTTACATTAACTAATAATTTTTTTTGATAAAAATTGAGTTTTTTCAATTTTGTTTGACATTTTGTAGATAATTTGGGACAACCATGTATTTTCTGTATATGTTTCCAAAATAAAGGAGTTTTAAAATTTTATCAAATCCTTTGAAATGTGAGGATTAATTTGGTGAGTACCAATTATATCAATAATGTTATTATTAATGAGTATATATAGGATAAAGTGAATATGAATTCTTGAATAAGTATTTTTTCAATTTATTTATTAATTATATTTATCTATATGTCTAAATATCATTCTTCTTTTTTAATTATAAAAAATATATAAAATGAAAAATTTCTATATCATAGACATTTAAAAAATAATTAATGAGTTTAAATTTCAAATAAAGTCTACTCACCCCCTCTAAATCATATTTACAACTCAGGTAATCCAACAATCTGTAGTAAATCAAATAAAATATGGGGTGAGTTTCTATTACTTTTGAGTATTATAATTATAACATTTTCATATATTTAATCATAAAAAAATTACATTGATGCATTTTTAAAAATGAATTCTAAATATGGTTTGATACCCCCCCCCAAACTCATTGGGAATGATTGGGAATACTATTATGTAGTGTAAATTAAATATTTTAGCATAGATCACAAGTTAATAGTCATGAAACCATAAAGACTATATTATTATAATATAGTTAATCTTATAAGTAATGATATGATACATGATGATTTAATTTATATAATTCATGAATATATTATACCATGTTATTCCACATACTGTGTTTATCCAAGCATCATAATAAAAATCTCAAGATAAATGAATAAAACAATAAGTGATACATTATATTATAGATAATCTAAAACTGAAAAACATTGAGAGGTTATATCTATTGTACCATGAAATTACTAAATGAGAATATAAATATGTGAACTAGATGATTCATTGATTTTTGAGCATCATTAATGCTATAAATATCATGGGATAAGAATTAAAATATTATAGTTTTGTTTAATGTGTGTTGTGGATATTAAAAAAAGCAGTACATAAAAATGGTTTCAATATATATTAATAATAATTTTAAAGTGTTTACCTTGGATAAATTCTTTTTTTCTCTTCTATTTTTTTAAAAATCTCTAAATAATTATTAAGATGATGATTTTAAAAATATAAGTGGAATTGTATTAAAATAAAATATAATTGTTGTTATTAACTTTTCTAATTAAGATTCATAAAAATTTGATAATGATTAGCTACTTTTCGTAACTAAAATAATATATTCCATAATTAAAAATGATAATAGATTGAAGAGGATTCTTCAAAAAAATGATCAAAAGGAATATAAAAATAATAATCCTAGTAATTAAAATTATTGTTTAGATAAAAAATGATAAGAGTGAAAAAGAATATAACTATTAAATATAACTGTATGAAATTGAATCATCTATGTAAGATTGTATTTATATGCAGAAGGAAAAGAAATAAATTATTTATGGATGCATGTGTAAATAAGAATTAGACTCTAGTTATGGTTATATAAGTGAAAATGAGTCCTTTAAATTGTTTTTAATAGTGAAAACCATTAAAAGGATACATATTAATTTATATTATAATATAGGATATGATTAAAATTTAGAAACATCAATAGATAAAAATTTTCATGAAAAAAATTAAAATATCTAGAAAAATATTTTAAAAAACCCTAATTTGTATAAATAGATACAAGGATAGAATAATAATCATGTCAAAAATAAAAGAATTTTACTTAATTAAATGAGTATCATAAAATTACACAATGTTTTTCAATTTTAAAAATTTAGGTTGATAGTAAAAATTATAATCTAAAATAAAAAATATTGAATTTAAATATTTCAAATGTGAAAATTAAATATTAGAAAGATATATACAATGATTTTTCCTTATGAATAATATTTTTTTTAAATTTAATTTAATTTTTTCATGGATTATATATCTCAGGTAAATAATTAATATAAAAATATTAAGGAGTAAAATAACAAATTATTGACTACAATATCCGATTCTAAAATGAAATTTTATTATAACAAAGAAGATACAAAGAAATAGAATAATATTCATAGGAAATAATTGTTTATATTGAAATAGACCATAAAAAATTTTCTTTTGAGTATAATAACTTTTTGATAAGATAATGGTTATGAATAAAAAATACAGATATTTTTGGTTTCTATAATAATTGAATTACAAACCTATATAAAACAATTATTGTCAATAGTTTGAAAATAAGTGTTTCCAATTTTACTTGTGTTTAATTTAAAATCCTTTCCAAAATATTCAAATGAATGTTCTATGAGATTTAATCAAATATTTATGTCATTCTAATGTGTTTATTTCTAATAGGTAGCAATCTATATTACCATACAATAATTTTTTTTCAAACATGATTAGATAGCTAAAAATCATATACTAATATTTTTGACCCAAGATATTAGGTGTTAAAAAAATTAATTCCTAACTTATTTGTGGAAATAAGAATTAATAATATGAAAGAAAAGTGATATATGAATAGTGGATATATAAGAAAAATGATTGAAGATTACATGAGCTTTATATCTTAAAATCAATGTTATAGATGCTCTGTGACATTCAGTGATAATTTAAAAGAAAACATTAGAAGATTCCATGAAGTGGGTATTTTTAATAACATTTTAATTTATAAATTATTTTATATAGAATGATTAATATATAACATAATAATTATATTATAGATGTTTGATAAGGGGGTACATGTTATGTTTTAAAATAATAAATTATTATTTTTCGGGAATGAATATATTTTATTTTATACAAAAATAATGGATAATATATATTCTATAATTTTTGTTGAACTGAATGATAGGAAAATATATTAAATCATTTTATTCTAAATTTTAGTTTTTTAATCCCTTTAATGTTTTATATCAATGTAAATTCTCAAATTTTATAGTTTTCCATGTATTATGAGCATAATTTTAAAAATGAATTATGTTGATATTTAACGATTCGATTTGATTTCAATTATTCTGCCATAACATTATACAAACTAATGAAAATTGAAAATTAATACTTTTATTTGTTCTTATGTTTGATGGTATTCATTTTATTTTCATGGGTCCAAATACAAATATCCCATTTAAAGGCTTAAATCTAGCTCAAATTTCAGTTCTCCAAAACTCTGTACAGATATGGAAAATATTTCTTCTGGACCCATATCTCATAAAGGTCCAAACAAATGATCTAAAATTCCACTTGGAGAAATATATCATCCGGTGGATAAATTTATTTACCTGTCGACCCACTTGATTTAGCAATACTCATGGTCATTAATTTATGGTAGTGTAGATATTTGGAATACTAAGAGTCAGGATTCCAAAATAAAATATATAGAGTAAACCAGCAATAACTACTACATTTGGTGGCTATTATATCAAGAAATTTTATAGTCAATTAGTATAATGTAAAGGAATTAATTTCAAGAAGTATATATTTCAAAACATTGTAATTTAATGTGTCGTCCTCATTCGAACATTTAGTGGGAAGAATTGGATCTGAAAATTTTCTCCCTTGCCTATAAAAATGTACACCCAAATCATTTCAAGAGGTTGGAATATTAGTGGCCATTTTTCTAGGATAAATTTTTTTATGATATTGTAATATATTTTTAAAATATTAATTTATATTATTATAATTTTTTATATCTCAATATTCATTTTTAGGTGTTTCTCCCATCATATTCTCTTCTAACCCCATTAGAATGGAAAACTAACCTCAATTTTTGTTTGAGGGATAGAATGTTGGTTTATTGAGATTTATACTACGTATATATTAATCTATTTATTTAATTCTGTTAATTTTGTTTGTGGTTAAATTCATTTTGGGGTGTGATTGCCCCATTTTCTCTGTCACCGAGTTAGTATTATCATTAAATATCCACCAATACCATCATTAAATTTGTCACGCATACTATAGACTATGGCATGGGTAGAGATGGTTGAAAATAGATATTATAGCCAAATCTAGGATTATTATTTACCTGTATGTGGATATCTCAGTTTTTTGTTAATAAAAGATCGAATGGTATGGTGTATTGTGACAAATCGTGATCACTAAATTAAATAAATATTGATAAAATATTAATTAACAATGACATTAACTATTATGATACCCTATGAATGAATATATTCATTCATTATTTATAATAATATATTTTAAAATTTAATATATATATATATCATTCAATTTTGAACTAATCATAATATTATATATTAGTTAGAATATTAATAGTGAAAATAGAATTTCAATTTTTTTATGTTTCCTCCATGATAATGGATCTTGGTGTGCACTATTTTTCATGCATAAAAATTTAACTATTGAATTTAGATTCATGAAAGATCCCCAAACATATTATTATCATCATTTTAGGGGAGACACTACACTTGAAAAAACAAATTTTCAACAAAAATATAAAAAATAAAAAAAACTACTTTTTTATGATGTATTTATATTGAAATTTTTATCCATGGAATGATAAATAAAAGGTTCTAAAATAATTTTACTATGATATTGTTTATCTATTTCAAGTAATTAGTTACTTAATGATAGCCTTTATTAAAAAAATATTGTTGATAGCTAAATATGTACATCCATGTAAAAAGAAACCCGAGCCGAAACATGAACATAAACCAGTACTAAAAGGATTGGACAAAGTAATTTATCATTTAATTTTTTATATTAATTAACTTGAGGTTGGAGAGAAGGATATAATAAAGGTGTTAGTTACACCACCGCAAACTTGACTATTTCATGAGTAGCTAATTTATGAAAACAAGCAAACTGATAGACATATGAGAGATCAACATTTTTTAAGATCCATAGAATAAATTTGTTAAAGATAACCTAAAACTTGATCTTAATGTCATTGATTTTAAAACATCAACAACCATAGATATACCACATAGTTTGTAGTATTATGAATATTATCTAGTTGTTTTGATTGAATTTCCAATGGTTATTAATGAAGAGATCAATTTCCAAGATGAATTACCTGAAATAGAAGATTACATTGTAGATTCATCAATTTTTACACTTAACCAAGTTGAATTATTTAATGACTTCTGTTTTTTAAAATTTCTCAAAAAACACTAAAGGAGAAGTCCTTGTATGTTAATTTTGTGACAACATATGTTGTAGATATCAATGAATAAGAACTGGATAAGCTGGTGGTGTATGGAAAGCCTCTTCTACAACAACATTCATATCATTTGGAAGAGAAAACCACAAAATTCATTATGGAGCAACCCTATTTTCTTCACCCCCACTCTAGAACATAAATTATATCATTCAGCATTATCTGGTTTTGGGAAATTTCTAATCTTTTTTGGGGTTCTCTACTTTCATATTTTACAAATGATCATTGGGAAAAGTCACGTGTGGTTGTTTATCTCAAAGAAACCAAATACACTATCAGATTGGTGATAATCCTCTATAACAGCTTAACTATGGAATGTAAAACCATATAAACCACTTGGTGGTATCAATCAAGAATTGTCTATTCTCTATCCCATTTCTATTTGTTTTTCTATTTTTTCTTATGTCATGTAATTTCATTATTATTTTTAAAAAATTTGAAGCATCTAGGAGCATAACTAAAAGCATCCATTGAAAAATTAATTATGTTGTTTATTTATATTTCATTAAATTAATTTACCCTAATAAAAAACTTTGTGAATTTTTTTTATATAATTAAAAATAAAAGGATGGTAGCAAATATAATATGTTTGAGAGAGTGTTATCAAATTATGTGGATCAATTTTTTTTGCTTCTATTTTATTTTTCATGGAATTTTTTAAATTATTCATTTTATCTTTTTCATTATTTTGGTGTGCTTTTATGAATCTTTTTCAGAATTAAAAACATTTGTAAATTCAAACCATTATGGTATTTTTGGAACATAGTATTGTTTGAATATATGAGGATTGAAATGGTTACTAAATGTATTATTTACCTAATTTCAAATATTGTTCATTTGATGTTGTTTGGTTGATTATGAAACTCTCATTCACATGTATTTTCCAAATTTAAAATCATTCCCAAACCAAGATAATTTTAATCTTTTTTGACATATTCTTACATTTAACTTTTTCTTGAGATCCCTGGAACTTTTTTATGATCCATAACATGTTTTTTTAATTTTTTTAAATGATTTTAATATTCATGGAATCTGTTAAATACAATTGGGGAACCAATTTGAAAGAAATTTTTGATATTGGAATTTAATTTTGGACTACCTTTACATATAACCTTTATTAAACCCCATGTAGTGATGAAATGATTCTTAGGTTTCCCCATTAAGACCCATATATCATTTTCTAACTAACTATAAAAGATAAATTCATGATTATATTTAAAATCAATTGTGTGGTATAGAGAAGGTGGGTTGTATTTTTATTTCATGAAGAACATGTTTTAGTTGAATTGAATACGTTTCCATATTCATTACTAATTGGGTTAATGAAATATATTGATGGAAGGATGGATGGGCAGTACAATATATAATTACTCATAATGGCTGGGTGTTCACCATTTTTTGATGAACTATGGTTGCCTCTCATTTACACAAAAAAACTCGATTCTGAAGAGAAATACATATTTGAATTCAAGTTGAATAAATGCTACAAATTAGTAAAATAAGGAATAAAATTAGAATTAATGTTAAATATTAATAATTTGAACTTCCGGATGAAAAAATTGTTTTGTGGTGATTCATTTTTTGGCTGATTGAGGGGCACCCAATTCACGAGGGAAACTATTTTCATGAATTTAGATCACTTTAGAGCTTAACCATCGTAATTATTCCTAAGATGTTTTAACATTTATAATCTACCAAACCTCAGCCTTAGAAAACCGCATGAAAAATTGTTCATAATTAACTCATTTGTGAATCATTAATTTGGAGATACTATGAGTATAATATGACTATAATAATCACACATGTTTATGGGAATGAGAAAATATCCACCATAAATATCTTTTAGTTAATAAAGAAATATTTTTTTCGGGGGAGGAAGGCTTGACAAGCAAGTTAGGATTGACATGGGATTATATGTAATATTATGATTTTTTAAGAGTTATGAAATTTTTTTCCACGCATGAGGCATGTTATTTTCCAGGATATGTAATTGACTTGTGTTTTCATTTATGATTTGGTTTGTTTTTTTGACCTTAGTATATTATTATTTCCTAGTAGAGTAATGTTTATTTGTGGGCCAACTAATATAGAAATTATTTTCAATTATTTTATTCTTAATATCTGTTTTGTTAGTCCTATAAATTTTTTATATCAATGTAAATTGTTACATATTGCATTTTTTATTGTATTATATGATTCATTTTTTAAAAATGAATTATATTTGAATTTAACTATTTTAATTTATTTCCATGATTCATCCATAACATTTTCCACACTGATCTAGATTTTAAAATAATTCGTTTATAGGTACCAAAAATCGATGAATTCAATTTATTCTTTAGTGGCCAAATCTCAATAAACCATATGAAGGCCGAAATCAAACATACTAATCATTCCTCAAAAAAAATTCAAAAATTTGGTGAATTTTATAAATTGAACCATATCTCATAATGGCCCAAAAAACGATCTCATATTATATATAAAGAAATGCAACATTAAGTGAATGAATTTCTTAAACTATGTCCTCACCATATCTATCCATCCTCATGGTTAATAATGCATTGTATTGTAAACCATTAGAATATGAAGATTCACCAATCTAGAATTATTTATCCATAGTAAAACAACTATAACTCCTACATCAGGTGTCAATTCTATGAGAACATGTTAGGTTCTATGAGGATAATTTATAAGAAAAACATTTAACATGTAACTATTTTACAATTCAGTCATTTTTTGGGCCATCCATGTGAATAAATTTAGTAGATATAATTGGATTATAAAATTTCATTCCTTGTCTATAAAAATATACTCCCTCTTCATTTTATGGTTTTGGAAAAGTAGTGAACATTTTGTGCAGGTTTAGATTTTATTTTCTTCTATAGTCTATTATTATAATTTTAATTTATATTAGTATTTTTATTTATGTATAATTATTCATTTTTATTCTTTAATGTGTTTCTACCTACATATTCTCTTTAAAAACCATGATAATGGAGAACTGACACCGACCTTTGTCCAAGGGAGAGAACAAGGGTAAATTCAGTTACATTGGGCTTCAATTTAGATCTTTTTATTTAATTCTAATAATTTTTTTTGGTGTTTAAGTTTATCATGGTGTGTGATACCTCCATTTTTAATACCACTGAGTTCTTATTCTAATTCAACATTCCTCCTTCACTTAACTACATATGTCCTACATACAATGGAGTATGTCTTGGGTAGAGATAGCTGAAAAAGACTTCTCCTTGATGGCTATAGGAAAAGTATTTACATCCATGCATATATATCTGTGTTGGGGTAATAAAATATCAACATAGAGGGTGTGGTGTGACAAATAATTATCATTACAACGAATTGATAATGAGAATATTTTAATGAACAATTTTATTAACCATTATGATCCCCCATGAAAGAATATTATTGTTTTTTTCTTTATATAAACATTTTATTCAGATTACAGAGATATATATATGTTATGACTTTTTAAACACATCATTATATTATTTATTAGTTATAAAATAAATATTGACAATAAAATTTTGGTTTTCTATAAGTTTCTTTCTTGAGATAGGCTTTGTGGTGGAACTATATTTCATTATTAGATAAATAATATATTAATCAAAGATCCAACACAAATCCATTCATATCAATAATATGTTTGTATATTTTTCTATCATGGGGTGTAAAAAATTAAATATTTTATAATTTAAAATGCAGTAAAATTGTAATCTTTCATTGTATCTAAAGAGAAATGAACAACAACAATTCATTCACCATAAATTAGAAAAATAAATTGTGGTTTCATTGAAATTTTTTGATTTAGAAAAAAAATTTAACAAAACAAAAGAAGGAAATAGAGAAAAATATTCAAAACAAATTGAAAAAAAGAGATTGAAATCAATGTTATGAATTTATTGATGATGTTAGATCATTTTTATAATTGGAATGTTATTATAGTTCTAATTTATGACATTCCAATATTCCCAAATGATTAAAGAGAGAATTTGTGATTATATCATCTCACATCCTTGGTTAATTAGAGATTGTGATAGTAATCCTTTCCATGATATCAACCTGATACACAATCATTTCTAAGTTTGAAAGAGGTTAATCGAATAACGTCAATTGACATAGTTAATTCCCAACCTAGTATTTTTTTCCCCAAAATATCGAGAATATCCACTACATCTCACATACATACTGGTGATATCAAAATACTTCACCACATAGCCCTGATATTTTCCATTGTATATAGATAAATACATGGAGTATGGAGAAAATTATTTTTGAGAAACACAATATCAACAAAAGAATTTAAAACTAAATACGAGCACACGTTGTCATATAAATTTAATTAGAAAATTTAAAACAACTCAACAAAACTGATAATATAAATTATACCATGAATTAAATGAACTCAATCATTAAAATAAATAACTATAATTCCCCATGTACTGAGTGTATTACCCCTCCATGTGAAGGTTTTAAGAGTATAAAGGGGTATAAGGGAGTAAAATGTATCTATGAAAAATGAAAAGAGAAAATACACAACAATTTAAGACTCCAATCCTTTAAAACATCCCATCTCCCATATTCTTCAAAAACCATTAAATGGTTGTGGATACACATATATGTAGGCTTGATGGTGGAAAATTTTACCTCTAGATTATATTCTCCAAAAGATAAATGCCAATTAGAATAGAAATTTGCCGAATCTCAAGATATTGCCTTCCGAAATGTTTTTTTGTCTCCATATTCAGGAACCTAAAAAATCCTAGTGGACTTGAACAAGGGTTTAAATAGTTACTCTTGATGTAATGATGAATATTATTTCTCTATAAAGTGACTTCTCAACTACATCCACTTTCACACCTGAAATGGATACTTTAATGAAAGAATTTCTCCAGGAAATTTTATATAATCATGTGGTATTGAGTATTAATTATCTTTTAACATTAGTAACATCAATTGGACATATCTTTGATGAGATATTCCTCCGTAACTAAAATGGGTTCAACCGTGTTATCCATAAAACAATTCCCATATTATTTATTTTCATAGGCTAATGGATGTATAATTAGATATTAGTCCTGCCAAAAAAACATGAATCCCAAAAAGATATTAAGTCCAAAAAATAATTTACTCAATTTGGATCAAAATTATAGATTGAATTCCAAAAATACAAGACGTAACATAAAACATATAAATTTACAGAAATAAAAAATTTTCACACTTAATCCTTAAATTCATGATAATTTTAAAAATGATTTAAATAAGATCAGATTTATTAATTGGTAGGGATTAAATCATTGAAACACATATGATAAATAATGAAAATATTAATGCTATCACTGATTAAATATGAAATAGGTGGGTTAGTGCTATATAAATAGATAATATCATTGGGAATAGGAGGAATAAACTATATTTATTCCATCAGATGCATAAACTATTTATAAAAGGATATGGTCAGATAGTACATGATATGAAACAAAGTAAATATTTAGTTTATGCATAATTTTTGGGTGAAAAAAATAAATAATCATTAAAAAAATTTAAATCATCTTCAACTAATTATTATATATTTATATTTTCTTATGAAAAATTTGTATTTAATAGGAAAATGATTTTATTTAATTGTTAGTGATATATTAGGTTTACATGTAATTATTTTATATTTTATAAAAGTGGAACATTATCTTTTTGGAAGATATTTTAAAATAAAACATTAAATTCAATTTTAACTATTCTGATTAATGGAGGGGGTGAGTGTGTTTAAATAATTTTTTTTGAAATTTCATGATGATAATGGTTATTTTTACTAATTTTTGACCATAAAATACCATGACAAAATGGTGTTAATGAGTTAAAAAATAGAACAATTATAGAAATTTCTAAAACCATATTAAAAAATATAACATACCTATATAAATTTCAATGGAATCTATTAAAAAAATATTCTAAATATATTATTTAGTATAATATTGTTATAGAAATAATATTTTTAATTTTTTGTTAAAAATAAACCAAATTGTTTTTATTTTAGATTCTTCAGGAGCATAATATAGACTTTAAATACTATGGATTATTTAGATAAATTAAATTCTAAAAGTGAGAATGTCTTTATGGTATTCTATTAATTGTAAATCCTATACAGTGTATTATTGGATAACAATTATTTTGAAGAAATCTATAAATATTAGATTTGATGAAGCTAGTTTGAAAAATAAAAAGCCCGATTTTGAGAAATCTAGATAATAATTGAATCTGTTTTATTTTCAGTTAAATGTACCTAAATACAATAATATATATATATGTGGCAATGATATTCCTAAAATTTCTAGTATTAGAATTTATATAACTAAAAAAGATTACCGTTTATAACATTTAATTGAAAATTTTGTACATGGAATTAAAATGATGAAATCGGTTTATAATCATTATTTTAATAATTCTTTGTATTTTAATTTCTAACAAATAAAATTGATGAATTTTTCAAAAGGAAAATTTTATGATTCAATGTATGATGAAATTAATCAATTTTTATTAAATTTTTATTGAATTATTTTAACCATTTGATAATACACATATTATATTATCTAATTGTTATTTTTTAATCATTTTTTTGAGTCTCTTTAAATTATTAGGAATATATATAGACATTTCAATTAAAGATTTTTTCAAAAGAATAGAATTGATTCTGATGAATTTTTTTCTATAATTTATATGATATAATATATTCATATTTTGTTTTGATTTCATCATTAAATAGTTGTAAACTATTTCAAATTGATATTAAAAAATCATTTTTAAATTATGTGATTTTTGAAGATGTGTGTGTTAATTGACCACATTGTTTTAAGCTTGAAATATTTTCAAATAATTTTTTTCCAATTCATGATTAATTTATATGGTCTAAATAAGAATCGAATATATTAATATGTTGGAATTTAATTTTTATTAATCTATGGTTCTTAAAAAGGATAATTTATTCCCACTTTGTCTATTAAGAAAATTTCACGTAAAAATATACTTATATAGATATAGATAGATGAGATTATGTTTGGATCATTATTTGATATAAATTTTTAATAATATTTCTATTTAATGGTAACTAAATTATATATGATTTTAATGGGTGAATAAAAACTATTTCTTGGATATAAATTTTTTTAATGACGTGATAGAATATTTTAAAATCAATGTAAATATTATAAAGAGTTAGTTAAAATATATGATCATTATTCAAGAAAATATTATTAAAAAACCTAATATTAAAAATTAAATATTTTATAAAGATAATTCTAGAAAATATATAGAATATAAACTATTTAGAGGAATAATTTAATGATTTACATATTTAATTGCATATATACATGATATTTTGTTTACTGTTTGTATTCGTGAAATATTTTTATCTAATCCTAATAAATGTCTTTTAATGGTTATTTAAAGAATAATATGATATATGAAAAGAATTATTTATTCTAGTTAAAATTATTTATAAACAAATTGAATTTGATTTCATGTTACGATTTTGATTTTAGTAAATTCAGGATTGACTGTAAAATTACTTCTTCTATGTGTTAATTATTTGTTAATTCATTCATTTAATAAATATATAAAAATAAATTATCAATTACCTTATACATATATAAGTCTATGATTAATGCTACTACAAACTACTGCACCAAAAAATTATAAATTAAACAAATGATATATAATTTTAATGCTTATTTTTATAAACATTCATTTAATTATGATAATAGATCTAAAATAATAATTTCATAGAACAATTTTGAATGTTCACGAAAAAAATATTAATGTTGGATTATATTTTATTATAAATCATATTGGTAAACATGATATCGAATTACTATATTTAGACTAATAATCAACTTGCTGACCAATTTACTAAAAAATATGATGAAATAATGTTCGAGAATATCAAAATTGAAATTTGGATTTTGGGGAATTAGCTTATTCAACTATATTTTTGAAATGACTACTTTATTTATATTATTCTAACTAATCTATTTTAAACTATATATTTTAATGAAATTATTAACAAATTATTCTTTTTATATTATTATTTATAGTATTTTTTATAGTGGTGTAACATTTCTAACATTATTTATATATGAGAGTTAATATTAAATTATTTTGTGGACATTATGAAAATTTAATTATTGTTTTCCAGAATATAAATACTGTTAAATGGTATTAGGGAGATAATGGGTGATCATACAGACTACACTACCCTCATGTTTATTGTTACACCATAGAAATAGTAGATTCAGGATCATGAGGCATTGACGAATGTTTAGAGTGGGTTTTATTGTACATTATAAGTCCATATAATATTGGGTTAGTGGTTTTTGGAAGATCCATGAATATTTCATACATCACACCATTGTTGTCTCTACATGTCATGAATTGTATGTTTTATAATACCTTTAGTATGAATATTTTCTCTTATTTTGTTGACCAATCTGTTATTGTATACATTTTAGACCATTCCATTGTTGTCATAGAGATGGATAAATTCTCTTTTTTAATGTTGATAATTGTTGTTACTCCATGGGGACCAGAATTCTTGCGTGCCTCATTTAGACTTTATAGGGATCATATATTGATCTGAAACATGTTCTTCTTTTCATATTTATGGGTGATTATTGTGCTTTAAATATTTTATAATGGGATATAGTGAGGGTAGATTTACCTTGACTGTGATGAAAAAATACACGGTTGGATAGTTTCTTCATTTTTACTAATTTTATTATGTATATTTGTTATTTTTATAACTATTTTTAATCTTCATCAAGGGTTGGAATATAATATTTGAATGAACATATTTTGAAAACCTATTATAAGAACACCTTTAGGTGTCCATAAGATGATTTATTTCTCAACCCCTATTCGTGAACCTCATTGTTAATGAAAACATTATTTCTTCTTATAGATTGATGAACAAGTTTCCTGATGGATAGGGATGAGGCCCCATGTTATTTGATCAAGCAGAGATGGTTGTGTGGTGTTTTAGGATCTGGATGGAATATCTTTATAGTCATGGAGATAAATTATGTTTTTCTTATTTGTGTTATTAGTTGATATAGTTGTATTTATTTCCAGATTGATTATATTTTTTATGCGTTCGGCCAAGTGGGAGACAGTCTGTTGTATGGTTTAAATGATTTGATTATGTTTGAATGTGTAATACATTTATTTTATTTTAACATTTTTCAATTGTAGTTATTTATTATGTATAATATTATTTTCATCCTTAGGGATGAGTTTGTTTATTTTCCACAATATTCACAATATGATCATAAGGTAATGTCTACACACTATTTATTTTAAACCGTCATTATTAGTCAATAGTATATATTATTCATGGAGGCATGATTGAGGGATTGTGGAATAAAATATAAAATTAAATGTGTATTTAACATGGTCTATTTTGTTACATATTATATCATATAGGATCCTCTTATAATGTTGGGGCACTCATTTGTTAATAATGTTTGATTATTATAATAGTTCTGGTTGCTTACTGATTCATTTTCTCATGCATGTATTGTCATGGAAATTCTTGTTCTTGAGTATATGATACAGTTATATCATCTTATTTAATGATATTAATGTTATAAATAACATATTATTTTCATCATATACAAGATTAGAATCATTCTGGAAAATCAGACATGGGAATTCAATCACATAACTTCATGGCGATAGTAGGTCATACAGAGGCATGCTAAATGTTATCAAATCCTTAATGGTTTAATGGATAATTATTTGGATGATATGATAAAGTTACAAATTCAATACCACATAAAAATTATCATATTAATTCATATATATCCATCATTTTTTCTATATGTATGACTCGTGGATGAAAAACAAATTACATTTTTTCATGAGGTGATAAAACACCATACACACACGTGATATTGATATTTTCAATTTGATATGGAAAAAGATAGTTAAATATAGTTTTCTTAGTAAAAAAATTTATTATTATATACTATATATTTTTAATTTTCTTAATTGTAAATATATAATAGAAATTAGGAAATTAAAGATGAAAAAATAAAGATATCTATGAAGATGTTTTTCTTTTGATAGAAAACTTCATTTCTATATCTTCTAAAAGAGCCTAGGTTGAGAATTCTGGTAAATATAGAAGATTTAAAACACATATAATGACATCTAAGAAAGGTTATTGTCAAATTTTATCAATATTAATTTCTTAAGATGACTAAATACGTGAGGGGTTGTGGTGGCCTTTTATACTTGCAGTGACTAGTACACATGTTTTTTTTTCAAATTTTTGAATGATATAAAGGATAATTCATGAAAAAATTAAACCAAAATGTATTATTATTTAAGGATATAGGTGTAGTGTTTAAATACAACACCCAATGGAAAATAAGAATGATTTTATATCATTTATCCTTTATCATTTCAATAACCCACCAATAAATCATTTTTTAACATAACTATAGTAATTAAATTTTAAGTCTTTTACAATTCATTATGAACAAAAATTATATTGATCATATTAACTGATATTAATTTTTATTATAATTATTAAAAATATGGAATATATATTATCAAATTCAATTCATATATGTGGAATATGTTAATTTAAAACTACAACCATAAAATGTTCAAAAAATTGGTTTTCACGAAATACATTTTCAAGTATAATAAGATCTTACATTAACTATATGACAAATAAATAAGATTAAAAGGATTTAAAGTCATATCTTTAGGTATATAATATATAAATATGATGCAAATATAAAATCCATAAATATTAATTTTAATTAATAAATTAAAAATTCTTTATGCATTTTTCTAATAGTATTTTGAAAAATAACCCTTTTTAACACTAAATGATATTTCATTTAACAATATAAAATTTATTGTAAATAAATTTTTATAATAAATATTATATTTAATTATAATAAATAAATTTTTGAATATTTTAATAACATATTTTCAATTTTTAATAATTTTTTTAAAGGGATAATATTAATATATCATTCTAAAATTATTTTTTACATCTTAGGTTCAAAACTGTTATTCAGTGTATTATATTAGAGTTTTTATGTATTTAAATATTAAAAAATACATTTTATTATAATATTATGAAATTATAATATTTGTATACAATAATTGAATCTTGGTTATTACATATTTGTTTACCTTTATATCCATTTTAAAATTATAATTTATCCTCTTCATATGTGAATATTACCGCCTCCATGAAGTGATGTGGTTCATTTCTCATCGCGGACTCTTATAGGCAGTCATGATTTTGAAATAAAATAAAATAATAGGATATTATATATATATATATATAAATATTATAAATATTCTATATATGATATATATGATATAAATTTTGTTATGTCTTAGTAAATAAAAATTAATCTTCATTCATTATTATTCAATGAAAATAATAAGATCACTCATATGTAATTGCAGAAAAATGACCCTTGAAGAGATGCCTTTTATTTTTCATCATATAATAAGAATAATTTTATATATGTGTGTATTTGACTAATTAGTATTATAATTATGATATTAATATCATTCTATAATTACATAATAATAGTCACCTTAATCCATTTAATTTTTTTGATCAATGTAAACTTTTCCAATGTGAACATACAACCTACCATTTCCTTGACTGTAACATTATTAATTATCCATATAAACCTTATTTGTAAGATTATAAATGTATAAATATTTCATAAAATAAAAAATATAATAGAATTACAATGAAATAAATTATATAGTCAATATCTATTTGACCATTTTTGACCCAATGAATTCGTTTTAGACTTAAATATGGAACGTTATCGGATCCACCAACTTGATCAAAATAATTTATGTAATTCAGTATAACATTTTTATATGATTAATTAATTTATTAATAAAAACTAAATTGGATTCTAATAAATAAAGTAATTAATATATGTTTAATATTAAAAAACATAATAAATATACATAACATGTAAAACTCGCGGTAAGAGTCACGTTACATTAAAAACTCATTTTAAATGATTTAAAATTTTATTTTATACATATTGTAAGTCAATGTAAATATTAATGGATTTATTTTATTTATGTATATTTATTAACCTAAATAAATTTTAAATTACTGTTTATATATTATTTGACTTTCATTCCGATGTTTTAAAAAGGAATCAATTTAAGTATTTTATATAGAACATTGTGATTTTAAAAAAATGTTCAAATGGAATTTGTTATTTTAACATATATAATTTCAATAGATTCTCCATCATCTGAACCCATAATTATTTATTTGGATTCCACTATATAATCATATTTTTTTCATATAAAAACATTTTGTCCCTTTATATTGGGTATTTCAAGTCTGAAAATGGGGTTCTAAAGGAAATGATTATATTAGTATCTGAATGTGTTTTACATGTTTGTTAGAATGTATATTTTTATGATTTAGATGAATAAAATGAAAGTTTTTATGTTTCCTATGTATGTGTGTTTATTTTATACTATCTATAATGATTTTTGTGCCTGATATTTCTCTCCAATTCTTTTCATAATGAATATTTTGTATGAAGAATTATGATGAAATTAACATAGAATTTTATTCCATTTGTAATGGATCTTATAAAGGAAATATGAAGATGATGTCCAAAATAAATAATATTACTATATTGGGGTTTCCACTGAGTTTTCATAGAAATATTTTAATTTCACAAGGTACTATAGTGATATTTTTTAAATTAAATAATTATTCCCTTTTATGGTAAAAAATATCTTTTTAATAAAATCACTTTTGCATGAACTCATGTTTTCTAATAAATACTTATAATTTATTAATTTTACATTATAATTTCATATAATGTATTTTATGAAACCATTTGAAAATAAAGATTATTTTCATTACAGTGTAATACCATGAACTGAACAACTAGGTCCGAACTACAATTCCATAAGAACTCATGCCTACCTCCCCCAACGAATGATGCTACCAACTAGTAGTTTAAATGATATTCAATTTGTAAAGATAATACACCCTATGTTTCATATCCCTGGGAAATAATAATCAAAAAATATATATAATAAAATATAATCATTAGATTAAATAGGTTGAAATAGTGTTGATGGAATAACTATCATTAATTTTTTAAATAGATCACCCATTATGGAAATAAAAACGAATAGTTTAAATACAAGAATATGAAATAAAAAATAACTGTGAAGTATTTTAGATTCCATCCCAGTGTGGAACATGGTCCATATTCCACTAGTTAGCTATTGGTTATGGTTTCCTTTCCCTCACTCGGATCCCTATAGATAATGTCTGCATACACATCGATATGCCCTTGTAGGGTGTGAGAAATAAAACATAGTATGACACCACAAATTCATACATAAATTTTTTTTCATGTGTAATAGGTCAATTAAATGATCATAATTAATAAAAAAATCAAGAATAAGAATCACACAATCAAGCACCGAATGGTTGTTTTCTTACTAGGATGCCATAAACCCCCATATGTTCTTATTTCATCGCTATATGAGAATAATAATAAAAATTAATTTGAAAAAATAATTAAATATATATAAGTAAGAAATCGAGTATTTTTATATCCTCATGGTGTCAATATGATCATCATTATTAGTATCTTATTGTCATCATGTTTAGGTACACTACTCGTTATCCATAAAGAAATAAGTTTCAACATGTTACTCAGTATGCTTTAGAGTTAAGTTCAATTTTGGAAATAATGCTATAATTATCTCAACATGATTTTGGTCCACCATCATACTCGCCACATGTTATGTACACTATACCACTAAGGGATAACCATACCACAATGGTCATCATTTGGTACATATTGAAATAACAACCTCAAAAATCATGAAAACACAAAACAGTGAAAAGAATAGTTATAAAAAGATAGCCATATATCATGTGAAATATTATAGAATCATATAACAACATTTTTTTATCATTAGGATTCACAATAATATACCCTAGAAAATCTCATCAAAATAAATATCGTATATGGGTATCATAAAAATACACACACCAACCAACAATCGCTATCATTGAAGAACAATATCTATTCCAACACATAAAACATACCATCGAAACAAGTATATAATAGATCCAAAAATGGTAATATAATTTCATACTCAATGATGGAAATAAATAAAAATAATACTTATAATGTAATGAAGGATGGAAAATATTTTACACTGATGGAAAATACTATAATACCTCAAACATTTATAACATGGGTTCTTTTTTTCAATAATATGGTTAGGAATTAGTCATCAAGAAGAAACCTGGTCATGAAGTGGATTATAGAATCATATAGCTTACAATGACCCTCGACGGAGCTAAAAATAATATATATCAAATAAAGGGATACACGTTAAGAAGAATATATTTTCAATCACATAAAAAAATCATGAATTAATAATTTTTTCGAGAGAAACTCCTTGGGTCTAGGCAATATTCATCATCAACAATTAGTCAATGGAAATAAATAAATAAATAAATATGTTATCATGACTATCATTCTACAAATAATTACTCAGAAATATAACAAGTCTCAAAATCCTTATCTTTAATCAAGAGATATTTTCATTGGAATATTGATTTCACCCTCAATATATAATAAATTAATCAATGGATTAAGGCTTTGTTATCAACACACCATCAAGAAGATGTTTAGAGAGATGATTCTTCAACACATAACAGTTGAATGATAATTTTCCAAGGTATATCTGCTTTATTCATGAAATTATTTCCCAATGATATATTTACAACTCTTCTATAAATAAAGGAGGAGTTCATCTTCATATCAACAAGGAAACATAGATCATATATGGATCCATTATTTTCTATCAAGTAGATATAAGTATATGGTGTGTATATGAGAAGATGTTATCATTCTAGAATAATTAGATCATTCCGCCAATGAAAGAGAAAGAGGAATTTAATGGGAGTGTTAAAATGGAAAGATAAGAGGTATGTTATTTAATAGGGATACATATTTTTTGGAATTGGGGTATTAAAAAGAGAATAAACCATGTGGAATTAAGAACTAATTAGCTCATTTAATATACCTCCATTCTGGGTGCACAATTGAGATAGTGGACTTCACTAGCTAGTCATTGGGGATTATTAGAAAAATCAAATATATTGGGAACCCACTGTCTAGATGGTAGGTTTTACATGCGCTATAATGGCTATTTTCTTTCTACCATAAGGCTTTTACCTCAATAACTCTTCCACAATTTCCTCATGGAAACTAATCTATCTAAAACTGACCTTCTTTACTCACATATAAGAGAATAAAAACAATAGATATGGAATATTTTATTTAACTTAAACAACACATAAATAAAAATCATGTGTCAATGTTACAAATATGTCCCTTGAAATGCTTATCAACACTATGATTTACCATTAATGATTATTATAAAATTATTTTATACTCTGAACCCAAACATGTGACTGTAATTCTCATTATCATAAAATATCTATTCATGAGGCTATAGAATCCAAACTAGTGGTATCAACTTCTCTCAAATGACTTTCTCACTCAATTCAACATCTATACTAAAAACTCCACATACAATGTTCCAGGTGAAATTAAAAATCATCACAGTTGATGATATGTATGGAGTTTGGAATATTCCTCTAAATCATTTTTAATATAATCTTATTTTCTATACCATGATAAAAAGAATGAAGATCCAAGATGTACACCCTTCTCCCAACCAGATCAGTGATCTGGAAGGGTCTAACCTAGAATGTTGGTAGCTTCCACTTTTTCATCATATGTTTATGCTATAATTAATGAGTCATGATCAAAAAAATAAAATTGTTTATAGATTAATCCCAATGTCTTCTCTTATTGTTGGAATAATCTATTTTTTGACACTGATTAGTTATCAGTTTCTTCAGGATCAGCTACAGTCTCTCAATGATCTCTTATACCAAACTGGGTACCAAAACCTCTTACTCAGCCACAAAAATTAATGAGAGTGGTGAACGATGTCGATTCTCATAAAGTGCCTTATACATTCAAATATGAATAAAAAACTTGTAACTGTATTTTTATGTTAATTTAACCAAGGATATGTCGTCATCTCATTCTCATTTATCATCTATGGAAAAATGAGGAATCATATCCTAATTTATTTGACTTACATTCTCAAATTGTCCATATGTATGTTGATGGTACGCTCTGATCAATAAAAACTAAATCACTAAAGTATAATTCAATCCTTTCCAAATCCAAAATGTAAAACATGAATATAAGCTAAATAGAAATCACGATTAAACACTCTATAATAATAAAATATCATGGATATACAACATTTATTGACTGTATCCTAAGTGAGTCTCATGGATTTTTATTGAATTTGACACTTTCTTCAAATGATCAGTAATCACCTAGATAGTTTCAGGACTGATAGAGGTCCTAGTAAGCACTTTCCCAAAGAAAATCATTACATACTACCACTTAGACAAGAGAATATGATGTGTATGGTGTCAACAACAAATATTTGGATTCTTTTAACCTATGGTAGGTAAGGAGTTGGAATACAAAACCAACAATGTCCCTCTAAGTCCATTAACACCAATAATGTCACATGAAGTGGTCAAGTATCTTTGTAACCCTAGGATGTACCTCCCACCAAAAGTCTGGAATGCCAATCATTATAACTTCCTTGATAGAATCAAGGATTATAAATCACCTAAGTACCATGATTTCTTCATTACCATTAAACACCCACCATGGTTTTAGGAAACCATTTTCTAGCCACTCCTTCATCATTTTAGATTCTAAGACAAAATATTAAACAACCTTTATCTAGTCGATAAGGGAATATGTTATCACCAATTGGGAAAAATTTAATGATCCCTATTCCTATGATGCATGCATCTTACAATCAAAAAACGATCTCATTAGATTCCATTACTTCTTAAATGGTCACTCTCCATGCTCTTAATCTATCTGTGTCTTCAATCTCTGGGAATCTACAATGATGTTACTCTTATCTAGTGTATAACACATCACAAATTAAAACATATTTATATACTCTACACAAAACATCTTCCATATATTATGTATTTTAGTACGAATATGTAGTGGAGCGTAATGGGTCTAATTTATAAAATAAACCCACAATGAATATATAGATTTACCAAAACATTAGATCATAAACCATTGTTTCTATATCTACATCATGAGTAATATATTTCAACTCATTACCTCATATCTAACATGACCCATAAACTAATAACTTTTCCATATACATTAACACTACTCCCAAAATTATTCTTGAGGCAATTTTGTATAAATTATAACATATCTCCAACAAGGGAAGTTTCAATACCATTGTCGAGTTAATACTCATATTCATATCATGAAAAAATTATTAACATTGATACTACCATTATAATGTTATTCCCTTATTCAGAAACATAGTCATGGGTATTCATATATGGTATAAGTACTTGATAAGTTTTCACTTGTCTCGATCTAAAATAATGAAACTAATAATCATAAATACATGCCTTGGTTGTTCATAGGACATCAATACATTCACATTATAATGTTACATGGATATAATTATTCAAGGCACAACATACCCAGGAAATTTCATCTCATGAATTAAATTTCACACATTTACTATTAGAAATAATGTTGATGTGTCAGAAGCGTCCGCATGAGCCTCTAAAGATGATTGACATGTTGTTCTAGTGATGAAGAGTAAAGGATGATGCCTTCAATGAATATAGTGATGAATGATTCTACATATGGATGGAATATATTGTTATTGATATCCGTAAACACATTTTTGGCATTGTTTGGTCCAAAATCATTATAAATAACTCATAAATCCCATACCAACACTGTAAAACAATATTTGGGATGTCCTCCTCTATAACACAAAGCTAACGAAAACATGATTATGGATTAATCCTAAAGAACCATAGTGCTCTACAAAAATAATTGAAAAAATAATAAATCATTGAAAATCGATATCCATTCTTCATCATCATAGGGTTTAATATATGCCAATTAATTTAGTGTAAATCATTACCCTCTCCCTACTTTGAAGAACAAGACATGTTCACCAAATGGGGAAGTAAATTACTAATTAAATCCATTTATCTCAAATAATACATCATTTCCAAGAGGTCCTTGATAACGATACGTTCTATTAGATAAGTTGTTTTTGAAATGTATTATTCACCGAACATCATATATATCTGAAATTCAACTCCACTATTAGGGGGATAAATGATTTCTTGAAACAGATACATGATTAGAGGAAAAGATGATAGAAATATTGTTGATCTAAAAGGAAGTGCAAGAAATCTGTCTATTTAATTCACATACCAATCTATCTCATGTATACACTATCAATAATTAATCCCACATCAATTTCATTTGTCGTCATGAACACATCTCCCTTTATATAATCAAAGTATACCCATCTCCAAAAGAAATTAATGTGATCATGGAGGTTAGTTTTTCGAGTATATAATGATATTCACATTCAATTTCACCATATATAGATTTATGAAGTTTAGTCGATTAAAATAACAAAAAATTATTTTAGGACACTATGGGAATCACTGAAGAAGGTATGCATTCATTCACATTGGTGTATCAAGGGAATAAAAAACAAGATAAATTGAATTGTAAGTCATGACCACCCAAAACATTTAAATATATGATTGAATAATAGGAATCCACATAAATATATTTATTATATAATTTATAGGGGATCATATGTTACCTCAAATGGTATATATTTCCTTACAACCATGTATTAGAGTTGTATCCACTATGTACACATGAACTTCCTCATCTCTATGACACAATCCCTATGATCCATGAATAGTTTTATTTGTTTTCATATTATAATGCTATTGGGGATTATATATGAATACCTAGTCCATATAATGTGTCTTTTTTACACCATTTTGTATGCTTGAGCATGAATATATATAGAAACACTAAGGAATATTCCCCATCATTTTGAACTTCTGAAACAAGCAGAGGTTGTGGGAAGAACATGTGAAAGGGTCATAACTTCCAAAAATTAAGGTAATTTAGATCTTCTACTAAGGGTGTTGATGGATAAAAAATATTCTATGTGTACCTTTATTTTCTATTGATACTACCATAGGTGACAGTCATGGAAGAGTTATGAGGTCCACTCATTTGAGTAATGATAAAAGAATGAATATCACTTTCTCGATCATCCAATAGAAGCTTCTATATCATTTAAATCCTTATGAAGCACTTCATTATTATTCACAATATCAAAGTTAATGAACTTCTTATATAAAAATTTGATTAAATTTCAATATCTATCTTCTTATCATTCTACACCCCATCCCCGGTCATGAGAGCAGTACAGCAGATTAACTCTATAATGCATGATGAGTAAGAAGACATTATCATTTCCCCCAATGATCCCCTATGAATAGCCACAATCAATCTAAATTTTTCATACATTGGAAGAAATTAACTAATAATATGTCCATAAATATCACCCATGTGAGACCATGTCTTCTTATAAAATAGAGCAACAAATTCCACTAGTGTTCTATGATTCCTAAAACCATAAATGTCTCAAACATTACCTTTTAATCCCACGAGGTATCTATCAAGTCTAGGATCCTCCCATTAATCAAAATTTGGTCTTCATCATGTTAAACGAATCTAATTCCCTTAAAATTTGGGGTTTTCATTACATATAATTCAAATGAGTAGTTGAAAATATTCATGGTAACTATCCCACCTTGGGAAGGCATTGGGAGGAATAATCCCATTTTAAGTGCTTCATCCAAAAGAACTACTGAGACTCATGTGGCATAATTAACATGCATGATCAATGGAATGACAAGGAAGTCCTCTATCATGTAATAATTATAAAATGATCCCTTATATGATCCTATAATGTGTATCTATGGATGAATTTTCTTCAATATGAGGGAAAATGGTCGATATTTTATGTGTGGTCAAAACCTATATATGAGATCTCACAATGATTCATAAATGAGTCTATACCTAAACCACGGAATGAACCTCTGTGATATAAACACGATATTTTCCTTATATGCTATTCACATTAATATATATATATATACAGAGTGGACTACAATACCAGGTTCTAATAATTAATAAAAACAGAGATATATCACAACATCAATGAAAAATAGATATATCATAGAAAATATTACTAGTCCATCCTAAACATATAGCACAAATAAAAGAATTAAATTAAATGATTAATATATAACACAACACCATGTAAACATATATAAAATATGGTATGGTCTTCTTGGTCATGATTCATGAATGATATCATATTATTATAGAAACTATAACAACATTATAATTAATGTTAACTCAGAGGTTCATTTCACATGTGTTTGCCAAAAACATAGGAAATACAAAAAATTATTCCCAATCAACTAGCTTTGTTATATCATGTTTGATGTTATTAAAAAAATGAAATGTTGTTTATTATTTCAATTTTATTACACCCATTCTATAACTACTGCATCTGAACTAGAGTTCCACATGACCTAATATTCCCCTCCCTATGCGTAAGAGGTTGCCAAATAAGAGTGAGGTTCTATGTCCGTTAAAGGGTAAACTATACCATTAGCATCATGTACCTAAAAACAGAATAAAAAAATATAATATAATAAAAATATAATCATCTGAGTAAACAAGAATATACAATATATAAAGAACATATTTAATGTAATTAAATTTGGCCTCAATGTGGAAAGAATCCCCAATGTATAAATTAAATCATATAAATTGAATAAAATTTGGGGAGTCCACTAGAGTCCGTACATGTCTGCTATGATCACCATTATCAACTAACCATACATTGGAAATAGGCCCTAACCCTTACTCGATTCTCCAAATACGAGGTTTAAATGATCAATGGTATTATTTTGTAGTGTGTGAGTAATAAAACATTTTCGGGTAGTACCAATGAAACATTAACAAATGATACAAAGTACTAATGAATTTCTCAATGAAAATAACAAATAAAAAATTAATAATAATAAAAAATCACATATATATATCAGTTATGAAATAACTCATCTTCCAAAACCCCATAGTCAGTCCAATGTCGGATTTATCTCAGAATGATGATCAGAGGTCAATGTAAATAATGAATAACATTTGATAATGTGATTGAAATACATTTAACTTTTCTGAAGGAATTTAGAAAATTATTTTACTCAATTTTGTAAATTATTTTTTTCTATAAAATTAATTTATATCTACAATGTATCATATTTTTTAATGCTACATTATATCCAGAAGGAATAATTTTTCATCTAGGCTACAAGGATATTATGATATCACCCCATGTTTAGGTCCTCTATTATCATCAATACACATCATGTATGCTCCCCCTCTAAGGGATAACCATTACACAATAATCCACCTATTATTCATACCAAGAATAGACTCCAAATGACTGATAACCCATAATAAGGAAAATCAATAAAAGATAAGAATAACATGGAATAATTGAAAATAAAATAGCATCATATAAAAACATTTGATCATCATCATGAATTGTAAAAAGGTACTCTAAAAAATCTCATGTACATAAAGATTATATATATGTACCAAAAAATATACGCATCCACAAAAAATTTCCATAAATTGTGGAAAAAAATCATTCCAAAACATGAATAATACCATAAAAGACGTGTATAATAGAGACACAAATACTATGGAACTTACTATGTCATGTTTTGTGATGAATTACTCAGAATTGTTCCAAGGATAAGAGGTTGAACCACATCACACATCCACATAAAACATGAGTACATGTAATGGGTGGATAACTAAGGTAAATAATATCAATTAGGATAATTAGAATGAATCCTCACTAAAAACATGTCAATAATGTTTTTCTAAAATCAAATCTTTTATGATTTCCATCAAAAAATCTAAAACAAAGGTATTTTGATGTATAGGATGTGAATTCACAAAAAAAACTATCGATGAACCAATGGATAGTCAATTTTATTTGATAATAGATTATATAATTAGGTATATCCAATGATAATAATTACTTATATATCTAAAATATGTGATGAATAGGTAATTAAGTTCTCACAATTACCAATGTATAAAGGATTACATGAAATGTCGTTATTCATGTTAATCAAATCATTGGTCGAGAGTCTTCAACATTAGAAAATCTATTTCACCACAAGTCTAAAATGAATTCATCAACAGATTAAGCTTATATCATTGATCCACCATAATTAGGAATTTTACAATATCTATTGATCCACACTTACCCATTGAACACTTGATATCATAGGAATCTCTATGTTTGATTAGAAGATGATGTCTACACCATTGATAAGCCACTGAACTATGAATACAGGAGGAATATGTCATTGGATTATTATTGAAAAAATATTTCTAATATAGATCCATTATTATATAATAATTAGAAAGACAGATTTTTCATAAATCTGATATGAGAATAAAATTTTAGATTAACCAGATCATTCCATTGATTAAGAGGAACATGGATTTAAATGATATTGTTGATGAGGTTATATGGAATGTATCGTTTTCTAAATATGGTCTAATAGGATGGAATTTTGGTATTTAATGGAGTTTAAACCAGGTGAAAATAAAAAACTTTGGGTTTATTTAATGAAAAATATACTGGACACACCGACAAGAGTATGGGACTCACCAACTAGATGGTGTTACCATAATCTAGTCAGTATTCCTATAATAATGGAATATATTTTGGGTCATTCATTATTCTTCCGATGGAACGCCACTGGAGGGTCGGTGGAACCTATCAATACACCTAAGGGTCGGTGGGATTTCCATTAGCAAGAATACATACTTGAACGCCCCTATGTGGATTGTGGGTTCCACTGTATAGTCATATACTATTTTTACCCACCAAAAGGTATTGTTATCCTTTAATATTCCTCACACAATTCATGAACCCTTATATTACGAAACCTAACCACCTACAATCCAATATGATTGAGTAAATAAAAAAGGAGTGAATATTTTTATAAACATAAAAATCATATACATAAAAAATAATTACTAATATAAAAGGTAATTAAACAATCATTTAATCTAAAAGGTTATTATTTTAATGAAAAACTCTATTAAACTCTATTATATTTTTGAAATAGACTAAAAATGTCCTTTATTCAAACGTTTATATTTTTTGTTGAGAATTGAATGGTCATCCAATGTTTTTAAATTTTTTCTATAGGGATTATGAATAATTTGGAAAAAAGAAAATTCCATGTTTAATTTCGTGGCTGTTATTCATGAAAGGAAATTTTTCTTTATGTTAGAAGTTTTTGTATTTTGATAAATACAATACAAATAGGAAGTGTTCACTTTGTAATGTATTGGTTTGTTATATCTGAGTTATGAACTAATTATCTTGTACACTAATCCATAAAATATATTCAGGAATGAAATAAAATACTATTTTGTTTATGTCATTATATTTTTAGAATATGCATTGAGTCTTTATATATAGAATCTACTGGTTTGAGATTGAAATAAAATTATAAGAATGTAAAAGAGAGATTTATTTATAACCAATCTATTTGAATCCACACAATGGGTTTTTATGTCATTAAATCAAATTAATATATTTGAATTGAATTAATTTAATTTAATATGTAGATTATATATAAAAAATATTTTAAAATACATTTAATGGTTTTTACAATGAATGGAGTTAGAAGAAATTCATATTTTGGAAGAAAATAATATTTTTTAAAGTTGTTTTAAAAATTTTAAGAATTTATATATAAATTAATTTTTTACCTTATATAAATTGACTTGTGGAAGATGGATTTCATGTTTGGAATCAGGATGTTTTAATTTGTTATATATTTCCATTATCTATTTATTCATTATTAATTGAGACCTTGACAACAATGTGTCACCTCGATAAGGGAAAATGGTTAAATTGGTTCAAAAGTATTGGCATTTACTTTATAATATATATATCACATTATGTTATCCTATTTTACTTGTTTTTATATCCAAATACATGTTTTAAGAGATAAAAATGTATATTTTATTGTTAATTTGAATTTTTACCCCATGATTGGCTTTTATGAAACTAAATTATATTTTATTCAAATTTAAACTATTTTTTTGTCTTTATTGAATGAGAAATAAATATTTATTACTAAACCAAATTTTAGGGTGTAAGTGGGAACAAGAACAAAATGTTAAAAATATTTGATACATCATAAGACATAATTAATGTAATTAAAAAATAAAACCATAAAAATTAACATACATAATATTAGACTCCCATGCATGTTGGGTGCACTGAGTACAGTTCCACTACTGATGTTGATGCCTACTACCATTTCACTATAGAAACCAAAAATCCCCTAAAAATGACAAATGTTCGGTAAGCCTAACTCTATTGTTACCGATACAGAACATCCCTTTGACACCAATAAATTATAAAAATCCAAATAAATGAGTGTATTTGATCCAAAGTAGAACACCTTTAACATTCAACTCTCCAACCATAACAAATGTAGTGATGTACCAAAACATATATAAATCCCCCACAAAAGACCAAACCAATCATAGTAGAGAGAAAAATTATCAAAACAAATCCACCAAAATCGATACAATTTCTTTCATTTTTGTTGTGCAAATATTCATCTGCATACATAAATATGATTTGAAAATAACTAATAACCAAAAGAACCCACAAAGGAAAACTAGAAGAAGAAGAATAATATAAAATACAAGACTCGCATCCGGGAACTCTAGAAAACTCTCAGCAAGAAGGTACCAATATCTCCAACAGATCCATTACACTAGAATGATTGGGGGAGAAGTGACGAAACAGGAATCCAGATCACATATTGAGAAGACAATGCTTGAAACAGTTGGCATGATGTGCACAAAGACTATAAAACCCTCTGTAAATACATGTATCTAAACTGTATCTATAGAAATACAAACCTCAATGTCGCGGGAGTAGCCTTTGGCCACATACCCCAATGATACATCAACAAACACATCTGAAACCCTATACCATCTATTTGAATCATCATACAAGAACCTCCATAACCCAGATCGAAAACAATGATGGATTCACATCCCCTAAACCCATCAATTAGTATTATAGTAAATCCCAATGGTTCATGTGTGTGTGTATATATATATATATATATATTATGTTTTTGGGGGTATAATTACATTCATACCAACACACACCAGACACATGTTATTTTTGAGAACTATATTTGTGCCATTTGAAATGCTAAATTATTTGATAAACTTATGAATTTTATTCTTGGGGACATATTTAGTTTTTTTTCGGTTCAATTGTTTATTAAAATTTAATATGATGATCCAATAAAACCCATTAGTTTTATCAATGATGTTTTTCCAAGTATTAAACATGTTTTTTTCAATGTTTTATAAAAAAGGTTATTATCCCCATGGTGTAGAAAAGCTCACAGTTCTAATTTGAACGGAATCTTCTAGAATCAAAACTAGATACACAACATGAATTCCCTTTAGTGAACCATTTTTTACACACATTAATGTTGTAAAATAAAAATGTAGATATTGAACAAAATGACATAGTGTGATTCATGGTTTCATTTTTTTAATGTTTAGAAAGTGTTTTTAAATTAATTATTTTATATTTTTTTATAATTAATTAAATGTTATTGAATCATTTTAAAATATAATAAAATATTAAATTATAACATTTAAAATACATTCTAAAAATTATATGTAATGTGTTATGATCAATAAAATAATGATTATTTAGAAACAAAAAGAAAGAAATTTTTAATGGTCATAAATTATAATGATAAAATATAAAGGCCTTCATATTTCTAATTATTAATTTTTAGTAATTAAATAATTTGAAAATATTTAATGAAAATTTATGTAATTATTGATATATATTTTTAAAACCACATAAAACTTGTTTTTAGTATTCATTTGATAAAATTATTATATAATAAATTTAAGTGTCATATAATATATAAGAGATTATATTTTTTTCAATTTAATGTCTTAACATTCATGTATTGAATAATATCGTAAATATTAATAGTAAGATAATTGATTTTGGAATTATTCATACACGTCTTATGGTTGGAAAAATAAATAAAATATTTATTTTTTTGTAACTACATTTTTATTTATGGTTAGTAAAATATTTTTGAAATATTAAGAATATGTATGGAAATTTTATATGATAAATTGATTTAATGATAGATCCTTTAATTTCAGGATTTGTTTTAAATCATAGGATTTTGGGTTCAATCTACTATTAACTTAGTTTTTAATTGACATAGTTATTCGGATTTTTTTTCCTTGAAATAGTTTTTGTAAAAATGTTTTTTGAGTCATCATTTATTGAATTCGCCCATCGATAAAGTATCCCAATGTATAGAGACATCAGGTCAAACCCCCTACCGACATGGAAACTTATTTGTTATCTATAATGATGGAAGTGGGTTCCTATCTACCGATCATATATTTCTCAGATATAGATTGTAATACATATATAATTATATCCCTTTTCATGAAAATATTATGTACCATAATGTTTTTATGTATTTAAGTATATATGAATATATTTTGGGTTATATTATTGGGTGATTGATTAATATTTTTGGTTTTGTAATGGATTTGATGATAATTTGGGGAGAACACATAAATTTGGTTATTGGAGTATGGACTCTAAAAGTAAATCATTATTTGTATTCATAAAAACTAGAATAAAATATGAGAAGATAAAAATTGTGTCACAACCCCCTCCACAAAATGTGTACCCCTCCTGGGCTGGAAATGCGAGAAAGGTGATAATGACACCTGAGTCCTGCCTCCAATAGGCCATGTGTTGGGTACTAGCACTGAGGTTATAGTAAACACACAAATGGGAGGCATTACCCTCTAAGAGAACACATGTAGTAGAGAGAGACAAGATAGAAACAAACCAACTCCAAATCAGAACTAAAATATAATGGAAACCCTAAGTTCACATATGTAATGTCATGAAAAAGTACTAAAACTAGAAGGGAAAAACTGAAAATACACAAAAGAATGTAAAGAACATCATCAACCACAATCCCAAACAGCTCTTGGAACCGCAAGCGAGTAGAAACCACCTTGATCTCTAACCTGCTCCATGTGACCTGAAAAATAGTTTATATATACATATGGTGAGTATAACAGTATACTTAGTAGGATCCTCCCAGAAACCTCTCATGCAAAAGTAAATAATGTAAGCTAATACATTGTGAAAAACAAGTAAACTAACTCATCACCTAAACAGGTATACTGAGTTCCCATTCTCGCCAAGGCTACTCTAGCAAAGTAACTCAAACAAAAATATATCATATGGTAAAGAATATCAATGGTACCCTACTAGTACTTCCCCACTAGTTTTCCACTTTTCCCTAACGTTGCACATCTAAATCTTCTCTCTCAAAAAAGGCTTCCTGCAGACACCTAGGCGAAGCACCACAACATGCACTGAGTCCATCAAAACCACCACGTACATGTAAGAAAAGTAACCAGGTAGTTTCTAGGAGACACCAAAACTATCATAATGTGTATCATATGTCTGGTATTATACCTCATGCCATTACAGCTGATACACTAAGTAATGATCCTCATGCCATCACAGACTATACCTATTACACCTATAGTAGTCCATAGTCAACTATATCTTGAATATAAGATTGTTAATAACCAAAAGCCATTACAGCCTTCTACACACATATAAGGGGAAAACTAACCATTGTCCCTACCAGCACAAGTAACTATCAACAGAAGAGAGCATGGCTAAAGGGGGTAGTCATTCATTCATCCTCCCACCCGAATGTTGGGGAATACACCCCCTATGGCTCAAAATCCCCGGGTTGTCATTTTACCTTACTAATAGGGTAATGTAGTGTATAGAAACCCAAAAATTACAGGATATACTATATCTCACAACCACACTGTGGGAATAACCTAGTCTTAGACTCAACTACAGCTAGCATCTCTCGATCTCTGGCTACTACTTTTAAGACTATGTATTCTATAAGCACACAACCATTTAAAGAGCTTTAAAACATTATTTCAGTCTCTTTTTATTAGTGGAACATTACTTTAATAAATTCATTAAACATTAATTAACCAATAAAAATTCCACATTAATGTTCATTAGCACCACACACATAGTACACTGTCCATTTAAAATTACAACCTCATTATTATGTTATAGCAACTCCTACCCCATGGGTTAACATAATTTATTCAATTATTCATTATATAATTGCATTCCCATATTCCCAGGAATTCTAGAAAAACATTCAATGCTACTAAACACAAGGGGGCTTAACAGAGTGAGTAGATGTACTACCCGTCGAGTCTTTGCTGCCTATAGAAAGAGAGTATACCCATCCTCCATTGAGAAGAAAAACACGGAAACCACATGGAATACCCCCCGCGTCTTTGCCTCCTTTCGAAGAGGGTATGCAAGACCAGCTACCAGGTGTAGTGGGGAAAAACAAAATGGATAATCAACCAATATGAAACAGTAAGCATCCAACAATCACATCCATCCCATTCCATCATCCCTGGTTTCCTCCCCGAAACCCACACGCATAAATTTATGCATCTCTCCACTCCAGGGTTCATCTGTTGCAATAACCCAAAGGCCTCTATGCCCCCACATATCACAACAGCCATCCAGGCTCACATTACAACACAAGCGGCAGGAAAAAAATCATTTTAATAGTTGGTCTCTTGACCCTTTAACAAACAATAGGGTTACTTACAACCCTACAAGGAGTTATCTTTTATCGATCCACATTTTATTTAATCCATCTTATATCCACACATTATTATTCATAGGTTCCAAATTCATGAAACCTAATCAGTACTCTATCATAACCAATTAAAAATTCTTACTGCACCATTTTGATTAACATGAAATTACAATAAGAATAACAAGATTAATTTACATGGTACTTTATCATTATCCAAACAATTATCAATTAATTCCTCCATTAAATTCATTACCAATTTCCATCAATAATGAAATGATAAACACAACAATCATTGATATCACACTATCTAGAAAAATAAGAGGCAATAACATATGACCGATGTCAATTTGTTTATCCTGTTCGAATATTTATTTGGTCAATTCCATTGTGATCTAGTGGGTTAAAACATTATAACAATGCAGTTTCACATATAATAAGAGAGAATCAATAGATCCCCTACCTCAAATAGTTCGTTATGTTCTTTATAAGAGCACAATCGACACAACGGGTCATAATCTTCTTCTCACGATAACTGCATCCACCTTAGGATTCCACAGAATGACTACACCAATTGAAACCAATGAAAACTAAATTATAATAATAAGGATTACATGATATATTATTAAAAGGAAAAACAGGAGAAGATGATCCCCAAAAGAACGATGATAAAATATACCTTATATCGAAGATTAATCGATATAGCATTGTTTCATAAAAAAGGGCAGAACCAATCCAAGGAGAAAATATTGATTGTGAAACAACTATGGGATTGAATGGGATGTTCGTGTGTCTCACACCCTAGACCAAGGAGAAATATTATTGGAGGATGAAATCTCGTCCCTTTAAAAGATTTAACGATTCGGCGGTTTAAGATACTCTTAATTTCCCATTAAAATAGGATCGTATTAAACCATGTGGTTTGAAAAATTAAAATCATCCTGAGCTATAACAATAATTAATATATGATTTCTGTCATTTGAATCTTCCTTAGAGTCCTTAAAATGTGGCATTAAAATGCATTTTACGTTAAAGGAAACCCCAGAGGGGAGAAACTGTAGGATGCTGGAAACACTGTTCACAAACTTAGAAATTTGGCAGAGGCAAAACAGTGTTCATGAACCTCACCAATGAAACCACACTGTTAAAACCTCACCTTTTTGGATGCACTATTCATGAACCTCACCATTGGAACCTCACTGTTTTGGAAACCCTGTTTATGATCCTCACCATTAGAACCTCACTATTCTGGAAACATTGTTCACATATGGTTTCCGATGCATTGTTCTCAACTGTCTACCATTGGAAATGATCACCGAGGGTCACCAATGATACTGTTCATAGAAACTGAAAATTGAAAAAGTGATGGGGATAAGTCACCTTGACCTCCCGGAACACCTCAAACACCATATTTTTCACAAAGTAATGGGCTGGAGAGGTCTGAGCTAATATATCAGATACGTCTCAAAACATTCTCGTCCATGCGAATTTAAAAAACACCAAAAGTGAAAACTACAAAGGGTCCGAACAACAACCCATCTAGATAACTCTCAAAAGAGAGCAATCCACAAAAGTAAAAAATGAAAGCAATCTCATAAACATGAATGTTTTATAACCAAAAAGACTACATCAATACATGAAAAGAGTTAAAAATCAAAATGCTCTGGGAACTAAGCACATATCTATGACCCATGTTCCAAGGTACTCTCTTCCATGCCACTATGTCACCACAAGACACGAACCAAGGGGATAGAACACCTACGCAACACCTTCTCCTTGCGGTCTTGCATCTCCATAGGTCTCTCCTCAAAGGTCACGTCATCATCAACATCGATCTCTCCTCATTCAATGATGTGATATTCATCATGAAGATAACAACAGAGTTGTGATAAATGGAAAACATCATGTATCAAACACAAATACGAGGGATGTTCTACTCAAGATTCCACAACTCCAACACGAGACAACACCTCGAAAGGCCCAACAAAGCGGGGAGAAATCTTACTCCCACGACAAGAACTTCGCTACCCAAGATGGGAGTAAAAATCAGAAACACATGATCACCAACATTAAACTCTAAGTGTCTCCCCATTTGATCAGCATATGATTTCTCATGATCTTTCATTGTCTTCATCCTCTCATGAATCACTTGAACCATCTCTGTTATATTGTGAACTAGTTTCCTTCCGATAATGTCTAGCTCTCCGACCCTAGTCCACCACAACGGAGAATAGAATGGTCGTCCATACAATGCATCAAATGGAGCCATACTGATGGTGGAGATAAAACTATTTTTGTTAGAGAACTACACCAAGGGTAAGTAATTCATCCATGATCCTCCAAAATCTAGAACATAAGAGCATATCTTGTATTCAAGTCTCTGGATGGTTCGCTCTGTCTAACCAAATGTTTGAGGATGAAAAGCAGTGCTATGGTGTAGTTGAGAATTGAAATCATTTTGGATATGTCTCTACACCCTGTAGGTAAAATGAGGATCTCGATCAGAATAGATCATTTTATGGACTCTATGATGTCCCACCACCTCCTCTAGATACTTCAGTGACAAAAAATCCCATAAGCTCAACTCTTTTATTGCTATAAAGTGGGCCGATTATGTTAAGAGACCAACTACCACCTAAATAGCATCATGTCCTCACAGAGCTCAAGGTAAACTAATAAAAAGTCCATTGAGATGTCCCCCCGCATCCACTTAGGAATCTCTAATGGATGGAGTAGACCCCCAGGAACATTGTGTTCAACTATCACCTTCTGGTACACCAAATATCAAAACACAAACTCCACAATTGAATGATTCATCCCAGGCCACCAAAACAGGCTCATCAAGGATCGGTATGTCTTTGTCAAACCAGGATGCGCCGCTAAATGTGAACAATGAAACTCTATAAAAACCATCTTGTACATTGTGAAATGAATAAAAATTCTTCCGTGATACAACACACGATGTTGTTCATCCACATACAACCCACAAGGGGCCTCAGCACAAACAACTCAGTCTCTCAAGACCTCCACCTCTAGATCCCCCAAATGGGACTCTACCACCTTCTACAGTAGATATGACTGCACCATCATCTGGAAAAGACAACTTCTACCCCAAATTCTCCCATATCAAGATGTAATGTTGACTGTTCTTCCATTACTCTCCAGAAATCACTGAATCCATGCAAAGCATCACTACGTGACTTTCAAATCAGCGCATCAGCTACAACCTTCCCCATTCCAGTTGTATATGATATCTCAAAGTAATATTCATGTAAGAACTCCATCCAATGACACTATCATATGTTCAAGTCACGTGGGGATAAACCACACCTTAAACTCTTATGATCGATGAAAACCACAAAATGCTCACTAATAAGGTAATATCTTCACAACTTCAGAGAAAACACCACAGATGACAACTAATGATCATGAGTGAAATAGTTACATTCATGGGGATTGAACTTCTGAGACCCATAAGAAACAACTGATATTTTTTGCATCAGAACACATCCTAACCCCAGATGTGAAGCATTGCAGAAAACATCAAACAGAACTCCCTCAGCTGGAAGGAACAGAACTGGAGTACTTACTAACTTCTCTTTTAGATACTCAAAAGCATCCTGGAATCGATTAGTCTATATGAATGAATGATGGTTCTTGTTCAAAGCTATTATAGGAGTTTCACCTCATGAATACTCATCTACGAACCTCATGTAGTAGCTTGCGAGACCTAGGAAACTTTGCACCTCCGACACTACCTTGGAGGGCTTCCCAATACACAACTTCTTCTATCTTCGATGGATCCAAAACTACTCCATGTTGGGACACAACATGCACTATGAAACTGAATTCATGAACACGAAACACACACTTCAACAACTTCCAAAATAGCTGATGTTTATGAGGAACTCCCAAAGCAGCATGTAGATGCACTTCATGCTCCACATCATACATGGAGTACAGAAATATGTCATCAATGAAAACTACCATGAACTTGCCTAGGAACTCACGGAACACGTCATTCATCAATCCCATGAACATAGTTGGATCATTCGTCATGAAAAATGACATTATAATGAACTCATAATTCCCATGAAGACAATAAAAAGCAGTCTTTGGGATGTCCTCATCCTTCACACGCATCTGATGATATCCTGACCACATGTCAATCGTTGAGAACCAAATTTCACCCTTTAGTGGATTGAATAAATCATAAATCCATATTATATAATAAGGATTATTTTTTGTGACATTTTTTAAGAGACGATAATTGACACACAATCACAAACTACCATCACCCTTCATAACAAACAAAACCAGTGCACCCCATGGTGACAATCTTGGAATAAAAAATATGCACTATAACAGACCATCAAGCTATATACGTATCTCTCGTATCTCATAAAGGTCCATCCTATACGGATAAATATAGATAGGAGACGCTCCTGGCTGTATCCTGATCCAAAACTTGATCTCTCATTGAGGGGGTAATTCCACAACCTCTTCTGGAAAAAATCATGTTACTCTCCTACGATCCTAGTAAACACAAAATGATGAACCTCTAAAGAACTAAACATCACCTCATCCATCATGGATAATAATGACAGAACATTCCCATGACCCATTTGAGGATCTCACATGCCAACAAAACCCAACATCTCTCCTACTGCATCAAATTAAATGACCTTCTCCTTGAAGCAATCCATTATAGCCTCCACCGAATACAAACAATTCATGCTGATGATGACATAAGATGTTTGTATTTATAAACATAGAAAATATCCACAAGAGAGGTGATACCCCAACACTAGATCAGAGTTTCAACATACATCAAATAAGTAAGCTCTTTCTAAAACTAGCGTAGTCAACACCAAGGCCACTGGAAGACTCTATACATCAAGTCCCAAAGCAAGGACGATTTTAAGTGATATGAAGGAGTGTGTATCTTCTGAATCAAACAAGGCATACACCTTCTTATAAAACAAGAGAAGGCTACCTCAAAAGATGTCTATCTCACATGGAGCTAGCAACACTAGAGCATGAAGCTGACCACGACCTCCTCCAAGGCCTCTCAGACCCATATGATGACCACCACTAAGTCTGCACTCTACTTTCTATGGGTGAGGAATGTCACGGGGCTATCTTCTGCCTGCCCCATCTACCTAATGTGGGTCTATTGCTGCTGCAACCTGCTACTGCTACCTCTACTGAAACTACTTCAATGGAGGAACCTGGAGACGAGCACTTGGGGCATGATTACTGATCTGAAAGTCCGGAAACTCCCACTATTGATGACCTCGACCACAAAAAGAAAAACCAGTGCCTGATCCCTTAGCATAGTCCTGACATTTTCTACCTCTAGAGAAACGATATGTGAAGGGCAAGGACCTACCCCCAGCTGAATGGAAACTCTTCTTCCCTATAAATCGAGAACCCAAGACCACATCTCTGCTTCTTAAAGAATCATGATGATTCCCCTCCCACGACGTTCTGGTCATGGAAAAAGTCCTCTTGACAACCTCTACTCTTTCCAACACCTCAAGATTTTTTTTCAACATAAATTGGCTGACCAATCGCTAGATCTCTAGACACAAAGCATCCTCAAAATGCCTTACACTAGCCTCCTCATCTGGAAACATGTCCGAATCATATCATCAAAGGATCCTGAAATGGATTCTAAACTCTCGCAAACTGGACCTCCGTTGTCGAAGGGTAATACACTCTTGGCGACTGGACTCATTCATAGTCAAAGAATTAAAATCAAATATAAACATGTCTCAGAACTCCTTCCATGAGATAACTAACTCCTCACGATCCCTAAGGAGCCAGAACCACCACTACCTAACTGCTCCACAAAGCATCATCACAACCAAGGACACCCATTGATCCTTCCAAGCATGGATTAAACTGAAGCCGATCTCGAACTCCTCTAACTATTCTTATGTGACGGCATATGAAACAGAGCCCTCGTACTTCTGTATACTTCCGTGCTGAAACTCTTAGAGTGTCTTCCTTTAAGTGTTGTTGTAACACCCCAGGTAAATAAAGAATATGAAATTTTCACATTTATCCATATTTGTGAATAAAATATTAATATTACTTTAAAGGGAAAGCTATGCTCGATTGCATACCCAATACGCAACAACGAGTTTTTGGGAATCTTACGTTGCACTCTAATAGTAAAATAATATTATTTTAAGTTGTAGTTAACACCTAGATGTTGTAATGGAAGGAATGAACAGAACTAACTACAAAATGATTATATATGTTTGTCAAATTTTTTTACTCTTTACAATAAATGTTAGAGGATTAAAAATTCTAATGAATCCAATTTGAAGCACAAACATTCTAATATTCTTTAAAAGGTCGATTAACCGCCTTTTTATAGAGAACCTCTTTTAAATACACTTTTTGAAAATTTTATGTGTTATATTTGACAAAATAAAATTCTTCTTTAGAATCAGGACATCAAAATTTACTTTGTGTAAAATTTTGGTATTTTTCCGATAAATTTCATTTTTTAATGAATAGTGAAAAATGTTGTATTTTAATTCAAAACCACTTTTTAATCTAATTTATTTATATGATTAGATTATCTTTTTAATTTGATTTAAAGTGAAATTAGAATATATTTTTACCATTTAATCCAATATTGGTCATGGGAATTAATTTCAATTTGAAATTGGCCTGAAACTAGTGTCAATCTTTTGATATATATTGTTTCATAAAAACACGCTATTTGTCATGACAGCAGGAATTAATTATTAAATTAATTAATGTAATTTATATTATTTGAATTTTTTAAAATAGAAATCATTTTTGAATTAGGAATATCAAATATATCTTAGGGTGAAGTTTTGGTATTATTCCAAAAAACTTCAATTTTTGATGAATAGTGAAACCACTAAGTGGTACTTAAAAAACTGATTTTTCGTTTAAATGAAACTTTAACACTTTTGTGTTTTGAATTTAAAAAATCCAACATACATGGTTGTCTTTAGTATGTAAAATGTTGTTTAATGGGATTAAAATAATTTTTTTGGTGAATAGTAACTTTTATGTTTTTAATCGCGGTTAGAGGTAATTAGTGTAATTTAAGGTAAAAATAATGTTTTAATAATATTAAATGAACTTGACACATATCCTACCCTCATTGTATGTGTCATGTCCGACCAAGACAATCCATGGGTCAACTTGGGGACCCCATGGAGCCACTTTGGTTGGAAAAGTACATAAATACCTTTTTATTTAAAGTTATAATTAAAATGTCTCAAACATAAGTTATTTTACTAAAAAAATATTTTAATGGGGTTATACAAGTCATATTTTTAACTATAAATATTCATTAGAAAGATTAAACGATTTCCTACATCAGGATATATTTTTTTATAATTTTTAGAAATTAAATAAATTAAATTATTTATGACATCATGATGATGCCACAATTCCCTGATTAATAAGGGATTTAAATAAAATGAAAAGATAATGTTAAAACTATAACTTACACTTGTAAAAAACCTATTGGATGGATGGATTTCGAAGCCTTATCACCTTATCTTCTAAATATATACTTTTGGGACCTTTTAAATCCGAAAATCATTTTATAATAATGTAATATTTTAGAACTTTCCAAGAGTGCCCCTCCTCTTCTCTTATAAAAGGCCCCCACCTCTACCACCTTACACCCACCTCTCATGCCTTTGGCTCGGCCAAACCCTACTAATTTCATCTCTCCACATCTCACTCTTCATCATTGAAGTCTCACTTTGGGAAGAATTTTTTCTAAGGAAGCCTTTGATGTCAAATCAAATACAGTTATCCGATTTAAAGGTAATGTCTTACCTTGTGTTCTTTTGTTTTATTTTACTTCTACAACCCCCTAAAATCATTTTATTATTTTCTTTTGTAACAAAAAATGTATATTAAATAGACTAGGATGGTTTTATTTAAAGTATTTGAGCTACACTTACACACACCATCGTCTAATGGTTAAAGAACATACTGTTTTTGTGGATGGTGAATTACTGCCTCACGAAACGATGATTGTTCAATATTCTTTTAACACCTTCAAAGGTGGCCATTAAGATGTCACTATATTTATATAGTATATATAGTATATTTATGTTTTCCTTAAGCTTATGTATGTTTCATTTATGGAATACCTTTATGGTTTCCATTACGGGTAAACGCGATATCTTCATTTTAGGAAGTGCGGACTACCGCCCCCTCAAAGTGATTTGATTTGTTATTGCCATATGTGGGACGCATAAAGGATGGAATTAATGGTATTAAATATGTTATCCTACTGGAATTATAATATAACTTTATATCATTATTATTTAATTCCATTGAATACAAAAAAAAAGAAATGAATGTAGTGTTCATGCGTACGTACGACTTACCTTCTCTATGAACGGTACATTTCATTTCTTATCTCCAAATGTTATGTACTATTATATGTACATATATATAATGGATATATATGTAATATATTACATCTAAATGATGGATATAATTCTTGAATTATAATATATATATCTCTTATTTTGTTTTAATTCCATTAATATGACAAAAAATGAAAGTAGCGTTCATGCGTATGTACGGCCTACCGTCTCCATGAACGGTGCTTTTAATTTTTTATCTCCAAATGCAATGGAATAGTATAAAATGAATATATACAGGATATATATGATATTTAAAACATCAATACTATTCTGTAGATGATGTACCTATAACTACATGGAAAATTCTTTTCTAACAAGTTCAATTTTTACTCATGTACTGAACATCGACAAAAACGTCTAATATGAACTCACTTTATTAACCAATTATTATAACATTATAATATGTGATATGAACTGAATAATAATATTTTAAGGAGTTCCTTATGAAATTATAAATTGACCAAATTTTATTATTCAGTATAATAAAGAACGATCGAGTCATGTCGGACATGAGGTAAGGGAATCCTACCTCTCTCGTTCTTTGGAAGTACTCTCTTTTATGTCATTTCCTTTATGCTCCATTTTCTTATTTTAGAGGATGTCCTTTTATATTACTCTTTCTGTACTTTTTATGTTGATGTGATGAGAGATCCTATTTGATCTCATCAATCCATTTTTTGAAGTTTTATGTGGTGCCATTTGCCTGCCAAATTTTCATAAGGGGATTATCATCTCACTTTTGTTCCCGTGAGATTCATGCTACATTAGCCACTATTTTCTTTTTGTGTGGTGTATGTACTGCCCATTATTTTACTATTAGTATAATATAATCTCACTTATGGGTAGTTACATCTTCATTTTATGACCCTTCTTTCATGGGGTGTACGTTTTGAAAGTTTCCCAAATCGGTAAGGGAACCTTTCACACTCCTCTTTTAAAAAGACATATTTTGTTATGTCTTTTAATTTACATATTTTTATGTTGGGATATGTTCTTATATATCTTTATTGATGTAAATTTTATGTCCAAGTGATGAGATACCATTTTATCTCTCATCAACTAATTTTATGAATTTTAACGTGACGTTGTTAGGCTGTCGAATTTTACCAAGGAAACTTCTTAACCAAATTTCGATTTCTTTGGGTTCAACATGTAGTTATTGAATATGTTATCCTATGAATTTTTGTGAATGACATTTGATTTTTTTAAACTTAATATCCACTTATATTGGGTGTATTTATTTTTTTCACACATAATTATGAGATTGATTGACCCTTAATTTCAGGATACCTTCTTTATAATGGATTTTATCTCATTTTACATTTCTATTGAGACTTCATTGTTGTTATGCACAAATTCACTCTTATATGGTGTATATACTATACTTTGGAATATGATATCATGAATCCCTTTATTCTCATGATATTATAAAGTTTTTATTAAATGTTATTCCTCAATTATTGTATTCATGTGTCTCTCATTTTGTTAAAAACCCTTTAACTAAAATATCATTTTAAATGTTTTAATGATTTATTCTTATAAATATTTCTCATTAATATCCACGTTTTCAAAATGGATTAATGGATTCATTTATATGGATATAAATGGTTTAAAATTTTAAAAGCTTCAATGTGGTATTGGACACTTTGATTTAAAAATCTCTTTATTAAATGTTTTAAATGGTTTTGAAAATGGTTTTTAGAATGGACTCATTATTTGAATATCTTAAAATGTTAAATTTTTATTGAAATGTTGGAATTTTATCCTTCCTTTAGGCTTAATTTATGTGCTATGATTATGGTTCTTAGGCATTGTTATGAAGACGGGTGGTTCCGTGATAAACTAAGGGCGGGTGAGCTCGATATAGCTCTACAATGCATTGGGTAATGCGAAGGAGTTAAACGTTAAGGTTTCTCCAAAGAGATTTAGGGAATATACTGTGATGGGTATTCCCAACATAACCAAGAGGGTTACTCCCTACGTAAGATTGTTATGAATGCCTGAAGTTACCTTTATGTCTTATGATTTCAATGATTTATCCACGATTCGATGAGGTATGTTAAAGTTCTTATGTTTTATGGGTAACATATGATTTCATTCTTATGTATATATGTAATAATGTTTCCTTTCCATATTTTAATATCCCTTACTGAGATTTTTATGCTCATCCCATGTTTTTGAAATGTTTTTCACAGGTCAAGGGAAAGGTACATGATGTGATGATAGTGTCAAGGAATTGTCAAGAAAGAATCCATGTTTTATTTTAAATATGTTTTCGTTGATGGAAAAAATGAATACTATCTTTTATGTAACCACTTTGTTTAAATGTGGAATGTAATGAATTTTTTATGATCTAATTCTCTAAAACTCTAGAACTGAAAATATCCTCAATGTGAAATCTTGTAATAACACAAGATTAGGTAAGGTTTAAGGCTGGGGCCTTATAGTTGGTATCAGAGGTCAATTTAGATAACTTTAGAGTTTAGGGTATTCCTTAAGCATAGGTGACATTACCATAATGGTTAGGATTTTAGAAAGAGTCATAGCTTTTAGATAGAGTGAATGAGTAAGTATATCTTCCTCATTAGTACATGATGGTTTTGTTGATATACTCACACTGACATTTCTATTTTTAGTGAATGGATGGATCAAGCAGGCACTAAAGTGACAATAGGTTTGGAGAAAACTGTGGTGGTTCTCTAATTAAGAGACTGGATGAATTGGGGGATTCAATGAGGAAACTCATGGTTGTTCTAAAACAACTATCAAGGAGTCATTATCATCCACTTGAAACTTGGTATGTTCGGTAATGCATCATGTACGAGATGACCAATCGATGTGGATGATCAGGTAATAATTATAAAGGTAACCATTAGGGTTTATATGATCCATAACTTTGAGGTAATTATGGGTTATTATATGTTATGATGGAAAATGAAAGGCATGAGATAAAATTGAGGTTAAAATATGTTATGATTATTTTTGAAGATTTTATCTCGTTTTGGGGATTTTTTTAAGAATTATATAGTTTCAGAAAAATGACAACACACAGACCGTGTGACAACCTGTCACGTCAGACAAAGCTGCGGGAATCGAACCCACAACCAAAGTGCGACTGGTATTTATTGCCTACCACTGGACTACGTGAAGTCCCTGGTTAGTTTGACTAATTATTTTTAGTTAGATGATTTTAGGAATCAAGAGTAAGTTTATTTTCGGTTATCTATGGAAATGATTAACCTATCATAGAGAATATGTGATTAGTTTAATTACTTTTCAATATGAGAATTTACGAGCAACTGATGTTATTTGGACATAAAAGTAAATTTGAACCTTGGAAGACTATGTGATTAAGTCCGTAAAATATTTGGGTTTCAATCCTAGTTTGTTTTACATTGAAGGTTTATATGGACACATGTTTATCGAATGGTCTTCGTTGAACTTTGGGTTTTTTTGGACAAATTTTCGAGATTAAGAATATATTTTCTTCTTATAAAGGATTATACTTTTGTGGATTGTCTGACCTCATACTAACAATTATGGTTTTGGATTTTTTCTAAAGACATAGGAAATATATAGTTCTCTTTTGTAGATTAGGTGATTCTCAAGAAGGTTGTTATAGTACACTTAATGCGAACAAGTCTTCCTAAATACTCGTCGTTTGGGGAAAATATGAGTTTGATTAAGGAATCTTGTAAAAGTGGAATGTCTACATGACAAGTAAGTATGTTTCATTATGATTTAGTTAAGCTCAAAAATAAATTCCTCAATGAAGAGTAACTTAAAACAAAAATTTTGTCTGTTAACTTTTCCTACTGGGGAATCGAATACCATTTAACCCATCACATGTTTGTGATTTTCTTATGGTTAACTTTCTCCTAGATATGTTTACTATCCCTCTCCATCAGAACATGACCCTTTGTTTTCTCTTCCATATCCATATTTTCCTATATGGAATCCTAGTATGGGTTAACTCGAGTGACCTTTGTACTTCTCTTTCTTTATTTTAAAGTGATTGTTTTACTGACTCTTGTTCCGATGTGGGATTTTCAATGAAGTTTCGAAGCCCAATTTTAAAATTGCGAGGACGCAATTCCCAAAAGGGGGGAATGATGTAACACCCAAGGTAAATAAAGAATAGTACATTTTCACATTTATCCATATTTGTGAATAAAATATTAATATCACTTTAAATGGGACGCTATGCTCGATGGCATACCCAATACACAACAACGGGTTTCTTGGGAATCTTACGTTGCACTCTAATAATAAAATAATATTATTTAAAATGGTAGTTAACGCCTAGACGTTGTAATGGTGGGAATGAACAGAACTAACTATAAAATGATTATATATGTTTTTCAAATATTTTTACTCTTTACAATAAATGTTAGAGGATTAAAAATGTGAATGAATCCAATTTTAAGTGTAAACAATCTAATATTCTTTAAAAGGTCGATTAACAACCTTTTGATCGTGAACCTATTTTAAATCCACTTTTTGACAATTTTATGTGTTATATTTGACAAAATAAAATTTTTCTTTAGAATCGGGACATCAAAATTTACTTTCTGTAAATTTTTGGTATTTTTCCAATAAAGATCATTTTTTAATGAATAGTGAAAAATGTTGTATTTTAATTCAAAACCACTATTTAATCTAATTTATTTATATGATTAGATTATATTTTTAATTGGTTTTAAAGTTAAATTAGAATATATTTTTACCATTTAATCAAATAGTGGTCGTTGGAATTAATTTCACTTTGAAATTGGACTTAAACTAGTGTCAATCTTTTGATATATATTGTTAAATAAAAACAACATATTTGTCATGACCGCGGGAATTAATTATTAAATTAAGTAATGTAATTTATATTATTTGAATTTTTTAAAATATACCTCATTTTTTAATTTGGAATATCAAATATAGATTAGGGTGATGTTTTGGTATTATTCTGAAAAACTTCAATTTTTGATGAATAGTGAAACCACTAAGTGGTACTTAAAAAACTGATTTTTCGTTTAAATGAATCATTACCACATCTGTGTTTTGAATTTCAAAAATCCAACATACATGGTTGTCGTTAGGAAGTAAAATGTGGTTCAATGGGATTAAAATAATTTTTTGGGTAATAGTGACTTTTATGTTTTTAATCGCGATTAGAGGTAATTAGTCTAATTTAAGGTAAAAATAGTGTTTTAATAATATGAAATGAACTTGACACATTCCCTACCATCATTAGATGTGTCATGGATGCCCAATACAATCCATTGGTCACCATGGGGACCCCATTGAGCCGCTTTGGTTGGAAAATTATATAAATAGTTTTTTATTTAAAGTTAAAATTAAATTGTCACAAACATGAGTTGTTATATAAATTTTTTTTAAATGGGGTTATACAAGTCATATTTTTGACTATAAATATTAAATAAAAATATAAAAATATTTCCTACATCATGATATTTTTTTTATAATTTTTAGACATTAAATAAATTAAATTATATATGACATAATGATGATGCAGCAATTACCTCATTAATAAGGCATTTAAATAAAATGAAATATAATGTTAAAACTATAACTTACACTTGTTAAAAACATATTGGATGGGTGTATTTAGAAACCTTATCACCTTATCCTCGAAATATATCCTTTTGGGACCTTTAAAATCTGAAAATCATTTTATAATAAAGTAATATTTTATAACATTCCAAGAGTGCCCCTCCTCTCCTCTTATAAAAGGCCCCCACCTCTACCACCTTACACACACCTCTCAAGCCTTTGGCTCGGCAAACCCCTTCCCATTTCATCTCTCCACATCCTCTATTCATCATTGAAGCCTCACTTTTGGAAGAATCCTTTCCAAGGAAGCCTTTGAGCTCAAATCAAATAGAGTTACCCGATTTAAAGGTAATGTCTTCCCTTGTGTTCTTTTGTTTTATTTTTCTTCTCCAACCCCCCTAAACTCTTTTTATTATTTTATTTTGTAACACCACAAGTATCTTAAATATACTTTGATGTTTTTATGTGAATTATTCGAGCTACACTTACACACACATTCGTCTAATGGTTAAAGAACATACTGTTTCTGTGGATGGCGAATTACTCCCTCACGAAACGATGATTGTTCAATATTCTTTTAACACTTTCAAATTTTTCCATTAGGATGTAACTACATTTATATATGATATATAATATGTTTATTTGTTCCTTAAGCTTTTGTATTTTTCATTTATGTAATACCTTTATGGTTTTCATTATGGGTAAACGTGATTTCTTCATTTTTGGAAGTGCGGACTAGAGCCCCCTCAAAGTGATTTGATTCGTTAATTCCATATATGGGACGTATAAAAGATGTAATTAATGGTATTACATATTTTATCCTACACGAATTATAATATACCTTTATATCATTATTATTTCATTCCATTGAATACAAAAAAAAAAGAAATGAAGTTAGCGTTCATGCGTACGTACGACTTACCATCTCCATTAACGGAACATTTCATTTCTTATCATAAAATGTTATGTACTATTATATGTACATATTTATAATGGATATATATTTAATATATTACATCTAAATTATGGATATAATTCTGTATTTATAATATATATATCTCTCTTTTTTTAATTCCATTAATATGACAAAAAATGAAAGTAGCGTTCATGCGTACGTACGGCCTACCGTCTCCATGGACGGTGCTTTTAATTTTTTATCTCCAAATGCTATGGAATAGTATAAAATGAATATATACTGGACATATATGATATTTAAAACGTAAATACTATTCTGGAGATGATGTAACTATAACTACATGGAAAATTCTTTTCCAACAAAGTCAATTTTTACTCATGTACTGAACATCGACAAAAACGTCTGATATGAACTCACTTTACTAACCAATTATTATAACTTTATAATGTGTGATATTAACTGAATAATAATATTTTAAGGAGTTCCTTAAGAAATTATAAATTGACCAAATTTTATTATTCAGGATATTAAATAACGATCGAGTCATGTCGGACATGAGGTATGGGAATCCTACCTCTCTCTTTCTTTGCAAGTACTCTCTTTTATGTCATTTCTTTTATGCTCCATGTTCTTATGTTAGAGGATGTTATTTTATATTAATCTTGATGTAATTTTTATGTTCATATGATGAGAGATTCTATTTGATCTCATCAATCCATTTTTGAAAGTTTTATGTGGCGCCATTAGGCTACCGAATTTTCATAAGGGGATTTTCATCTCACTTTTTGTTTCCTTGAGATTCATGCTACATTGGCCACTATTTCCTTTTTTTGGTGTATGTACTGCCCATTATTTTACTATTAGTATAATATACTCTCATTTATGGGTAGTTACATCTTCATTTTATGACCCTTCATTCATGGGGTGTACGTTTTGAATGTTTCCCAAATCGGTAAGGGAACCTTTCACACTCCTCTTTTAGGAAGACTTATTTTGTTATGTCTTTTAATTTACATCTTTTTATGTTGGGATATGTTATTATATATCCTTATTGATGTAAATTTTATTTCCATGTGATGAGATACCATTTTCTCTCTCATTAACTAATTTTATGAATTTTAATGTGACGTCGTTAGACTGTCGAATTTTACCAAGGGAACTTCTTAAACCAATTTCGATTTCTATGGGTTCAACATGTAGTTATTGAATATGTTATCCTTTGAATATGTGTGAATGAACATTGATTGTTTTACACTTAATATCCACTTATATTGTGTGTATTTATGTTTGTCACACATAATTTTTAGATTGATTCACCCTTAATTTAAGGATACCTGCTTTATAAGGTATTTTATCTCATTTTACATTTCTATTGACACTTCATTGTTGTTATGCACCAATTCACCCTTATATGGTGTATATAATGTCCTTTGGAATATTATATCAGAATCCCTATATTATCCTGATATTATAAAGTTTTTATTAAATGTTATTCTTCAATTATTGTATTCAAGTGTCTCTCATTTTGATAAAAACCCTTTAACTAAAATATCATTTTAAATGTTTTAATGATTTATTCCTATAAATATTTCTTATTAATATCCATGTTTTCAAAATGGATTTAAGGATTTATTTATATGGATATTAATGGTCTAAAATGTTAAAATATTCAATGTGGTATGGGTCACTTTGATTTAAAAACCTCTTTATTAAATGTTTTAAATGGTTTTGAAAATGGTTTTTAGAATGGATTTATTATTTCAATATATTAAAAATGTTATATTGTTATTGAAATGTGGGAATTTTATCCTTATTTTATGCATAAGTTATGTGCAATGATTATGGTTCATGGGCATTGTTATAAAGATGGGTGGTTCCGTGATAAACTAAGGGCGGGTGAGCCCGATATAACTCTCTAATGCATTGGGTAACGCGAAGGAGTTAAACATTAAGGTTTCTCCGAAGAGATTTAGGGAATATACTGTGATGGGTATTCCAAACGTAACCAAGAGGGTTACTCCCTACATAATATTGTTATGAATACCTCAAGTTACCTTTATATATTATGATTTCTATGATTTATTCATGATTCGATGAGGTATGTTAAAGTGATTATGTTTTATGGGTAAAGTATGATTTCATTCTTATGTATATATGTAATCATGTATCCTTTCCATATTTTTATATCCCTTACTGATCTTTTTATGATCATCCCAAATTTTTGAATTGTTTTTCATAGTTCAAGCTAAAGGTACATGATGTGATGATAGTGTCAAGGAAGTGTCAAGAAATAATCCATGTTTTATTTTAAATATGTTTTCGTTGATGGAAAAAATAAATACTATCTTTTATGTAACCACTTTGTTTAAATGTGGAATGTAATGCATGTTTTATGATCTAATTCTCTAAAACTCTAAACCAGAAAAGATCCTCAATGTGTAATCTTGTAATAACTCAAGATTATGTAAGGTTTAAGGCTAGGGCCATATAGTTGTCATTGTCAACATCTACCCTGTGGTGATCTTCTGAAACAGCCTGCTGAACATCATCCATGAGATCCGGATGGGGATGTCAAACTAGATCCATACATATAAAATAAAAAATAGTTAGGGATCCTCAACCTGGATTATGGAAGACTCAAAATTAGATAATTTAATTTTTATTTATTTATTTCAGATTAACCTATCCCGAGGTCTACCCATTCATACATAATCACAAAGGAGAATAATGCTTGATCTTATCCAAGGTTGCTACCCTACAACTAGTATCTCCTCATTTAGTAGGCATTGTAAACATAAAGGTCTGTTCATCAGATCATAGGGGGCCCTAAAATCATATGTATTAGCCTTTATCTAGTGTTTACATCACTTGATAAACATGAATGACATTGTTTCCCTACTCACCCATGAAACCTCACCTGTGACTAAATCCAAACTCCATCCTATCCCTCAACCAGGCCACTGGTACCACTCTGTCATGACCCCCTCCCCACATAGTATACCCCTCCTGGGATGGCAATGTGAGAAGGGAGATAATGACCCCCCGATCCCCACCATATGTAGGCCCCGTGTTGGTGACTATCACCAAGGGTATAGAAAACACACAAATTAATGGCATTACCCTCTATGAGAACACATGTGGATGAGAGAGACAAGATAGACACCAACCAACTCCAACGCAGAAATGAAATATAATAGAATACCCATGGTCACATATGTAATTTCATGCAAAAGTACTACAACTAGAAGGGGAAAACTACAAGTACCCAATAGAAAGTAAAAAATAGCAGCAACCACAAGGCCAAACAGCACCTACAACCACAAACTAGTTGAAACCATCTTGATCTCCTACCTACTCCATGTGACCTGGAAAATATTTTATATGTATATATGGTGAGTATAGCAGTATACTTAGTGGGATCCTCCCCGAATCCTCTCGTGCAAAAGTAATGAAAGCATGCTAAATCATAGTGGACAACTATTAAAACTATCTCGTCACATAAACAGGTATACTAAGTTCCCAACCTCACCATGGATACTATCACCAATTAACACATTCAACAATATATCATATAGTATTAAATATCAAGGGTACCCCACTACTACATCCCCACTAGATTGCCGCTTTTTTCCAACATCACACGTCTTAAGCATCTCTCTCCAAAATGGATTGCCTGAAAACACCTGGGAAAAGCTCTAGAACATGCACCTCATGCAATTAAACCATCACATCCATGTATTCAAATTAAACATGTAGTTTATGGGAGCCACCATATCCCGCATAACGTGTATCATACGTCAGTTTTTATACGTCAATCCATTACTTCCCATACATCGATTAAGGATTCTCAAGCCAAAACAACCTATACACATTACACCTATAGTAGTCCATAGGAAACTATATTTAGAATATTTGTGTGTGAATAAACACAAGAAATTAAATCCCTCTAAACACATACATGGGGAAAACTGACCATTGTTACTACCAGAACAAGTAACTACCAAGAGAAGAGAATTGGGCCAAAGGGGTAGTCAGCCATTCATCCTCCCATGAAATAGTTGGGGAAAACACCCCTAGGGCTCAGAAACCATGGGGTGTCAATTTCCCTTACTGATAGGGTGGTGTAGAATATAGAAACACAAAAATTTTAGGATATACTATATATCACAAAAACACTAATGGAATAACCGAGTCATAGACTCAAATGTAGCTAACATATGTCAAACTCTTGTTGCTAATTCTAAGACTAGGTATCATATATGCACAGAATTATTTAAAGAGAATTAATACATTATCTCATTACATTTTAATCAGTGGAAATTTATTTTATTTAATTTTTTAGACATTATTTAACAAGTACAAATTCCATATTAATGTTCATTAGCATCACACCCAAAGTACACTAACCCTTTAAAATAAAAACCTCATCATTATGTTCTAGCAACTCCAACCCCAAGGGTTGACATCCTATATTCAGTTATTCTATAACAAATTATTTTCCCATATTCCCAGGCTTTCTAGAAATGAATTTTATTCTACTAAACACAAGGGGGCACACCACGGTGAGTAGATGTACTAACTGTCGAGTCATTGCTTCCTATTGCAAGGGCGTAGACCCATCCTCCATTGAAAAGAAAAACATAGAAAGAACAAGGTATACCCCATGCGTCATTGCCTCTTTCGGAAGAAGGGTAATCAAGAACATATTCCTTGAGTAGTGGGGAAATATAATGTAGGAAATCAACCAATAAGAAACAGCAAGCATCCAACAATCACATCCATACTGTTCCGTCATCCCTGGTATCCTGCCCGACACACACATGCATAAACTGATGCATCTTGCCACTATAGGAATCATATTCTCTAAAAACAAAAAGGCCTCCATGCCCCCACATATCACAACAGTTATCCTGGCTCACATAACAACACATGAAGTATGATAACAAGCATTTTAACAGTTGGTCTTGGCCCTTTAACAAAAAATAGTGTAACTCAGAACACTGAAAGGATTTATGTTTTATCGATCAACCAGTTCTCTAATCCATAATATATTAACAATTATTATTCATAGGTTCCATATTCGGGAAACCTAATTATTAAGCTATCACAAATAATTAAACATCCTTACTGCACCAGTTTGATTAACATAAAATTACAATAAGAAGAACCAAATTCATTTACAAGACTATTTATCTTTATCCATACCAATATCATTTAATTCTGGCATTACATTCATTACCAATTTCCATCAATAACGAAATGAAATTCATAGAAAGCATTGATATCACACTATCTAGAAAATCAATAAGAAATACACTACGACCAATATCAATTTTTTTATCTAGTTAAAATATATATAAGGTCAATTCCATTGTGATACAGTGGGATAAAACATGATAACAATATAGTTGCACATTAAATAAGAGAGAATCAATGAATCCCCTACCCCATATAGTTGAGGATGTTCTTTATACGAACAAAATCCACACAACAGGTCATAATTCTATTTTTGTGACAACTATATCCACCTAAGGATGCCATGGTACAACTACACCAACAAAAACCCATGAAAAATCAATTTGAAGCATGAAAATTACATGCTATTATATGGAAAAGAGAATCATGACATGATGAACACCAAAAGAATGACGATAAAACATACCTTATATCGATGATTGATTGATACAACATAGTTACATAAAAAAGAGTGGAACCAATCGAGGAGGAAAGTTTTAATGTGAAACACTTATGAGAAGGAAGTGGAAGTTCGAGAGTCTGACACCCATGAATAAGGAGAAATAATTAGAGAGGAAGATATGTCATCTCTTTAGAAGATTTTACAGAGAGGCATATTAAGATACCCTTAATTTCCCATTAAAAGTGGATGAAATTAAACCATATCATTTGAACAAATTAAAATTTCCCGAGCCATAAGAATAATTATTATAAGATTTATGGCCTTTGAATTAGCCTTAGAGTTTTTAAAACAAGGCTTTAAAATGAATTATACGTCAAAGAGAACTTCAAGGAGGTAAATTTTAGGAAGCTGGAAACAATGTTCACGAACTCGAAATTTGGAAAAGGAAAAACATTGATCCTGAACCGCACCGTTGAAACCTCACCATTAAAACCTCACCATTCTGAAAACACTATTCATGAACATCACTATTGAAACCACACCATAGGAACCTCACTGTTCTAGAAACACTATTCCTGAACCATACACTTGAAACCTCACCGTTGAAACCTCACCATTCTGGAAACAATGTCCACAGAAGGTTACTAATGCAATGTTCTCAACTATCTACCATTGGAACTATTAATTGAGGGTCACCGATGCTATTGTTCACATAATTGAAAAATTGGAAAGTGTTGGGGATAAGTCTCCTTGACCTCCTGGAACACCTCAGACAACATATTTTCACAATGGATGGCCCAATGTGGTATGGGCCACTACAAATTGCATATGATGAAATACATATATACTTAATATGAAAATGATGAATATTAAAAGGGTGATGCATTAAATGAGAACCCCTAAATACAATGTTTGAGAGTACATCTCATTTGATTCCATTTACAACATCGATCATTAAACCAATTTTGTTCTAATAAAATTGGATTCCCTGAGTTGATCTTGTGTAACATATAAAAGAGATTATCCATTGCAAGGTTCTTCCAAAGTTGGGTGTATCTGATTTTCATTTTTTAGTCTATTATTGAAAATTTCTTTTTATAACAATTAATAATGAAATCATTTCGAAGGATACTATAGGATTATAAATTTGTGAGTCCAAATGATGGAATATGATAAGTGGTTATCTGAAAAATTATACAAGAATCATAAATGTTATGATCGAGATATTTCCATACCTAAATAATTAAATGGTGGGTGGAATGGAAAAGTATTATCATAACATTATGAATTATGATCATTGGATCACTAATATGATATTTTGTATAGGGTCATCAATTTTAGTTGGAGAACTATGATTCAATGTCCTTCATGAAAATGTATAATACATGATTCCCACCAATTTTTGGGTCACTATTATGAATTATTGAATAAATTACATTAATAATTGTGTGATAATTAATAATTATGACATATAAAATAGTAAAATTTTGTTTTCAAAGATTATGAATTATTTATAAGGATAAATGTGAAGATTCCTTTAATTTGAATTTCATATAAATTAATTTCACTAACACTGACTCATTGGAATTGGATTCCAGTTTTGTGTTCCATATATGGGGTAAAAGAAACAATCTCAAATATATAAGGGAATTGATAAATAGATAAGTGGTTCTTCTTGTTAGTTTTGGATTAGGAATTGTTGTTTTATAATCCATCCCTTGTGATCAAATCCTACCTAGTAGGTATGTCTGGGAATTATCAAAATGTTAATAAAATCCTTCTATTAAGAGTAATTATATTTTTTAATTATTTTGTACAAGAAAAGATATTCATTTACTATTAAGGATTACTATATTAATCTATATTTAATTGAAATGTTTTATATTTTCATTCATAGAATTATTGGTTTATACATTTTAAAAAAGAATACCACTATTTATTACTATCAAAATAATAATTTCAGGCTGGATTCAAATCCCTCCAACCTTTGTCATTATCACATATAACATTTACATAAGAATCATGTTAAAAAACTCAATCGAAATGGATTGATGTATTATTTCAATTATGTGTCACTTGACACAAGTGAATATTTTTTATTTGATAAATTTAAAAAGATGACTATTAGAGATATATAAAGAGTGGTATTAGATTATAGGATCTCAACCATACTGATATATGATTACCAATGTGTACCCATGAAATGCTGGATATATATACCTTGTTGATTTTGAAAATGAATTTAGTTAGTAAGGATGAATGTTTAAGAATAAATTCATGTATGAATATTTTGGAATTTTTTAAGAGTTAAAAAAAGATAAAATCCACTAGGAAATATTAATAATATTTTATGATCTTATTTTGGTGGTTAATACATAATCTATTCATTCATTGTTCATTTGAGAGATTATAGAATTATTCAAGAAATCTATACTCCAAGATGACCACATTGGAATGGTTTGTGTAATATAATTAATTTATCCATATTATAGATATTTTGATTGATGATGAGTCTGTGTGACGATTATATTTTATTATGGTGTTATTCTGTGGAAACTAGTACAGTCTCACTAAACTAAATTCCACCTAACATAGCCATAAATACACCATATGAGATCTGGAATAGGAAAAATTAAAATATATATTTTTATAATTATTTGGAGTTGTTTTTCATTCATAATATTATTTTCATCTAATAATATTGGTTATAAATATGATAAGATTTTATTTATTAGTTATCCCAAGGAAACAATGATAAATTATTTCTATAATCGTACATATAATAATTTTTTTGTGGCCTTGTTTTCTACAATATCCATAATGAATATATAAATTAATATTTTAGGGGGAGTAATTTTGAAAATGGATATGTTCAAGACCAATTAATAAAAAGTTTTTATGATATAAAATTTTATCTTATTCCATACAGTGTTGGTAAAGAAGAGAGGACTTATAAGAGCCTCATGTATCATGTGCGATTTATAAAAATATAGTGGGAAATGGATATAAAGTAGAAAATTTGGGTTCGGTATTTTTATTTTGTATTATCTTAAAAAATAAAATGAATTAACTATGAGTTTTTATTCTATTAAATGTTTATAATTCATGGAATCTAAATTAACACAGTATAGGGAAACCAATTTTGGAACATTATGGATGTTCCTGAAGGGGTAATACCTATAGGATATAAATTAGGTTTCACCAAGAAAACTAAAAATGACTGTTAAGTCTTTACCTATAAATAATAATTTATTGAAAAAGATTATAAATATTCTTGGTATTGACATTAATGATGAATTTTCACATGTTGCGATGCTAATGTCTATTAAAATTTTTATATCCATAACAAGCCATTACGATTGTGATATCTACTATATGGATGAAAAAAATTATTTCCTTCATTTTAATTTAGATGGGGATTTGTATATGATATATCATGGTGGTTTTAATGTTCCAATGGAGTCTACTAAATTATTCAAGTTACAGTAGTACATTTATGGGGAGAAGAAATATTTTTATAGTTATAATATCTAGTTCTATTTCGTAATAAATGAGTGTCATTTCATTAAAAAAATAGAATGATTATAGTTTATATAAGCGGGATAATGTAAGTGTCATAGAATATTGAATATTGTATGTATATCAGATACTAATTAGCAGTAATGATATTCTAACACTTCATTATATACAGATGTGGATAGGTAAATGTTTCTTAATAAAAAACAAGGAAAGAGATACCAACTTATTCAGTATTAATATCTATTGACATGGATATAAATAGTTTCTTAGAATATGTCATAACAAATATATTGTTATGGTTCTAAATTTATTTTGATAGGGAAACTCCAAGAAGGTGTCTTTACTAGTGATTCATGGCACGAATCAGAGAATGATTCAATACCCTTATAATGTGTTATAAATGATGAATTGAATTAATTATTCACCTAGTATATGAAATATCATGTTGATATATAATGTACTTAACCTGATTTCTCTTATGATTTGATCACAACTAATTGATACCTATCCATTTTAGGTTCTAGTCCCATCATTTCCTTATCAAATTGTAATAAATAATTTAGAAGGACTTGGGACATGATTTTGGTTTTTAAGGGAAATAATGAACTCTATGAAAAGAGTACAAAATATCTTTATTTCCAATATGATAAATATGATATGAAATATCTATTACGATTTTTTTTCATACATTATGGAAATTTATATTGGAAAAGATCTAAGAGAACCACCATAGTGGACTCCACAAAAGAGTCAAAGTACATACATGTTTCAGATTTTTCAATGGAAAATATTTGGATCAAGAAGTCCGTTACAGAACAAGGAGGGCTTCATAAAATTAAGTGACTAATTGAGTTATATTGTTACAATAATAGGGATATATTTCAATATAATGAACCAAAATCATAATATCTGACTAAATTCATCCATTTAAAATATCATCTCATACGATATATTATTAATATAGGTGGTCTAACAATCAATTGGGTGCCTCCACTACAGAATATAGAAGATCTATTGGAAAAACCACTACCACAACAAAAACAATAGTGTGATGTAGAATATATAGGTTTAATACATGAGAGAAATTGGTTCTAATAGTTTTAAATGTATATTTTAATCATAATAAGTGAAATATTAATTTTATCTATCATTCATATGTTCTAAAATGTATTTATCAAGAATGGTTGGACACAAATTCACCCTCAATATATAATGTAGGTTTGTACTTAAAAATGAAAATTATGTAGTATTATGGACTTGAATGAATGAATAAGGTAAGATTTAATATATTAGTATACTCATTAAAATGAGTTATATATAAAATAAATCAAATTGATTAATGGGGTAGTATGTATAATGTTATTATGTTGATTGACCTGAAAAATTATACCTCATGGAATTACATACGATGATTAATATACTTATGGGTGTATGTTTATCATCATTCCTTCCTACATTAGTTTGTTGAATTACCTAGAATGAGAATCATCATACATTGAAATCCTATATAAACAAGTAAAAAGTGAAAATAGATGACATAGTGGGGGTTGGGTATGTTATTGGTCATGTAGTCAGTTCGATCAAATTGATGACATGATATGTCAACTTCTGTGAAAATTTAAGGTTCTATATACCATGAAGGAATTTAACATTCGAAATAAATGGTCATTATAAATTTATTCACATTTGATATGTTAAATTACATAAATGAGTGACATTTTATGTTCACATCAGATATACATATATATATTATATTTGATGTATTTACAGGCTTCACCATTGTTTTTTATATAATTAGAAAAGTGAAGTTGGACTATTATAGATTTAAATTTTCTATGTCTAGTTGTAACCATATTCACTGTAAAAATTTATTATATAATTGGATTGTGATTGTATTGGATATATCATTTGTTTGGATATTAATATATAGGTATAATAAGGATTGATATAGATTACACTATATATCATAGTATCACGAGTAGCATTGATTATTTACTATAAGTATCTATTAAAATACTTCTATTAAATATTTATTTTCAATTTTCTATGAATTTTAGTAAGGATCATTGGGTTATACAATTAAGAACTTGTATATGGATTATAATTTAAAAAAACAATTTGATCAAAAATGAAGTGAGTAAAATGATATTACATCCAATTTTTTTTGAAGAAATCTCAATGAGTTATAAATTTATGTATAAATCCTTAATATATTTTAGTGAATGTGGGATATTTTTTTGCTGTGATTTAATATTAAAACCAATATTTCTTAGTGGTAAAAGGGGTTCCATTGATGAAATATATGCTTTGTTTAGGCATTAATGGGATGAATGTGTCTTAAAACATCAATCCTATACTGATTCTCATTGATGAATCAGTGATTTTGAAATATTTTAATAAATTCACTTATTCATTGAAGTGTTAAATTATTTAAAACTATAATATGATTAATGTTTCAGTATCATGAGAGTACACCCAATTAATTTCACATGGATGACACTTTTCAATCAACAAAGCGATTCAAGGATTCCTATAAGAGAATTTTTTCCTCTCCTAGTGGTTTATGGGTGCATCGTTCCTATGTTAATTTAATTATATAGAATAAATTATTATTAATAAAACAAATTCATTTCTTATTGGATTCACTAGAACCCCTTTCATCACACAAGAGTATTCAAAAAGAATTCATAAATCCATTGGATAATGACTCTCTATTAGAGGAAGGATGAATTCATATACCATTCCTAACAGTATTCTTCCATAACACTCTATGGATGTAGAATATTTAATTTGATGATGTTTGGGTGTTATATTTATGTAATTTTAAAGGACCTATTTATTAGATATAATTAATTTTTTTAATATCGAAATATTTTTCAATTTTTTCAGTTTTCAATTTATGTGAAGGTTCATATAATAATATAATGAAACATAAGATCCTAAAAACAAGAAACTAAATCCTAAATTACAACACAATGTTAAACAATTATACATATTCATAACACAAGTGGTTTTAAAATTAACCAGATAATGCTACAAACTGATATTCTTGATTAAAAACACTAGATTCTTCTTGAGGAAACTGCATTATCTATTTCTTATATTCAACCATCATTATTTATGAAATAAATTACTTTTTACCCTTTATAAGAATAACATCATAAGAATAATCATATTTGAAATAATGATCTATCATACCACATATTTGGTTCACTTCTCAAATCTAACCCACTACTAAGGAGACTAAAAATCAATCATGTATGTTTACCAACATTGAAGAAATGTCGACATCTTAAAACTATTATTTATCCCTATGTCCGAAATTTCACTAAATATATTCAATACTATTTTATAAAGAAAAGACATTAGTATTTTATCACATGAAATCTCACATTTTTTCATTTTTAATGTCCATGTGATTCTTTAGAAACATGTATTCATTTCGAAAATTAAAATAGAATAATTCTAAAAATTAAATCAATTGTAAATATTTGGTATAATCAAAACATAATATGGGTCACATTTACTCCCATAAAACTAATCAACTAATCCAAATAAATTCATATAAAAAACATTATTTATTATATTTAAACACTATCATTTCCTTTAATAATACAACAACCTCATTACTTCAACAAAAAAATAAAATAAACCATCGAACATAATAGAAAATTAAAAACCATCAAATTCCATTTAATCATGTCAAAAAAATAAATGAATAAATTTTAATTTTATTAATACACATGAGTAATATCTTTTAAATAATGAATAACTCAAATCACATTGATATCAACATATTTTCATAATGTTTTAACACATCCATTTCATCAAAATTAATGATTATTAAAAAAAATCATTTTAAAAAACCAACATATTCTTTAACCCCACACACATCAATGTTAATGATTCATATTGAACAAAAAATATTATTTCAAAACTGAATTCAAAAAATTATATATGAAAAACATTAAATCATTATTAAAAACAAAATAGAAAAAACCATTCATAAAATATAAATTATACATAATACAAATCACTTTTTTATATAAAAAAAACATCCATTAAAAAATTCTTCAAACACATTATTTTTTTAACTTGATGATTACCAGAAAAAAATTTCATTATATAGGAATGTCTTATATACACTATCAAAAAGCACATTAAATATAATTAAAATACATAAATATTTCCCTAAATGTTATAATGCTATAAAAAATCTTGTATTCCAAAAATTAATATTACACATAACTAATTACCAATAATAGAAAAAACTAAACAATTTAACTTGTTGTAAAATTATATATTTCACATCATTTAAAAAACTAAATATTCAAAATAATTTTAAATATACTTTTTTAATTTAGAATATGATATTTCATTCTTATTAAAAATCATAAGACATTATTTTTGAATCAATTGATATTATCAAATATAATAGTCTTATAGGTTATTCATATATCACTAGTGATTACTAATTCCTCAAATTAATCAAAAAAATTATTCAATTATTAAATTTTATTTTATTAAGTAAATTGGTTTCTGTAATTTCAATGTTTTTATTTATAATTAACCATTTCCATTTAATGAAATCCATAACTATTTAGAGTTAAAATTGAACACTAGTTATATTAACCATTGAAAAATACTACAACATGAAGAATACATTAATATCAAAATAAACAATGTTGAAAAGTATAAAACAATACATGATAGAATTAGTAAAAAATATTGGAAAATGTTTTATGATACCTATTCCTAGAAACCACATTTTAGAAACTCTTAATTTCATCTAGAAATGAAAATAATGATGATATAGGTACCTATTTATATTTTCAACCCTATAGTTGACATTATATCACATTAGTATGATTAGAATGATTAATATCTTTATGTTTTATAATAGGGGTACTAAACATTTCCTTCTAATTTGATCACCTTTGACTCTGTGACAAACTAGGTTTAATTGATATTACATCCATACAAACACAATGTATCCAACAATTGTGCATAAGTTTGATCCACATCGTATCTCTTTATCAAATATCTAAAACCACTCATTACTAATATGACCATAAGAACACTATTCTAAATTTGGTTATGATATCTATGAAAACAATTATGCCCTAATTTAATAGGCCATGAGTTAATAAAATATCCAGAATAATAAATAAGTATATAGAGAATTTATTCTTAAACATTAAAGAAAAATAAGATAAAACCATCTATATAATCCAATTTAAAAAAATATAATCTAATAAATCATTTAACGTAGTAAATAAAAATGGAATAAACAGAAATAAAACAAACTCCAATTAAAGAAAATCCAATAGTAATGGTAACTATAATCTTGTATTGTATATCATTGACACCCAATAATTTATAAAAATAATAAAAAATGATATATATTGTTAACTAGGTCATATAATTATACTATGATGGGTTCTCCATAAAACATATTATGAAAATACATAGGAATCATGAAAATATGTCATAAAATATAAAGTTTAATCAACTCAATACATAGATTGGTCAACTATTACACCATCCTCACTAAGGATCACTTACAAAAAAACCTAAAAATAGTGACATAATATCAATAGATTTAATTATTATGGTTCCCAAAATCTATTTCATCAATTAACAAGTATCCCCCACACCCCAATAAGATATTTAATGGCATGATTTTCCCTTTTATAACCACTTCACCATATATATCATAACCAAATATACATATCCCAACCAAAACCACACGACCATATATTATATTCCAAAACTACATCACGAAAAAATATTAAACCCTCATACGACTTGTTTTTACAAAATCCTTATCACATCACTTTCCACATATAATTTTCATTAACAACGTCATTACCACCTTATCATCACATCACCAATACAATAGAGTATATCATATAATTATTCTATCATATCCTATACCACAATACATCTAAAATAGAAATAAAGGACAAGGTATAATGATCCATTCAAATTACAAACATCATATTTGTTGGGAAAACACCTAGAAATATGTAATTCAAATGAATAAATAAATGTTATTTGGATAGTGTGGTTGTGTCGAAGAAAAAAATAAAACACAATGAATAATATTGAACCAAAAAAACCCAACCAATATTCCATCACCACTACAATATCTCCATATACATTCCTTATTTATACACTAATATCACACCATAACCCCAACAACTTTCATAAAAAACAACAACTTCAACTATAACCACACGACAACATAAATAATAGCCACACAACTCATTTCTATAACATAATTCATTCCACTTATTTTTTTTCATTTACTTCCACGTTATATAATTTATCATATTAATTTCTATAATACACATTATAACAAACAATAATAATACATATCTTCAGTTTTTTTTACCAATTTAGGAAAAACAATCAATATTAAAAAAATTAAAAATTATATTTTATATTAGGTAGAGGGATACTGGTTACATACCTCGAAGTCCCATGGGATTGGAAGCCCATAATTTTGCACCATAAAGGCCTAGGTTTGGCCAAAATTCCCATTTTATGAACAGTACTAGTACAGTAACAAATATGCTATAGTATCTTCTACATTACTACGACTACTAAAATAATATCTATAGTAAGATTGGTTATAGTGTCACCCATCACAGCTACAATACTATTTTAATATCCATACTATATTGTTTCCACAATTTTTCATCATTATCCTGTGCTCCATGGGATTTGAACCCCTAATAATGGATGCAGTATTATATGGTTCTTACAAAAAATCCAGTACCCAACTACATACATATCTTTTATTTTAAATTTTCCATATATCAATAAAAAATATTATTTAAATATTTAATTTCACAGACACAAATTATGTTCATATGTTTCAATTACTATATAATTAAAACCCAATAAAACTTTGCATTCCAATTATTTCATTTGGTAAATAATATTTTCCATATTTAATGGTATCTACCATATTCTTACAATAATGAACTCATCACACATTCACATTTACAACCATCATAATATCCCACACTATCACCTCATCAACCTTATCAAACACATCCACACTATCCCACATTAATTATTTCAACCCCCTAGAATAATACAAACCATATTCTATTTATAATAATTAATATACCCTAAAGTTATACAATATATTTATAAAATTAAAAAAAATAATCATAATCATTATAAATAAAATATTTATCCTCATAACATACCTTATGATTGAACATTAATGATAATAATATTAATAATATTTTTATATTTCTCAAATCCTTTTCCTATTACCATAATTAATTTTTTACCCTCTATCTAAGCCCTATTTTATATTTTTATTCAATCAAATTTTACATGACTCGTTAGAAAATATACAAAGATATATCAAAATAATGTAAAAAAACATAAAAAATAACCAGTAATAAAATTCAAGGGAATTGTTTTGTGTCAAGAATCTAAAAGAAGTTAGAATGAGTTAAAATCATTAATCATATTATTGAAGACCAATGAACACCTTTTTCTAAATCATTGGGAATAGTGGGACAACATTCCACCACCACTGAAGATTGTTTCCTTCTAAACACTGTTGCTCTTGTGATATAGACATTGAAATCAATTAAAAACCAAGATAAATTACTAAAAAAACTACCAAAACCTTTTACATACTTATTCCCTCATGAGAGGATAATATTTCCTTCCAGGAAAAAATCATTAGCACCACGCACCGCTGATGGGATTACAAAATCATATAGTCAATGGATATCAAAACTCACCACTCTCATGTAATTTCATCACATGATAATTACCTAATTACATTTAAGACACAAAAAATTTTATAGTATATAACATCAGAAGAATATATAATGTAGCATCCCTAAAAAATATAAAAAATATGATACTAATGAAGTGATGTTAGAGGAAATTAAATTGACAGGGGACAACATTAAGGAGTTTACGTGAATTTTTAGTTTTTTGTTAATAATTAATAGATCGAAAAAAGTAAATTTCAATCCCATGATAAATATATATATTGTGAAAATTATATGAATAATGAAAAAGTTTGATATGAAGATCCTATAAAACCTAATATACACTACAGAATCCATAACATCGTCTTCAGTTACATTGAACACCTTCCCATGTTATTGATGATGACTGGATAAGAAGAAGTATATGTAATCCCATAATTGGACTTAAATATAGGTATTTCTTGAATATATTATCATAGTATAGGGTCCCTTGTGACTATCACAACATGATAGTACCTTTATAGTACCGTTTATATAAAAAAATATCCGGTAGTGGGGAATTTTAGTCATCCACATACACCATAATTTTTTGAAATTTCTATGAGATTTATAAACCCTTTTAGGATTATTATCATGTTTTGTATATTTAACTCATAAATTATAAATCAGGAGTTAATTCGTTTAAAAATTCATTCATTTCATTTGTGATCTTAATAAACTCCCTTATGTTATATCTTATATCATTATTCTGTAATGATAGCTGTCGTGGAAGAAATATTCATATTTTCACACATTAATATACATCATTTAATGATCATGTATTATAGAAATATCTAATGAATATTTTAATTCTAACATATATTTATCCAAAATAATCTCAATATATAAAACACTCTATGATTTTATTATATATTTCTCTTCATATAAATTTTATTTCATCCATAGCTTATGATACATTAAAACCCTAGCCCAAATAATCTATAATATAGTTCACCTTTAAAACATAACTATTTAATTGTTGGATTGATAATGAATATTTTTTAATAAGTATTTATAATGGTTTTATATAAAGAAAATATATAGGCAACTAAGAAATATTTTATATTAATATCTTTTTAGGATTAAAAATTAAATCTTCTTTAAAAATAAATTTTACTGTTTTAAGTAAAAACATATAATTAAGAACATTTTTTTTGAAAAAATTAACAAAATACTATAATTCATCATTCAAAAAATAATTTAATGTAAATTTTTTATATTTTTTTACAAAATAATGATTTTTCAATGAATACGAGAATATAATAATATTATTTAAAAATTTAATTTCATTGCAAATATTTCAAAAACATTGTTTCATTTTAAAATTATTTAAAAATAATTGTTTTAATTTAAATTACAAATAATATTTTTAAGGTAATTGGAATAAATTTTATTTTGATATTTATTAAAAAAAATATTGTATACATAAGAAAAAAATTGAATACCTCTTTTCAATGTGTTTTGAGGTTTTAATTTTAAATGTAATTCTTCCAATTGTATGAATTAAATTTTATAAAATTTATTTTATCTTTGGAATTATAATAAATAATATTATAAATTAATTTTCTCTTCATTTTTATCATAGTGAATATTATACAAAGTAAATAACCATTAATGTGGTTGAGGTTAAAATGTGTTCCATGGGGGCTAAACCAAGAGATAAGGTTACATTTACCAATTAAAAATTTTTATAAACCATTTGGTTGCCATAGTTCAGGATCATGTTATTCTATTTATAAATATAAATAGAATTGGTATCATTTTGGTAGAGTATGACTATTATATTTTAATATTTTAATAAATTCTATGTGTTTCCTTTCCCCCATATTAAAAGGGAACCCCTCCTTTATTTTATTTAAAAAAATTGGATCCATATATTACTAAAAAGCAATTAAATTATATTATAAAATACTATAAACATTAATTAATTTTTTTTCCTGTTAAATTACTATTAGAATGGTGCTTAAATAAAAATGAGGATCATAAAAGAAGTAGTAATTATAACGACCCATACTTTACATACATTGTTAATACTTCAAAATTGAAGTACACTTATTACAACATATGACAAAACCACAAAGGACCGTATAGGTATAGTGTCTTTAGAAACTGGGAAACATAAACAACTAGTTCATAAATCTTCTACAGTGTCTCCCATTTATTTCATCATATCTAGGGTCCCTTTTAGCATATTATACTTAATATCCATCTTCCTGACCTGGGGAAAAGAAAACATAAAAGGGTGAGCTCAAATGCTCAGCAAGGGCAAATAAAGGAAATAAAAATCACATCATATCTTTTTGAAAATCAAAACCTGCAAAAGAGATCATAATATCTTAACATGGAAGAAATCATAGAAGTGAAAATGAGATCCCCATAATCATAACATAAAACTTGAAACTTTGTGGCATGCACACATAATCATGGAAAATCATTCCTTGTTAGTCATGACTCATTGCCAAGACTATCTTAGTGGACAAAGTCCCTTTCTGAACCGAGTTCACTCCTCGTTTCAGTCCTGTATCACTGAACCGAAATAACCTTCTGTTCCAGCCATGTCTATCTCATGAGATATAAAGTCTTTACCCAATGCATTGGAGGGATATATAGGTCCCACCCATCTAATAATGAATCCTTTCTTATGTGTGCCGCATAATCATAAACCATACATCATAACGTAACCCATGTAATAAAAATGGGATTCTTAAACAACATGACATCATAAAACAATTCATATAAGATAAAGGAATTCATAAAAATATTTCCATCACAACATAATCAAATCCATGTAAAAATAGGGATAGAAACAGAACCCTTTATTGTCTTAGATGGAAAATAATTTTGATAAAACACTTGAACTTCATTCTTGAGGAAAATATCCTTTCTTTTTCAAAAACATTTTACATTGCTTAACATGTCATACAACTTTAAACTAAAAGAAGTTGATTAAAAATAAACTTGAAAACTTTTAAAGGAAGCTTCTTGGAAATAATGTTTTAAAAATCCATTCTTGTCTTATAAGTTAAAAAAAACATTCTTCGTACTTTTGTCGGAAAAGTCAAAAAGTACCTCGTACGGAAAAACGACAAAAGATTCCTTTCATATTCTTTACTAAAAACTCACATAAGGGTAAAATTGGATTTAAACTATTGTAAGTGGATGGAAACAATATTACATATTGAGGGAACATGGATGTGGATGATAAAATACACCCCAGTAAATACTTACGAATAAACAATCTCGGATAAAAATGAGATTGTGATATTTCCCTTACCTTAGGTCCGATTTGCTTTGTTCATGTCCGAAGCTCCTGTATAATGGTTTAAATAATGTTATTGACTTATTCCAGAATCATACATATTGATATGAGATCATATATGGTCATATTATTAGCTTCTTGTTAGTAATATTTCATTGTTACTTGTTACTCGGGTCTTTATAACTTTTTGTTCTTATGCGTGTTTTGTCGAATAAATTCTTATTCTTATCTTTAGGTTATAGATAATTCATTTCCAGAATGGTATTAGTGTAGTATATACCATATTCATTCATTAAATTCATTTATATAATCATTATGAAATGACGATCATGTAGAACGAGTCGCATCACATCGTGGAGACGGTATTCCGTACGTACGCACGAGTGATGATATCGTTCCTATGATCGTGGAATTGTATTGGAGTATATATATATTATTTCAGTATCAATATTACTTCATAATAATCATATATAGTTACTCATTACACCATTATACCCATCCTTGTAATGTGATGGTGGAAAATAGATTACACCACGGCGTGGAGACGGTATTCCGTACGTACGCACGCGCGGTGATTTCATTTTTCCGTAGGATGGATAGAAGGTGAATTAGGGTTGTTTCATATTTATAATAACATATCAGTATGTAAGTAATACTGATGTTATTACTTTATCATGAAACAACTAAAGAAGAAGAAGTTGAAGAAGAAAGAAATTGAAAAGATCGGTAATGGATATTACCTTTTCTTTGGAACGCCTCTTTGAATCCTCCACTTAAGGAACTAAGATTGGTCTTTGGAGAAGACCAGGACCTCTAGGATTATTCTAGGGAAGTGGAGAGGAGAAAATGGCAGGGGTTGGCCGAGCTTGACTGCTCAAATTGGTGTGAGGAGGAGGGGGAGGAGGTGCCCTTTTATAAGGGAGGAGAGGGGCACCTTAGGAATACCTCAAAATATTATTTTATATTAAAGTCAAAATCGGTTTATAATGGTTCCAAAGGGTATTATTTCGAAGCTGATGTGGTGATGGGTCGAAATACTATCAACCAATAGGATTTAGACAAGTTTGGGGTATTATTGTAACCTTATCAATTAGATTTAACTCTAAGTTAATTAATTTAACTTTTACCGTGTCTTTTTGTTTTCTTTCACTATATGGTTAATACACTTACTATAACATGCCAAACGAACCCCAAATTGTTTATTATTAATATATATATCCTTATCTATGTCATTTGGCCGAACCTTATATTTTTAGGAATAAAATAACAATTAATAATATAATATTTGATTTAAAAACTATTTTGTGTCAATTTTGACACTATTTGATATATGATTTTTGTGAAAGTCATATCAGAATTATATGTTCGAACCAAGTTGATTAAATCAACACTAATATATCATAGTAACCTAGAAAATTAGTGGAATTCATAAAAAGTCTTAAATTACATTTATTTTGGTATTTATATTATCAATTATGTCAATATTTCATTAATAAGATAATTACTGCATCATCTTTGTGTCATAAATAAATTAAATTATTTGATGTCTAAAAATTACAAATAACCTACCATCATACAGGAAATCTTTTTAGATTTCTAATGAATATTTACAATCGAATTTATCTTATGTATAACCCCATATTAAAAATGATTTACTTATTAAACTTTAAATTTAACTATTTTAACCCTTCTTTAAATAAATTAATAATAAATGTCCTAATCTAATCCAAGTGGGCCTAAATGGTCATATTTTATTCCTAAGTTTGTTTTTGGTCGAATTACACTTTTCCAATAGAATTAGGACATGTGTTAGGGTAATATTAATATCATATTTACCCTTAGTTACCCAATTTACTATTAACCGCGGTAAAAAAAGGTAAAAAGTTACTATTCACCAAAAAATTATTTTCATCTCATTGAACCACATTTTAGTCCTTGATATTAACCGTGTCTCTCGGGTTTTCGAAATTCCATTCACAGAAGCGGTAAAATTAAGTTTTATGCAAAATTCAGTTTTTTAACCTACCACTTAGTGGTTTCACTATTCATCAAAAATTGAAAGTTTCCAGAAAAATACCAAAATTTCACCCTAGGCTAATTTCGATATTCTGAGTCCAAAAATGAAGTCCATTTTGAAAAATAAAATTTATAAAGTTTCAAAAAGTGGTTATTACTATTCATAACGGCTAGTTTTAATAGCATATTGTTGTTTAGTGAAACTCGGTATTGCGTACGACGCAAGCTATCGAGGAAGGTCGCGATTGCGTGTAAAGAAAGCCAAGCAAGTGTTGTGTAGAAAAAGATTCCTTTGATGATTTATATAACATAAAAGTCTCGGGTGTTACATTATACCCCCCTTAAAAAGAATTTCGCCCTCGAAATTCGTCACTTTGTTACAAACAGATGAGGATACTTCTCCCTCATCATATCCTCGAGCTCCCATGTAGCTTCTTCAAGTTGGTGGTTCCTCCATAAAACCTTCACTAAGCGAGTGGTCTTGTTTTGTAGGACTTTTTCGCTACGATCCAGAATCTCTATCGGTTGTTCTTCATAAGAAAGATCTTGCTCCAGCGGTACAACTTCTGAGCTGAGTACATGTGAAGGATCTGGTATGTACTTTCTCAGGAGAGATACATGGAACACATCGTGAACTTGAGAGAGATTCGGTGGAAGCGCCAATCGGTAAGCTACCTTCCCAACACGATCCAGTATTTCGGAAGGACCGATATATCTAGGGCTCAACTTCCCCTTCTTTCCAAATCTCATAACCCTCTTCCAGGGAGATATTCGTAAGAACACTTTATCGCCCACTTCAAACTCTAGGTCTTTTCTACGGTTGTCGGCATAACTTTTCTGTCGACTCTGAGCTGCTCTTATGTGTTGTTGAATAGATCTGACCTTTTCTGCCATTTCATCAACGAGATCAGGTCCTAATAGCTTTCTTTCCCCAACTTCATCCCAACAAGTTGGAGTCCTGCATTTCTTTCCATAGAGAGATTCATAAGGAGCCATCTGAATACTAGAGTGAAAGCTATTATTATAAGAAAATTCCACCAAAGGTAGGTGTTGATCCCAACCTCCTTTGAAATCCATAGAGCAAGCTCTCAACATATCTTCTAGGGTTTGAATTGTTCTCTCAGACTGACCGTCTGTCTGGGGATGATAAGCAGTGCTGAAACTCAACTCTGTATCCAGAGTATGCTGAAGACTTCGCCAGAACTTCGAGGTAAATCTCAGATCTCGATCAGATATAATAGAAAGTGGGACTCCATGCAATCTTACCACTTCCTTTACATATATCCTGGCAAGCTGATCTAGAGAGAAATCCTCTCTAATAGCAATGAAGTGTGCAGACATTGTAAGACGATCAACTATGACCCAGATAGCATTATTGCCTTTGGATGTTTTAGGAAGTCCTGTGACAAAGTCCATAGTGATGTTTTCCCATTTCCATTCGGGTATGGGTAATGGTTGTAACATCCCCTTAGACTTCTGTCTCTCAGCTTTAACTTTTTGAAAAACCAAGCATCGAGAGACATATTCAGCAACATCTCTTTTCATGGCATCCCACCAGAAGTACTCTTTCAGGTCCCTATACATCTTCGTGCTTCCAGGATGAATAGAGAATGATGAACTATGAGCCTCATCCAGCAGCTCATTCTTTAATTCGGGGATGGGAGGAACGCAAACCCGATTCCTGAAATTTATTATCCCATCACAATCAAGGTTGAATTCAGGAACATTTCTCACCTTCTTTTGTAACTCGACATCTTCTTTATGTGCCTCTTTAATCTTCACATGTATAGATGGTTGAACATTCATTTGAGAAAGATAAGATTTTTCCCCTTCCATTATAATTCCAAGATCCATCCTTTGTAAATCCATAAATATTGGATCTTTTGTGATCCTCATCATGGATAAACTAGCATGGTCTTGTCGACTTAATGCATCTGCCACCTTGTTTGCTTTCCCAGGGTGGTAATGGATTGAGCAGTCATAATCCTTAATCAGCTCCAACCATCTTCTTTGACGCATATTCAGATCCTTTTGTGTGAAAATATACTTTAAACTTTTATGATCAGTATAAATATCACACCTTTCACCATAAAGGTAATGCCTCCAAATCTTTAATGCAAAGATTACCGCATCCAACTCCAAATCATGTGTTGGGTAATTTTTCTCATGGATTTTCAACTGTCGTGAGGCATAAGCTATCACCATATCATTTTGCATAAGAACACACCCCAATCCCTTCTTGGATGCATCACTGTAGATCACAAACCTTTCTCCACTACAAGGCAGTGTGAGCATAGGTGCACTGGATAACCTTCTTTTCAACTCCTTGAAATTCTCTTCACATTCCTCTGTCCAGACAAACTTAACTCCTTTCCGAGTCAACTTGGTGATTGGATTAGATAATAGTGAAAAATCTTTTACAAAACGTCGATAATATCCAGCCAAACCAAGAAAACTTCGGATCTCAGTTACTGTTGTTGGTCTTGACCATCTTTCGATAACCTCTGTTTTTGCTGGATCCACAGATATCCCCTCTTTTGAGATTATGTGACCCAAAAATGCAACTTTTTGAAGCCAAAATTCACACTTGGTAAATTTGGCATAAAGCTTCTCCTTTCTCAGGGTCTTCAATATAATTCTCAAGTGATCTTCATGCTCTTCCTTGCTCTTTGAATAGACAAGAATATCGTCTATAAAGACTACCACAAATTGATCAAGATAGTCTCTAAAGACTCTATTCATTAGATCCATGATGATAGCAGGGGCATTAGTAAGACCAAATGGCATCACTATAAATTCATAGTGTCCATACCTTGTACGGAAAGCCGTCTTTGGTATATCCTCCCTTTTGAACCTTAATTGATGATACCCTGAACGGAGATCAATCTTGGAAAAGTATTGAGCTCCGCGTAGTTGGTCAAATAAGTCATCAATGCGTGGGAGAGGATATTTGTTCTTGATAGTGATCTTGTTAAGTTCTCGATAATCAATGCAGAGTCTCATTGATCCATCTTTCTTCTTTACAAATAGAACAGGTGCTCCGCAAGGTGACGCACTAGGGCGTATGAATCCCTTATCAAGATTCTCTTGGAGTTGCTTCTTCAATTCCTGCAACTCAATTGGGGCCATTCTATAAGGTGTCTTTGAAATAGGCAAAGCACCCGGTACGAGTTCTATTGAAAACTCAACTTCACGATTTGGTGGAAGACCCGGTAATTCCTCCGAAAAGACATCATCAAACTCCCGTACAATGGGCATATTCTTAATCGTGAGTTTCTCACCAACCATTTGAGATAAATAACCTTCATTTAGTGGAATCAAGACCCATAAGATGGAAGAAATTTCCACTGGAAGGTTATATTCATCCTTGCATCGATAGACGATCGTCGATCGATCTGTAATATGAAATGTGACTTCCCTTCTTTGGCAATCGATATGAGCTCCATGTAGAGAAAGCCAATCCATGCCAAGAATCACATCAAATTCCACTAAAGGAAGGATCACAAGATTTGCAGGAAGCACTTTCCCACAAACTTCGATCGGAGAATAATTATAAACTCTTGATGCGATTGATGTGCCATTAGGTGTTGTCACAGCTAACTCAACATCTAATTGTTGAGGTAATACGGTGATGCCCTCAGAAAAGTCTTCAGAAATAAAAGAGTGGGTGGATCCAGAATCAAATAAAACATTTTCTACTTTAGAGTGGATGGTAAGTGTACCTTTCACCACATCGTTATCGTACCCCACATCACTGATAGAAATTGCATGTGACTTTCCTTTGTCTTTAGACTTAATAGTTTGTTTACTTCGACCATCATCATCAACCCTTGGATTTGGGCATTGATTGGCATAATGCCCCATCTCCTTGCACTTGAAACATTGAAGTGTAGTAGGTTCATTCTGTGTATCCCTTCCCTTGTTTGTGTCATTAGACATCTTCTTCCCATTATCACGGCATTCAAATTCCCGATGACCTTCTTTTCCACATTTAAAACATTTACTTGTCCTTTTAAGACAACTCCCTCCATGTTTCTTTCCACACTTTGAGCATAAGGAAAAGCTCATCTTCTTTTCTGTGTGCTCATTTGATTTTTCTTTGAATTTCATCTTCCTCTTCTTATCAAACCCATGTGACTGATGGGTTACTCCAATCTCCATCTCGACTTTGAGAGCACATCGAACGATTTCCTCATAGCTATTGAAGTTTCTTATGGCTAACGCCCTTCGAAGACTTGGTTTTAAGCCACTAAAGAATCGATCGATCTTACTCTCAGGTTGGATAATAATACCAGAAGCGTACCTTGCCAGTCTTGTAAAATTTTCTTCATATGTACCAACAGATTCATCATCCCTTTGCTTCAGTTCAAGAAACTCTTTCTCCATCTTTGTTCGGAGAATACGAGGGAAGTACTTATTGAAAAATAAGTTCTTGAACTCGTCCCATTCCATAGACTCAATTTCATCCCTTTGCCTCGTATTCTTAACAAGATTCCACCATTGATCAGCGTCTCCTTCCAAACGATACACTGCTAGGATGACTTTATCATGTTCAGAACATTGAAGAACAGAAAATATCTTTTCAGTAGTACTAATCCATTGTTCAGCAACTAATGGATCAGTAGACCCATTGAAAGAAGGTGGACGCTGCCTCATGAAGGATTCAATAGAATGTTGCTCCCTCCTTTGCTCGTTTGGAAATCCTGCATGATTCATAGCTTGAGAAAGTTGTGTGAGCATGGCTACAAGATTTTGCATTCCAGCTCCCATATCGTTTGGTTGCTCAGGGGGACAATCATTGCATTGCCCATCGCATTCCGCATTAACACGGTTCCTTCGGGTTCCAGCCATTGACTAAAACCAAGAAGAATAGTGTGAGCAACACTAATTATAATAGGAAACCACATAATTCAAGAATAAAATTTTCATGCTTATGGTCTTATCCTAGGTTATTCAAGGCCATTTCTAAAACACTATGATTGTGTACTATGCTTAGACTTATCCTTAGGGTTCTTACTAAGGCTTTCACATCCTAGTTTCCAAAGGTTGACTATACCTTTCCTCTGATACCAACTATAACGGTCTAGAATTACTTCCAGTGGACTACAATTGATACCTATCCGGGCACTCCATGGGCGGCTACACCCCCTGGGCGGGACACACCACCATCCCCAGTGGCAGCCATTTCCTCATGAAGCCCTTGGGCGGAGAGCAATACTTCGTCCAACGCTCACATGTGAGAGTTCCCAAGGATCGGATACATTCCTACCTCCTTTGCCTCTGATACCAACTATAACGACCCATACTTTACATACATTGTTAATACTTCAAAATTGAAGTACACTTATTACAACATATGACAAAACCACATAGGACCGTATAGGTATAGTGTCTTTAGAAACTGGGAAACATAAACAACTGGTTCATAAATCTTCTATAGTGTCTCCCATTTATTTCATCACATCTAGGGTCCCTTTTAGCATATTCTACTTAATATCCATCTTCCTGACCTGGGGAAAAGAAAACATAAAAGGGTGAGCTCAAATGCTCAGCAAAGGCAAATAAAGGAAATAAAAATCACATCATATCTTTTTGAAAATCAAAACCTGCAAAAGAGATCATAATATCTTAACATGGAATAAATCATAGAAGTGAAAATGAGATCCCCATAATCATAACATAAAACTTGAAACTTTGTGGCATGCACACATAATCATGGAAAATCATTTCTTGTTAGTCATGACTCATTGCCAAGACTATCTTAGTGGACAAAGTCCCTTTCTGAACCGAGTTCACTCCTCGTTTCAGTCCTGTATCACTGAACCTAAATAACCGTCCGTTCCAGCCATGTCTATCTCATGAGATATAAAGTCTTTACCCAATGCATTGGAGGGAGATATAGGTCCCACCCATCTTATAATGAATCCTTTCTTATGTGTGCCACATAATCATAAACCATACATCATAACGTAACGCATGTAATAAAAATGGGATTCTTAAACAACATGACATCATAAAACAATTCATATAAGATAAAGGAATTCATAAAAATATTTCCATCACAACATAATCAAATCCATGTAATAATAGGGATAGAAACAGAACCCTTTATTATCTTAGATGGAAAATAATTTTGATAAAACACTTGAACTTCATTCTTGAGGAAAATATCCTTTCTTTTTCAAAAACATTTTACATTTCTTAACATGTCATACAACTTTAAACTAAAAGAAGTTGATTAAAAATAAACTTGAAAACTTTTAAAGGAATCTTCTTGGAAATAATGTTTTAAAAATCCATTCATGTCGTATATGTTAAAAAAAACATTCTTCGTACTTTTGTCGGAAAAGTCAAAAAGTACCTCGTACGGAAAAACGACAAAAGATTCCATTCATATTCTTTACTAAAAACTCACCTAAGGGTAAAATTGGATTTAAACTATTTTAAGTGGATGGAAACAATATTACATATTGAGGGAACATGGATGTGGATGATAAAATACACCCCAGTAAATACTTACGAATAAACAATCTCGGATAAAAATGAGATTGTGATATTTCCCTTACCTTAGGTCCGATTTGCTTTGTTCGTGTCCGAAGCTCCTGTATAATGGTTTAAATAATGTTATTGACTTATTCCAGAATCATACATATTGATATTAGATCATATATGGTCATATTATTAGCTTCTTGTTAGTAATATTTCATTGTTACTTGTTACTCGGGTCTTTATAACTTTTTGTTCTTATGCGTGTTTTGTCGAATAAATTCTTATTCTTATCTTTAGGTTATAGATAATTAATTTCCAGAATGGTATTAGTGTAGTATATACCATATTCATTCATTCAATTCATTTATATAATCATTATGAAATGAAGATCATGTAGAACGAGTCACATCACATCGTGGAGACGGTATTCCGTACGTACGCACGAGTGATGATATCGTTCCTATGATCGTGGAATTGTATTGGAGTATATATATATTATTTCAGTATCAATATTACTTCATAATAATCATATATAGTTACTCATTACACCATTATACCCATCCTTGTAAGGTGATGGTGGAAAATAGATTACACCACGGCGTGGAGACGGTATTCCGTACGTACGCACGCGCGGTGATTTCATTTTTCCGTAGGATGGATAGAAGGTGAATTAGGGTTGTTTCATATTTATAATAACATATCAGTATGTAAGTAATACTGATGTTATTACTTTATCATGAAACAACTAAAGAAGAAGAAGTTGAAGAAGAAAGAAATTGAAAAGATCGGTAATGGATATTACCTCTTCTTTGGAACGCCTCTTTTAATCCTCCACTTAAGGAACTAAGATTGGTCTTTGGAGAAGACCAGGACCTCTAGGATTATTCTAGGGAAGTGGAGAGGAGAAAATGGCCGGGGTTGGCCGAGCTTGAGTTCTCAAATTGGTGTGAGGATGAGGGGGAGGAGGTGCCCTTTTATAAGGGAGGAGAGGGGCACCTTAGGAATATCTCAAAATATTATTTTATATTAAAGTCAAAATCGGTTTATAATGGTTCCAAAGGGTCTTATTTCGAATCTGAAGTGGTGATGGGTCGAAATACTATCAACCAATAGGATTTAGACAAGTTTGGGGTATTATTTTAACCTTATCAATTAGATTTAACTCTAAGTTAATTAATTTAACTTTTACCGTGTCTTTTTGTTTTCTTTCACTATATGGTTAATACACTTACTATAACATGCCAAACGAACCCCAAATTGTTTATTATTAATATATATATCCTTATCTAAGTCATTTGGCTGAACCATATATTTTTAGGAATAAAATAACAATTAATAATATAATATTTGATTTAAAAACTATTTTGTGTCAATTTTGACACTATTTGATAAATGATTTTTGTGAAAGTCATATCAGAATTATATGTTCGAACCAAGTTGATTAAATTAACACTAATATATCATAGTAACCTATAAAATTAGTGGAATTCATAAAAAGTCTTAAATTACATTTATTTTGGTATTTATATTATCAATTATGTCAATATTTCATTAATAAGATAATTACTGCATCATCTTTGTGTCATAAATAAATTACATTATTGGATGTCTAAAAATTAAAAATAAAATACCATAATGTAGGAAATATTTTTATCTTTCTAATGAATATTTACAATCGAATTTATCTTATGTATAACCCCATATTAAAAATGATTTACTTATTAAACTTTAAATTTAACTATTTTAACCCTTCTTTAAAAAAAATAATAATAAATGTCCTAATCTAATCCAAGTGGGCCTAAATGGTCATATTTTATTCCTAAGTTTGTTTTTGGTCGAATTACACTTGTCCAATAGAATTAGGACATGTGTTAGGGTAATATTAATATCATATTTACCCTTAGTTACCCTATTTACTATTAACCGCAGTAAAAAAAGGTAAAAAGTTACTATTCACCAAAAAATTATTTTCATCTCATTGAACCACATTTTAGTCCTTGATATTAACCGTGTCTCTCGGATTTTCGAAATTCCATTTACAGAAGCGGTAAAATTACGTTTTATACAAAATTCAGTTTTTTAACCTACCACTTAGTGGTTTCACTATTCATCAAAAATTGAAAGTTTCCAGAAAAATACCAAAATTTCACCCTAGGCTAATTTCGATATTCTGAGTCCAAAAATGAAGTCCATTTTGAAAAATAAAATTTATAAAGTTTCAAAAAGTGGTTATTACTATTCATAATGGCTAGTTTTAATAGCATATTGTTGTTTAGTGAAACTCGGTATTGCGTACGACGCAAGCTATCGAGGAAGGTTGCGATTGCGTGTAAAGAAAGCCAAGCAAGTGTTGTGTAGAAAAAGATTACTTTGATGATTTATATAACATAAAAGTCTCGGGTGTTACAGTAATTATCCAACCCAACCTCTTCCAATGTAACATCTCGACCCGACTCTCTACAAAACCAGTGGCTATAGTGGTCACCACATGACCTCAAGAGCATCTGCCCATACTACAGTGGCTATAGACTAGCAGTGAGGGTCTGAAGACAGCCATTGGGGAGAATATACACTCTTATCAAGGTTGCACAACGATATGTCGAAGAAAATAATATACAATGGAAATAAATACCGGATGTAGTGTAATAAATGATAATGAAATGGAAGGTAGATTTTATAAATCTGGTACAAACAAATGTCCAAAATCAATTATATAGCAGTTGCATGCATCACATGCTAATGATACAAAAATGGAAAACAATAAATAAAATAGAATTCTAAACATTCCATTAGAAAAATAAATAAACAAAGAATCCAAGACCTGGGGGCAGTCTTTCGAGCATCCCAAGCATCTGCTCAGTCCTTTGCTTCTATCGTCTATGTAAATGAAAAAAACCCAATCCTAAAACCAACTAGAATCTACTCAGGTACCCCAGTGAAATGGAGGCCTGAGAAGGGTGTGAGATATAAATCTCAGTAGGCTGGGACCACAGGTGTCTACCCCAAATCATGAAATTCAATAAATAATTTAAACAGTGCAAGAATGCATAATTAATGTAAGCAGTACAATGTAACTATACACCCAAGTACCTGCTCTAGCTCTCAGCTACTGTCTGAACAAAAATAATACATTTTTCATGCATACACAATAGTCATTACAGAATCATTTTCATTAGTAAATTATTCAAACCCATTAAACTACCTAATTCATGTGATCTATACTGAGCACGACATTACCTGTATAAGTTACTTATCACATATGTCTCTTAAGACAATCTATGTAATAAATGTTAAGAACAAATCCAAGCTTCTTCTTTGACTTAGATAATGCGTCATAAGATGTTCAATTTATTTTTACATATACTATATCTGATCCCATATATTAAAAAATGTGATTCACTCCTTGGTCCATCCACTAATAGTGATTCACCCAATTCATTAATAATTATGATCCCTTTCTCATATTCAATTCACAAATCATTATCTCACAACAGTTTTCAATTACCATTAATTTGTTTCATGTACAACCAATTGAACCCACAGTACAGTGTCAATTAATGTGTGTATGACATCATTTCAATCGCCCCCTTGAGTATTTGGAGCATCAGTCCTTGTCTCACAACCCATGGGAAATTGGAGCATCAGTCCCCGACCCATAAAAGAATATATTCATTCAAGATGGATGTAGAACACCATGTCTATCACCCCGGGAGTATTTAGAGCGTCTTTCCTTGTCTCACAACCCATTTATAAACCATACATATATATTTATCATTGGTGTAAAACACCATGTCTAGCACCCCATGATTATTTGGTGCATCAGTCCTTGTCTCACAACCCTTTTATCAATCATACATATTTATTTATCATTAGTTTAGAACACCATTTCTAACACCCCAAACCATCCATTAATTAAATTATAAAATAATTGATCCAATCCATTAATTGATTCAAAAAATAATTCACAACATAAATAACCCATAAAATAAGTAAACAACTAATTATCCATTAAAAATAACAATAATAAATAATTTATTAAAAATTAATTATTCTTACCAAGCCAACTAAATAATAAACTCATCATTTCATTATCCAAAATTTTTAACAAGTCTTAACTCATCCACTCAATTAGCAATTCATCCAGGACATTAACAATTAACATGCATGTTATAATCATCTCAAAACATTTTGAACCAGGCCCAGATTTTTTTCTACCATCTCACACAATATATCCTTTTTTAACAACTCCATCCATGAAAAATTATGGCATGGAAAAATAATACGCATCAAAAGTTACCATTTTCCAACAGTTGTAACAAACAATGAATTCAGAATATTAATTGAAGGTTTGAAAATTACTTCATTCAAAAATTAATTAATTATATATTTAACGAATCATTAATTAAATAACCATTTACAATTTAACATGTAATAAATAATCCATCAATTAATTATTACCAGTTTCCAATATATATTCTGAACATGTCAAATATTCAATATTCTTAGTAATCAGTGAAATACACAATTTTATTAATATTAATCACATTATAATTAATTCTACAATTAATTAACCTATTACACATTCTGTCCATCAAAATCATTTAACTGTTTAATCATATCATTTTATCCAAATTAGAAAAACTTGCTTAAAATCAACATGTGTTCATGTTATCCTTTATCTAATGTGAGAAGCATCATTTAATAACAACAAAAGTGTCATGCATCGGAATATCATAATCATGGAAACTCACATTCTCAATTTATTTGATGATGTTATAATTATTAAATAAAGTGTAATTGATTTCGGACCCTACCTCAGGCTGACAACATTTTAAATCTGAAGCGCTTTAATATAATTGGCGGAAACCAGTCAACATTTGGTCTGCAAACAAACATGTGCTTACCTTATATATATATATATATTCACATGTGTTCCCTTCAAAAATATAAATAAAATTCAAAATATTAAAATAGGTACGCAAAATCAAAGTGGAATGGACTAACACACCTCTAACTAGGTACTAGGGACTCAAAAAAATTATGACACCCTTAATTGAATGATGTGAAAAAATACAAGGGTTAAAAGACCTTACATAAAACATGATGGAAAAGAGAAAATTTTCTCATCTTCATTGGCTTTGTCTGCAGATTCCGGAATATGGTCCAAAGGGCATAGATGATCCCCTTGCACATCCCTTGATACAAAGAAAAAATAAAAACCAATGAAACTCGAACCATAAGTTTTTTTTCCGAGGAAACATGGCATGAGAGGATCCAAACGACCACTTCGAATCACCAAAAAATGGAAATGGACTCACCTCACCGAGACAGAAAAGATTTGAGAAGACACTAGGAGAATTTTATCATCTGAAGAGGAGCCAGCGAGGGGGTGTAGTGCACCTCAAAGGATGGGCCTTGTCCGTACTTCTTATTCCCCCAATATGGTGGTGAACCAACCTTATGTTCTCTCCCCTAATTATCAATTACACACATGATAAAATAATATCCTTAATATAATAATAATTACAATAATTATTCTCTATTAATATAATGTTATTTCATTAACTAACATTTAAATAAATGTTTCACAATTAATTCTGAATCCACCATTAATCATCCAATCAAATTATTAAATTAATAATAATAATATCTTAATTATTATTATTAAATATTTATTATATTTAAAATAAAATAAAAAAATCATTTAAAAATCCGGATAACAGGACAGCATACCCACACCATTTGACTACCCATGCACAACATGATATCAACATTTAAAATAGATCAGTTAAATTAAAATAAAGCTCACATTTAATCCTCATATAATATTACCATTTAAAATTACACATCTTCGATGACTAAAATTTCCCCATTTAAACAATATTTAATTATATTAATTCCAAATATTTAAATAGATAATTTCCAAATATCATGTTTTTTTAATTAAATTCACTCAAAAAAAATTTAATTAAATTTAAAAACTCCATCTCGTTATTATTTAATTAATTATCTCAAAAAATTAATTAAATAAAAACTCCAACATCAAAGATATTAATTAAATTCTTATTGACCTTTTTTTTAATTATATTAAACCCTAAAAATCCATTATTATTATTATTCATAATAATAATAACAGACACTCATAAAACCATAATAATAATAACTAGATTATTATTATTATTATTCATCGATAGATAAAATCCAACACCTCAAATTAAATAAAAACACTTCTTTATTAATTATGAAACTCTTTATTTAATTATATGTTTCTTTGAGATGCCCAAAAGCTTCATTAATTTCCAATCAATATTATACCTCATTAAACATCCAATTAAATACATTTAAAATAAATTCCCCCCCCCATTTAATTAAAAATGATTCTTCATTCAATATTATCTTAATAAATATTTCATAATTGAATATGAATCTCCATGTTTATTACAACATAATTAATATGATAAAAACTCCAACCCATAACCCCTAATTTAATTTCCATAATAATAATTATTACATTCATAAAACTAAAATAATAATAATATCATTATTATAATTTTTCAAACATTTGATAAACCCAAAAACATTATTTAATAACAACGCTTCATTAAATCTAAAACTCCTTATTTTATTAAATGATTATTTGATAACATCAAAAGACACATTAAATTCTCATAAATGATACACTCATTTAACATGAAATTTAAATCTCAAAGCATAAAAACAATTTATGACACCATAATAATAATAATATGATTATTATTTTTAACACATTCCTCCATTTAATAATTAATGGACCATTAATAATTCTGAAACTCTTTATTTAATTAAAACGGTTCTTCGATAAACCCATAATCCCCACTAACTTCTTCAACAGTCATTTAATTAACACTTTATCATTAATTTAATTAATCAACCTAATTTTTATTAATAAAAATAACTTCATAATAATAATAATAATAATTAATATATTTTAATTAATAACAATATATCATATAATCTTATTTAAATTAATTATATAATTTATCAAATTGGGTAAACTGCACCGGTTGGACTGCAACTGTGCACTGCCCATGCAGATTCATTAAAGTGGACATTTCCAGAAAAGATGCTCCTGAGACTCATTTGGATAACCGCTAAAAATTATTGGGTAATTACGTAAGTCCAAAAAGACACCTTTAGGTGTTCCAATACTTGGAATAAAATTTAAGAGACCATATTAAAAAAGATGATCTGTCGATAAACCAGAAAAAACAAAAACCATCATATTTTAACTGGGTGTAAAAACAAAGGACTTTACAATATACCCACAGTAGAAAATTCTCGTCTCTAAAAAGACATTGACAAACACTACTAAAACAGCCGACCTACCTAGGTCACTAAGAATATCAGTCAAACTATTACCAGACTACTCTATTCTAAAATCTCGGCATCACCTGCTAACACGTTTATCGAAAACAAAGAGACAATATCAACCGTAGTATTTTATATGACATCTAAAGAAAAGATGAGCTGATCACTAGGGTGTGTTTTTAGTACACATTAACGCATGCGTGTGACATTCCACAAACTAGGATCACCACTTCAAACATTGATTATAAAAGTTGTATTATAAACCTATCAGCATTCCATGACACTTGAGTACCAATAATTCCTCTTGAGGAGTGAAATAAACATAAATTAACGACCAAGAACATTCTAACAGTGATCCCCATCATCGGTTATCCCCATATGAAACATAAACATTGACCCTCTCTCTTGGTCATGCAAAAATAAAATCACAAGGTTCAAAAAACCCTTTTTATTTTTAGGAATTTTAATTTATTCATTTCCACCTTTTAAACATTGATTGAATTTCAACATACACACAATTACATCCACATAAGAAGTCACTTGGTTTTCAAAATAACTCCATACGGAAAAATATGCATTCTCTCAGAAACATCCTCATTATCATATATAATTTACTGTTATTCAAATATATATAGGAAATTTATCAGCATAGTTCCATTTATCAAAATGGAGACCTCCAAAGCACTCATTTATTTAGTCTGGGTTCTTCAAAAATCAACCGAAAAATAGTTCATTACAATCAAAACTCACATGTTTTTTACTAGTAACCATTTTCAAACATATTATGGTCATTTGTGATTCAAAAACATGGGTGGAAACCTACCAATCGATAAGGCTCTTATACACGATATTTCTGGAATTTGGATCCCATTTATCACGAACAACATTGATTTAGCATTTTAAAGCCATTTCATATATCAAAACATCTATATCATGTTATCATAAGTAGTAACACAATATCATGTTATAACATAGAAGCATGGCAGAAAAACACAACATTATAATAACTGAGGCAATATGGAATATACTCACTCAAGCATGTTAAATCTTTCACCAAAACATGCTATCTAGAGAGGGATATTAAAGAAGATCAAAACATGGTATTACACCCAAGGAACACAATCTAAATTAGCAGAAATCATACTAATAAAAATAGATGGTATATTATATACAAGACATGTGAATATATAAGTGACAATGATGATTCATGTACAAAATTTCCCTTCCATATCAAGCCAAGAAAATTATTTATTCAAAATTTTAAAAATCAATAAAATCAGAATATACACCAGTCACTCATTATGAAATCATATCTACTGTAACCTCAAATAGTAAGAACATAAATTCCCATCCCTGGCCACTTGGTATTTTCTTGTACATGGGGTGATTAGTCCAAATCCCATCTATTAACTAATGAACTAACACATTCCAAGTCTCATGTCTATCAACCCAAAATAGTTAGACAATGGAAAAGAAACACTCTGATACCACTTTGTAACATCCCGAAACGGCTCAGTACTAAAACAACGGCCAGACTGGTCACCCCATGATCTTAAACATGTCTCCTTATATTCCAAAGGCTACTAAATTGTGGAAAGGGTTTAATGATAGTCATTGGGAAGACTATTCACTCTTATCAAAGTTTCACAGTGGTATATAAAAGTAAATAAAAAACAAAGGCAATAAATAGTGGATGCATTCTAATAAATGTTAAATAAGTGGAAGGTAGATTTTATAAATCTTGTACAAACAAATGGCCAACATCAATTATATAGAATATCCTTGCATGACATGATAATGATACAAAAATAGAAAGCTGTGATCAAAATAGAATTTTGAACATTTCGTTACAAAAATATAGAAACAATGACTCCAAGCCGTGAGGGAAGTCTCCTTAAGCATCATGAGCATCCGCTCAGTCCTGTTCTCCTATCTTCCAAGTAAATGCAAACAACACAATCCTGAAACCAAATAGAATATACTCTGGTACCCTAGGGAAATGGTTGCCTGAGTAGGGTGTGAGATATAAATCTCAGTAGGCCAGGACCATCGGTGTCAACCACAAATCCTAATAATAAATAAATAATTTAAACAGTTCAATAATGCATAATTAAGGTTAGAAGTACAATGTATCTATATACTCATGTACCTGCTTCATCTATCCCCTAGTGTCTGAACCTATATTATACATTTCCATGAATACACACTAGTAATTACAGAATATTTTTCATTTATAAATAATTATAACCTCATTAAACTACATATTTATTGCGATTCGGACTGACCCTGACATTCCCTGTTTATGTCACTCACCACAGATGTCACTATAGACCATCAAAGTAATTAAAGTTTAAACTTATCCAAGATTGTGATTGGTCATTGATAATTCATTATACGATATTCAATTTAATCTTTCATATTCTATATCTGAGACCATCTACTAAAAATGTGATTCACTCCCGGGTCCATCCACTACTAGTGATTCACCCAGTTTTTTAATAATTATGAATCCTTTATCATAGTCAATTCAAATATCATTATGTCACAATAGTTTTCATTATCCATTAATTTATATCATGAAAAACCAATTGTACCCATAGTCTAATGTAAATTAATGTGTGTAGAACATCATGTATAGAACCCTCGTGAGTATTTGGAGTGTCATTCCTTCTCACACAACCCATGGGTATTTTTAGCAAAAGTCCCTAGCCCATACAAAATATATGCAAGCAAGCTAATTGTAGAACACCATGTCTAGCGCCCCATGAGTATTTAGAGATTCAGTACAACTCTCAAAACCTGTTTGTCAATCCTATGTATATATTTATCATTGGTGTAGAACACTATGTCTAGCACCCCGTGTGTATTTTGAGCTTCAATCCTAGTCTCAAAACCCATTTATCAATCAAACACATATATTTATCATTGATGTAGAACACCATGTCTAACACCCAAAAACCATCCATTAATTAATTCATAAATTAATCGATCCAATCCGTTAATTAATACAACATCCAATTAACATCTTAAATATCCCATCAAATAATTCAACAACTAATTATCCATTCAACATAACAATTGTAAATAATTAATTAACAATTAATTATTATTATCAATCTAACTAGATAATAAATTCAACATTTTTTATCCAAATTATTTAATACGTCTAAACACGTACACTAAATTAGTGATTCTTCCCGGACATTAACAATTTTCATGCATGTTATAATCTTCTTAAAAATAATAAACCAAGCCCAGATATTTAGCAACCACCTCACAAAACATATCATATTTTTTAACAACTCCATCATAGAAAATTTATGTCAAGGGCAAATAAAAAGCATCAAAAGTTACCATTGTCCAAAAGTCATAACAAAAAATCAATTAACAGTATTATTTTAATGCATATAAAATAATTAATTCAAAAATTAATTAATTAATTATATCTTATCTATTTAACCAATCATCAATTAATTAACTATTTAACTTTTAAAATGTAAAACTTAATACATCCATTAATTATTACCAGTTTCCAATATATATTTCGAACATATCAAATATTCAATAAAATAATTAATTAGTAAAATACACCATTTGATAATAATTAATCACTTTATAATTTTTTCTAAAATTAATTAACCTATTACCCATTCTTCCCATCCAAATTATTTAATTGTTTAACAATATAACTTTAACCAAATTTTCAAATCATGCTTAAAATCAACACATGTTCAGGTTCGCATTTATATCATGTGGGTGGATTCATTTAATAACATCAAAACTGTCAGGCATCAACATATCATAATCAAGGAAACTCACATTCTCAATTTATTTAAAGACGTTATAATTCTTAAATATAGTTTTATAAATTTGGGACCCTATCTCGAGGTGGCAACATTTTAAATCCAACGCACTTTAATATAATTGGCAGCAGCCAGTCTAAAACTGGTCTGCAAATGCATGTTAACACAACTTTTATATATGTATATATATTCACGTGTGTGACTTGAAATAATATAAATTAAATTGAAAATATTTAAATAGGTACACATAATCAAAGTTGTAAGGAGCAAATCACCTCAAACTATGTACCAGGGACTTCTAAAAATTATCACACAGTTAATTGATTGATGTAAAACAATACCATGGTTAAATAAAATTACCTGAAACATGACGAAAAAGCGAAAAAGAACTCATATGCCTCATATTTTTCAGCGGATGTCGGAAAACGGTCCAAAGGGTCTAGAGGATCCCCTTGCACATCTCTAAAACCAAACAAATATGGAAACCCAATAAAACCATTACCATAAGATTTTGGTTGAGGAAATAGGGCATGGGAGGAGTCAAATATCCAATGAGATTCACCAAAAAAATTTAGATGAACTCACATAACCTAGATGGTCAAGATTCAATAATATACCTGGAGAATTCGATCGTAGGAAGAGGAACCGATGAGGGGGTTATAGTGCGCCGCAAAAGATAATCCTGATGCATTTTTTGTTGTTCCTCAAATATAGGGGTGCATGGACGTCATGTTCTCTTCCCCAATTATCAATTACACCCTTGATAAACTAATAGTCTTAATATAATAATTTAATCATTAATTATACTAATTTAATATAATGTTAGTTTATAAACTAGCATTTAAATAAATATTTCACAAATAATTTTGAAAGCCCCCATTAATCATCCAATAAAATTAATACATTAATGATAATAATATTTTTATTGTTATTATTATTATTAAATATTTACTTTATTTCATATAAAATATTAATAAATCATTTTAAAAATAGGATAACCACACAACTAACCCGCATAATTTTACTATGAGTGGACACCCTGATATCATCATTTCAAATGGTCTAATTAAATTAAAACAAACGCCAAATTTATTTCTCTTTTAACAGTACCATTTAAAATTACCCTTCTTCGTTAATTCCCAACACCTCATTTATATGTTATTTTATTAAAATCATTAACAAAATTTAATTAAATAATTTCCCCACTACATGTTTTTTTTATTTAAATTTTTTCAAAACCATTTAATTAAATTTAAAAAATCCAACTCATTATTATTTTATCAATTATCTCAACACAAATTAATTAAATATAAACATCCACATCGAAGCGATTAATTAAATTTTTATTTGATATTTAATTTAATTAAATGAATCCCCTAAAAATCTGTTAATATTATTATTCAAAATAATAATAATTACCACTCATAAAACTATAATAATAATAATTGAATTATTATTATTCAACCATATATAAAACCCAAGACCTCTTATTAAATAAAAACACTTATTTTTAATTACAAAAATCCTTACTTAATTAGACGTTTCTTTATGATACCCAAAAGCCTCATTAATTTCACATCAATATTATACCTCATTAAACATCCAATTAAAATCTTTTAAAAAATATGTTACACCCTATTTAATTAATAATTATTTTTCATTCATTATTATCCAAATAAATATTTCATAATAGTATATTAAAATCCCAATTTATTACAATATAATAAATACAATAAAAATCCCAACCCATGGCCTATAATTCAATTTCCATAATAATTATTACATTCAAAAAACTAAACTAATAATAATATCATTATTATTATTTTTCAATTTTTTTATACCAAACAGCACTATTCAATAGCTATGCTTCATTAAATCTGAAACTCCTCATTTTATTAATTTTTTCTTTGATAAGATCAAATGCCACATTAAATTCACAAAAATGATACACTCGTTTAACATATATTAAAATCACAAAGCATTTAATTAATTTATAACACTATAAGAATAATATTAACATTATATTTATTTTCACATTCCACCATTTAATTAAAATGGTCCTTTAATAATTCAAAAACTATTTATTTAAATTAAACGGTTCTTCAATAATCCAATAATCCACATTAATTTCTTCAACCGTAATTTAATTTATACTTTCTCATTCATTTAATTAATCAAACACAATAATATTAAAAATAATAACTACAGAATAATTATTATTATTATTAGTAAAATACTATTTTAATTAATCACAATCTCTCATGTAATATTATTTAACGAAATTAAATAATTTATTAAATACGGTAAACTGCACTGGTTTGACCCCAACTGTGTGCTTCCCATTCAAATTAATTAATGTGGACTTTTATAGATCCGGAGCTCCCGAGACTCATCGGGACACCCGCTAAAAATTATCGAGTAATTACATAAGTCCAAAAATGACACATTTAGGTGTTACAACAATGGGAATAAAATTCCAGAGATCGTATTAAAAAACGACCCATGGATAAACCAAAAAAATTTCAAATACCGTGGTATTTTAATAGGGTTAAAAAACACGGGACATTACATCAACTTTATTTCTTCTTATGCATCATATAAATTTGTGATTAAAACCCTTACGAATTATAATTTAATATTCTCTATCATTGAATTAGATATATGGTTCTTCTTAATAGAGCATTCAAAGGGTCCTTAAATCTAATGGATTCCTACCAAAAATGAGGTTATCAAACTGCCCAACCAATTTCAACTAATTTCTTTTTATACCTCTTATATATCAATTGTATTAATCATAAATTAATAACTTTTGTATCATAAATATAATGAAATGATATTATTGTAAGTAAAAATAATTTTCACCCTATTTTTAATATAATGTTATGTGAAATTATTGCTAATCTGGATGTGTGGACTGCAAACTCTACATAGAAATGCAATTTATTTTCCATCACGATTATACATGGATGGTTATTATGATAATTATAATGAATATATATGATTTTTATGAAATAAAAATTCTAATATATTTATTATTTCATGATTAAATATTTACAATCACATCCATTAGAAGATAATAATGTTTGACATTCATACATTTTGGTTATCATGTAAACAAAGTGATGCGACTCAATTTTTTAGTATTTCATTTACATGGATAGTAATAAAGAAATATTTAATAATTATATTTGATATATATAATAATATAGTTTTATTTACGTTGGATTATTATTTACCTTTTTTTGTTCCGTCCATCTAAATGTGATAACTGTGTTCATGCGTAGGTACAACATATTGTCTCTATGAACGGTTTAAATTATTTTTTTTCTACAAATTTTATGGATGACTATAATTATATATATAAATAATATGTTTATTTATTTTATCACTTTTAAAATTAAATATATTTTTGATCCATTATCAAAATTTATATAAAGATACTACTGAATAATAATTCTCGGGAAAAGTGAAATAGTTACCCCCCCCCCACCACCACCAAAAGGCCGACTTTAATATGAACATATAAATAAATGTTCTATGAAATTTTATATATAGAAAAAATATGATATTATAAGTATGAAAATGACTCTAGTATATAATTATATTAAATTTATATTTTTTATAAATATAGTTTGAGTTATTTCTATCCATATACAACATGAAGTGATGTATAAATGTTACATTCACATTGATTATAAAGATTGTTTATGGTTATGTTTCCAATTTTAATATTTTATAACATATCTCTCACTATTTTCATGAATATTATTATATTATGATTATTTCTTGGTATTAATTTTCTTCCTTTTATTTTACTCTCATTAACAATCCTGGATACCAAAATTATTTTTAATCGAATCCAAATTTAGTTATAACATTGGTCGAATATCATTTTTCTTTCATGGACATATTTTATAAATATGTTTTTATTAATTATTATTTAATCTTTTTATTATTTTTATTGTAATTTTTACCCATGATTTATTTTTTTTAAAATGTTAAATGGAATATTCTTTTAGTTTTCCAAATGAGGTATTTTGACTTTTTATAGAATATATTAAATGAATATTTAATTTAATGTACCAGACATGAATTGAATTTCCCACTACGAGGAGCACTAAATACATTGAAATTTCCTTTATAACTTTACATTACATCTTTAAAAAAAGTCAATAATATTTGTAAAATTTATTGTTTTTTAATACTTAATTCTAATAATAGATGGTTATTTTCCTTAAAATATTTTATAGAGAACATTTAACATATATTTTCATTAATGATAACATATTTTTGTGTAACATGGGATTTTATAGGGAAATGATTCAGTGATATTATCCTTATCATTTCTTCATATTTGTTATGATGATGAAGTTGATATATTTATGAGGCACATTTTACTTTCGTGTGTTATGTTCTGACGAAATGGTGAAATGTTTTTTAATCATGGATTATTTCTTTATGGTATGATATATATTGAATGACATATTATCCTATGGAACAAATGTGAATTTAGATTTATTATATGATTGATTTAATTAAATCTATATAGTCCTAAAATGTAGTCAGAAGTTATATATATCTCATGTGATAATAAGGACTAGAATAGTGAGTGAACCCAATTCAGTAAGAGTCTTTATAAACTATGATAATATTTTTAGTGAAGTATGAATAAAAATATCTTGTAATGGGGACTGAAACCAATCCACTATGATTTTATTAGTAGATAAATATTACTAAAGAAATTATTTTATATTTTCATGTTTATTACATAAAGACATGTATTATGCCAATTTCATGCTCTTGTGAATTTTTTTATTTCATTAAATTATGATTCATGTATTAAAAACTACCAAGATTTATTCCATTACTCAATATTATAATATATGATATGTTGTGTACGTTTTAAAATTTTCAATCTCATAATAACATAGCCTTGTGATCGTTTTTTATTACGTGATAAGTGATATCTTGTTTGATTACCCAAACTGTGAATCATAGAACAACCATTATTATAGATATTCTCCCTAGGTCATGAAGAAATGTTTTATTATATGATATATATAATTAGGGTAATTGTTATGAAGAAAATAGTGGGATATGATGTACATCTTGTATGATTATGTTGATTTTGTACCAAAGATTCCAAAAACAATTAACCTATATGATTATGTTGTGTATCATAACATTATGTATCAAAAATTTATCTAATGATATTTCATATTTATGAATGATTTGACTAGGTTGAAATAGTTTTTTTAGAAATATTTTTAAAAATCATTTGGAACTAGGAAGAGAATAATTTAGTTATCAACCTTAGAATAATCCCATGTATGAGAGAATGAAATATGTTATTCTTTTGAAAGTAGAATGGTATTCCTAGAAAAATATCAATTTCTATATACTACATGTGGATGTATATTGGGCACAGGTTCCTTTAGGGATCATAAAACTGAAAATACATTGTTCAGTATATCTCAACCATCATTCTAGATTATGGTGAGTGTGCGATTACCACACACTTATTTTGTTACATTATGGAGATAATATTTAGTTATATAATAATTTCTATATGATCCATTATTACGTATTTGAATATATATGAATACAACTAATCTTGGTTATACCAGTTGTTTCATAAATCATATAGAATGTTTCATTATTTATACATATTAATAATTATTTTTATGATTATATAGTTTCCCTGTATGATTATTACTTCTCAGACTATGATTTGTTTAGTCAAGGAATGAAACACTAAGGAACCATGATACTGCTCAATGTGATCAACATTTAAATCATTGACCTCCTGAGAGACATAATGACATGGCAGAAAGAATACAAAATCATGTTCTTATTATTATAAATTCTTCACATGATTTAAATCAAGTTGATATTAAAAATTATTAGTGGAGGGAACTATATTTTGTTTATTTCATCATAATGAAACATCCACCACCATTTAGTGTCTCCCTTGATCCATTTGTTTTTGGGTAATGAATCATTAATAATGAAAATGTATTCCCTATACTCTTGTGTTGATAACCAGAAATGGTTATTATATCTAATTTTAATTTGGTACGTTAAGAAGACCAATAATGGATTATTATCAAGAATATTATGCACTATGAATGAATTCAATCCATGTAGTATGACGTGTTTTGGAGATAATTTTTCAATATATACTTTCAATTTATATTTTTTTGAAAATATAGAATGAATTCCTTGTTAAAATGTGGAAGAATGATGAATCAATTGTTACATATCAGATAAATTTCAGAAGGCTTGTGATGTGAAATTATTGTTTAATCATCCAAGATAGATATAAGAATGTTCAATTATTCCGTAGCCTAAAAAATATATCCCTATAGTGTTATCCATAATATAATTTATTTTAAATAAAAGTAATTATTTGATGTTATATCAAGGAGAAAATAGATATTAGAGTTACCCATCAGTCCCATTTTTTTGATACGAATTTTTTTAAAATTATAGGAAAATTCTAATAATAAAAAACTTATAGAGAAGAAGTTGATATTTTCATTATGCCTATAGTATGGAATGCAATATAAATTAAATGAACATAAGGGGACGAGAAACTATTTTATGTGTGGAAATGATGTACTTCTGGATATCAAATGTCAATGTGATGGAAAGAAGATGTTAACTAAAGATAGATTAAATGTAGAACAAAATTCACCACCCATAATGAAGTATTACACATTCATATATTATTTTAATTATTGTAACTAGTTTATTCATCCTATTGTTAGTAATGATGTCTAATAAAAATAATATTTTAAAACCAATGAAAAAAGGTAAATCTCGTGTAATAACTTCTTCTATTGTGGGTTGTAATAATGATGAGGTTATAGGAAAAGTTATTATCCACCTATAACTGTTAATGTGTTATTTTATTTCTGATCTACATACTCTTATATTTAACAAATTACAAATGTTATCACAATACCACCAAAATGATTTGATGATTAATTTCACGTTAAAATTATAACTGGTTTGTTGAACACAAGTCATGTATATCACTATTCTACAATTTTTTTATAGAAATGTACTTCATGAAAATAATTTTATAATCCATATACAATAATTTGATACTATTTTTGGAATGGATTATATTTATTAATATACAATCATATCAATTTGCAACAAAGAAATGTCCCATTTTATATTCTAAAAGATTCGATGATTTTCTATCGATGGGATAATAAATCTGAACTTATAATTGAAAATTCATACATTACATGAGTCCTAAATCATTTTAAAAAGTGTTTTATTATATAAAATGGTTATATATATGTTTAAAATCCATGTTATTACTATTTTAAATGACGTTGTTCAATTTTTATAAGGAGGATTCTATTAATAATTTAAATTCTGATGTTTATATTTGAATATATATTATACCTGGTGCTATTACTATTTCAATGAATCAATAGATGATTTACCCTATTGAGTAATATGAATTGAAGAAGAAAGTCGAGGAAAATCTGGAATAGGGATTTATTTAACCAGATAAATCATCATGGGGTGAACATATTCTTTTATTATGAAAAATGTTGGATCAATGAGTCTCTATATTGATTATTGATAACATCACAAGATGAAAATCGAGAATATGTATCATACACCCCATATTAAAGATTTATATGATTAGTAATGAGGAGAATAATATTTTTCAAGGACTAATATTTAGTATGGATACAATCATTTTAGGGAAAAATGTGAAGACAAACCCAATATAGTCATTCATATGATGTCTGAACACTATTATTATATAGTGATTTCATTTGGACTTATTAATTCCCTATCTATCTTCATAGATTAAAATAATTGATAATTCATTTATTTCCTTGATCAGTTTTTTGTAGTAATTGTAGATTGAATTATTTTATATTCTAACAGTAATGATGAGTGTGAAGGTCATTATAAGATTAAATCCAAGACCCTATGAAAGGATATGTTGATTGAAAAAAATTTCAACTATGTCTTTGGATTGAAAAAAGATTCATTTTTTGGGTAATAAAATATTAATAGATGGTATATCTATTGATCCATCTAAGGCAAAAGTTATAAAATATTTTCCAAGACTAACCACTATAACATAGATCTATTTGTTCCTTAATTTTTTTAGGATATTATCAAAAAGTTAAGGTAATTTCTCATGGTGATCTAATCCACTCACTATGTAAACATATATGAGATCCATCAAAATTTTGACTGAAGAATTAAAATAAATTTTCAAGTAACTGATGATACAGTTATTCAGTAAACCATTACGTACATTACATTATAGTGGAGAAGGGAATTTAATATTTTATTTTGTTTCAAATATGGACTACTGTTTGTTCCATATATAATAGAATGGCATATATTCTATCTCACAAGAGTTGATGGTTTATGATAAAATTACCCAAATCGATATTTGGAATTATATGAGGTAATTGTTTATTAATGATATTTATGTATTTTGTTAACAGATAAATTTCTTACATAAATACCTATTATAAAAAATTATTTTAAATATTCACATAGAATGATTTAAATTTTAAATACAGAAGATGGTTGGATTTTATTAAATATTATGACTACTAAAATATTACCTTTAATGGAAAGTTAATAATGCAGATGATGTTTTGAGTTGATATGACCATGTTTTCTTATATAGGGTGTGGATAAAAATAAATCTAATATTTCTATATTTTTATAGGATGGGTATATAAATATTGATGGAATATGAGAAATATTATCTCTCTCAAATAATTGTTTTACCATCAATATATTTGAAGATTATAAAGGAAGATGATGAAGCTATATAGATGAAAAATAATTTTGGAATTTTTTATCTGTATATTATTGATTAGGATTGAAAAACATGTCTTTGGATCAATTTTTTTTCCAGTACATACCAGATTTGATGAATTTCCTATTTTGATGAAGATCATTGTTCATCATTCATTTTTCGTCATAGATGTCTGATTATTTATATGGACCTAGAATATTATTTCTGGTGGAAAATAATGAAGATATATATTGTAGAGTATATATATTTATGATTATTATGTCTGTATGTTATGGCTATGAGATATAATTCCAAGGTCATAATATATCCATTACCCAAACTATTACAGAAATGGGAAAAAATCACTATATATTTTTTCATTAATCTAAGAAACATCTAAAGTCTATTTTTTTATTTTTGATATGATTGATCTATATATGATTTCATCACACTATATTTCTATAAAACACATTTCTATCTTGATCATCTTTCTATATTATAAATTAAGGAATCAAAATATTTTCACGTACCACCACATTATATTATATCTTAGTAGGATCCGTGATTTACCTCAATGTATTGGTTAAATTGTTAAATAGATCTAGATATTGATTATTACTTTTTCATAATTCTAATCTTCAAATATGTGCTCTGATTTAGAGGACCATTCAAACCCTTGATGAAAACTTCAGTTCATATTCTAGGGATTTATGAAGTATTTTGGATCAAAACCATCCTTTTGAAAAATTATATTATAGCCATTGATTTCACAGAAGAATTCAGATGGCTCATTAAGTTGAAATCTGTGGATGTATGTGTATATCTCTAATATTTTTAGATGATTAAAGAAAAATAAATCTATTTGGACATGATTTAATTTAGAAAATTGTAGGGAATGTGATCTAACTTCTACATCACTTCATGGAAGCTCATAGTCTATATATCTGTTATGATTATAATCGTTGATGAAATCTAGATGTCAAAGATTGTGATAAGTTAATCTTATGAGTTTCTATATCAAAAAAAGTTATGAGATATTGAACGAAGTGAAATTATTTCCCTGGGTTTAATAGCCCCTTCAAGATACTTGATCAATGAGGGGTGGAATCATATCCCATAGATATTCCACCAATATGATATCAATTTAAATATGAGTTACATGTATATCTCATAAGAATGTATATAAATTATTTTATGTTATGATAAACATATAGGTTGTCCTACTTTATCTTATTCAATAATATGAAGAAAATTTTTGTATTACTCTAGGATCAGAGTGATAATGTTCTTTGTAATAAGGAAAATCATCTGGTAACTATTTTTTGGGGGAATAACATATTTGAAAAAGCTACATGGGAATTGAGGATGTGTTGAAATAAAGATATATTATTTATTGTATTATAGTGATGTAATTTGTAGGGATAAATTCATTTAAATGCTGTATAATGTAACAAAATGAGATTTTGTAATATATTTCTCATTGAAAAAATCATTTCCATGATATCTTATAATATACGAATTACCGAGACTAATCGAACTGTTATATAATATATCATTATAATAAAGATGATAAATTTAAGGAGAATATAAGGTTAAAAAATATTAATGATTATATATATTGGTTTTATATGAATAAAATATAATTATAAATAAAAAGTAATTTTTTTTGTAAGGACTTCATACCCTTCAAAAATACATTTTCCTTAGAAATGATTTTTGATGTTTTTTTAGAAAATAATATTATTAATTTTAAATAAATTTTGAAAATATATTTTAAATATAAAACATCATCATTTTTAAAATCATATTTTTAAAATTACCATTGATTGACATTTTAATAATTTTTTTAAAAATATCGAAATTAGTGAATAGCGAAAAGAATAAGTTTTATTAAAAACTATAATTTTATTCAAGCATTTAGAATGATTTATTTTATTAATAATGATTTAAAAATATAATTTTTTCATTTATAATTTTAATAATCCAATTAATTTTATTTGAATTAATTTTATGTTTTATTTTGACATAAAAAAACTTATACATAGGAAAACATTATTTCTATAAAATATCGTTTCATCACTTTTTTCGGGTTTCATTTTAAATTAAATCCATCCAATATTATTAATTTATTTTGATAAAATATATTACATATTTGGAATCATAATAATTAGTATTATATAATAATTTGAACTAATTTTTTTCATTTTTAATAGTAAAAATAGAAAAAATCATTATTGTGGTTATGTATAAAACAAGTATACCAGGTGGCTGAAACGAATTGATTAGGGTATGTTTTCTAATTAAAAATTTATAATACAAATTTTCTGGACATATATTAAAATTATCATATTACATGACTAATTGTACAAAAATTACGAATCATTTTTATTTATTTCAGATTTTTTGGAAAGTCCATGTGTGTCCTCCCCCCCACCCCCATACCAAAAAATGAAAACCTTAATTTCTAGTCTTTATTCCACTTGGATCCATCAATATTGAAAAAACCATACACAATTATTTTATGAAAATTCATATCATCGATGTTCTTTTATTTATTATTAACACAACATTCTATTGGCCATTAATAAATAATTCAAATCATGCAAACAAAAAAATAAGAAATCATCCTACCCATCCCCTTTCAATTAATTTATTCATTTTAACCCACTAAATAATTGTTATTTATCATAAAACAATAACATATGTATCCTCAATATACAAAAATGTTATTATTATTATTAGGGAACCACCTGTACTAGCCCTCTTTTCTATCAAATGGGATGTGAAATTATTTTTCATGAATACATGTAGACTAGTTTCTCCATTTAGATTATAAAGACTCATAAATCTAGTGGAATGTTTTTTAATACATGGGAATTTTATGAGTCTGTGAAAATTTACAGTGCATGATTTCGAGGCCCGGTGTGCCTGGAATAAATTTTTGATGTTTTGTGCGGGTACGTTCAGTAAACATACGAGCGAGAGTTTATAACATTTGAACCGATTCTCAATATTTAAATCTGAGGGCACCGTTGAACTCCCAGTTCTAGTATTAATTTAAGAAGTCTTTCAATTCAACTTCAGTGAGTAAATAATTGAAGTTATTTGTTGTGTTTTGCGTAGAATAAAAAAATAAAATAAGTACAGGTTTTATTTTATTTTATTAGTTAAGACCTCCTCATGGAAGTTTGTGGTGGGGCCCACCCTAACTCAAACTCTATTGGGATGATAAATGAGGTGGGGACCACACGGGCTATTAAACCCTTGAATCTATCCATTAAGTTGGGAGAACCCATGATCTCCCCACATTTTGGTGAAAAATCCACCCAATTAATTATTTTCAACCATTTTGAATTTTTTGAACCAAAAATTAAATAATGGATTGACTTAATCTATTATTTTTGATAGGGTGGCATTTCCATTTCGGTGGATCTTGGAAAAAGGAGAGTTTGGGGAGATAAAATAATTGTCCAACAAAGATAACTTCTTCTACCAACGATGATCAATCATCATCCAGAACAAGGGAGGAAGCGCCGTTCTTGAAGAACACCGCCAACGTCGTCCTCAACATCTTCATCTTCTTTCCCGACGTCAACAAAACGATGTCTGCCTTTCCACGACATCATCAATGAACAATGAATCTGTGGTATGGGTTTGACCTTGTTTCGTTTCTAGTTCTTTTTTTCCATCGTCGATTATAATTTGAAGTCACTTGATATCACCATAATGCGGAGGGTGTGGGATAAACAAACACAACCTAGCCTTTATGCATTCATTTTGGAATTTGAAGCTGAATGCGGCATGATTCAGGGATGATCGTTACTAATCAACAATGGTTTCAGATTGAAGGCGACGTGTCGAGGAGTACAAGATTTCTTCCTAAATGAGAATCGGGCAACCAGAACTCGTCCGGTGATTCGCAGATGGTTCGACGATGGTCAAAACAGGAAAATGACATCGGTTGAATGAAGGAAGGGTAGTAGGAAAACTGGTGGGCCGTGTGGATAGCATCGGTGCAACCATGCAGCAGGAGGAGAATCCGCACCCCCTAGCCGTGGCGGTACAGCGGCGGCCGGCGGAAGGCCTACCGGGAAGGAAACCGGTGGCTCAAGTTGCACGGTCAACCCGCAAGGTGCGGTGCAACGACGCAGCACTGTGGAGTAAAAGAAGCCGAGGCACTTGACCATGGTGGTGAAATAGAATCTAGAACATGGATGACCGCGACGAAGGAAGGCGACCCAAGCCACCGTGTCATCGGAGGAGGTGCAGCCCAACCAGTGTTGTGCAGGAGGCGGATGGCCGCTCGACAAGCCAGTAGGAGATGGACACACTATGGGTCCCGTCTGATGTGGACCTGCGCCACCTGGGGCTGGTTTATCTCCCACCCAAATGGCATAGCCATTCGAGATTACTAGGGGGTGCACAGCTTCCCCCTGGATGCGGCAAGTGCAGACCCAGCGCAGGCTGCTGGGCCGGACCCAGCGTAGGCTGCTAGGGTGGACCCATCACAGGCCATCGGGCCACCCTCTCGGGATAGGCCACCTCATGGACCAAGTCGACTCCACGGATTGGGTCGGACTCGCGGACCGGTTCAGACCCCAATCCAGACCTATTTGACTTGATTTCACCTTTTCGCCCATAACATGGGCTACCAGTGTCCAATTGACGAACTGTCTATGTAAATAGAATGATTGGAGAGAGATAGTTCTTTTTCCATACCCCACCTGAGGTTTGGATGCAGTTGGTGTACGGTCAGGTTAGATTAAACCTAAATCCAACTGGGCCCTCGAAACAAAAATGACAATAACTCTGAGATCGAGCGTCTAATTGATGCACCGTATGTCACGTTGTGATCCTTTTGACAAGACAGAACATCAGAATACTTCTAAGTGGGACTTCATGACATTTGGAGTATCGACCTGTAGCTTGTTGTGCGGACCCTATCGGAGAAGAGCGAGCGAAGTATGGAGACCTAGGATTTGGCTGAGACCTGACGACTGGTTGACCAATTTGACTATGAGTGATTCGACTAGCCCAGTGGGGAGCACCTGGTTTCGGTGGCAGACCCATAGAGGAGGAGCACCTGGTATTTGGTTATAGACCCACAGTACTTGATATGAGGAGTACCTCTGCAGGATATTAGGGGGAGGGCATAGTCGTTGGCGGTAGATCCACAATGGAGAACGCCTCTGTGTGAGCACGACAGACACACGGTACTCGACAGGAGGAGTACCTCAGCAGTCCAAGGTTACTGGGAAGCGCCTAGTTGGGGGGGCAGGCCCACATTACTCAAAAAAGGAATAGTTTTCTAGCACCCATGGTTTTTACAATTTGAATAAAAATACTAGTCGAGATTAGTGAGTAACATTTTAGTTTACCTCATGATTGAGATAGATTATTTGATAACATTGGTATATGAATGGGAATATACCTAAGTGTGTTTATCTGTTGATTTCAAACTTTTTCATTTATCTTTTTGGGATTTTGTGATACCTTGAGGGTATTGGGGTCCCTACTGTGTATGGTTATAATCACCCCTACATGGGTTATGCCCGCACCTCATTGTGTAGGATGCAGACGACAGATAGCGCAGACCGAGGCTAAGTGTATGAGGACTAGATGGTACCTGGAGGTGTACCATCTGACGTGACGGTACAAGGTGGAGACTGACAGACATAGAGTGATATAGACACTATCTATACCAACCCTTAAGGTGGGATTTCCTGGAGGAAGATCCAGCAGTTGTTTCACATTTCATCTCTTGTACTTGTTTCTACATATACTTTCAGTATCCATGTACTTTACAGTTGGGCTTTTATTTCAAGCCTCTTTAGTTCTCAACACTTCTTTTGTATACAGTTTTACTTAGTGTATATCTTCCAGTAACATTGTTTTTTCAATTTATAATTTATAAAGGAAATGACTTCCCAGTTTTAGGGATTTATTCCTTTGATTCTATTCACTAGCCTCTGGCCTATGGAAGGAAGGCTTGGGGAAGTCATGACATGGGTCCTGAGGATGGGTCGTGAAACATTTGTACCAAAGGACGCAGTTCTACCACAGAACATAAGACTCTGATCTTTAATTTCTGTGATGTAATAGAGTTAAGTGGACTAAGTGTGGTTTTTTGTTCAGGGGGTCTAGTATTGGTGCGGAGGCTGACATATCCATACACCAGGACCCTACGTAATGATTTCCAACTGAGTACATGAAAACACTAATTGTGTGTGTGTGTTTTTAAAATATTTCTATAAGTCAGCTCAACCAAGTCATCTCAACAGGTATAAATCTTTTGACCATGTCATATATGTTTCTTTCAGGCTGCCTCCCCAATGACGACCAGAGCCCAGAGAGTTGGTTGCGTAGATAGCACAGCGAGAAATGAGGCCTCAGTGCAGGGTCCTTTACTAGTGAAGGCACCTATAGTACCACTCCCTGTTGGGTCACCGATGCCACCATCCCTTTCAGCAGATGATGAAATTCGCTTTAGCACATTGAATGACTTCCAGTGCCAGAGGCCACCTTGGTACATGGGAGAGATGGACCCACATGCGACTAAGGATTGTTTGGAGGCTGTGGTTAGAGTCATCAGACTGGTAGTGAGACCAGCCGAGATCATGGTGATTCTTAATACAAACCGTCTTCTGGAATTAGCAGGATGATGGTGGAGCCTGATGCTCTAGGTGCACAATGATATGATGCTACTCTGGGAAGACATCAAGATCCTATTTCAGGCGGAGTTTGTCCCTGCCACCAAACATGTTGTGCGGATAATGGAGCTACTACATCTACAACAGGGTAGCAAGATGATGGAAGAGTACTCAGTGAGGTTCAACGACCTCTCGCGCTACCCCATAGATATGGTATGGGACCAATTTTTCAGTACCCAGACCTTCGATCAGGGGACCAAGAAAGAGATCATGTATTCGATGATCTCCATCAGCATCTCGACACAGGCAAGGGTGTTGGAGAGAGCGCTCATAGTGGAGAGTTTTCTTACTGAGCAGTCTCTAGCAGCGAGACCCACCACTTGTTGACATGAAGCGGAGTCTTCTGCAGCTGGCAGTAGACAGATTTCGCAGAGGTCTTATAGGACCATAACCACTAGTGAAAGATAGCACGACTCAGGATTTGTTGTGCAGGGTACCCAAAGTAGAGACAGAACTTCCAGTAGTGGGAAGTGTTACTCATGCGGCAAGTATGGTCACATAGCTCGTGACTATCCAACCCACTTTTTTAATGATCAAAAGATAGTCGAAGGAAAGCCCAGGATGAGGGAGAGATTTGATCGAGGCGGTCTGCAGGGAGTAGGACGACATGGAAGAGGATATGGTCATGCGGTCGGTGATGGGAAACGATTCGAGGTGTTACCACCACCACTACCAAGAGGATCACCCCGACCATAGGGAGCTGGTAGACAGGGGTGAGCTCAGCTCTAGGCAGCTAAGGTTTATGATCATGGTGCTCCAGAGATGATTCATGGTATGATTTGGGTCTACTCCACCTTAGATGCAGTTCTTATAGACACAGGTTCATGTCACTCTTTCATTTCCGCCGCCCTCATTCAGAGCTCAGAGATTTTGACGGAGTCGTGGGCTCAATCCTTACGACTAGAGACTCCTACGGGAGCAAACATGATGATTACGCACTAGTGTCGGAAGTTTGAGCTTACTCTAGGAGGCAAGACCTTAGGTTGGGATCTCCTAGTGGTGGAATTGAGGCTCTACGAAGTCATCTTGTGTATGGACTAGTTATCAACATTCCATGCTCAGATTGACTGTATTAGGTGCATAGTACGGTGTGTCTTCACGGATGGGACCATTATTAACTTCACCGATTAAAAGGGAGCCTCTGTAGCGTAGGAAAGACATACTTGGAGGAGGGTGCAGCCGATCACTCATTAGATGGAATTACTTACCCTATGAGTAGTAGATGTGGAGAGTTTGAGTTATCCTATAGTGGTTGAAATGTATGTGGATGTTTTCCCTAATGATGATCCAGGACTATCTCCTCTCAGAGAGGTGGACTTGTTGATTGACATGTACCTTAAGACAACACTGACATCTGCACTAGAATATCGGATGGCTCCCGCCGAGCTTCGTGAGATGTGGGTATAGCTGGAGGAATTATAGGGGAAAGGATTCAACAACCCAGTGTTCCTCTATGGGATTACACAATGTTGTTCGCCAAGAAGGTATATCGGAGCTTGAGGATTTTTTTCGACTATCGTCGCCTAAACCAGGTGATGTGAAGAACAAGTACCCACTCCAGAGGATTGAATACCTCTTTGATCAGCTGAAGGGAGCTCAATGGTTCTCGAAGATATACCTTAGATCTGGATATCAAAAGCTCAGAGTTTGAGACAAGGATGTGCAAAAGATGACCCTCGGGTGTCGGTACAACCACTACTAGTTCTTGGTTATTCCCTTCGGCATAACCAATGCTCCAACCTTTTTTATGCGATTCATGAACAGGATTTTCTAGACATACCTTGATCGCTTCATCGTAGTCTTCATCGATGACATTCTGATCTACTTGACTACTGAGGAGTACCATGCCTACCATTTAGGGGTAGTACTGGACACACTCCGAGAGAAACAACATTATGGTATGCTCTATATGTGCTAGTTTTGGATCTGAGAGGTTCACACTATGGGTTATGTCATCTAGAAGGCTCGATTTGCAGTGGATCCTGTGATGATTGAGGGGATACAATCTTGGGATCCACCCAGGAGTGTGAAAGAGGTATAGAGTTTCCTGGTTTTGGCCGGCTACTACCAGTGGTTCGTACCTGACTTCTCCAGAGTTGAAGCACTACTATTATCCTTTAGAAAGAAGGGGAAACCCTTAGTGTGGTCGGAGATATGACATCATAGATTTAAAGAGATGAGGCATAGGCTAACTAGTGCCCCCTTCTTGAGGTATCCAGAAGAAGGCATAGGGTACATAGTCTGCCGTGATGCATCAGGGACCGAACTCGGGTTTGTCATGATGCCGCAGCGAGCAGTGATCGCATATGGTTCTCGGCAGCTGAGACATCATGAACGAAAATATGCTATCCATGACTTGGAGTTAGCAGTAGTGGTATTCGGTTTGATGATGTGGAAACACTATCTAATGGGTGATCATTTTACTGAGTACTCTGATCAGAAGAGTCTCAGTTATATCTTGCGGCGATGGATTGAGTTCCTCTAGGACAATGACTTTGATATAGTCTATAATCCTGGAAAGGGGAATGTTGTATTATATGCACACTGCAGGGAGATCTGGAATATAGCTGTTAGGAGAGGAGACTGAGCAGCTAGCTGCCTTACGGATATCCTTTATGGATAGATTCAGAGCATCCTATCAAAATTATCTTACAGTCACTCCCCCACTTCATCAGTGAGTCAGAGAGGTGTAGTGTGGAGACGCTGACTATGAGACGTTATGTGCTCAGATATCCATAGGGCAGGCACCTGATGGATTTCTTGAAGGTGGGGAGCATTTCAATCTTTTCAAAGGATGTACCATGGTACTGGTGTCACTTTAAGAGGAAGTGTTGAGGGATTTACACACATCTCCTCTAGCGGTACATCAAGGAGTGGTGAAGATGTACCAGGACCATCGACGATAGAACGGGTGGCCGTGTATGGAGAAGGCAATAGCGGAGTTTGTCTCGATGATGCCTCATTTTTCAGCAAGTGAAGGTGGAGCACTAGGTACAAGCATGCTTGGTTCTACCATTAGTGGTCGCAGAGTGGATGTGTGATGTGATATCAATGGAATTCGTGATAGGACTTTCACATACATCAATGGGTCATGACTTGATTTGGGTGACCGTCGACCATCTCACCATGTCATCCCACATCTTACCGATCAAAGAGCAGGGTTGAATAGAGAGCTTGGAGAACCTCTATGTGCAGTAGATTAAGAAGCTAGATGGAATAACTTTTCTATTGTCTTCGATTATGGTGCACTGTTTACTTCCCGACTATGGAAGGGGTTTTAGGAGGCTTTTGGGATGGAGATTCATCTGAGCACCGCCTTCTATCCTCAGACAGATGGTCAGACCGAGTGGACAATTCAGACCCTCGAGGACATGCAATGTGCTTGTGTCCTTGTCTTCAGTCGCATTTGATAGGATAACATACATTTCGTGGAGTTTTCATACAACAACAGATATCACACCACCATCGGGATGGCACCTTTTGAAGCCTTGTATGGTCGACCTTACAGATCGCCACTATTCTAAACACACCTAGGGGAGTCAGCACTACTGGGACCAGAGATGGTACGAGCTACCACAAAGAAGGTTCATATCATTCGGGAGAGATGAAGACTGCACAAAGCAGGTAGAAGTCGTATGCTGATAGGAGACGAAGACCACTAGAGTCTGAGGATGGAGACCATATCTTTCTATGGGTCTCACGTCGATGAGGTATACAGATATTTGGATGAGGTGGAAAGTTATCTCAGAGATTTATCAGACCCTTCCAGATCCGTATAAAAGTTGTCTAGGAGGCTTACCGCTTAGCTCGTCCACCTTAGTTTCACCGAGTACATGATGGCTTCCATGTATCTCAGCTGAGGAGATACCTGCATGACCATACTCACATAATCCACAATGGGTAGCTGGGCGTCAACGAATGGGTGACATTCATAGAGGTCCTAGTGGATATTGGGGATCGAGAGGAGCAAGTCCTACGTGGACAGTCTATATCTCCGATGTGCATTCGATGGTAGCACGGGATCCTCCAGGAGAGCACATGGGAGCGGGAGGCTCATATTCGTGCTCAGTACACCCACTAGTTCCCATAGTACAACTTGTAGATTACGGGGAGGTAAAGACTTGAGGTGGGGAGAATTTAATGACCCAGAAATCCCTTTGAATTTTTTTATGACATGGAAATTTTACAAGTCTAGAAAAATTTACAGCCCATGATTCTGAGGCCCGGTGTGCCCCGAATCAATATTTGATGTTTTGTTCAGCTACATTCAATAAACGTAGGTACGTGATTTTATAAATGTTGAATCAGTGATTGGAATTGAAATTCAAGGACACCGTTGAACTTACAGTACTGATATTCACTTAATGGGAATATCACTTCAATAGTAGTGAGTCACGAATTGAAGTTATTGTTTTGGGTTTTGTGTGGAATAATAAAATAAAATATATACATGTATTATTTTATTTTATTTGTGAAAAACACCTCTTGGAAGTTAGTCATGGGGCCACCACAACATAACCACCCATGAGAGGTTATGGTGGTGGGGTCCACCTGAACTCAACCTCCCATGGGAGGATAAATGAGTTGGGGACCACCTGGGCTTTTAACCCATTCAAACCATCCATTATGTGGGGAGAACCCTTGAGCACTCCACATTCTTGTGAAAAATCCACCAAATTAATTATTATGAATCTTTTTGAATTTTTTTTGATCCAACAATTAAATAATGGATTAACATTATCCATTATTTTTTAGGAGCTGGAATTTTCATTGGGGTAGTTCTTGGAAAATGGAGAGCTTGGGGAGAAAAAATAATTCTCCAATGAAGAACACTTCTTTCGCCAACGAAGAATGATCTTCAACTGGAACAAGGGAGGAAGAACCATCCATGAAGAACTCCGACGACGTCGTCCTCAAATTCATCATCATCTTTCCCGACGCCAACGAAATGAAATCCGCCTTTTCCCAACATCATCAATGAAAAATTAATCTGAGGTAGGGGTTTGAACTTGTTTTGTTTCTAGTTCTTCGTTTTCCTTCATGGATTATAATTTGAAGCCGACAGATATCACCCTAAAGAAGAGGGAACGGGCCGAACAAACATTGCCCAACCCCTCCGCATTCGATATTTAATTTCACGTTGAACATGACATGAGTCCGATATGAGTGTTACTCATAAAAAATGGTTTTGGATTGAAGGCGGCATCCTGAAGAGTACGTGACTTCTTCCTGAACGAGATTCAGGACCCCAGAACTCGTTTGGTGAACTGCTGGAGGTTTACAGGCCGTCAGAACCGACGAACTGCGCCAGTGGAACGAAGGAAGGATGGGCAGAAAACTGGCCGACTGCATGGATAGTGGCGGCCGATCAAAGGCCGATCGTGAAAGAAACCAAAATGTCAATCCACCGAGTCAACCGAGAAGGCGCGGCGCAACCGGTGACGCACAGGAGTCGGCCGGCCGCTCAACCAGCACGGAGGAGCAAGACCCACCGCGGGTCCCATTTGACATGGACCGGCCCCAGCTGGTGCCGGTTTAACTCAAAATCCAATGGAATTGTCGTTCGAGATTACCAGGGGGCGCACAGCTTCCCCCTTCATGTGGCTAGGGTAGACCCAGCGTGGCCCGGGTCAGATCCGCGGACTAGGTCGGACCCGCGAACTGGGTCGGACCACAGTCCGGACCTATTTGACCTGATTCTTCCTTTTCACCCATAACATGGGATATAGGTGTCCGATTGACAAACTATTTGTGGAGATGGAAATCATGGAGTGAGATTGTTATTTTGGAATAAATCACTTGTGGTTTGGACGTAGTTGGTGTATGTTCGTTTTGGATTGAACCTAAATCCAACTGGGCCCTCGGAACAGAAATGCCAATAACTCTCAGTCCGGACGTCCGATTGATGCATTGTCTGTCACATTGTCTTCCTTTTGACGAGACAGAACTTCAGGATACTTCTACATGGGACTTTGTGATAGTTGGAGTATCAAACTCTTACTCGTGGAGTGTACCCTCCCGGATACGAGCGAGCGGAGTACAGAGACCTAGTAGCTGGCTTAGACATGACTATTACTTGACCGATTCAGCTCGGAGTGATTCGACTAGCCCATTGGAAGGCACCTGTTTTTGGTAAAAAAACCAAAGGTGGAGGAGCGCCAGGTAGTTTGTGGCAGACCCACAGTGTGGATCACATCTTTGTGAGTATGACAGACCCGTGGTACTCGACAGGAGGAGTACCTCAACAGCCCAAGGTTATTGGGAAGCACCATGTTGTGGCGGCATGTCCATTGTACTCGACATACGAAGAGTTCCATAGCAACCATGGTTTTAAAAATGTGAATAAAAATCCTAGTTGAGCTGATTTAGTATCTTTTTAGTTTACCACATGATTGAGATGTATTAATTGATAACTTTGGTATATGTATCGGCATATACCTATGTGTGGTTATTTTTGGATTTCTTACTTTGTGGTTTATCATTGTTGGATGTTGTGATACTATGAGGGTGTCAGGGTCCCTACTATGTATCATTATACTCAACTCTACATGGGTTATGCCCCCACCTCATTGTGTTTGATGCAGATGACAGACAACACTGACCAAGGCTTAGTGTATGAGGACTAGACGGTAACTGGAGGTGGACCAGACGACGTGACGGTACACGGTGGAGACGGACAGACGTGGAGTGCTGTGGTGACTATATGTACCTACCCTTCAGGTTGGATTTCCTGGAGGAAGATCTAGCAGCGATTTCACCTTTCTTATATTTTACTTGTTTTTTCATATAATTTTAGTTTCCCAGTACTTTACAGTTGGGCTTGTATTTCGGACCCCATTACGTTTCAACACTTCTTTTGTATATAGTTTCACTTAGTGTATTGCTTATCAATTCCCTTTTGTGTGTGTTGATAATTTATAAAGGAAATTTCTTCCCAGTTTTATGGATTTAAACCTTTGGTGCTAGTGACCAGCCTCTGGCTTATGGAAGGTGAGCTTGTGGTAGTCACGACATGGGTCTCGATGAAGGGTCCTGACATAGATATAAAATTTATTTTCAATTACCGTGTATCGTGGATGCAATTACAAATGGTTTAATGTTAATGTATTAAATTTATGAAATAAATATGATTATGGAAAAAAAATATCATATCCGGTATTCTTTACATTCTAATCTATTGGAAAATGATAATATTTTTCATGCGTAAATGTTCACTACCACCTCGATGAAGGAATGTGAATCAAATTTAATTTCATATTTAAATTGATGGTAATAAGATCATATTTAATAAATATGTAGTATATATATTATTCAATAATTATTTTTAAATGTGAACTGTAATTTATCTATTTTTATACTATCATTCAAAATGGGAAAATAAAATTCATGTGTTTGTATGGCCTATAATGTCCATAAATAGTTTAAAAAAATCAATGACTAAATTTCAATAGTGGATCTGAATATATATATATATATATATTATATAATATTTATATCACGACTAAAATATTTTATATAATTAAATAATTTTCAATGTTTATGGTCCAAAACTACGGAATCAAATTTCTTTGGATATATGAAGTAGTTAACTCCTAGAAATAGTTATTTTCATAAGGTATTATTAATAAATTGATTTTAAAATTTAATAAGTGGATCATATTTAATATTAAATGTATTTAAATTACTCTGGTATAAAAATAAATAAATTTAAATTTATTATATAATAGGATAAATAACATTTCAATCAAGTGAATCTTAAGGTATGTGATTTATGTTGCAATCTCATTGATTATCGAGATTATTTATGATTAAGTTTTAGAAGATTAAATATTATTATCTACATCTCAAGATCATTATAAATTTTATTCACCTATTGTTATTTTTGTTAATAACATTATTTTCCATTCATTTTTTTCTTACTAAGAAAATAATAGACATAAACAATGTTTTTACGGAAATACATCTTTATTTCAATCTTTAAAAAATATTTATTTTTCTTATATATAAATTAATTATAAATATTTTTTCAAAAATTGTTTTTCGAAATTTTTCTATGATTTTTTGAATTATTTTTTACCCATTATATTACTTTTTTGAAAAAAATATGATTATACATATCATTTTCTAAATGAGTTAAAATTTACATTTATCAAAAATGTTGAAGGAATAATTATTTGAACATACTCAATATGAATTGAATTTTCTTCCATCAATACCACCTAATTACATGATGATTAATTTATCATTTTCTAGTTACATTTCAGAATAAATGAGTTTAATATTTAGAAAATTTCATGAAATTAAATAATTAATTTCAAAATAAAGATGTGCATTGTCCTCAAAAAATATTTAGGATATGTTTTTATGGAAATGATTCATTTATGATAATATCCTTTGATGTAATGAATGATTTACTAAGGATGCTATCTGAGGATTCGAAAATTGTTATTTATATAAATGATTTATTATTATAATGATTACTTGTATATGAAACCCATTTTTTTACACTTTTAATGTTATGATTAAATGTTAAAATGTTTTGAAACCCATTTCCTTTCCATGGGATTTAATATATAATGAATTATTTATGATATAGTGTCCCACATATGAATGGATTATTATTATATGATTGGTGGGCCTAGAAGTATATATCAATATATTAAAATATGTAATGATGCATATATCATATGAAAATATTGAATAGAATGGGGAGTGAACACAATTTAGAAAAGGTTTTTCTCCACTATTACAGTCTTTAGAGTGAACATTGACAATGGTTATAAAGTAATAGTGGTTGAACTAAATAAAAATGATATTCCTAATTGTGAGTCATGAGAAATGAAATAATTTTGGATTCTTATGTTCATCACATAAACTTATTTATTTTTCCAATGTTATTATCTAATGGATCATGTCCTTTAATTCCTTGATGATTTGTATCTTATTAACTACAATTATTTATTATTTGAATCAATATTATGATGTATGATATTTTGGTAATTGTTTTTACATTATATGATAATTTTCTCATTCACTTATGCTCATTTTGTCCTTAATTGATCACTGATATCTCTCTTTTTTTACCATTATTGTGCATCTAATATCACTACTTATTAGGATTTATATCTTGAGGTTATGAAGAATGGTGTTATGTATGATAAAACTAAGAAGGGATTTAGTTATGAAGAACATGGATGGTCATTTTTTATATCTCTTATAAATAAGATATTTATAGATATAACTTTCCAATGTCACTAAACCTATATTATTCCATCATGAATTGTAATGTAATTTTCTAAATATTCATCTAATAAGATGTAATATTTATATAAAAAAGTATGGGTCACTATCAGATATGAATCCCATCTATATCATTATATTTATATGAAATCATACAAATAATCTAATAGTTAAGGATATATTGGTAGTAATGTATTTTTCATGGTTTTGTTAAGGATACAACATCAGTTATATATCATAAAGCATATTCTTAAGGATACATTAGTGACTACATATCCCGAAGCCCAATATTTAGGGTATATAGTCTCATTAAATCTACAAGTTTCAGTAATACATAAATGAATTTGTTACTTTTCACTATTAAATTATATCATATATATAAAATTATGAAATCATATATAAAACACTTTTTCATATCCTCAAAATTTCTTTTGTAATCCTACCATAAATTTCCATGTATATATCATCATATACAATAACTTGCCAATACCCTTCCAAAACTATTATTGATTAACTATTTGAATTAAACTCAATTTAGGATCATTAAAACCAAATGTGTGGCCCTAAAATAAATTTCATCAGTAAAAAATAAGAATATCTTGTTATATAAATGCATGAATAGATATTCATATAGAAACACACAAATTCTACTAATATAGAAAATGGTTTAAAATTATCTACATCTAATAGATGTATATCTACACCATTATCCACCATTCATATAACATTATATCATGAACTGTAATGCATTCCCTTTTTCTATCACATAATATATACACAAGACATGAAGATTCTCAGTATCATATACCCACCTCATATGTTTAATATTATCTATGTACATATTGAATGTGTACATGAATGCATCACATTCCATTCAAAATTATATTTGGGAACCTCATATTCCCCTTATCGAAATATATATGAACATCATATATACAATCCAAATATACCTGTGATAAATATCTTATCATGAATCCACATGAAAATTAATATTAAACCCATGGTTTAAACACACATATATATATATATACATATATAAGACATAGATTGAATCATTAGAGGAGAGTATTATTGGTGTGTTTTAATATCATTTGGTTGATTTTAAAAATGAGTTTAAAAAATGGATAATTTTGTTAGAATTAATTTAGTCGGTTTTTGAATCAGGTAAAAACTAGTGGTACAACAATATATTACCTTGGTCACTTACCAATGATTCATTACTCAGTTTTACTCATCTGTCAACTTCTAATAAAATTAAATACATATGATAAGGCTATAATTAATTTTCTTATCTAAATAGAGTTATGCAACAACAGCTATATTCATCATCTTTATCTGGCCTACTGATTAGAAATCACCAATCCCTCTCGATTTATCGAAATACTAATTATTGAAATAAGTGATGGAATTCCCCACTATCAGGTGTGTGTAACTACTGAATATTAATGAATAATTTAAAAGTAATGAAAAATAAAAAACTCCATTCATCTAACCATGTAAACACATCTAATAAAATTATCATAGACAATAAATCATTAAAATAAAATATTCTTTCTAGGAGTCGATGAATACTCCTTGGCACAACCATTAATATTGTAATTTGACATCACTAGTGAAATATATTAGAAATAAATAAATTAAATCAAAATATGAAACCACTTCAATAAAAGTGTCATTAAATAAACCTCTAAAATGAATATTGTTTATTTATTGAAGAATAATATATTTGTAGAATAAATCTACTATATGATAGTCATTGAATCACCCTCTCATATGGACTCTATGTGAATCAAAATTTGTCATGATTCTTTATGCTCCACCCATAATCGATCAATGTGATCCTTTATAGGTTATGTGATTTGTTAATTCATCGAACTAGTAGAAATTGAGTTATTATTGATGAAGGTATATTATGTATGTAAAAAATGGTTTGATTTTTTTCTGGAATTTATCTTGGTTATTTTATTGAAACTGATTTAATTGTTTGATTACGTATGTCATTAACTTCACTATAGTAGGTATTAGGCATGATGTTTAGGATAAAAATATTATATGTTAATAATAATATGGTGGGTGAGGTATACTTTAAACAATAAAACAAAAAAAATTATCCAACCCTATTAAGGATGTTTATTTGTTGAATATTCCTTCTTAAGAAATTATATAAATTATTTTAAAAATATTATAAAAACATCATAAAAAATTACATAAAAAATATAATGAAGTATAAAAAACAAGGAAAAATAAGAAATAAGGAATATTTATTCAAATTACATAAGAAAAAATTACAGAAACCTATATACGAAGATATAGACCCTTAAGCATAATTGTTAAGGAAATTATAAAAAAGTAACCATTTATATGTGTAATTATCCTTAAAATAGTGGTCTATCATTCACACACAAAGAAATACCTCGATAAAATGATTAGAAAAAATATCAATATCCCTAGCCATAGGAAGACTTATATCAAACTAGGTCGATATAATATTTCATAAAAAATAATTGAATGCAGTAAACACACATGACAAGAGTCAACAATTACAAAATCAATATTTATAAAGGAATTTTGAAAAGAAATCCTCATAAAGGATTCCTTATGAAAACTGATATCTTAAATTCAAAATTGACCACACTAAAGTAAAAATTTATTAAAAAATATTCAATACAATGTCAGATTGATGATGATGTGTAATATTTATCCACCTAAATTTCATATTTATTTATAGAATCCTCTCTAATATACATATTATTCATATCATGAAGATGGTTGCAACAACATCAGAAAGACATCATATTCACTTTTAATGATAAGTAAATTGAATTTCATTGATAGTTATTATGATATTGAAGAATATATTTTACAATCATATTGATTGGTAGAATGAATTTTCATCATAATGTAGAAAGTATGTAGGTCTTCAATGAGTTTATATATATTAATGTTCATCTATAAATATTGTATACCATAGTCTTATAATGACTTTCTAGTGGGTTTTTAATACATTATTTGCAGAATATATGTAGTAATATATATTATAGAATTTATAACTCTACTTCTTGTGAACCTTACGCTCATCTGGGTGATGTAAAAATGTTAATTTTTTCCTGAAAATAATCTCCAAATGATTTTTTTCATCTAGAAAACATAAATTATTTTTAGTTCATTAGGATTGATATTCAATTTCTATTAAAACAAATTTCTATATAAATATCATTAGAACATGGGAAGTATAAGGGATAAAAATTTATAAATATGTTGAGAATGTGGATTACGATTTTAAAAATCTTGGTTGTAAAGTGTTGAATTAAATTTTTTCAGTCAATATGAGGATGATCCAAATACTAACTTAACATTAAAAGATATATCAATCTTGGGGCCATAATTCATGTTGATGGGACATTGAATTGTTCTGAAATGGAACTGGTATTAATTCACAAGATAATTGTTGATCTATTCTCTACTTATGTGGGTTAAGAGAAAAGATCATGGTGACATTTTTTGGGTTCTTATGTCATTTTTAAATTGAGTTATATGTGTATGGTGGTTATCAGTCTTCCATGGAGTGTTTATTTGAGATTTTTTTAGTTTCATTTATTCTATGCAAAAAATGAAACTCTAAATCATTATAGGAATTCAATTTGATGGAATTCCATCTAGCAATTTGGTCAAAAACATTCTATGACTTGAAATAAAATCCAATAGACATGACATTAGGTATTTAGATATCCCTTAATCATCGATCAATCATTCTAAGAAAACTTATCCATAAATCTGAAACTCTAAATCGGATTTTTTATTAATCCTTCATCTATATTACACATTAGAAACTGGTCAATCTTCTATCATTCAATGGCTCTTTAATCAATGTCTATGTTATCTGACATGGTTCATCTCCTCATGTTTCATTTTTATCATTTATTATTTATTTAGAGAAAAAGGGTTAGTCAACTTAGAAACACAATTATAGATATTGTATCACTACATTCCATTATCAACAGAGCATCTCTTTTCATTTTCTAATTCAAAAAAACATTTTCTTGATTCATCCTTATAAGAATTAAGTAAATGGAATGCAAGGAAAAAAACCCCACAATGGTCTGGTATGCATTGAATAAATAACATTAAACGATATTTTTTTTATCATAGAAGCTAGAAATCAAAGAAGTCATGAAATATTTCCTTCTCAAAATTATGGATTCAATAGGAATATCAAACAAATATTATTTTTTAAAATTATTAAATATCCCAATATATTTTTAAAATTATAAAAACATTATAAAAACATTTGAGATATAATGTAATAAATTAAATTCATCACTCAAATTAATGTGATATCGTACATAATTAAAATATATATATTACCATTAGAATCATCTATATATAAATTCTAACAAATTAAATCTATATTCTATAAGACACAATTATTTCAAATTCATTTTCAAAAATTAACATAAATTCAAAATTGATGTTTTAGTATTTAAAATTCAAATACTAAAATATATTCATGTTCTAGAAAAACTGAAATATCATAATACATAGCTATTAAATAGGGAAATTAAAATTCTAAATTAAATGAATAGGTTTCAGGGTAAATCATCAAAAATCTGTATGAAATTTATTTTTATGTAATCCAAAAATTACTAAAATTCCTCTAAAAACTATATTTTATCTAGAGTTTATATAATTTATGTGACACCCTAGAATGATAGAGTAAAAAAATGTATCCAATAACATCTATGATACGTGACACCAAGTGCATAAACAAATTTACTATCCGGATAATTGATAATATAATTCATATTTAAAATATATTCTATGTATTTCAATGCATGAAACTCTGAGTTAGCATTTTTTACATGAAATAACTTCCTTCTTGAAAGGATTTGGCTACACAGATGACCATCATTTACCGAACAATAATATATTATTAAATTATTATTATTTCATATAAAATTATATATCCTAGATGTTATATTAGTGGTTATATATAGTATTAAATAACATATGATTTTTTTTGTTTTATATAAATATTTAATAAATTCATTTGCTACAAATTTATTAGAAACGAAATTATGAACCACAAGATATAAAATGAACTATTATTATTTTTTATGTTTCCAAATGGTTTTTATAATAATAAAATTAATGAAATATAATTCGTGAATTATTTTAATGAAATATATATTTTATATATTCAAAAAAATATCACTTATATTCATCCATTGGTTTTGATTTTAATAGGATAATAATAAACCCAATTCCACACTAAAAAACCTATATTGTTATAAAGGCAATTTTACAACTTTTTAATGGAGAACCCATTTTGAATATGATTTTTGAAGCATTAAATTATTTAATATATAAAATTTAACTTTACATTAAAAAAACATAATAATTAGGTGACGGTGAATTTTGGGTATTTGTTTTGAAACATTTCATTTTTAGTGGATAGTTCAAATATAGAATTTTAATTAAAAACTAATTTTTTATTTCATTAAGTTACAATACAAAATAATAATTTTAATTGGATTTAATGTTTTATTATGGAATTCTTTGTATCAATTAATTAAATTATTTCATTGAAATAATTTTTATTTTGAAAATTATTATAAAAACATATCAAACATTAAGATTTTTTTACTTAAACCCCTACATTGTAATCCCACCCACATGATTAAATTTAAATCACCTTCATCCCCTTCTATGATTTGAGATTTAAGAAAATGGATTACATATTTATAATCATCATAATTCATCATTTCAAATAATACCAACTTTGATTTTAAACAAAAATATTAATGAAACTAATTATTTTAATTACAATTACTAAAGAAATATTAAATGTAATAAAGGATAAAACCATTATCATAGGGTCCCATATAACTTTTACACTTGTCCAAAACCAGTTTCCTAGAAATATATATTCTATTAACAAACCATTATTTTTTTCTTTTATTAATTTTTTGTAAAAACGTGGCTACACCTAACTTCATTAACCTATGTTAGCCCTTATCCTTCCTAATAAAAGGATTCCCTTTCCCCCCATCCTCACACCTCTTAGACCACTTAAAAATGACCAAGATATTGTCATATTTATTTCTAATAACCCTCAACTCTAAAAAGAATCCTACTTTTTTGCAGAAACCCTTCCAACGAAGCCCTTTGGTTCAAACCAAAATGAGTTACCCGAATAAATATTAATTGTAACAACCCAGGTAAATAAAGAATAAATAATTTTCATAATTATTAATATTTAAGAATTAAATATTAAATATAATTAAAATGGGTTTCTATGTTCGATAGCGTACTCGGTACACAACGATGAGTTTCTTTGAAAACTTATGTTGCACACAAGTAATAAAATAATATTATTTTAAATGTTAGTTAACGAGTAGCCGTTGTACTGGCAGGAATGGATAGAAATAACTAAAATATGATTATATATGTTTTTAAATGTTTTTACATTTATCCAATAAAGGATAGAGGATTAAAATACGGAAAGAATTCAATTTTAGGCATTTGTACCCAAATTTTCATGAAAGGTCCACTAATCACCTTTTGACGGAGAACCGTCATTAAATATAGTTTTGACCGATCTTATAAATTATATTGGACCAAATATAACTCCTTTTTAGAATCAGGAAATCAAAATTTACATTGTGTAAATTTTTGGTACCTTTCTGAATAAAGTTCATTTTTTTAATGAATAGTGTAAAATGTTGTATTTTAATTCAAAACCTCTTTTTAATCTAATTTATTTATATGATTATATTATCTTTTAAATTGGTTTTAAAGTGAAATTAGAAAATATTTTTACCATTAAATCCAATAGTGGTCGTTGGAATTAATTTCACTTTGAAATCGGACTTAAACTAGTGTCAATCTTTTGATACTTATTGTTTCACAAAAACACGCTATTTGTCATGACAGTGGGAATTAATTATTAAATTAATTAATGTGACTTATATGTTTTGAATTTTGTAAAATAGACTTCATTTTTGAATTCGTAATATCAAATATAGCTTAGGGTGAATTTTTGGTAATTTTCTGAAAAACATCAATTTTTGATGAATAGTGAAATCACTAAGTTGTACTTATAAAGACTGATTTTCCGTTTAAATGAAATTTTACCATCATTGTGTTTTGAATTTCAAAAATCTGACATAAATGGTTGTCATTAAGAAGTAAAATGTGGTTCAATGAGATTATAATAATTTTTTTGGTGAATAGTAACTTATTAAGTTCTTAATCGCGATTAGTGGTAATTAGTGTAGTTTAAGGTAAAAATAGTGTTTTAATAATATTAAATGATCTTGACACATGTCCTACCCTTATTGGTTGTGTCATGGCAGACCAAGACAAGCCATGGGTCAACTTGGGGACCCCATGGCGACACTTTGGTTGGGAAATGACATAAATAACTTTTTATTTAATGTAAAAGTAAAAATGACACAAACATGATATGTTTTACTAAAACAATTTTTAAATGGGGTTATACAAGTCCGATTTTTGATTATAAATAGTAATTGGAAAGATAAAAAGATTTTCTACATCATAGTATTTGTTTATGATTTTTAGACATTAAATAAATTAAATTATTTATGACATAATAATGATGCAGCGATGACATCATTATTTGACGATTTAAATAAAATGGAAAGATAATGTAAAATCTATGAACTAAACATGTCCAAAACTTATTGGATGGGTGGATTTCGAACCCTTATCACCTTAGCCACGAATTATATCAATGTGAGACCTTTAAAAACCGAAACAAATTTTCAAATAAAGTAATATTTCATTACTTTCCAAAAGTGCCCCTCCTCTCCTCTTATAAAAGGCCCCCACCTCTACCTCATTTCACACACTCCTCAAGACTTTGGCTCGGCCAACCCCAGCCCATTTACTCTTTCCAAATCCCTCTCCTCATCCTAGAGGATTCCCCTTGGGAATAATCCTTTCAAAGGAAGCCTTTAGGCTCAAATAAAAAGTAGTTACACTTTTAAAGGTAATTCATTCTCTCTTGTTCATTTGTTTTATTTTGCTTCTCCAACCCTCTAAAATCATTTTATTTACTTCTTTTGTAACAAAAACAGTATCTTCAATATACTAGGATGTTTTTATAATATTTATTTGAGATACACTCTTACAAAACTACATCAAATGGTTAAATAACATACGGTTTCCGTGGATGGCGAAATTCTGCCTCCCGAAACGATGATTGTTCAATACTCATTTAACACCTTCAAAGGTGGCCATTATGATGTCACTATTTTTATATATGATATATAATATGTTTATTTTTTCCTTAAGCTTCTGTTTTTTTCATTTTGGGCATACCTTTATGGTTCCATTATGGGTAAACACGATATCTTCATTTTAGGAAGTGCAGACTACCGCCCCCTAAAAGTGATTTGATTCGTTAATACCATATGCGGGATGTGTAAAGGATAAAGTTAATGATATTATATATGTTATTATACTGGAATTATAATATACTCTTATATAATTATGATTCCATTCCAGAAATACGAAATAGAAATGGAAGTAGCGTTCATGCGTACGTACGGCCTACCGTCTCCATGAACAGTGCATTTCATTTCTTACCTCTAAATGTGATGTAATATTATAAATACATGTATATTCTGAATATATATGTTATCCAAATCATTAATATCATTCTGGATATAACGAACCTTTGACCAAATTAACAACATGTAAGTGTAAGAAGTCTATTTTTGACATAAGAACCAAATACCGACAAAATGAATATTATTAACTTAAATGATTACATGATTTTCATAACATGGTATAAAAGAAATAATGAACTTTAAAAAGGTTCTTAAGCAAGTAGAGATTAACTCAAGTTTATTATTCAGGAGATTAAAGAACGGTCGGGTCATGTCGGATATGAGGTAACAGACTTCATCTCAATCTCCTTTCATTGAGGCATATTTCGTTTTATACACAACTTTCTTTTATACGATGTATAAACCCCTTTGAATTTTACTTTTATACAAAAGGAATCTTTTTCTACAAAGCGTTTTACAAAACAACAAAAAAGAATGTTTTTTAACGTACACGGTGACAACGACCTTTTCCGCCACCGCGAGTATTATTTGGTCTTTGGCTTCTCAACAAGCCGTAATGTTTTTAAAATAAAATAAATACCATATACTCTTTTATGTATTTTGGTATTGAAAATGGTTTTGATAAAGGATTATATTATGTCAATATATTTATGATATATTGTGATTGAAATGTGGAAATGTTATCTTTCCTTTATATTGGTTTTATTTTTTATGATTTTATATTGGTACTTGGACATTTTAACGGGTGGTTACGTTATAAACCATATGACGGGTGGTGCCGTGAATACCAGGACGGGTGGTTACGTTATAACCTCCAATGCATTGGGTATGGAAGTCGGCCGTATGGCTATTCCATTAAGTATGTATGGAAATTGGCCGTATGGCTATTCCATTATGTGATATGTGTGGAAGTCGACCGTATGGTTATTCCACTTAAGTATGTTTATGTCCCAAGTTACCTTTATATATGTTATGTGTTCTTTTTATGGATTTCATGGTAATCCTTTGGTTACAAAAAGGTAAGTAATGATACTTTATTCAGTGAACAGTTTTTACTACTTCATGAAGGTGAAGGTATTACTTTGATAGAGTATATATGGTTTATTTGATGTTTGAAAAACTAACGGTTTTCATTCTTTGTGTATCCCTTACTGAGCTTTTTATGCTCACCCAATGTTTTTTTGAAATGTTTTTCACAGGACTTAATGTGGAATAAGGTCAAGGATGGGATCAAGGGGATGTCATGCTATATAAAACATGGAACTAGACATGTTTCTTTTAAGAGTTTTTTTAATTTTTTATGGAAACATAGTAGAAGTGACTACTTTGTAATCTTTTGAGATGTAATAGTTATGTTCTAATTCTCTAAAACTCTAAACCTAAAAAGATCATCAATGTGTAATCTTGTGATAAGTCAAGATTAAGTAAGGTTTAAGGCCGGGACCTTATAGTTGGTATCAGAGGTCGGTTTAGACAACTTTAGGAGTTAGAAAAGTGTTAAATTATAATATGATTGAAATGATATAGCATTTACGGATTACCATGTTGCTTCGCCTAAGATATTTCTGTGTTCAGAATGGCTTTCCGCAGAGGAAACAAAGCAGCTACATTGGGACGACATCAGGAGAAAGATAACCTTCCAAATCAGCAACCTGAGATGGTCGGAATCAGAACTGAACAGTTTGTTGCAGTGATGGCATAGTTGACTGAGGCTATAAATGGTGGTGGTATCCATGAACGAGATCAGCCAGATCCGCCGCAGAGGAACATGTCAGTGGTGGAACATTTCATGAGGCAACATCCCCCATCATTCAGAGGATCATCTGACCCTTTGCAAGCTGAAGGGTGGATTAAGGCACTGGAGAAGATTTTTGATGTCATGGGGTGTTCAGAACATCAAAAGGTTAGTCTTGTTGTTTACCGTTTTGAAGGTGAAGCTGATCAGTGGTGGTCGATGGTGAAAAATATAAGGGATAGTGATGAGATTGAGGATCTTCACTGGGACGAATTCAAAGGTATGTTTTTTGAGAAATATTTTCCTAAGGTGGTTTGTCTTAGGATGGAAAAAAAGTTCCTAGAATTGAGGCAGGAGGATGATTCAGTGGCTGCTTATGAAGAAAAGTTCACTCGATTGGCAAGGTATGCTCCAAACTTCATACGAGATCTTGATAGTAAAATAAACCGTTTTTACTCAGGATTAAAGCCAAAATATCGAAGGGCATTAGCTTCTCGTGAATTTAAAAGTTATGAAAAGCTTGTTCAATGTGCTGAGAAGGTGGAAATGGTGTTTGCTGATGGTCAGGTGTTCTATGAAAAACAATTGAATAAGAGGTCTAGTTGGCAGGCAAAGGGGAAGAAATCATCAATGAAGCAAGGAGGTAAGAAAACCAAATATCCATCCTATGAGAAGTGTGGTAAAATGCATCCTGGAGAATGTTTATCCAAGTCTGGTAAGTGCTTTTGGTGTGGAAAGTCTGGTCATATTGATCGTAACTGTAAGGAAGATGATCAAGCAGGAAATGAAAAGCCAACGGTAAGATGTTTTAAGTGTAACGAAATGGGTCATTATGCAAACGAGTGTCCAATGAAGAACTCAACTGGGGGAATGCAGCTAGACTACAAGCAGAAAGGGGTGGTGAAATCCTTTGCAACAACTTCAGCAGATGTTGGGCCATCGAATGAAGTGGTATCAGCTCCAGGGAGCTCAGTATTTTTCGAAGATTGACTTGAGGTCGGGGTACCATCAGTTGAAAGTAAAAGAAGCAGACGTTCCGAAGACTGCGTTCTGTACTAGATATGGCCATTATGAATTTGTAGTTATGCATTTTGGGTTAACCAATGCACCTGCTATATTCATGGACCTTATGAATAAAATTTTCCATGAGTTCTTGGATAAGTTTGTGTTTGTGTTTTTGAGGTTTGGGAAGAGGTTATGTGTGCCTTGTGATTCACAGTTGAAGAATGAGTTGTTATGTGAGGCTCATAGTTCCCCGTTTTCAGTTCATCCTGGCAGTACTAAGATGTACAGATATCTGCGGGAGTATTACTGGTGGGATGGAATGAAAAGAGATATTGCTGATCTTACTGTGAAGTGTTTGACATGTCAACAGGTTAAAGCAGAGCGGCAGTTACCGAAAGGGATGCTTCATCCTTTACCAGTGCCAGGGTGGAAATGGGAGAATATATCCATGGACTTTGTTGTTGGATTACTGAATACATCTCGAGGTAATAATGCAATCTGGGTTATTGTTGATCGCTTGACCAAGTCTGCTCATTTCCTTGCTATAAGAGATACTTTTTCCCTAGATCAACTTTCCCGTTTGTATCTTAAAGAGATAGTCAGGTTACATGGAGTTCCTCTCTTCATTGTATTGGATCGTGATCCCAGGTTTACTTCTAACTTTTGGAAAGGCCTTCAGAAGCCGTTGGGTACTGAATTTAATTTTAGTACAACTTTTCATCCTCAATCAGATGGGAAGTTATAACGAACAATTCAGACCTTGGAGGATATGCTATGAGCTTGTTCTATGGATTATCATGGAAGTTGGGACCAACATCTTTCTTTGGTTGAATTTTCATATAATAACAGTTTTCATTCCAGTATACAGATAGCACCATTTCAGGCATTATAAGAGAATCGGTGTCGAACTCCAGCATTTTGGAATGAAGTGGGTGAACGGAAGCTGATGGGACCAGAATTGGTAGAAGAGATGGCAGAAAAAGTTCAGCTGATTCAGAAGCACATGAGAACAGCTCAGAGCAGGCAGAAGAGTTATGCGGATAACAGGAGGAAGGATCTATCTTTCGAGGTAGGTAATCATGTTTTTCTCATGGATTCTCCTTGGAAAAGTGTGATGAGATTTGGTAAGAAAGGAAAGCTGAGTCCAAGGTTTATTGGACCATATGAAATTCTGGAGAGAGTTGGATCAGTTGCATACCAGGTGGCTTTACCTCCGAGTTTATCTCAGGTACACAATGTTTTTCATGTTTCAATGTTGAGAATGTATATGCCAGATCCATCTCATGTTTTGAGTCCAGAGGTAGTTCAGCTGGAAGAGAACCTATCTGATGAAGAACAACCAGTCCAGATTCTTGACCACAGGGAGCAGGTGTTACGGAATAAGGTGATTCATCAGGTAAAGGTTTTGTGAAAAAACAATGTGATTGAAGAGGCAATGTGGGAATCTGAAAATGCTATGAGGGATAAATACCCCCACTTATTTTGATAAGTGAATAAAATTGTGAGGATGAAATTCCCAAAAGGGGGGAAGGATGTAACAACCCAGGTAAATAAAGAATAAATAATTTTCATATTTATTAATATTTACGAATTAAATATTAATTTTAATTAAAATGGGTTTCTACGTTCGATAGCATACTCGGTACGCAACGATGAGTTTCGTTGAAAACGTACGTTGCACACAAGTAATAAAATAATATTATTTTAAATGTTAGTTAACGAGTAGCCGTTGTACTGGTGGGAATGGATAGAAATAACTAAAATATGATTATATATGTTTTTAAATGTTTTTACATTTATCCAATAAAGGATAGAGGATTAAAATACGGAAAGAATTCAATTTTAGGCATTTGTACCCTAATTTTCATGAAAGGTCCACTTATCACCTTTTGACGGAGAACCGTCATTAAATATAGTTTTGATCGATCTTATAAATTCTATTGGACCAAATATAACTCTTCTTTATAATCAGGACATAAAAATTTACTTTGTGTAAATTTTTGGTACCTTTCTGAATAAAGTTCATTTTTTTAATGAATATTGTAAAATGTTGTATTTTAATTCAAAACCTCTTTTTAATCTAATTTATTTATATGATTATATTATATTTTAAATTGGTTTTAAAGTGAAATTAGAAAATATTTTTACCATTAAATCCAATAGTGGTCGTTGGAATTAATTTCACTTTGAAATCGGACTTAAACTAGTGTCAATCTTTTGATACTTATTGTTTCACAAAAACTCGCTATTTGTCATGACAGCAGGAATTAATTATTAAATTAATTAATGTGACTTATATGTTTTGAATTTTGTAAAATAGACTTCATTTTTTATTTCGTAATATCAAATATAGCTTAGGGTGAATTTTTGGTAATTTTCTGAAAAACTTCAATTTTTGATGAATAGTGAAATCACTAAGTGGTACTTATAAAGACTGATTTTCCGTTTAAATGAAACTTTGCCATCATTGTGTTTTGAATTTCAAAAATCCGACATACATGGTTGTCATTAAGAAGTAAAATGTGGTTCAATGAGATTATAATAATTTTTTGGTGAATAGTAACTTATTAAGTTCTTAATCGCGATTAGTGGTAATTAGTGTAGTTTAAGGTAAAAATGATGTTTTAATAATATGAAATGAACTTGACACTTGTCCTACCCTCATTGGTTGTGTCATGGCCAACCAAGACAAGCCATGGGTCCACTTGGGGACCCCATGGAGACACTTTGGTTGGGAAATGACATAAATAACTTTTTATTTAATGTAAAAGTAAAAATGACACAAACATGATATGTTTTACTAAAACAATTTTTATGTGGGGTGATACAAGTCCGATTTTTGATTATAAATAGTCATTGGAAATCTAAAAATATTTCCTACATCATAGTATTTTTTTTATGATTTTTAGACATTAAATAAATTAAATTATTTATGACATAATAATGATGCAGCGATGACATCATTATTTGATGATTTAAATAAAATTGAAAGATAATGTAAAATCTATAAACTACACAAGTCCAAAACTTATTGGATGGGTGGATTTAGAACCCTTATCACCTTATCCACGAATTATATCAATGTGGGACCTTTTAAAACCGAAACACATTTTCAAATAAAGTAATATTTCTTTACTTTCCAAAAGTGCCCCTCCTCTCCTCTTATAAAAGGCCCCCACCTCTACCTCATTTCACACACTCCTCAAGCCTTTGGCTCGGCCAAACCCTGCCCATTTACTCCCTCCACATCCATCTCCTCATCATAGAGGATTCCCATTGGGCATAATACTTTCATAGGAAGCCTTTAGGCTCAAATAAAAAGTAGTTACACGTTTAAAGGTAATTCATTCTCTCTTGTTCATTTGTTTTATTTTTCTTCTCCAACCCTCTAAACTCTTTTTATGTACTTATTTTGTAACAACACCAGTATCTTCAATATACTAGGATGTTGTTATGATATTTATTTGAGCTACACTCTCACACAACTACATCAAATGATTAAAGAACATACGGTTTCCGTGGATGGCGAAATTCTGTCTCCCGAAACGATGATTGTTCAATAATCATTTAACACCTTCAAAAGTGGCCATTATGATGTACTATTTTTATATATGATATATAATATATTTATGTTTTCCTTAAGCTTCTGTTTTTTTCATTTTGGGCATACCTTTATGGTTTCCATTATGGGTAAACACGATATCTTCATTTTAGGAAGTGCGGACTACCGCCCCCTGAAAGTGATTTGATTCGTCAATACCATATGTGGGATGTGTAAAGGATAAAGTTAATGATATTATATATGTTATTATAATGGAATTATAATATACTCTTATATAATTATGATTCCATTCCAGAAATACGAAATAGAAATGGAAGTAGCGTTCATGCGTACGTACGGCCTACCATCTCCATGAACGGTGCATTTCATTTCTTACCTCTAAATGTGATGTAATATTATAAATACATGTATATTATGAATATATATGTTATCCAAATAATTAATATCATTCTGGATATAACGAACCTTTGACCAAATTAACAACATGTAAGTGTAAGAAGTCTATTTTTGACTTAAGAACCAAATACCGACAAAATGAATATTATTAACTTAAATGATTACATGATGTTCATAACATGGTATAAAAGAAATAATGAACTTGAAAAAGGTTCTTAAGCAAGTAGAGATTAACTCAAGTTTATTATTCAAGAGATTAAAGAACGGTCGGGTCATGTCGGATACGAGGTAAGGGACTTCGTCTCAATCTCCTTTCATTGAGGCATATTTCGTTTTATACACAACTTTCTTTTATACGATGTATAAACCCCTTTGAATTTTACTTTTATACAAAAGGAATCTTTTTCTACGAAGCGTTTTACAAAATGACAAAAAGGAATGTTTTTTTAACGTACGCGGTGACAATGACCTTTTCCGCCACCGTGAGTATTATTTGGTCTTTGGATTCCTCAACAAGCCGTAATGTTTTTAAAATAAAATAAATACCATATACTCTTTTATGTATTTTGGTATTGAAAATGGTTTTGATAAAGGATTATATTATGTAAATATATTTATGATATATTGTGATTGAAATGTGGAAATGTTATCTTTCCTTTATATTGGTTTTATGTTTTATGATTTTATATTGGTACTTGGACATTTTAACGGGTGGTTAATTTATAAACCATATGACGGGTGGTGCCGTGAATACCAGGACGGGTGGTTATGTTATAACCTCCAATGCATTGGGTATGGAAGTCAGCCGTATGGCTATTCCATTATGTATGTATGGAAATTGTCCGTATGGCTATTCCATTAAGTGATATGTGTGGAAGTCGACCGTATGGTTATTCCACTTATGTATGTTTATGTCCCAAGTTACCTTTATATATGTTATGTGTTCTTTTTATGGATTTCATGGTAATCCTTTGGTTACAAAAAGGAAAGTAATCATACTTTATTCAGTGAAGAGTTTTTACTACTTCATGAAGGTGAAGGTATTACTTTGATAGAGTATATATGGTTTATTTGATGTTTGAAAAACTAACAGTTTTCATTCTTTGTGTATCCCTTACTGATCTTTTTATGCTCACCCCAAGTTTTTTTGAAATGTTCTTCACAGGACTTAATGTGGAATAAGGTCAAGGATGGGATCAAGGGAATGTCATGCTATATAAAACATGGAACTAGACATGTTTCTTTTAAGAGTTTTTTTATTTTTTATGGAATCTTAGTAGAAGTGACTACTTTGTAATCTTTTGAGATGTAATAGTTATGTTCTAATTCTCTAAAACTCTCAACCTGAAAAGATCCTCAACGTGTAATCTTGTGATAACTCCAGATTAAGTAAGGTTTAAGGCCGGGGCCTTATATTAATATACTTCCTCAAGATTTTAGTTTTATTTAAATTCTCCAATACTTAATATATTCTTATATCCAGTTTTTATATAACAATCGGTATCATCAATATACTATAATTTTTATATTTTAAGGGTTATAACTATACTCACACACACACACATCCATCAAATGGGTAACAAACATACTTTTTCAATGGATAATGAACTACTACCTCACAAAATGATGATTTTTCATTTTCATTAAATATATTTTATGGTTGTCGATAATGATATAGAATCAGATTATATATGAAATATATGATATTATTATTTATTTATTGTTATTTAATTATTTTATAAGACATGTCTATATGCTTTTCATTGTGTGTAAAAATTATAACATCATTTATGGATGTGTGGACTACCACCCCCTAAAATCAGTGTGATTAATTCACATGATACATGTAATGTATAAAGAATTGTTTTAATTAAAAAAATTGACATAGAAAAAAACTCTATGATATTAATGAAATAATTATTTTTTTGAAATATAATATATATAATTTCCTTTATTTTCCTTTCACGAATGTTAAAATAGATAACATCGTTCATGGATGTATAGGGTTCCAGCTCTTCAACATGTCATGATTCCATTCTACGTCATAGTAATTAAATATATATGTATATATGAAAAAATAATATATTATTTATGATATAATTATCATTATATAAGAATATAGTTATATTTAACATCTTTCGATAATAATAAGTAAAAAATGAGAATGTTAATCATGCATACATACGAACTACCCTCTTAATAACTATAACATTGACTCATTTTTTATAACCATATTTAATGATTTCTATTTAGAGTATAATGGACTTATAAATATAATAATTAATTCCTTATTATTATTATTTAGATGTTATATAAGGTCCCTTGTGACCAAATTTTACCTACCAATGATTATTTTGACACATATACTGAATTAGGACAAAATAGATGATGTAAACATAATTATTTATGTAGTTGAATAAAAAATATTAATAACGGATAAAAATTTAATGATAAACCTAAAAGAGGTACTAAAGAAAGAGAAAATGAATATAACTGTAATATAAAAAATTATAATGGAATCTCACACAATAAAAAAATCAAGGTATGTGATTTATTCTAAATGTACATTCCATTGAGACTTAGTTGTTGTTATGCACCAAATTTTTTTAAATGCTATATATACTTCCATTTGAAATTTTATATCATGAACATCCTTATTCTCATGGTATTCAATTATTAATTTAATTTTATTCCATTATAGATATTATGATTCACAATTTTCAATGTTTTATTGAAATCTTCAAAATAAATAAAAATTATTCTCCTAAAAATTGTTGTAAAAGATTATGTTTTTATTCTCACAAAAAATTGTGATAGTTAAAAATCACTTGAAATAATCACTAAATTTTTTTCACATAATTTGATATACATGGTGTTCATACTATCAATTAATTTTTTAATATAATTATCAATTCATTCATGAGGATAGAATTAGTTTCAATTAGAACTATTTCATCTTATGGAATTTGAGATAAAAGATACCATGTGGAAAAATTTTCATAACACAATTTCAATTAATTGAGTAATAGTACATCCTCATTATAATTAATATTCTCTTATTATGTCTATAATTACATTGAAAATTTATTTATTTATCTCATCTTTTATATGTGTATTAATATTTGATACACATAATCCACTAATATATTGATTATCTCACCAACATTATTATCATTTCAGTGGTTTAAATTAAAAACTCATTTTGATTGGTATTATTTGCAATTAAATTTCCATCTGAATTAATTATTTGATCATTATTTAATAAAATATAAAACTATTATTCTCTTATAGTTAATTATTAAATATGTAAAGTATTATTAAAAATCATCCACTCTTTGGTACTCAAAATGTATTACAATTTTTTTAGTAAAACTTGAATATATTTCTATCTTTATCCAGAGGAACTATTTCATTCTAAAAAATAAATTTTCAAAAAAAATCCTTTTTTTATTAATATGATTTTTTGAATATATTTTTACAATTATTATCCTTAAAAAATGTTTTAAAGGAATCTTCATATCAGTTTGCAAACAATTATTTTTTCTAAGAATTTTACCCTGAAAAATGAATGTTATTTTTACCTCATTTGGAATGAAAGGATTTACTCATCCTCAAATTTTTTGAAGTTCCCCTTTTAATATTTAAAAGGTTACATTTTAATAAAAAAATTAAAATGATATTATAAAATAAATATTTACTAAAAATAACGGACATTTTTTTCAAGTATGTTATTAATATTTCTTTATATTTCTATTCATTATTAGCAGAAACCCTTTGTTTACCCCACTTTCTATATATTTTATTTATTCCTTACTTATTCTTCCACTATATGGTTTATGATTCATTTGTCTATGTATAGAAATAAAATTCACTTCCAAGATTTATTTGATTATTCCCTTGAAATATTCAATCTCATAAGATCATTGAACATGGAGTCCCCCTAATTTATCCATTTCATTAATCATGGATATTACTATTCTATAAACAACATATCATTTTACATATGATTTATACTTTGAATTTTATTTAAATATTTGGGGAACTATTGATAAATAATTATTCATTATCTAATATGGATATTTGATAAGGCATGTTATTTGTTTTGATCATTGAATATGAGGAATGTTTTGGACTAGTACTGATAGTTGATCTCAAGCATTATATAGAGCCTCAATTGTAACGACCCAAAGATTCATTAATGGAAAATCCTTCTTGATCCAGTTAAATGTGTCTTTATGAAAAATGTTTTTATAAGATGCCCATTTCTTTGGTTTTATGTTAAAAATTGTGACCATTGTTAATATAGTCATTGAACAGTGATCACTTGATTAGTATAAATATATGACTTTAACAAACCCAATTCTACTCAGACAAAGGAAGCGATGGCCTCATCCAGTAGAATTTCCCCATACGAAGCCCATTTTTCGGAGCTCAGAAAAGAGGTGGCATCCTTGGGATTCTCCCTTGACCAATCCCAAGCTGAGCTTCACTATGTCAAGCTCGAACGGGACCGTCTACGGGAATAGTTGAAGATGATTGAAATTACCATTCGAGCGATGTTATCCGAGTCACCCCAAGAGTCTGTCAGCATCGCACACCTTACCCTTATGTCTTATGCAGCTGTTTTAAGAGGTTATGTAACAAATAAGTAGTACTATGTTCATTTACATTATTTTTTGTATATAATAATGAATATTAATTCTAGTCATTTTTGATACATTATAAATAGTTTTTAAAGTACAAATGGTGTTTTTAGTTATTATTTAATTAAGAATTATATTTTATTAAATTAAGGTATTTTTGAATTAAATAATATTTTAATAAAATATTATTATTAATATTAAATTAATTTTTATTAAATATAAATGATCCTATAATTTTATGAATGTAATTAAATTTTTTTATTAAGGATTGAAACCCATTTCTGTCAAAACCCGTGAATTTTCGATAAATGTTGCTTATTATTTTAAAAGGGAAAATTAACATATTTAGAAAAAAAAATTTAGATAAAATAAATTCCATTTCTGGAGTCAGGACGTCAAAATTATCGAACGGTGAATTTTTCTTAATTCTCTGAGATAATCAAATTTTTGGGTAAAAAATTAAATACCGTTTAAATATATAATGTGTTTTATGACATCATAATGACCCAATGGTGTTGTAATAAAATAATATAATCCTTATTTTCGACCAATATATGTTTTATCATTAAAATAAAGTGATTTTGGGTTTGTTTTATTTATTTTTCAAAGCTTTAATGAACCCCTGAAGACTTATTCAACACTTTGAATTTTTAAATTAATTTCCATGGGAGTGTGACTCACCTCCACATAAGCAACCATATTATTTTAAGGCGTTCGGACTTGGGCCTTATAATATATTTTTTTCCTATTCCCTTTAAAAAAACATGGGAAAAAACCATGGGATGTTTTGTGGTTTGGATTAATTTAATGTAAGGGGACCCAAACCTAAATAATAATGAATTCCCTCACCTTTCCTATATAAACCCACCCAAGCTCCCACTTCCTCCTCACTAAAATCCCTTGTAGTTCGTCCAACCTCTTCCATACTCTCTCTAGAATCCTCCCAATGTGCCCCAAGCTCCCAAGAAGCCTCTCACAAGCCTCTCTCTAGCCTTTGGAAGCACACTTCCATGTAAGGGTTTTTTCTTCTTTCTCATTTTTTTCAATTTTCATTAAATTGTATTGCCCTTTTAATTTAAATTATGAATGTTGGGGTATGGTTTCTCACCTCCCCCATACTGCCCTATTATTGTTTGAATGATGGGAGACCCCTTTCTCTCTCATTAAATGCCTCCCATGTACACCCGTTACTATGCCGAAATTCCTAAAGGAACTTCTCTCTCTTCTTTTACATTCGAGCAATACTTTTGTATCATAAATCTAAATTCCATTACAATTGTTGGGACATGTATCTATATGACCTCATTACTATCCATTACATGTAAATATGATGAGTAACCCCTTTCTCTCTCATCAACTTTTTTTTATGAATTCTTATGTCACGCCGTTACGCTGCCAAAATCACACCGATTTTCTAGGCCAATGTCATTGTGTAGTGAATACCATGCCCATTTCTCCATCAAGGATATTCACCTTTATGAACATTTACATATTGATTGTAATGTTTCATGTATTAATTCCACATTCCTTTATCATGGAATAAATGATTATGTTTTATGAATCCATGTTTTATGATCAATGTGGCACACTTATGCATGAAATGAAATTTTTAAGAAGGGCGCACCCTTATAGAGCTCCAATGCATTGGGTAAAGTATAGTATCATGATATGTCATGTGCAATGAGTGTTGACTCATGCTAATTCAAGTGAAATGAGGGTTTACTCATGCTTCATGTGCAATGAGGGTTTACTCATCCTCCATGTGCAATGAGCCTTGGCTCATCCTAATTCAATGTTAAGTGTCGTTGCCACATATCCATGTTATGATAATCATGCTTTATCATGACTTTATGTTCATGTTTATCTTATTCTCTATTGACATGCCTATTTCCTAACATGTATTTTACTCATCATGTTATTCCATGTGTACTCCCTTAGTGGGCTTTATAGCTCACCCTTTTCTTATGCATGTCCTCAGGTTATCCCATGCAATGCTTATTAGGAGGGAATGTAGTGGTCATATAAAGGAAGTTTTCAATAAAGATGTTGTATTTTATGTTTTGAGTTTTAATGTAATGATCTTATGCCCCAAGGACACTAAACCTCTCAATCTTCTTTGTTGAATCAAGGGATGTTTTATGTAATAAATCACGTTTAAGTTGTAATAAAAATCAGGGTTGTCATATTAAAGAATTGTCATGATATCATGAGACAAATAAGTTGCATAAATTAGATGGGATTCTACCCATAGTTTTAAATAATCTTGTGAATGGTCTTGAAGATATAAGTTTTCAGGTTCCTTAGACATGATGTACATTAAGAAATCATTTCCCTTGTTTAGTATTATTTAGTATTCATCATTATTATATTTCATCGATATATCTATGGATATATTTCATTTTATGTTCATTGATTAAATGTAATGGGTTTCCATTTCTCGTATTTGAATATTTATTTTAAATAACCTAATAATTTTTATGGAATTTGTTTTCAAGTACCATTCCTTATTGATAATTAAGATATTTTTTTAGCCTATTGATTATATGGAATATGTATTCACTTATTTACACCTCCATGTAAATTTATTCATATTGATTCATATTACATTTAATATAGTTTACCGTTATAGAGAATTTTAGCTCACCATTATTATGTTTTTTCCCAATGAATCCATGAAGCATAATATGAAATATATACAAAGAATTATTAGATGGAATAAGATTATCCTTGATGTTATTTTATTAGAAGACAAAAATCATGTTGTAATTAATGTATCATATTCCAATGCCTGTTTTTGGTTTACCAAGACAAATAAACAATTTCTCTTTTGAGTCATGATTTTTTATAATCATCCCAATGTAATTGATACCATACACTGGATCTGGGATTTTTGGGGTCTTGTCACTATATTTTGTATAAAAGGATATTTTGTAACATATAATGGGAAGTAGATTTTGGAAAAAATATATTATATAACATAATATGAATGTATAATATTAGGATAAGTACAAAATAACACTATATAATTTTTTTAAATTATAGATTATGTCGGTATTACAAGAAGAATATCTATGTATAGATACTACACGTGGTCATGGTTGTGGAACTAATGTACTTATGAGTAACAAATCTAGAACGGTTTTCCAAGCCTGACACAGGTAACCTGTTACAATAAAACAGGTCTTAATGTCAACATGGTCTGAAACTCCCAGGATGATATTTTTATGATAATACACATTTTATTTTTAAACCATTATGATGAATTTGGATATATAATAAGTAACCTAGGTTGAACCTCTGATGTTTTAGATTGAATATAATAATTCATTATTTATAAATCCCAAATAATATATTTTGGATAAACTGTATGCCAAGGAAAGACCAAATTGGATATAAATATATGAATTGCTTATGTGTTTATTTTGTATTGAAAACAATTGTTAAAAGAATATTATGTGATTAAACTTATTTTAACAATGTTCATCATATTTATTTTTTAAATAATATTAATATAGTTTTAGAAAAGAAACAATTGTATGTCAGGTAAAAACCAATAAAATCTACACAAGTCACGGGTTATGAACCCTTGACCGAAATATGATAAGGGTTCCACACCATCCACTGACATTTGCAATGTCTTGGTTAATGTGTAATTTTTTGAAAAAATAAAATAAAAATATTATTGATGAACATGGAATATAACTTTTGAGGATTAGTGATTAATATATTAAACATATTATATTTTGAATATATTTAAGAATAATCAATTAGACTGGTTTCTATTTAAATTTCCTTACAAACCATTAAAATATTCTTTTTGTGCATTAGGTATAAAAACATCATTATTGGTAATTATCATTTTTATGTAAAGGGTTGAATTATAATTTGATTGAAGAAAAACAAAAAGTTTGTATTTTTCACATGAAATAAAAACCTATCATGTAAAGATATTTTCAAATACTTAGGTTTATTAATGGAATTACATAGAATTAGGAAAATGATATTGAATAAAATGTTGTCATAATACCTGAATTTCTACTGAACCAATGGTCTTATAAATCATCAATGTTTTATGGATTTGAGGCCTTAATCATTACTTTTATCATTCTGTTGTTTTTTAATTCATGGATTCATTATCTCCATATAAATATTTTTTTGTTCCTCCATGTATTTATATAAACATTCAACTAAGATTCTTATATTTTAAGACCTAGTAACATTATAGTCCATGTGACCTTTTTTACATCCCATTATCACTTCTCAAGTTAATGTTTTATGAACCATTCTCATGATGTGGGATTTTAATGTAGAAAATATCAAACAATATATTACTAGGACTATGAATAAATTTCGAGGGAAAAATATAATTAGGGTAGGGAGAATATATCACCTTGACATGCTAGAATATAATATTATATTTAGTAATGTGTATGAAACACGAAACAATGTGCATAATGGAATATAATATCAAATTGCTTTATAATATAATTAATATTTGAAAGAAATATTATATATTTAAATATATGAAACACCAAGTTATCTTTTATTATATGGAAGAGATACTTTCTTGTGTGACTTGATTTACATGCAATCCCATGTTTTATCAATTAACAATATATTATTAAAATCTTATTTTTTAATATAATATTAAAAATCCTAGCCATTATGTTAGTGGTTTTGAATAATATAAACTAAATTATGAAAATTTATGGTTTTTATAAATATAAAATGAATTCATTGTCTACCAATTAATGATATAAATAAAATAATATCCAATTATAACTAAAAAATATTATTATTTTTATGATCCCAGATGAGATTTATCAAAATAAATATAATTAATTACAATTAGTCAATGATTTTAATGAAATATAAATTTTATAAATTCAATAAAATATTTTTTATATTCATCCACTGGATTCTATATTCATATGAAAATAATAAACACAAATTCACACATGAAAACATATGTTTTTATAAAGGCCATTTTACCACATTCTAATGGAGAACCCATTTAAATCAAAATTTTGTAACATTATTTTATTTAAAATTTCAAAATAAAATAAATATTTGAATATTAAAAATATGATTTATGTTAGGTTGTATTGTTATATTTTTATAAAACATTGCATTTTTTAGTGAATAGTTAAAGATATAGAATTTTAATTACAAACTACATTTTTTTCTAATTTTTTTGAAAACATAAATTATGATTTTAGTTAGTCTCAATGTTAAATTTGACAATATTTTTATCAAATAAAAACTTTCATGCCACTGTAATAATGTTATATTTGATATTTATTATGAAAACACATCTAAGTTTTAGATATTTTTACATTGAAAACCCGCATTGTCATCCCGCCTATGGGATTAAATTTAATTAAACCAATTCCAATTATAAAATTTGAATTTGTTAAAATGGATTCTATATTTTGATTATGAATAATTTTTATTTTTAATAATAGAATTTTTACCTATAATATCAGTGAAACTTGTTATAATTAATTAAAAGTAATAATGAAAAAAAATTAAGCTTAATATAAGAACAAACCCATATCATTGGGCACAAAATGTCCTAGACAGTTCTTCAACACCCATTTTTGGTCCATAATACATCCATTAACATTATATTATTGTGTTTGGATGGTTTTATGACTTTTTCTAGGTAAAAATATTTATACACCTATCTTCTTTTCTAGAATACCAAGTGAGTCTCATTCCTCCCTTATAAAAGGCCTCCACTTCTCCCCATTAATCACACCTATATGAAAACATGGTACCAGCCAGGATCATACATTATTCCATACCAAAATCACTCCCATATTCCTTGATTTCTACCTTATTGCATGAATGATTCCAAGGAATGCCTTTGCTTCAAAACACAATTAGTTACACGAATAAGGGATTACAAACTTCTTCAAGTTTTTTAGTTTTCTTAAAATTCTACTATACCTAAAATATTATCATCTATTATTTTTATAACAATAGCAGTATCTTAAATAAACTATTTTGTATTTAGGAAAAGTTTTATACCTTCATTGATATATACATCCCTAAAATGGGTAACTATCCTGCTGTATCTATTTACGTTGAACTACCACCTCATGAAACAATGAATGTTCATTTTACCAATCTCAATATTCATGGTTTTCCATTATGATGGAAGATATTGTTTTTTATGTTTTATATGATATTTAATATTTATTTGTTATTATATAATTTTTTTACAAAACAAATCTTTAAACTTTTCATTTTGTGTTAAAACGATAACATCTTTTGTGGAAGTGTGGACTATCAAACCCCCAAACCTGTTGTGATTCCTTCAAATGATACATCAAATGTATAAATAATGTTTTTAATTAAAAATATGTGACGTATAAATCATATATATGATAATAATGAAATCTTTAACATTTGATAAATATAATATTTGTCATTATATTTATTATCCATTTAGTCATATTAAATGGGATAACATCATTTGCGGACATGTGGACTACTGCATCATCGACATGATGTGATTCATTTTTTACATAACAATAATTATATATATACATGTATATATGAAAAAATTATGTGGTATTTATTAAATAATTATATCTATAGATGGTTTTAATTATAATTACCTTCATTCTATAACTATTGATGAAAAATGAGAACATTACTCATGTTTATATCCGGCCTACCGTCTCCATGACTGTATCAACAAATAAATTTTCATAACAATATTTAATAATTGGTTTTAAAAATATAGTTGATATATAATTATGATAAATAAGTCATGATCATTATTCTTTTGAAGTTATATAATGAACCCTTTGAACATATTTTACCTACCAAAGTTGATTATGAATCATAAAATCAATTTGGTCAAAACACCTGATGTGAACATAATTGTTTAGGTAGTTGTATAAAACATAGTAACAATAGAAATAATTGAATGATAAACATGAAAAAGGTTCTCAATAATGAATAAAGATTAACATAGTTTTATTAAAAAAATGTTAAAGAACATTCACCCTAAAGGAACCTCAAGGTAAGGTATTTCGTCTAACTTTAGATTCTTTTGAGAGTTATTTGTTGTTGTAAACCTTACATATTTTATATGGATTATATACTTACATTTGAAATGTTATATCATGGTAATCATTATTAAAATGATATTATAAATTTCATTTCATTTTATCTTAGAAAGGCTCGGAACATGGGTAGAACCCATGCACCCCAAAATCTAATATGAAAAAGATAAAAGTCAGGAGATTACATGAGGTATAGAGAGCATGTAAAAACAAGATAAAAAAGCGAATAAAATAAAAAAATTGCACAAAAAACCTAAATAATCCATTATAATCCATAATAGTTCGCATGCATACATAGATCACCAATAATCCATGCTCAAGTCCTCACCAGACGCCATTTGTTGAGCAGTTAATTAGAATGTCTCACTTAAGGCCAACACCAATGGGGCTGCGAAGGAATCATTTATGCAGAAAAGGCCATCATTTCTTCCTGTTGAAGTACATACTCTTTGTTGAATGCCTCTTCCTAATTCAGCTTCAGTGTTTTTGAAAAAAAGAGCTGAAACAAAAAAAAGGCACAACCCACAACCACACATGACAAGGTCTAAATTTCCCCAAACATGGGATATGGCTGCATGGTAAGATTATTCTAGAAGAACAAAGAGAGAAGTTTATGACAACCTCCTAGAGCTGCAGAACCATGGAAACCACAAGGAGCAGCTGAGACAATCCTAATAGAGATCCATTCCCACCGATGTTGAAGGTAATTAATATCATGGTTTTAATCAAGATAAAATTACACTCTATCAATCATTTGTTCCCTAATACTGATATAGTCATCGACAACTATTTCCTTATTACGATATCTTCCAAATGACACCTTTTCATTATTATCCATCCAAGGGTAAAAGTCACCATTGTATCCTTACTAAATCACACGAGTGCATTTTAAAATATTAATTCTATCCTCTTGTTCTTCAATCCAATGGTAGGGTTCCTCTTCACCCAATGAGTAGTCCCCCTCTTCATAGGATAATGATGCAGTTGGATTTTAATTGAGTACTGGTTGTGGAGGGATGAGAATTTCCTTCATTCGACTCCCAGAAGATCTAGTGATAATGGTTCCCTCCAACATAAATTAATCAATGCATTTTAGAGACTTGTAGGGATGCATTGTGATTAAACAATCAGGATCAGTAAGAGATTTCAGACAATTTTTATTAATACAAATGCATATATGCATCCTAAATTTGATGTGAATGCTAATTATCAGTATGATTGGAATCACCAGAAACTGAGTGAGTTTCATCGGCAGCCTCATGAGAAGGTAAAACTGCTCCTAAATTATCTTTAATAGGTTCCAGAAACCCATAAAAAACATTGACCTGAGCACACTAAGGATTCCCTAGGGAAGAATCTGGGACTGATGAAGACCTAAATGGGGCCTTAGCATTCGAGGGATCTGCTAGTTCAACAAGAGGCCTTCTATATTTCTCAACCTAAACTGATTTCCTTTTATTGAGCAGAGGATTTCCAACATAACGATTATTCAAAGGGATTTTTTTAGGGCCACAATCTCCAAGGGAGTTTCCATAATGTATGTAATTAGAGAAGAATCTACTTATGTTTTTATAAACCACTTATTTAAAAAAACACACATCACCCAAATAACAGAATGTTGTTGTACTGTAAGGTCAACCTCAACACACACATGTGCAACCTATGGTCTTGTAAGATTTTCAGTAGAAGAATCATACTTAATGGGATGACCTATAAGTTTAGAAATTGGAAAGAAGAAAATTTGTTTGAAGAAGTGCAACAGCAGTCTGAGAAACACTAACAAGACAGGGACATTCATGTATATTGTGTTGAAATGAAACGTACAATACTATTTTAAGACCTTCATAGTGTATCCCCCAAAATTAAATGATCCCTTAAACCATTACTGATTGTAATTATATTCAGAGGAGAAAGGAATCGCAATATTCTAATAGTTGAGAAGGCTAATTTCAAAATCAATAAAACTAATAGATCTCAATGCTTTCTGAGAAATCCGAGAGGGTTGACTCCTAATGAATTTACCAACGAGAACAAATCTAAGATCAGAATATAGAACATGAAACTCCTCATTCAAAAACACAATGGTTGGATGAACTCTGTGAAGAAACTAATTCAGATGAAAGGAATCAATGAGTGTTGGGAAAACATTAGGAGCAATAGATCATATGTGGGTGTCTCTGATAACCACATCTGTGAAACGTCACGAGTCGCGGCTTCGGCGCACATCTCCCTCTCCCATCCAATAATCTCAAATATTTCTTCATTTTATTTTATTACTTTAGGTATATTATGATTCAAATGTTGCAAAGTGGAAAGTGACAGTTTGTAATGATTATTGTGTAATCTCCTAAATAACATTTTTAATAAATATATTTCAAATATCACATAAATTTTAATTGACAGCCTTATCTTGTAATAATAACATATTTTTTCACCTAGATTATAATATATCATTTACACACTTCAACTTATTCTTATAATAACATAATTCATTCATTCTTCATCATATTTTGAGATTGAATTATAACTATTTCATCTAAAAATATTTGAGTAAAAATCTTCCATGTGGAAAAGAATTTCCTACCACAATTTATTATTTTATGGGTTATATTAGTTACTAATTTTTTTTTTTTTATTATTTTTGGTATAATGAAATTCAAATTATTTTTTAAAATTTCATATACTATATGTTGATTTATAGTTGATACACATAATATACTCGTTGATTGATTCTCGCTACAACATTATAATCATTCCATGGTTTGAATTACTATCTCTTTTTTATCTAGATTGTATAAAAATAAATTTCCATTAGAGGAAATTATTTTATCACTGTCTAATAAACCCTCTAATTTTTATCTCCATTGGTTGATCATGACCATTATTATGTAATAGTAACATATTTCCACTTTTCGGTACTCAAGATTTTTTAGAAAATGATTTTAAGAAAACCTATCATTATTTTTATTTTAGTAGGATAACATGTTTCCTTATAAAAAATCCATTTTCTAAAAAAGGAACCAAAAAATTTAATATGATTGAGGAAAGTTATTTTAACCCTTCTTGTATTTTTCTAATGTTTTCAATGGAACCTTCTTTCCAATTTCTGAATTAGGCATCTTCTAACGTTTTTACCATGAAAAGGGAATGCTCTTTTTAAATCATACAACAAGTATAGATTTAATCTCCTTCATTTGATGTTTTTTTTCGTGTTTTAAAAGTCAATTTTTGAATAAAATTTTAAAAAGTTATTTTCAATGAAATGGATTTTTTCTTCAATAATATTTTTAAAAGATATTTTTATTTCATTTCATTGACAGAAAATACATTTTATTATCCACTTGGTAAATAATTTATTTATTATATCACTATTCTTATTCTAGATTGTTTATGATTCATTTGACCATGTTTAATAATCCTATTAACTTCTTGGAATTATTTTGTATTCCCCTAGATATATTTATTCAACTATGCTAATTCAACATTGAATTTCCCCTAAATTATCTATTTCAATTATCATGGATATTTTTATTACCTAAATCATATACCATTTTACATGTGATGTCTACTTTGAAATACATTAGATTATGTTTGGATATATATATAATTTTTATTATTTCTTCAATATGGATATGTGATAAGGCATATTATTTATATTTATTATTCAATGTGATGATGGTTTTTGGAAAGTATTAATGGGTGGAGCCCAGACATTACATAACTCCTCGATGTATCAACAATTTATTATCAGAAAAATATACTATTGAAATAAAGTGGGGTTTCATTCCATAGTTTTAAACCATCTTATGAATGGTCTTCATGCTATAGGATTTCACATTCCTTAATCCAAACTTTCATTAAGATTAAATTTTCCTCACATAGAATTAGTTATTATTCAATTATTAGATTTTTCATTAACATAACTTTAGATACAATTAATTTTCATTTCATTGATTAAATGGAATGTTATACTATTTTTTACCATTACATATTTATTTATACTTAAGTAGTCATTTTTATGTGATGTGTTTCATTTACCTTGACTTATCTCTTATTCACAAACTATTCATCTTATTAATTACATGGAATGTGTGTTCATTTATTTAACTTTCCTTGTAAATTTATTCATATTTAATCTCTATTACTTATGCTATACTTTTCCCTTTCATAGAATTTTATATACATCTTATTATGGTTCTCTCAATAGGAATCCCAAATGTTATTATAAATGGTTCGCATAGATTTACTAGATGGGATACTGTTATCATTGAAGTTATTTGTTTAAATGAAAATAATTTTGTTGTAATTAGTGTATTCCTTTCTTATGTATGTATCTTCTTTACCAATAAAACAAAACTCTAGGTCCTTCAGGGCTTAATTCCATACAATCATTCCAATATAAATAATAACAAGCATAGTCTCTAGTCTTTATATGGTTGGTTAGCAAAAATTTATAGAATTATATTCTATTATAATGTAGTAATAATTTTTTTAAATGTCTTTCATCAAAATCCACACTTGTTATCATATATATATCCATGAACTAGATGTATTAATCATCAAATGGGAGGAAAATTCAATATTTATTGATATCTATCAAAATAAATGATTATAAATATACCAAACACCACTAATAAGATACATTTGATGGATAAAAAAAATAACAGTATCAATGTAGGAAATTTATCATTATAATAATATCACAAACAATTTGTGATAGGTATGATATGTTCCATTCACCCCTAGATTACGAAATACAAAATTTATAAAACTCCATTTGGTTTATCTAATGGGAAATTAGATTCAAAAAATACTTTTCATACCTAAGGATAAGATTTCTTATCTCAGTATAAGAAGAAGACTCATTATAACATTAAATTTTCATCAAAACTTCTATAACATCATGATGAACATAATATTGAGTTAACTCAATGCTCTACACTGAGAGTTCAATTACCAGTATAGATCACAAAATGTGAATCAATCAGTAAATTTTTTTATCCAATAAGAAAGAATGATAAATTATATATATCCTATTATATAATACATTTACCATTATCAATAATAAATTATGAATACTAAAAAACCCCATATATAAGAATATTTCAATAATATCATATATAATAAATAACCAGTTCGTCATTAATATTTATATGCATTATAGGGATCTATTAACTTATTGAATCAAGGTTAATTTCATTTAAAATCACTATGTATCTATCTAATAATACACTCGCAATAATCACTTTTACTAAGTAAAATAAAGAAAGAATGTAATTTCAGATAATTGAAAGGATTTTGAATCATATTCATAATGTTGTACTACTTGAACATATTCAAACATCGTAGATTAAAAAAATAAAATGCCCAGATGTCAAATAATTTTTTCCACTTAGAAAATGTTCTAGTTTTAATATATTTTATCGTATAATATATTCTTTCAAAATTTTATTTAATATAAATTAGAGAATAATTTGAAAATTTACATGACTATATACCACCATGACTTCACTAATTTAGGGTAATGTGGAATTCAATTTTTTATGTTATCAATTTGTGACTCTTTAAATTTTTATTTACCAACAAACACTAATATATTTTGGGATATTATGTGAAATTTAAATATATTTATATTGTAATAATACTTTAGGAATTAGTGATATTCAATTGTCATTGTAAATAAATATAATCCTCAAAATTATCATTGCCAATGAAGATAGTAATCACTCTCAGATATTAACAAAAAAATAATATTTTTACTTTTGTAACATATATTTTGTTTACTATAAACATATATATATCTTAACATATTCTTACTTCCTTTTTATCGGACATATTCCCTTTGGAATATATTTTAATGAAATATGAATTCTTTTGTGATTTAGGGAAAACAATTATTTAATTTCAAGAAGAATATTTTAAAAACAAGTTATTGTTTCCATATCATATGATGTATTCTATTTAATTTTTTCATTTTTCCATTGTAAAGTATATTATTTATCAAAATATTCAACTAATTGGTGGTGGGAACATTATCCCTTATTTATTGAAAAATATATGGATAACACTTCATCCTAAATAAAAAATTTATTTTTAAAACATTCAATAGGATTAAATGACTAATAAAACATATATTTATAATTAATCATCTCATTTTGTTCATAGTAAAAAAATTTAATGAATAGATCATCATAATATATAAAATAAATGATGTTAATATACAAATAATTCATTATAAACTATTTTAGAAGGATAAATTCCATTAAATTGTAATATTTTATATTGAATATATTTTCTCTATATCATAATTAAAAACTATAAAATCTATTAATTATTATCTTATTTTTACTCATAAATATATAGACTACTTTTAAATCAACTACTTTGTAACACACACCATTTAAAAATGATGAATTTATATAACGTACATGACATTCATAGACCTTCTATGGAGATTCCAAATCCAATTAATGTATTTCAATAATCTCATCATATAAAATCCTTAACCCACCAACTTGAATACTTATATGATTCATTTACATTGCTCATATATTTAAATATACATTATTAGAATCTCCAACCACCTTTTCATCTTCTGGATTGTACATTCACCCACTTGTACTATCAACACATAAAAAATCATAAGAATCAGAAACAATGATATTATATACATAACAATTTTTGAATAACAATGTAAACCTTTTTTAAACTCACTCTTCATGTTAGAAAATTTATATATATGATAAAAATTTATTTCTTTTAATATATGTATACTGAAGGAATCCACTATTCTTACCAAGTCAATGATATATTCAATCTTATCAAGTATCATTCACATGTACAAAAGTATTATGAATATAATTATATAGTTACATTGGTTATATTTTATCTAATGCAACTATAACCAAATATGAATTATTTTATGTTTTTCATAGAAAATTCAATTATTATATTGAATAAATTAATAATGTCGTAACCTATGATATAATTGTTCTTAGAAATATATTTTTCATTTAGCTAAAGACCATTTTTATTTTACATAACATTTAATGTTATTATAATAAGTTTTTCCTTCATATATATTATATTCAATGTTATGTTTCATGAGGTTGATGTTGTTATCTACAATGGAATCCTTTAAGATTAGATTATCATATAATATTACAATATAAAATGAAATATAATAAGTGGAAGCCCAAATAACTTTTGACTCGTTTTATGTCCATTATATCTATTAGTGGTATAAGATCCATATTTATCATGACTTAAAATAGTTTTTATATAATGAATACATGACTATATCTATTTTATATGCATTTTCATCCATAAAATATATTATTATTTAAAATTAGAGTGGATATTTTTTTATTTAAATGTACTATTAGGATAATAAATATTCTATATTCTTCCTATATCATAACTAATTACCTTTCATAGCTAGGAATAACCCAAATAAAGTTTCATGAACAGGGAACCTAAACATTCGCTCCACAATTTTTAGTTTCTTTTCTTATATAATATAATTTCAAAGAATCCTAACTTCCATGGTCACCTGGTATAAAAGCCCTATGTCTTTGATAATGAAATATAAGAATTAATATATAATTTTTTATTTATAATTTGATTTAATATCAATATATTTTTTAATTTTATTCCATTTTTATATAAATGATTTTAATGATTATGTTTTTTAATCAAACTACTTCCCCCAAAATAATATTTTCCAATTTCATTATCATGTAACTTTTTAAGCAATCCAAAGTTTTTATTTCACATTCAAAAATATATTACAACTATAATTACACATATCCAAATGAATTTTATGAATATTTTAAATGAAAATATTATTTAACATTTTAGAATAATTTATAATTGACAGTCACTGTTGGATTAATCGTGATAGAAAAAATTGTTAACCCCTATATTTTTAAAATAGGGCATAGTATCGAGGACAGTGGGAAGTATAATATAAAATCTGTATCCCTAGGAAATATTTACTTGAAATATAATAAAATTAATCCTAAAACTAAAATATAATATGTATATAGTATTATTAGTAACAAAATTAAAATGAATTAATTTAATTAAAGTATGAGATAAAGAGATATGAAAAATTAATATTATGTAATTGATCCAACGGTATAAATAATTTAATGAAATAATATAATTTATATTCATAATGGATCATTCCATGAAACGTACAGCGAGGTTTTAATTAGTGTTCCTTAATTTTTTAAATTTTATATTATCTTTTAATTTCCACTCTTAAAACTCGAATCGCTAGCTTGATTAAGATGTATAGGTCCATTTATGTACATTAAATACTCACCTCGTTATGAAATAGATAATAAAAGGAAAAATATAACAATAATATTTTTAGAAAGTTCAGATCCAATGACGTAACCAACACTTTTTTGTGTTTAACTATTTTAATGTAATGCATTATTATTATTATAGTTATATGATTTCAGGTTATTGACCATTTCCACACAATGGTTGGAAATGTGTCATCCACTTTTATTACGTAGGTATCATCCACTTTCAAATTCTACCTGAAGGTTGTGTCTATCTCTAGTAACCCCTTCTATCTTCTTAATAATATGATGCTTTTTCCTTTATAGGACCCACTATTCTCTAATGAACCATCATAAACTCCATGAATAAAATATTCCCCTTGATCAATATCTCACAACATCACTATAATAAGATATTCTTACTTAATTAATTGGTTTTCAACATCTAGTATGTAATTATAAACAGAAATACAAATATACCTTCTTCTCTAAAAAATTAACACTATGATATCCAATTAAAGTGTATTATCACAATTGAAGAGTTATGATAGATGATAAATTGAAAAAATTCATTATATCTATTAATCACCAATAATTATAATGAAATATCATTGGACTCCATTTTCTTTCTTCAACTTAAATTCAATGGATCGCATTCATAGATGATGATTAACACTTCTTCCTCTATAAATAGTGATGTTTCTTGTAATGTATTGTCAATATACTAATATGTGGAACTTATTTTTCCTCATGGTTTAAATATTCTTATAATAAATTTTTATTTTTTCTTTATTTTAGCATAAATCACAATATCTATCATTATGATTCTTATTTACATGATCAAATAGCTCTTGAATCACTTGATACTATTTTCATCCGAATATTAACTATTTAATTACATTTATTTTATTTTCTCAAATTTTATTCACAATTATAGTCTTTGAGAAAACATTAAAAAAATTATATAAAAATTTTGGTTGTCATGATGTTACTGATTTTTTAGATAGAATACTACATACATGTGGCATAAGGAAGTATTTCAACATCCTTTCTGTTCCCTGAAATTTCCAAATATTGATAACGTAAAATTATTATGGCCAAATATACTATGTATTATAATATCATGAATAATATTACATGAATATACCAATATATTAACACATAATAATCATTCAAAATATTAGAAAAAATATTATGTGATCGAAAATAAAGTCTTATTTGATATAAAACAATGTCTGACAAGTTCTAATTTTCTTAAATGATCTTCAAAAAATAATAACATGATATAAAACAAACCCTAATGTTTTATAAAATTATTATGTGACCTTTAACAAAGTTGAACCAATGATATGACAAAGTATTACATGATATTCAATGTATTACAATGAGTCTTATGAAATTATAGATGTCTTCCAAAAATATAATTTCTTTAAAAAAAATTTAAATCATTTTAAAACATCAACCAAATAATAATATTCACCTCATTTAGTATTCATCATGTTCATGTCTCCTTGGATGGTTTCTCTACGATGAATTTATCTTTATCAATATTTTAATCCTATTTGTTTAGTCCATTCCCAAGACAATCCTACTACATCATTATAATATTTAGTGGATAGTGGTCCACCTCTAATAATTAGCACATAACATGGATATTAATAATAGGTCTATAATAATAATATATATATATATCTTGTTTCATTGAAAATGTTTTTATAGTAACATTGAGTATTAGTATCCAATCCAAAATCATTTACAATATTAAAATACATTATCAATATTCATTCAATAGAAGGAAGATCCATCTTCTCATCCAAACACATATTTATTATTCCAATTCATAAGGGAATTCATTATTCGAGATAATTAATAAAACTACCCTTTCCCTATTGGTATATTTAACAAAACATTTAACAATATAGACTAAATAATACCCATATTTGTAATATAAATATCTTAAAACTATGATTACAGAAGGGAATATCCCCTTAATAAATTAACAGTTCATATTTAAGAAAAAAATAAATATTTAAAAGAAATTCATTAATAATAATTAATAATAAATATTTTCTAAATTTTCTTATCGTTATAGATATTATATAATCTTGAATATAAATAATTCATAAAAATTTAGTTTTATAAACTCTTTATATTACACCTTTTTTGAAAATTAATTAAAATTTATGATAATCTATGAATTATAAATATTTCAAAACTGAATTGTAATATGTTTCAATTTTAAATAATTTAATTAACATATATATATCCTTATATAAATGTTTTTTATTTCATTCATCAGAAATAATTATTATATGATATAAATATCATCCAAAATAAATCCATTAATTTGATCATTTAAAATTAATTATTACCAACAAATCATTATCATAAAATATATACAATTTATATTTTTTCATTTATATTGTATAAACAAATTATAAACATGACTATAATTTTCTATATAAATATTTAAATATAATTATATGGCATTCCAAATAATTTGGAAATATGTTTTTCTAATATTAACATTTAATATTTTTCATATAAGTTTTATGATATTTCATTAATAATTATTTATCAACGACAAACTATTTATTGTTAATAAATTTATAAACAATTTTTATAATAACAGTTATCCATAAAACTACCATTTATAATTATTTATAATTATTTTAAAATTACTAACACAATGCATCCATGTTTTTATTTTCATAAAAACATAATTTCAAGGTATATATTAATATTATATGTTATTGTAACATAATTTCATGATTTTTTTTGAGATTATGTTTATCAGATAACATTGAGTTAGGGGAGGCATTGCACATTAAATTTCATCTCAATGTATTGTCAATAAATAAATTATAAAAATTGTTTTATTATAAAGGGATGTAGGTTACGTTACTGAATAACATATGTTTTTTCATAATCATAACATTAAATTTTCACTATAAAATAATGTTGAGACCAAGTGAACGATTTGAAATCGTCAAATCATATCATGAGGGGGTGTTATGACAATACGTTATTAGATAGTATATTATCAATTAAATTGGTCCAGATTATGTTATCAACATAACACAATGTTAGCCATATTTTTTCATTTTTTATTCTAAATTTCATCAATCTAAATACATGGGATGCTTAGTTTCCACTATTGTGGTTATTAGGGGTTTTTATGATTTAATTGATGAAAAAATATGATGGAAAAAATCTCTATAATATCAATACTGATAATAGAAATATTTTAAAAACAAGAATTAAAGATCCGATGAAATCATGTTCACTATACACAATAATTAGAAATGCATCATATTCTTTACATTCAACCATATAAAACCTCCTTCAACTTTTCCTGATGACGACCACTCTATATGGAGGATGTATGAACCCATATTCAAGATTTAACCATAGTTAGGGTGTGAATAACTCATCATATAAGAGGGACCCTACAAACTAACACTGCATGATAATTACATGGATAAAAACTTTATAGATGAATAGAGTATTATTATGGGGGAGTCTTGTCCATGCACAAACATAATAAATTTTTTCCATAGTAGTGAAATTTATTTATTCCATTATATTTATTCTCAGGTGTAGTCATATTAAATCATCAATTACAATAAATCAGTTAAAATTATAATATTAAATTCAACACATCGATGAATGAAAAAATAACTTGAATTACATTTTGTTAAATGATACATTAATGACATCATATTTCAAAGATTCAATTGAACATTGTTAATAAAATGTTCCACAATAAATGATAATAGATAACATAAATAGCTCTTTCATACCATATTACCAATATACATTGGTCCTAAATATTTTAGAGTTATATATCCCATAAAAATCATTATATGTGTTGTATTTATATTCATAAGGCATTTAACAGGGATACATTGGATATATGGTATTATAATGATTTTTTAAACAAGCAGTAAATTATATGTATCCTATATCTTTTATATAAGTATATGTTAATAAATATATTTCCTCAATCCTATGATTTACCCTATATCACCTATTTCTGATGTTTTTTCCCAAATTATAGATCACAGAGGATGCAAGATCCCACAACCACAATGATAAGAATTTAATCCAAAATTAGTGGATCAACCTAAATAAATAATAAAACTATATATGAAAAAAATTAAAAAGTACATTATTTCAACAAAATTCACATTTGTAGGACCCACCATCAAACATGATCACATTAATAAAACAATATCAACCTGAACATCAGTGTTTCAGATAGAAATTGAAATATTTTATATAGGGTTAACATAATGGGAAAAAGAAGTGAGTGACTCAGGTTAACGATACCACATTAGGGAGACTAGAGAGAATACGAAGGAAATGAAATAAGTGACAACATATCAATGTTGTTGACGATGATTTAAGTATCCCTAATTGAATATAAAATTAAACATTTCCAAAATCAAATTCCCATGAATCGTTCAACTCTGTCATTCTTAAAAATGTTGTAGACATGTTTGATTGGTCTGGTAGAAAGTGTAGTGGATGATAGCGTCTAAAAATAACTATCATTGTTAATTATTATACCATTAATTAAGAACCTCCAATATAGGAAACATTAATCATAACCCGAGGACCAAACATTAAGACAATAGTATCCTCAGATCCTTAAATAAAAACATCATAAAAAAATATTGGAGGAAAAGGGAAATGATGTAAAAAATATCATAAGGATGGATACACATCTACTTAGTAAGGTTGATATAAATTCTAAAACAATGTAGGAAAAAATGTGAATAGGGACACACTGACGTACTAGGGTTATATAATTTATAGTCTCGTGTTATTGAACCGGGATAAAATAGCAACGTTTTCGAATTGTTTATGGTTATCATTTGGTATTTTTTTAAACAATGCCATGGAATTTTATTATGAGTGTAGGAAAACCTAAGGGTGGCGTTTTTGGACTTGCATAATTACCTAATAATTTTCATAGTTGTCTCGATGAGTCTCGATAACACCAATTTCAGAAAAAATCCAAATTAATGGATCAGCACAGGCAGTGCACCGTTGTGTTCCCAGCTGTTCAGTTTAACCTATTTAATAAATTATCTAATTTACATAAATAATAATATATGAGAGTCTGTCATTAATTAAGATAATGTTTTAATAATAATAATGACGTTATTATTATTATTATTATCATTATTGTGGTTGTTTAATTAAATGAATGTTAAAGAATTAATTAAATGAGGGTTGCAGAAATTAATGGAGATTATGGGTTTATCAAAAAAACTATTTTATTTAAATGAAGAGGTTTAGAATTATTAAATGACAACTTATTATTAAATAGAGGAATGTTATAATAACAATAATGTTATTATTATTATTATGGTGTCATAAATTATTTTGATGTGTTGAAATTTTATATTCATGTTAAAGGTGTGTATTATTTATTAGAATTTAATGATGCTTTTAAGCTTCTCAATGGAACATTTAATAAAATAAGGAGTTTCATATTTAATGAAGCATTGTTATTAAATAGTGGTGTTGGGTTTGTCTAAAGTATGAAAAATAATAATAATGACATTTTTATTCTATTATTTTTAGGAATGTAATAATAATTATTATTATGGAAATTAAATCAGGGGTTATGGGTTTGACTTTTTATCATATATATGATATTGAAATAAATTGGGAGTTTCAGAATGAATTATGAAATGATTATTAAGATAATAATTATAGAAGAATAGTTTTTTATTAAATGTGATGTAACATTTATGTTAAATTATTTTAATTGGATGTTTAATGTCCTATAATATTGATGTGAAATTAATGAGGCTTCTGTGTATCTTAAAAAATGTCTTATTAAATAAGAAGATTCATAATTAATAAATAAGTGATTCTATTTAATAAGAGATGTTGGGTTTTATATATGGTTTAATAATAATAAAAATAGTAATGAAATTATTATTATTATGGTTTTATGAGTGGTTATTATTATTTTTATGAATAATAACAATAATGGATTTTAATGGGGGCTTTATTAATTAATTATGAAACATTTATTTAAATGTTAGTTAATGAAGTAACATTATATTAAATGATAATAATAAATGTTATTATTATGATATTATGACTATTATATTATAATGGGTGTAATTGATAATTGGGGGAGAGAACATTATTGTGGTGCACCACCATATTGAAGTGACATAAAAAATTCACGAGGCCCCTCATTTATGGCACTATACACTCCCCTCACTAGCTCCCCTTCACGTGATCGATTCCTCTCAGTGTCTTCTCAAATCATGTTCATCTCGGTGAGGTGAGTCTATATTCATTTGTTTTTTGATTCACATCGGTATTTTGGATCCTCCATCTCCCTGTTTCCTCGGCCAAAATCTTATGGTTTGGGTTTTATTAGGTTTCCTTGTTTCTTTAGTTATAGGGATGTGGAAGGTGATCCTCTACACACATTGGAACATATTCTAACATCTTCCAACAAAGGTGTGGTAGATGAGTTTATTTTAACTTTTTATTCATGTTTCAGGTAAGATTATTGTATCGTGGTATATTTTCACATCATTCAATTAAGGTCGTGATAATTTTTTTGGTCTTTAGTACCTAGTTAATGGTGTGTTGGTCCTTACTGCTTTGATTCAGAGTGCCTATTTTAATGTTTTGAGTTTTATTTATATTATTGTAGGTCACACACATGAATATATATATATATATATATATATATATAAGGTTTGTGCGCGTGCGATTGTGGACCAGTTGTGGACTAGTTTCCACCAAGTAAATTAAAGCACTTCAGATTTAAAATTGTGCCACATTACGGTATAGTCCAAAATCCATATCACCTTTTCTATGAATTATATATACTTTAAATAAATTGAGAAAGTTCTTTTTATTGGTTATGATATGTCTATGCATGACACTTTTGATTTTATTAAAAGATGTTTCCCACGTGAGATAAATGAGGACTTGAACATGTGTTGATTTTGCACAAGTCTTTTTAATTTCGTTAATGTGATATGATGAAATAGTTAAATGATTTGAATGTGTAGAACGAGTAATACGGTAATTAATTTTATAATTAATCATCATGTCATGAGTTTGAATAAAAATTGTGGGTATTAAGGATTATTGAGAATATTGAATATTTGAAATGTTCAGAATATAAATTGGAAACGAGTAATAATTAATGAATGGGTTAACTATTACATTATAAATGGAAATTGGTTAATTAATTGATGATTTGTTAAAGAGATAAAATTTAATAAATTAATTTTTGAATTAATCAAATTGGAAGTATTAAATTAAGATTATGAATTGATTTTTTGTTACGACTGTTGTCCATGGGTACCTTTTGATGATTATTATATTTCCATGCATTATGTTTCCTTGGATAATGTTTTTTTTATATTATTAGATGTTGTGTGAGATGGTTTCTAAATATATGGGCTTTGTTCAACATGTTTTGTGATGATTATAAAAATAATGAAAATTGTTAATGTTCTGGATGAATCAATGTTTGAGTGGACGGGTTCAAACTTGTTAAAGAATTTGGATAATTAAATGTTGAGTAAATTATTGTTTTTTCTTGCTAAAAATAATTAATTAATAATTAATTATTTAATATTGATATTTGGAATGTTTAATTAATGGTTGAATTTTGAAGAGTGATTTATGGTGTTAATTAGTTGTTTAATGTATTAAAGGATTAGATTAATTAATTTATGTATTTATTAATGGATGGTTGTGGGGAGTTAGACATAGAGATCAACACTAATGACAAATATATATGTATTTTTGATAAAATGGTTGTGAAATAGGGAATGATTCTCCAAATACTCATGGGTTTCTAGACATGGTGTTATATACCCAACATGCAAGAGAATATTAATTTATGGGTTAGGGAAAGATGCTCCAAATACGCATGGATTTTGAGACAAGGACTGCCACTCTAAATACTCACGAGGGTGACAGACATGATGTTCAACACCCATTAATTGACATTGGAATGTGAGTCCAAATGGTCGTACATGAAATGAATTATTTGGTTAATGAAAACTATTATGAAATTGTTATTTGTGAATTGAATTTGAGAAAGGGGTCTAACATATCAATGAATTGGGTGAATCACTATTAGTGGACGGACCCAGGATTGAATCACTATTTTTTAGTGGACGGGCTCATATATTGTATATGAATGATTAAATTGAATATCTTATGACACATTATCCATGACAAAGAACACGTTTGTATTTGGTCTTAACATTGATTACTTATATAGTATTAAGAGTCATCTGTGGTGATTGACTTATATAGGGAATGTCACGCTTAGGCCAGATCATGAGAATTATATAGTTTAATCAGGTAAGAATAATTGATAAATAAAAATGACTCCGTAATTACTAATGTGTATGCCTAAAAAATGTATAATACCGGATTAAACACCAGCTGGGAACTGAAGCAGGTACTTGGTTATATAGTTACATAGTACTGCTTACCTAAATTATGAATGCTGTCACTGTTTATATTATTTATTGAATGTCGGAATTTGGGGTAGACACTGATGGCCCTGACCTTCTAAGTTTTATATATCCGAACCTACTCATGCCTCCATTTCACTGGGGTACCCAAGTAGATTATATTTGGTTACAGGATTGCATTGTTTTCATTTACATGGAATATAAGAGAAATGGACCAAGCGGAATATCAGGATGCTCGAGGCGACTACTCTCGGGGCACAGAGTCATTGTTTATTTATTTTTGTAATGGAATGTTTAGAATGCTGTTTTGTTCACTCTTTTCCTTTTTTGTATCATCAGCATGTCATGAATGCATTTTCTATATAATTGATGATATCCATTTGTTTGTACAAGATTTATAAAATATACCATTCGCTTCTTTAACATATATAAGAATAATTCTACAATTTATTACAATTTTTGTTATTTACCTTGATATACCAATGTGCAACTCTGATAAGAGGTTATAGTCTTCCCACTGACTATAATTAGACCCTCGATGCTAGTCGGTAGCCTCTAGAATATGGGGAGATGCTCTTGAGGTCATTCAGTGACTGGTCCGGCCACTAGTTTAGTGGTTATCTGGGTTGGGACATTACAAAGTGGTATTAGAGGGGTTCTTTTCCTTTGTCTAAATATTCTGGGGTTGGTAGACAAGTGGCTTTTAATTTGTCGGAACATCGGTTAATAGAGAAGTTTGGGACTTATCACCCCATGTATTGGAAATGACCAAGTGGCCAGCGATGGGAATTGATGTTTTTACTATTACCGGTTTCTGTTGATATGATTTCACCTTGACTAATTGGTGAATTTTCAGCAATTTATTAATTTAGGGAATTTAAAAAAAATTGTAGGGTTCTGATATGGAAAGGGTGTTTCGTACATGCATCATCATAGTCAGTTATAGATTCCCATGTCATGCATATAACATTCCATGTAGTTTCATTAGTAGGATTCCTACTAATTTTGATTGGGTTCTTTGGGTCCAATACCATGTTTTGATTTGCTTTATCATTCCTCTCTAGATAGCATGTTTGAGTAATATATTTTACATGATCAAGTGATTATATGACATAATACCTTAGTTATTATAATATTTTGTTGTTATGCCATGCTTATGTGTTGGATCATGTTGTTGTTTTATTATTCATGCTAACTTTCTATTGATGTTTTGATTTATTATGGGGATGCTAAAGTATAAATGATAAATGAATGTTTATTGTGATAAATAGGAGCCAACTACCAACGATAAGGTGTTTGGGTTCCTTATAGATTGGTAGATGTCCACCCACGTGACTAAACAATATAACTATAGTATGTTTGGAAAATAGTTATGAATTTAATATTGTTGAATTGTGAATGTAATGAACTATTGTGGGATTTCATTTGAAGAACTCAAATTAAATAAATGGAACTCTTGGAGGTCTCCTTTTCGGTAAAAAAAATTAGATGCTAAATCGTCTATTTATATTTCAATAACACTAAGTGTAAAATTTTTAAAGAAGATGTTTTTGATATCATGAATATTTTTCCATAGAGAATTGTTTTGAAAACCAAGTGTTTTTTCTAAAAAATTACTTGTGTGTTTGTTGAAATTCATTCAAATGATGAAATGTAGAAATGAAAAAATTAAAATGGATAATACAAAAAAGTATCTTTTGAATCTTGTGTTTTTGATAATCTGTGACAAAGAGAGTGGGTCAATGTTTAATGATCGTAAGGGGATAACCCATGGTAGGTAGTACCCCTAGAATTTTTTAGGCTATTAATGTATGTTCGTCCCACTCCTTGGGAGGACCTCTTGGGATTTAGTTTTTTGGAACGCCGCTAGGTTTATGTTACGGAGTTTATGATCAATGTTTGTTGTGGTTATCTTGGTTCAAGGAATGTCACATGCATGTGTTCATGTGTCCAAAAAACACGCACTGGTGAGAGGCTGATATTTTATTATGATGTCTTGGAAAATCATAAGGTTGGTATTGTGGCATTTTTTTCGATAAATGTGTCCCAAGGTGATGTCATGATTTTAGAATAGAGTTGTTTGGTAATATTTTGACTGATATTCTTAATAAAGATGGTTTTTCTCTATGTAATCTCTTCTGAATACAACTATAATTTCCCCAATTGTGACTTCATCATAGAGATACTACGATAGCGTTATTCTTACACATCTTTACAGATTAAATTTTGTTGGTCTTGTTGAGTGGTTGTTATCTCTGTATTTCACAAGATGCATTGATTCTTTGGGATACTTTTGTTTTTGTATTGGGGAATGGTTGTTTTAAAATTTCCTTTCGATGAATTGACATGGAAATTTTACCTGAGTTTGGGTAAGGACTTTCTTTTATATTCAGATGGGTTTGGATAGTCTTCAAGGAACATTGTCAGACAAAGGGAGAAATGGTGTTTTGGGTTTGTGATGTCTTTTGAGTGAAGCATGTGAAACCTATTATGTGTATTGATCTAGATAAATTCATTTTTTATGAGGTCTATCTAATGACCTATGTTATAAGAATTGTTTTGATGTTTAACCTATAAACAGAGCATTGTCTCCGATTTAAAAGGAATATCCATTAGGTTTATGAAGGGTTAAAGGTGTGTTTGGCATTGGAAACACAACACATCACATTTAACAAAGATTTAATGACCTCGGTAGGTCAATTGTTTTAGTAGTCATTACTATTTTCTTCTTCGGGACGAGAATATTTTAAGGTGGGTATATTATAATGTTTCGTGTTATTGAACCAGTTTAAAATACGATTGTATTTGATTTTTTTCTATTTATCAAAGGGTCCTTTTTTACAAACCAAACATTGGAATTCTATTCCGAGTGTTGGAACACCTAAAGGGTTCATTTTTGGACATGCGTAATTACCCAATAATTTTCTTAGGTGTCCCAATGAGTCTCGGGAACACCGATTTTGGAAAAGTTGATTTTAATGGATCTACACGGGTAGTGCACAGTTGCGTTCTAACCCGTTCAGTTGACCATATTTAATAAATTATTTAATTTAATTATATAATATTATTTCAGATTTTTTAATAATTTAAATATGGTTTTAACAATAATAATAATGAATTTATTATTATTATTTTTTTGGTTGTTTATTTTAATAAATGTTAAAGAGTTAATTAAATGATGATTGAAGAAATTAATGTGGAGTATAGGTTTAGCGAAGAACCATTTTAATTAAATTAATAGTTTTGAAATTATTAAAGGAATATTTATTATTAAATGTAGGAGTGAGCTAATAAAAAATATATTATTATTATTATTATGGTGTTATAAATTATTTTGATGCGTAGATATTTGTATTGTAGGTTAAAGGAGTATATTATTTATGATTATTTCATGATGCTTTTGAGTATCTCAAAGAATCATTTAATACGATGAGGAGTTTCAGAATTAATGAAGTCTTGTTATTAAATAGTGGTATAGGGTTTTTCAAATGTTTGAATAATAAAAATAATGATATTATTATAATTTTTGTTTTATGAATACAATAATTATTATTAGTATTCCCATTAAATTAGGGGTCATGGGTTGGATTTTTTATCATATTAATGATATTGTAATACATTGGGTGTTCTATAACTAATTAGGAAATGTTTATTATGATAATAATCAATGAAGAAGCATTTTTAATTACATGGGGTGTAACATTTATGTTAAAATATTTTAATTGGATGTTTAGTGAGTTATAATATTGATCTTAAATTAATGTGGCTTTTGGTTATTTTAATGAAATTTCTAATTAAATAATGAGTTTAATAATTAATAATGAATTCTTTTTATATATTAAGTGGTTTTGGGTTTTATCTACGGTTGAATAATAATAAAAATAACAATCAAATTATTATTATTATGGTTTTATGAGTAGTTAATATTATTATTATTATGATTAATAATAATAATGTATTTTAAATTGGGGTTTTTGGGATTAATTGTCGAACATTTATTTAAATGTTAGTTAATTAAGTAACACTATATTAAATGAGAATAATAAATGTTATTATTATTATATTAATACTATTAGTTTATAATGGGTGTAATTGACAATTGGGAGAGAGAACATGAGGTTTGTACACCATCGTATTGGAGGGACATCACAAAATGAACGAGGACCATCCTTTAAGGCGCGCAATACCCCCCTCGCATGTTCCTCTTCGCACGATTGAATCCTCTCGGTGTCTTCTCGAATCTTATCTATCTCAATGAGGTGTGTCCATCTGATTTTGTTCTATGTTTTAGATCGGTCATTTGACTCCTCCCTCGGCTAGTTTCCTTGGTCAAAATCCTATGGTTCATGTTTTATTGGGTTTTCATTGTTTCATCAGTTCTAGGGATCTGCAAGGAGTTCCTCTAGACCATTTGGACCGTATTTTGGCATCTACCGTGAAAGGCGAGGAAAATGAGTTTGTTTTTTCTTTTCAATCATGTTTTGGGTAAGGATATTTAACCTTGATTTTGTTTCACATCATTGAATTAAGGGTGTGATATTTTTTATGACTCCCTGGTACCATGTTAGAAGTGAGATGATCATTAATACTTTGATTCTGAGTACCTATTTTAATATTTTGAATTTTAATTATATTGTTGCGGGGAACACACGTGGTTATATTTATATATAAGGTGCTCATGCCTGCAATTGCAGACCAGTTGTGGATTGGTTGGTGCCTAGTATATTATAGCGCTTAGAATTTAAAATGGTGCCACCCCGAGTTAGAGTCCCAAATCCCAACCACATTATTTAAGAATTATAGCTTCACTAAATAAATTCATAATGTGAGTTTCATTAATTATGATATTTCTCTACATAATTTTTTTTATTTTTTAAATGATGCCTCCCACATGGGATAAACAAGGACATGAACATGTGTTGATTATTAACATGTTTTCATAAATTGTTTAATGTTATATGATTAAATTTTCAAATGATCTGAATGAGAAGAATGTGTAATAGGGTAATTAATTATAGAATAAATTATCATGTCAGGATTTGGAAGAAAAATTGTGGCTATTACTGATTATTGAGAGTATTGAATATTTGAAATGTTTAGAATATATATTGAAAACTGGTAATAATTAATGGGTGGATTAATTATTAAATTTTAAATGGAAATTTGTAAATTAATTGATGATTGGTTAAGAGATAAAATTTATTTAATTAAATTTGTGATTAATTAATTTTGTTTTATTAAACTAAAATTATGAATTAATTGTTTGTTACGATTGTTGGGAATAGTTACCAATTGATGCATGCTAGATTTAAATGCATTATGTTTTCTTGGATATAGTTGTTTTATATTACGAGATTCTATGAGAGATGGTTTATATACATATGGGCTTTATTCATCATGTTTTGTGATGACTATGACATGCATGTTAATTATTAATGTCCTGGACGAATAACTGTTTGAATGGATGGGTTCAGTCTTGTTAAAGAATTTGGATAATTAAATCATGAGTTAATTATATATTTGGCATGCTATGGATGATTGACTGTTAATTACTTATTTACTATTGATATGTTGAATAGTTGACTTTTGACGGGAAATTTATTTTGTAAATTAGTAGTTGAATTAATTAACATATTGGATTAATGAATTTATGAATTAATTAATGGATGGTTGAAGGGTGTTAGACGTGGAGTTCTACACCAATGATAAATATATATAAATATATATTATTGATAAACAGGTTGTGAGACAGGGATTGATCTACCATATACTCATGGGGTGCTAGACATGGCATTCTAAACCCATCTTTCTAGAAATTTTTTTATGGTTCACAGACAGATGCTCCAAATACCCATGGGTTGTGAGAGAAAGACTGGCCCTCCAAATACTCACGATGGTTATAGACATGATGTTAAACACCAATTAATTGACATTGGACTATGGGTCCAATTGGTCATATATGAAATGAATTAATTAGTAAATGAAAAATATTATTACATTATGATTTGGTAATTGAATATGAGAAAGTGGTCATACTTATCAATGAATTAGGTGAATCACTATTAGTGGATAGACCCAAGAGTGAATCACTAGTGTTTTAGTTGATGGGCTCAAATATAGTACATGAAAGATTAAATTGAATATCTTATGGTGCATTATCCATGCCAAATCACAAGTTTGGATTTGTTCATAACTTTTATAACGTTGATGGTCTTTAGAGAAATATGTTGTGAGTGTTTTATACAGGGAAATTCGAGCTTAGTCCGGATAATGAGAATTTTGTAGTTTAATGAGGTTTAAATAATTCAGAAATGAAAAATATTGTGTAATGACTATTGTGTATGCATGAAAAATGTATAATACAGTTTATACACCAGCTGAGAGATGAATCAAGTACATATGTATATATTTACATTGCAATTCTTACCTTAATTATGCATGTTTTCACTGTTTATATTATTTAATAAATGTCAGGATTTGGGGTAGAGACTGATGGTCCCAACCTTCTGATTTTCATATCTCACACCCAACTCAATCCAAAATTGCATTTGGGAACCTATTTAGATTATATTTGGTTGCAAGATTGTGGTGTTTACATTTACTTGGAATATAAGAGAAAAGTACCGAGCGGAAGCTCAGGATAATCGAGGAGACATCTCTAGGTGTTTTGAGTCATTGTTTATTTATTTTTCTAATGGAATGTTCAGAATTCTATTTTGTTCTCTGTTTTCCATTTTTTTTAACATTATCATGTTATTCATGAATCTTTTATATAATTGATGTTAGCCATTTTTTGTACAAGATTTATAAAATATACCTTCCGCTGCATTATCATTTATTAGAGTGCTTCCACTATTTATTGCCATTGTTTGTTATTTAATTGGATATACCCGTGTGTAACTATGATAAGAAGTTATAGTCTCTACAATGACTATCCTTAGACCCTCAATGCTAGTTGGTAGCCTCTGGAGTACGGGGAGACGCGTTTGAGCTCATGTGGTGACAAGTCCGACCACCAATTTAGTGTTGAGTCGGTTTGGGACATTACATTAAATTTATTGTTATATATATAATGTTATTTTTTTAATTAGATTAACATGAAGGTAGGAAAAAAGAATATAAAAGATAAAATCAATTGATTTTTTATAGAAACTGCAATTGAGGGTCAATTTAGTGGTAAGAAACTTATAATCTTGAATTAATGACCCTTGTTCAAAAATAGGATCAAATAGTATTTTAGTGGTACTATATTTTCATTGTAGCACTATAATAGTGAGTGAACTAAAAAGGGGTTGAATAGAAGTTGTTTAATTAAACAACGTTGTTGAATGAGCTATTTATTGTGACCAACATTCCAGTTGACCTTTTTGGACATCCATTTTGACATGTGGTTACTATATGGGTAGAGATTCATGTTTAGTGGAGTGAAAGATGGTGAAAGGGTTATAAATGAGGAAATGGTTGACATGGAATGGATATCTTGAGGTGGATGATCATGTTACTAATTATATATCCTAAAAGAAGGAAGTGATGACATCCCACATTTGAAACATTAGAGAGACTTATTGGTTCTATATGTAAAGCATTTTGGGTGGGTTCACTCGACAATATGGAATATTGGGTACCTTTCCATGACTATCTTCATATGGTTCTTAGAGCCATCCATTCTTTAAGACCTTTTTGTCGCTAGGTTTGCTGGTCAGGTTAGGGTTTCATGTCAGACTCATAAAAAGAGGATTTACCTATATATTATAAAATCTAAATGTAATCGAGAGATAGATCATAAGACTCGAACCTATTACCTCGTACACTATATGATAATTTCATTAATATTACATCACTATTTAAATAGAGACAAAATTTCAACCAAAACATCCAAATTTTAATATTATATATTTCATTTCCAAATTTTTTTTACATAGTAAATTTAAAACTACCTTGATTTATCTATATAAATATATAATATATATACCCATGATCACCACAACAACTAAGAAACATATTATCAATATCATATAAAACAAATAAAACTTATCTAATTCTTTTTCCCCTTTTAATTCATTTAATTCAGTTCATTATTTTTATAAGGTCAATTATAAATCCTTACTCCTAGAAAATAAAATAAATGATCATAAAAAATTATCTTAATTATAAGGGGGATTAAAATTCAACTACCCCTGATTAAGATTAAACAACAAAAAACCGAGTAAGGAGGAAGCATTGTTGATTAAGAATCAATGATAACATAGGAAATATTCATACACTAATAACGCATTACCCATTATCACACCCCAAAATAAAATATATCAAAATGTATCACATATAAGACAATTGTCTCCAGAAATATAAGAGAAAAAAAAATATAGAAGAAAATTGGGGAAAGAAACCATTAGGTTTGAAATGATCAATTTCACAAGAGCACGACATAGTGCTCCAGTATATATTTCATGACTTGGTAAAAATATCACCCACAGTCTCCTAGGGTTTAATAGAGGTAAAATAAAATAAAACCATGGAATATAACAAATATTATTTATAATAAAATTAGAGGGAAGTCATTACGACATAGTGAGATCTAAACTACAACATAACGAGGAAAGGTCAACCATTATATGAGATCATTGATCATCAAAATAGAATATATATTACGTTATCACTCACTATTTCACTTTTTAAAATTGGGTTTGATCATCACTATGGTGTAATATCCTGGGTCATGACCATTTTACCTTGTATGCCCCGATTTGACCATCAATCGACCATGACCTAATCCTTTCCACATTGTTATTTCCACCATGTCGGCACTAATCCCATTTAATATAGAAATTCCTTGTACATTATATTAAGGTCACAGACACTCCAAATGCACATATTTCCTTCCTTGTGGCTTATAGGGATATTCCTAATGTTCCCATAATTGAAACTTGGTTCTCTATGAAATACACATCAATGTGACATAGCTTGTCACTAAAATAAACAAAAAATAATAATATATCCTTTAATACCTAAATAAAATAATTGGTTTATATTTAAACCAGTTGGACCAAAATATACAATATGACTCACCACAAAAATATGGAAATTCATTATTCATAGAGATAACTAAAGAATAAAATAAAAAATCTTCTAAACACTACCCCAATACATCTAACACACCAAAATGAAAGGTAATAAATTAAGAAAATTTTGGACTTCTACATGTATAATTGAATAAAAAATTATTTAAATTATCATATTAGAAAATTAATGAAAAAAAGTACAAAATAAAAATAAAAATTACTTTTTTTATATTTTTTAAGAAAAATTATACCATTAACAAAACCATTCTATAAAAAAATTAACGAAAAAATATCATTTCCCCTATATCATTCCAATTTCATCAAATTTATCTAATTTGATGAAGAAAAAATATAGCTACAATAGTAATTTTACATGTAATTAATAAACTCCATTGCATTAAAAGCATAAAACATTGAAAAAATAAAACTAACATTTGTTAAAATAACAGAATATATATATATATAAATTAAAAAAGAAACAGAAATTACAGCAACAAAACAAACCTATAGTGATAAAAAATAGTAATTTTATTTGAATTTCATATAAATTAAAAAACATAAAATCAAAGATATTATTATAAAAACCAAAAATTAATCTAAAATAATAATTTGACATCCAAATAAATAAAAATATCCTAATGATTTTTATTCAGTTAAAAAATAGAAAAACATATATATATAAAATAAAAAACAAAATAAATATTTTTACATTTAAATATTTATATAAAAAATCATGAAAACCAAAATTCCATTGAAAATAAAAAAACAACTCTAAAAACATAATTCTAGATTCATCTATACTAAAATTTTAAGAATAATGTAGATTATTAAACATAAAAAATATGAAAATTTGTAATAAATTATTTTACATTCATGTAAATTTTAAACACAAACAAGAACTATGTTCCATTATTGTATCAAAAAATAAAGGAAAAATCTAAAAAAAATTACATTACATTAAAATTATTTTATAAAAATTATATAGTAAGGAATTTGAGGAAAATGAATATAATAAATAAGAAATATAAAAATTAAGAAAAAAAAATAATTTTTTTTTTAATATTTTAAAATTTAATAACTAAAAATAATTTAAACATAAAAAAATAAAATTTTATATTTTTTATTATAATATATTTATAAAAATAAATAAAACATACTTCAAAAAATGAAAAAATAGAAAAAAAAATTAAAAATAGATCTCAGTAATTATACATCTGTCTAAATTGAAAAGAATAATGATCATGTATTAGTACAAAAATAAAATGAAACAAATTTTTAAAAATTATTAGAATTAAAAAACATAAAAAACATTAACATGATAAAAAAATATAAAAATTATAATAAAAAATGGAACACAATAATGTAAATATTAAAGCAAAAATAGAAGGTAGTCAAATCCAAAAAAAATTCCTAACTATTACATTGATTGATAAAATCAGGTAATATTGATTTCATTTAAAAATCAAAAGATAGATAAACTAAAAATAATAAATTTTAAAAATTATATCAAATAATTTTTTTAGAAATTAAATAATAATTATTTTATTGAAAATGATAACAAATTAAAAAAAGTATAAATTAATTTTAATTTAAATAACAATCCAAAAATATTAGGATAAAAATAAATAATTATTTCAATAAATCAAAAATATTATATTAAATTATAATTTTTAAAAATTCTAAATTTTAATATTATGTTAAAGAAATTTTTTTAGTAAACATGTATTATAAAATAATAAATGTAAAAGAAAAATATAATGAATATATTTATCATTAATTATAAATAAAAGTAATGATAAAATAATTTTTATTAAAAATTATAAAAGTTGAAAGAATACATATAATAATTGTTTGGTTCTATGTCCGTTAATGTGTATACTATACACTTAGTATCATGTCCCTACACACATAATAATATAATATAATATAATATAATATAAATATAATCATCTATATAAACTTGAATACACAATGTAGATGGTACACCTTTCTTATAATAAAATAGGTCCCAATATGGAATGAAACCCCAATAAATAATCTAAATCATATAATTTGAATAAAATTTTCGGTGTCCTCTCGAGTCTATCCATGTCTATTATGAAAACCATTCTTAAATTATCATACATTAGAAATAGTCCCATAACCCTTACTTGAATCTCTAAAAATGAAGTTTTCATAATCAATGGGATTATTGTGTATGGTGTGAGTAATAAAACCTAGTTGGAAATCAACCACAAAATTTTTATTATTGATAAAAAGTACAAATGATTTTATCAATGATAATAATATATAAAAAATTAATAATAATAAAAATTCAAATAGATATCATTTCTGAACTAACTAGTCTAATACAAACCCTTATTCAGACCTACATCGTCTCTATGTTAGAATGATGATCAGCACTCTTTGTAGACAATCAAGATCTTTCGATGATGTTGATGAAATTCAACTCATTTTTTCCAAGTAATTGAGAAATTTGTTTACTTAGAATTATAAATGCATTTTTTCTAGATCATTAATTTATATCCACAATTGATCATGTTTTAAATGATACATGATATCCCAAATGCATTATGTTCTATCTAGGCTACAAGGATATCGTGATTTCACCCCATCTTTATGTCAACTATCATCATCACTACACATCATGTAAGCTCACCCTCTAAGGGAATACCATTAAAAACAGGTCCACCTATTATGAATACTAAGAATAGCATCAAATTAATGATAACTGTTAATAAGGGAAATTATAAAAAGGCAAGAAGACATGGCATAATTGAAAATTCAATAATATCATATAATAAATGTGATAATAATCATGAATAGTAAAATGGTTCTCTAAAAATCTCATGGAAATAAGGATTATATATGTGTATAAAAAACACCAATAAGAAATCACCTTCAATTGATGAAATGTCATTCCAAAACACAAATAATACAAAGAAAAAAATTGTATAATATAGACCAAAATGTTACTGAACTTCCTCTATCATGTTTTGTGAGGAAAACCTCCAAATATTTCCATGGATCAGAGGTTGTACCACCTCACAAACCCACATGGAACTTGAGTACAAGGAATGTATGGCCATCAAAGGTTAAAATTATCAATAAGGATAATTAAATTGATTACTGAATAAAAAATTCAATATGGTTTTTCTAAAATCACATCAGATATGATGTCCATAAAAAATTCCAATAATAAGGTATATCGATGGAAGGGATGAAAATTCCAAAATATCAACAATTTATTATTGAATTAATAGTGATTTTTTCATTGATTATAGATGAATTAGTCGGGTTTATCCAGAGATAATAATTAGTAATAAATCTAAAATATGTGATAGATAAAGAAATACATTTTCACAATTACCATTGTTTAAGGGATTAACTAAAAATTTCATTATTCGTTGTAATTCAATCATTTTTTGAGATACATAAACACTGAAAAATAAACTTCAAAACCATTATACCATGAATTCATCAATAGATAAATGTTTTTTCATTGATAAATTATAATGAAGAGGTCTAGAAAGATGATTTATCTACACACACCGGTTGAAAAATTGTTTTCTAATGCTTCTCTGTACTTAATTAAGAAATGATATATATACACATGATACACCAAAAATCTATAAATAATGGAGGAATTAATCAGTGTATTATTATGGAAAGCATATATCTGAAATTGATCATTTATTATGTTATAATAAGAAATAATGATTTTTCATAAATATATGATGAGAATTACATTCTTGAATAACCAGATCATTATAATGATTTAGGGGAAAGTGGATTTGAATCACAGTGTTTAAGAGGACATACTGGACATATCTTATTCAAAATAGGGTTTTGTAGGTTGAAAATGGGTTATTTATTGGTGGTTAGACCAAGTTGAATTAAAAACCATTGGGATTATATAATAAACTCTATACTAGGAACACTGTCAAGAATATGGGACTCACCAACTAGATGGTGGCACCACATGGTAGCCATTGTTCATATTAGAGTGGAATATATTTCGGGTCATCCATTGTTCGGCCAGTGGAACCCCACAGGAAGGTGAGTGGCACCTATCACTCCACCTAAGGTTCGGGGGTCCCCATTAGCTTGAAAACCAAATTGCCCCCCCCCCCAAGTGTCTAGTGGGTTCTACTATCTAGCTATATTATATATTTTACAAACCAAAAGGTCATGTTATGCTTTAATATCCCTCCTTTAATTCATGTACCCATACACACTAAAACCTAAACTCCTTAACTCCAATATGCGAGATGAAACATCAATGGAATGAAGAATTTTAATAACATAAACATCATATACATCAAAAATATTTTCTGATCTAATGTGTCATTAATTCATCATTTAATCATTGTGGTTTTTACTTGAAAGGAAAACTCTCCTATACTATACTATAGCTTTGAAATGGACTACTTATGTTCTTTATTCTAATTTTTATGTTTTTTATAAGCATTTACCACTTATCCCATGTTTTTAAATTTTTTGTTGGGATTAAGGATGGGTAGGAAAATTAAAAGTTCATTTTTAAATTCATGGCTATTTTTTCTGAAAAGGGAATTTTCTTCATTTTATAATTTTCCTATTGTGAACAATTGTATACACATAGGAAGTGTACACTTTATAATGTTTGGGTTTTTTATATTACATTTATCAACTAATTCTCTAGTTTACTACACCTAAAAATATATACATGAATTAAATAAAAAAATTTAAATAAAAATTTTGTTTGATAATGTATCTGGTCATTATTTTTATAATCTGCTGGATAGAGATTAAAATAAATGTATATAAACGTAAATGAGTGATTGTTTTCTCTAAAAATTATATTTTAATCCACACAATGCGTTTTTATGTTAAAAACTAAAATTAATCCTTAATGATAAATTGTTTTAATGTATTTTATAGATTATATAAGAAATAAAATATTTTAAAATATATTTAATGTTTTTTATTGGGAATGGAATAAGAAGATGATCTTATTTTGGATAAAAAACATTGTTTTCTAAAATATGTTTTCATTTTTATAAATTTATATATAATTGGATTTATACCTCTTATATAAAATAAATTTTGAAAAATGGAGTCTATATTTGGAATCCAATGGTTTGAATTTGGTAGATATTTCCATTTTATTTTAAGTCATTATGAATAAGGACCTTGAAAAATATGTGTCACCCTGGTAGGGGTACAAATGGTTAAATTGGGTAAAAAAATATGGGTGTATACATTATAATCTATCTATCACTTGATATTATCCTATTATAGGAGTTTTTTAGACCAAATATGTTTTTATAGAGAGAAATAATTGTTTAAAGATAATATTTTGAATTTGGGATCCCATTATTGATATTTATGAACATAAATCCTATTTTATTAAAATGTAAAACTATTTTTATGTCTTTAGTTTCTAATAATTAAATAATTATTTCAAAACCACACTTCATTTAGAAAGTTTAAACTGGAAAACAATTCCCAAATACTTGATACATCAATAGACATCATCATCCTAATTAAAAATTGAATCATTCATAATTAAAATCCATAATATAAGACTCTCATGCAAGTTGGATGCATAGAGATTAGTTTCACTACTAACATCGACCACTACTCCCATTCACCTACAAAAACCAATCAAAATCTGATCAAGAACACATGTAGTGTAAGGTGAGCTCTTGTGAGATAGAAACAATACTTATATCCGCGATAAATAAATTATAAACAATAAAAAAAATAATTTATTATATCTAATGTAGAACACCTTGAACATTCAACACTCCATCCTTAAGAAATCTAGTGATGAACCACATCAGAGATATAATCCACTAAAATGTATAAACTAATAATAATAGAGAGAAAAAATGCAAAAAAATCAACCTAAATTGATACCAGTGAAACCATTTTTGTTCTGTGGATAATCATCTACATACATCTACATGATTTAAAAATCATCGATAAAAAAAACTATATAGGAAACCTACAAGAATAATTAAATAATATACTTGACTCACCACCTGGAACACATTTAGTTACCTGACTAGGACGTACATATATCACCAAGAGAACCATCGCACCAGACCGGTCGGGGGAGAAACAATGAAACTCGAAGCACAAGCACAAATTGAGAAGGAAATTCTTGAAACAGTAGGCCTAATGTACACCAAGACTATCAACCCCACTATAAATACTTATCTCTGAACCATATATAGGGAACCACATACCAAAATTCCATGAGACCAGCTGTTGGCACATACCCAAATGAAAAATTGGCCAACACATATAAATCCGTGGGCCATCTATGTGCATCATCATACAACAAGCTCTGTAACCAAGATCAAAAAATTGAAGGATTCACCTCCTATTACACCATAAATCAATAATATATCACATCCTAATGACACCATGAGACCACCACATAAGAATGACTGGGATGTTTGTAACATAACACGAATCTAGATTAGAGTACGAACTAGACAAGGGAACCAATAGAGAAATTTGTCCTCTCCTAAACCATGAAAACCAACATCAAATCCAATGATAATAAAAAAACCACCCAACAGAATCAAAATAGAAAAAATGAGAGGGGAAAAAAGCACAATAAACAACCATGTTAGGGTGGAGAAGGAAAAGGTAGAAGAGAGATAAGGGAGATTCAATTCTATAAAAAATGGTTTACTTGTGTTTAACAAACTTAAATTAAAAATAAATTAAGCCATATATTTATTTTAAACCTAAAAAAATTTATTGTGAATTTTAAAACATCATGTATAAATTATTTTATAAGTACCCATTCCTTTTTCTGATTATTATTATGTTATCATGGTAGCATAAATATGTCATCGCGTAAATGATTATGTTATTTTACTTTCGGTATAAGTATGAGATATGGATAAAATTTCCCCCCAAAACAATTATAAATGATATTTCATGAGTTTACATAAATAATATACCTTATAATATATAAATATTCTGTTTTTTGGTTCCAATTTACATGAAATAATACCGCATATTAATTTATGACCATGAATAATTATAAGTGTGACAGTCCCCTCACTTATAAAAGAAAAAGATTTTCCTACATTCGTCATAAATATTGATCCAAATGGTTTGAAAATTAACTTCCCAAATATCTTCCTATATTCCTTCCCAATATCATATATCTTAATGTATTCATCTACCTTTCTCCGAATAATTATTAATGTCTAATCCAAATATATATCTCAATGAAATGTTAATCTTCTTACCAAAGTCATTTAAAGATATATCTTATTATACATTTTATAGATATATATTATATCCATCCTAAAATGAGGAATCATATATAATAAGTACGATAAGATATTATTATGATATTTTCAAAATTGTTTTCTAGATTATGTCCATCAAATTGGAAATGAATGAATCATTCCTGCATACGTACGAACCACTGCAACCCTGAAGCGGTGTGATTTTTTTTAATGTCCATATTGCATGGATGGTAATAATGTTATAAATGATGAATATATGTGTGTGATATTTATGTTATAATAATAATTTTTAAAGGTTATTTTTTTATGTTTCTTTTTTCTATCCATTAAAAGTGATGAAACCCTTGTATATATGGGTGGATTGTCACCTCCATGAAGTGTTGTAAAAAATTATTCATAAAAAATTTATATGAATGTTTATAAAGAAATATAAAATGCATAAATATGATACCAATATTATTAATAGGATTATATATATCATGAAACCATGTCCATTATATGAGTACCAGAACCATCATATTGTAACATTCAATGAAAATGATATAGTTTTCAACATAATATTTATTGTAATATAGATATTATTGAAAATGAATTACTACAAATTATAATGAAATGAAAAAATGTATGTTAAATATTATTATATTTATTTAATATATTTATAATAAATATTTTTTTATATAGGTTGTTTAAATGTTTTCAAAGTAAGATGATACATGAGGTAAGGATTTATGTTATGATCTCATTTATTTTTGGGAATTTCAATGTAAGATTTCAAATGAGTATAATAATATAATACATATTATTTAAACCCAATATCATTTATTATAAAATATTTATTCAATTTATTTTAAACGATTACTACCATGTTCAACTCATTGTTAATAAAATTGATAGTGAAAATATTTTTATGAAAAACTAATATTATTTTCTCTTTGGATAAAAATATTTTCCTTCAATCACTATGTTCATTAAATTATTTTAAATATTGATAAATTATATAATTCAATGAATTGTTAATTTTATTTTCATAAATATTGTATTTTCCTTTTTAATTTTTTACAATATAATTTTATATGTTGTTTGAAACTTCATATTTATTATTTTTTACAAAAAGATTAAAAGGTTTTTTTGTTTTATTGAATAATAATTTAATGGATTTTCCTACCAACATTACAATTATTTAATTTGAATATTAAATTAAAGTTTTTAATTGTTATATTAATATAATATAATTTTACAAATTTTATTGAAATTTTTAGTTTTTACTGATATTGAATGAAAAGTTTAATTTCCCTATATTGAAAAAAATATTGAAATTATTTTTTGAAGGTATTATGAATCTACATGAAAATAAATTAATGATTTTTATTCTTCACTAAGGGTAATATATTATTATATTATCAAAATTAATTATATGGATCACTTATGATGTAGATGATTTATGTTTGAATCTATGAAACTCATTTCTTCCCCATGGGTTAATTATGTTATGTTGAAATCATTATGAAACTAATTTTTACTACATTGAATATTCTATTATAAATTAATAAACAATTTTATGAAACTTTCGAACACATGTATAACATTTTAATTATCTAATGGTTCAGTATGTTAATAAAATCCAATGCATTGGTTAAATTTATATAGATATCTCATGAGATGATAATGATGATATGTGTGGAAATGATTGTGAATGACTATGTTCACATTTTGAGGCATGCATTTGATTGTTTTAATATATGATCAAACAAATTTGTGTGGAGAGGATTATGAATATCTACATTCAAATTTTGATTAATGAGTACGATTTCTTCTTGCTATGATCAAAATATTATGCACAAAAATGATTGTGAAGAAGAGTTTTAAAAATATTAAGATATCCTTTATTAATGATGACTCATGCCTATGTATTAAATCCATAAATATCATTTAATATATTACAACCTTAGTAGTCATGATTTTAGATATGAAATGATTTTGGAACTCAAGTAAATGATTTTATAGAATGAATATATTATGATGATAACATGCACTTATTTATTTTAACAATCCCTTTTTATAATTTTGTACCATATTATGATGGTCATATCCCATATTTACCCTTACTGAGCATCTGAACATAACCATTCTCATTTTTTACTTCAACATGATTTAATGAATGGTTCAATATATGAGATTTATATAAGGGTATTAACATATAGAACATTGTGTGAGATGTTAGTGATATTTTAACTAATATTTTCATTATGTATCTAGTCCCCAGTGACAATAATACTATTTATTCTTTATGTATGTTTAATTAAGAAATTAATTGAATATGTATCATAAATGTTATAATATTTATTTATGTATTTGTTGGACACATGGGTATCTAACCACAACCTTCCATTAATATAAATATTATTAATGAGTTTTTGAAAAGATTATCTATATATGGATACATTTAGCAACACTTATCATTTGAAAACTAAGATGACGCCTGAATGGCCTATTAAAAAAATTCAATATATGAAGTGATCAATCATTATAGATATTCATGGAATGTATAATTATTATTTAAATTTATTGTAATAATCAAAAAATTATATATTTCATTAAATAAAACAAATTTAACATTATGAATATTTATATGGAGATAGATTTCATACTCCAAGTTATTAAAATATAAATTCGGAAGTGTATCCAGTTTTTTATTAATGAATATATGGAAAAACTATGAAAGTACAAATAATTCAAAATCATATAAATCATTTTAAAATCCGAACATAGATCAATTTTAATAATATAATCAATTAATTAAAATTTCATGTGGGGGATTATATATTCATTAAGGTTTATTAATGGAAAAGAGTTATATGATTTGAAAAAATGATGTTAAGCCCTAGGTACATTGGAACATTTCAAATTTTGGAATGAATTTTTAATTTTCATGTTGATCTGAAATTCCACAAAACCTCACCAGAGTAATAAATATGTTCTAGGATTAATTATTGAGGAAGTACATAACATATTTAACACATGTAATCCCACTGTATTGGAAATTTTTGGAACCTAACTTCTGTAATAATGAATATATGGGACAAATTCTGGCATTATAGGGATCATGCTGTGCAATCAGACAAATCAGATTGTTAGGGAACATAATAGAAAACATCACTTAAAGGAGGAACCATGGGAGAATAAATAAATTATATGGAAGGATCAACCATATTTTATTAAGATATTTAATATAGAAAAAATTGGTGATGAAATTATATATGGCTAGGATAATGTAATAATTGACATAAACCTAAAGTATGTAAAAAAAATTACCTCTAAACTATTGAAAAATGCACACCATATTGTTTTATCTCTATAAATGAAATAATTAATTGTTATACTAAAAAGAAAAATTATTAAATTTCAGAATAATAATTTTAAAAAGACATTATAATTTTTCCCTAAGATCAAAATTATCTTCATGTGAATATTGAAAAGTACCCCTTTAAAAATATTATAAATTTTATGATGCCATTATTACATAATGATGAATAAATAGTTTGTGAAAACATTTTATAATGAATTATATATTTATTATGTAGAATAATGAATTTAAAATTATTATGATTTATTTGAAAATATTTTATTAAAATTTTAAAACATTTGGACGTTATATTATAATAAATTCACTATTTTGAATCCCCTTATTTAATTACTAAATTAAAATATAAATAAAGATTGAAAATGTTATTAATTTCACATTAATATCATTGATTTGTTTATAAAAAATAAATTTCGTAATATTATAAATTATTCATGATTTTAGTGTAAAATATGTTTTATACATAAATATAAAGATTAAAAAACTGTTTTTCATTTAATTTTTCATACTTATATAAAAATTAATTTTTATAACAATAATAAATTGAATAAAAAATTGATTAAATATGATTATATTGATTAATTACTATTATTAAATTGGTTCTCCTTAATTTTTGTGTCATAATGAATAGTTTCCATGATGGAATATTTTCACCATGGTTGATGGAAAAAAAGTTTGGGAGGTTAAGTATGATATAAGGATACAAATTGCACTCAATATTGTGAAAATTTGATTTTTTGGTTTATTTTAAAGTTGAAAAATCAAATATTCAATATTAGACTAATTTTTAGATACTTTCATTAAGAATGATATATTTATATTTATAAGATATTTATAAATTCAAGAGTGATACACATATAACTTATTAAATAGAACCTTATTTTATTATAGTAAAACAACAATTGAGCACCTTATATAATCTAATATTTTACCAAATATACATACAACAACTTTGTCCATGTATTATAGGTTCTCTTATTCCTAAAAGACCTACATAAAAATAATTAATGTGTTTTTAAAGAAAATTAACCAATGATGTGGTATGTGTTCTTACTATGACTATTAATGTTTTACTCTACATAGAAATTCTCCAAATACTATATAACCATCATAACATAATAAAATATATAATATAATTAGATGTTATTTTTTATTTAATTAATAAATACATTTTCTATCTCCATTCCATCTCATAGTGAATAAAAATGTTTCTTATGTGTATGTGGAAGTTGTCACCGCCATTAAAAAATGTTTTTTATTTTTTATCACCAACTATAATTATTGGTGATATAGATGGATTTAATGAAAAATATGATATTTATAAAATAATTGTAAATTTTTAAATATATTATTTTATGTAATATCATTCCCCCTCATCTATTAGAAAATTGAAACATCACTCATGTTTACATGAAGACAACCATCTCCATGAAACGACCTAATTATTTTTTTCATAACCAAATTAAATAGATGGTTGTACAAGTTTATTTAATATATAAATACAATATAAAATTAATATGAAATTATTAACATTATTGAGGTGATTTATCAACCACCATTGTGAATGTATCAGAACCAATTAATCAAATAATACATAAGAAGAAAAATAGTTACTACCAAGATAATTTGTTTCAAAAAATAACTAAAAATGTATGGATAAAAAATGAGATAAAAAAGTGAAAAAAATACAGATATAAATTTTTATCTAATATAGTTGAATAATAAAATAAATTCATATATTTGATGTTATAATGAATTTGACTACGTGGGAATCCAAAGTAAGGGTTTAGGTTATAGTTCACATACATTAAGTTTTTTTTATAGTCAAATTTACTTTAGAAGATTCTTTTTTGGTCATTGTTTCTTAATCATAATTTATATCACTCTAATATATTAATTTATATGGTTCTAATATATTATTTCACATTTTCCAGTTATTGGTATTAAAATTCATCAAAATAATGGTCTTATGAAAAACCAAATTTTTTCTCTTTTTTTGGTAAAGAATCATTCTCTTATATGTCTATATTAGATATTTTTTAAAATTTTTTATTTTATGTATTTTTATGATCTATAATAGTAAATTAGGTTTAAAATTGAAAATTTATTCAACACTTAACAAAGAAACCATTTTTTTCAAAGAAGTTATTTTTATAACTTTTTAAATTGTTTTAAAAGAATGATTTTATATTTTTATGTCATATGAACATATTCCTTCCATTATATCCATTATTAAATATAATCATTCCCCCAAAATATTCTATTATTTTTCTATGATATTAAAATTCAAATTATTTTAAGAATTTTTATATTTAAAATATTTTCAAAGGAAAATGATATTTATTTTTTCTTTTCAATGTGGAATTATATATTATTTATAAATGTTTTTTGATATATGATAATATCATTTAGTTATTATTAAGATTTTTTGGGAATATTACATAATTATACCTTCCACCCAATTTGGAAAAACAAAAAATTTTATCAATCGAATATCCCTTTTTAATATTTAAATGGGTCATATTTAGTAATATAGTATTATAAAAATCACATGAAACATATGAAAGAACCAAAAACCATATATTATATTGAATTAATATTTAAATTTAAAGAATAAATATAGTCAATATAATGTTAAAAATTACAATGGGGATAAGTGGAAAATGAGATAACAGTTATATAAAATATAAAATATACATGATCCCTTAGAATGAATGAACAGAAGAACAAAATTGTAAAAAGGAATCATAATATTAGCGATGAAATATCAATTTTTATATTTAAGATATATACATCTTTGAGATAAAATATAAATGAATTTAATTTAATAAAATATGATGTATTTATAGAAGTCATGAAACTAATACAACTATTCAAGTCCTGACCACTGGAACAATAATCTAACTCTTAGAACTGTAATATGACCATTGGGAATACTAATTTGATATTAGGAATATTAAACTCATATATTGTATAGAAATATAATATTCAAGTAAAACATTAAATTCAAATTTCACAAATTAATATAGTTTTATAAATAAGAAAATGTTTTAAAAATTGTAAAACAATTATTGGAACATTGTCAAACACATGTGTTTTATTTTCATTTTGTGATAAATTTAAAAGTATAAAATAATTTTTATTTTTAAAAAATGGGTTTAAAATTTTAAATTTTGTTTCATTATAATGAAAATATAATATAATAGGTCTATAAATTTTTTTAATGTGTCATACAATTGAGAAATATATATATGTTTTTGTTTTTAATATATAAAATGAGTTAATATAACTATTAAATTAATCATATTTATAAGAATATATTTTCTAAAATAATTTTATTATTTTGTTATACACATTTAATAATGTTGAATGTTACTATTTTAAATTTTTCATTAATTGATCATGTTTTTATTAATAGGGAAATACAATAAAAATTACTTTTCACATTATCAGATATATACATGAATTTATGAGTGATGAATGACGTAATAAGACATTATATAGAAATAATATACCTATGATACAATATCTTTTATTTATGATTCATCACTATTGATATACTAGATCCAAAAAAAATAAACTAATTAATATATTTTTCAAATACACCCATCTCCTCCCATTAAAGATACCCATCCTCACCGCAATTTTTCTTCACAAATTATTAGATTTGGAAGATTGAAAATTTCATTCCAACAATCTTCCAAGAAAAATACCATTTTCTTCATATTTTGGATCTCACCAATGTTCAAAACCATGATTGCTTAAGGTGTATTTCACAATATGATATTTAAAAAGAAAATATTACCCATAAATCCATTTTAACATCTAATAATCTTCTACCTCATCCATATTTTCTCAATCCAAAAATATAATTATTCAAGTATAATAAATATATTATAATTTTATTTTTAATGGAATATCATCTACCATTCCACTTTTAAAATTCATTCCAAAATGTAAATGATTTTCCATATTGTGGTGGGTTTACAGTCTTCAGGAATAAAATACTTTTTTTCCACCACCCCCTTCGATATTAGAGTTATTAAATTAATTGTTTTGAAAATAATTATCAAAACGAGTATATTTAATATTTTTTGAAATTATGATATTGAAAAATATTCATATGTTTAAATAACCATATCAGTTCACCATGGTTGGAAAAACCCCCCAATGTGAGTTAACCATAAAAATACATATTTTTTCTATATGAAAAATGTGTATGTTATTGAAAATTTAAAATAATTTCAAAAACCAATAATTATGATAAATTGTTTTATCACACATTAATAGTTATCTAACTATAACATATGAACACTCAGACTTACATATAACTTAATCCATCCCCGTAACCATGAAACACATGGATTTTTGGAGGTGAATTGATTTATAGTCCATATTAAATGATTATATTAAGACATAAAATTTTAATAATACATAAATTATAGTTGAATTAGTTTATAAATAAAGGGTTAAAATATATATCATGATTATGTTGGATATTAATTGATCGTACATGGTGAATTCATAAATGAGGTAAGAGAACTCATTGGGCAACCATCTTTTATTTAGTTCACGACTTTATTTCTCTCTAACTAACTTTTATAATATTTTTTATGATATTTATTATTTATAAATTCAATATTTATTTCTATTACATTTTCATATAGCATATTATTTCTCTTTTTATTGGGGTTATACATTCCTTTCATTCAATTTTCAACATGTTCTTCTAAATAAAACAATAATTTGTTGAATATTTTACTCCCATTAAACATTCATTTGAAAATATTTTAATGTCCTTTACCAATTCACCATATCATTAATTGAGAACTATTTTGGGGTTGATTTTTTTAACTCTGATTTCAATTAAAATTCCAATTTCATTCAGTTATTAAAAGCCTTTTACTGATTAATTAATAAATCATTTTAAAAGATCATTTACATACCCAAATTTTCTACCCTTCCACATGAAAGTTTAAGTTGAACTCCATATTTGAAACATATTATTATATACATGAACATATATATCAATAGTATTTAATTACCCCTTATATTTGGAGTCTTTATGAAATATCCTTTGATTATTATTTGATGATATATTATATAACCCATTACATTCATGGGTATTTCTTATTCATATGACATATGTTTGATTAAATTTTTCTTATAAAATATAAATATAATTGATATAATGAGTGAACCTTGATAGTTCATTAATAAATTAGTAATTTTTATATCCCTTGGGATGATATGAATTTGAATAGTTATTAAGAACAATCCATAATGTAACATTATCCACCATGTTATGTTGTCTTGAATTTTTACCATTACATATTCTAATACCACATTTTATTTTTCTACCACATTTGTATAATTCTTGGGTATAAAGATTCTATCTTTTATATTCTACGATTACATAAGGCTATTAATGATAGATTTCCATTATGATATCATGTTTTTCCATTTGATTCGTATACTAGGATTCATTATAATGCATATTCCGTTGCTGGGATTTATTTACCACCAATTTTTTATGAATTCCCTAGGTTTTTATATTTTTGTCAATAATCACAATGGGAATTGAGATATCAATATTGAGATTAATTTTACTATTTTTTATTTTTCATTAAGATCGATTTTTTATCTACCTAGGATTCTAATGAAACAAGACCTCTCGATCCTTGGGTTTTTATGATTAGATATTTCTGTGAAAACCAATCTAATAATTTTTTTGGATATATTTGATATACTTCATATCATAGTGTGGTTTGGTTATATTTTGGGATTATGGAAATAATATAATACTACTGAAACTATGGAGATGTTTATGTATAAGAAACCATACTAAAATTTATATAATGTATAGGGTGAGTAGTTTCCATGAAATGAAATAGATATCTAGATACTATATGTTAATGTGGAACATACATAGTTTGTCCAAGGTTAATAACAAAAAATGGGCTCATTTTAAGTTAACTATACTTATTCATGGTTTATTATGTCGAGGAATTCTTTTATAACATTTTGAAAATATTATGGGATATGCTTTATTAAATTAATAAACTCTCTATGAACCATGATAAAGGATATGATAATATTATTTGGATATAATTACATAATAACAAAATTACAATTGAAAACCTAGATTTAAGACCATTTACACCATTGTAATGATATAATTTTCATTAATAATTTATTTCTAAAATTTTCATACATTACCATTTTTTATGATTAACTGATTATTTAAAATCATCCATAATTTTCTCTTATATTATTTAATGAATGGGAAATGGATGAATCATTATAACCACCAATAAAATAGTCAATGTAATGATTTCCCTAATCTGTTTCCAAAAATGATTTTTGTATGAGATAATATCATCATGTAAGTACTAGATCAACTAACTCATATTATTAAAAATAAAACTAATCGTGAGGAACACACTCCTTCCCTTTTATGGGAAGATTTTTTTGAGTCATTTATATTAATAAGGCCTCCAAATATTAATGAATGTATTGATCTTCATATCTTGGAAAATGTATTCTATCGATTGAGAAGATATTTTTTATCCTTCAATGTTTTCAATAAAAAATATTAGTATATGTCATCAATCATCATGATAGAGAATTCGATTAGTGGTGGATACTAATCAAGAACACAGATCCCAAGGAGGAAATCAAATCTATGGAATGAGAAATATTCAAGCCAATATTTTTCATTACATATTTTCCCTAAAATATCCATTATAAAATTTATAGGGTATTCCTCACATTGAAAAGAAAGTAATATGATTCTAAAAATTATTAAGATAATAACATAACAAGGATTTAATTATATTCCTCTATAATTTTCATAAAAAAAACTAATGTGGAAAACATATTTATTTGATTAATGATGTGTCTATAAAAATATTTTTTCATTTCAGACAGTATAATATTAGAATATATTGTTCGATGTTCCTTTGATAGTGATACAATGTTTTTTTAATTGTACTTGTCTCAAGAGAATAGAGATAAATTGATTTAAAAAGGGCTTAGTTATATAGGATCACGTAAAAAATATCATGTAAGAATGGAATTTGAACTACCCCATATATAATGTGTGCGAAGAATCATCATATGGATTGAATCAAGGTAATGGGGAGATGTTTCTTCTGTTGAAAATATAGGCATCAAAGTATTCAATACTGAAGGGAGATAAATAATTATACTGATGTTATGAATGATAATAAGGTTATAATAAACCCTAAGCATGTTGACCAGTCTTTCCCAATTGGGAATAAAAAATTACTCAATCCTATGTGAAAAAATAAGGGTTTTAAATGATAATAATTGAAATCAACCTCAAATGTCTAGAGAGAGGAATTTAATATTCTATAACCACTTAAATAGTGGACCATAAAAATTCTGTTGTGACATTTATTAAAGCTATTAATTCAATATGAATGAATTCATTATTTTATTATGTGTTTATATATTAAATCATAACATGAATGTTTATTATACTTATTGAATCACACCTAAACACAATAAAATTGAGTTATATTTTAGAATAAAAGAGAAATCATTTCATTCCATGAATATAACCCCTCTTGTTCAATGTTTATAGACTAGAACTCCTATAAATTATTATAATTCTACCTTTAGTTGAATTTGAAGCAATAATTGGAATGTAATGGTCATCCTTACAAAAAAACCTTACTACATATATAGTAAAATCACTCTCCATATCTTATATCATCCTCATATTCATTATGTGTTTATAGAGGGTTATGCATCTATTTGGAATTACTCTTTTCAGAAATGGATATTATTTCCATTATAGTAAAAATATATAACTCCATTGAATTAGATAAAATATAGAATCATTATTTAAGGAATTCCCATTAAAATATAATATGTAGATGTATTATATAATGTGATTTATAGTATTTATTCAACCAAATAGGTTGAATTCTAAATTGAATTATTACATGGATATTTGATTACATACAAGGAAAAAAAATGTATTACCACCATTGAGTGGGAATAAATGAACAATAAGATACAAGAGAATATGGGAAATGTTAATAATTAACCCTATTGTTTCATCATGGGGTGTGTCAGACCTATTCATAAAAAATGTAAGGACAATGTATCAATACATTGATGTTCAAATACACAATAAATCAAGATAAAGAATATTTTTCACTGTCAGAGATTTATTGAATTATTCAATAATCTATATGGGGACTAAAACATGAATAACATGGTTCTTAGGTAAGGATGTTTCCATTTAAAGGTGAAGGATTAATTTATTCCCAAGACTACAATTGGAACAAGGTATGGTCACTATGAATTTAACTAGATGATATTATGATTCTATACAAAATAAAAAAAAGCATGGTAAGGATTTTAGTAATATGATAAATGAATTTCAGAAGGAGAATCTATATGAAAAGTAAATAAATGTCATTTTTGGATAGAGTATTTATTGTTAGGTGATTTTTTTTTCGTTAGTAAACGGATATCTGTGGCTAATAAAATTCCAAGGGAGATGGAGGAGTGTCCCAAACAAACATCTATGATAAGTATATGATGATTCATTTTACTAGGGGGTATTATTGATGATTTTTCAGAAAAATAGTACATTTTGGAAAACCAATAATGAATTTAACTAGAATATTAATATATATTATCTATACCAATGAATGTAAAAAAATAAATAACTAATTTAAAATGTTCATTATCATTGAATCAATACCCAAAATACCCTGACGTGGGTAAATTATAATTGTGTATAATTTTGTTTAAATGAATGGATTGGATTACGTATTATTGAAATTTGAAAATGTGATAGCCAATTACAATTGGAAGCTAAATTTCCAAGAGTAGACATATCCAACACATGGTATGTAGTTGGAAATAATGATTTTGACATTGAATATTTAGTATAATTATATATATGGGGGGACATGTTAAATATATATAGACTTAGAGAACCCAAAACATATATTAATAAAAAGGTGGATAATATGCACCATGGAATATAGTTAGATATAATCAAGGATAATGAGTAAATAATCTATTACCATCATGAAAAGATGAATAAAGTGGAAGATATGATATGTAAAAATGATTCTATAACATATCAAGGATGAGAATTTAGAAAGATAAAATATTTTAAGACTTGTAAAGGATTTTCAAAAAGGTTATAATGAATGGAATCAAATATTAAATACCTAATATTATTTCTCAATAATTATTTGAGGGTAAGGTATAGTTTTTTCAAAGAGATAGGGTGGAAATAAATAAGAAGGTTGAAGTATTAATATGTGTTATTTTAATAGAATTGAAAATTGTTTAAGAATGATTTGTAATATTTTTGTCATTACTGCTTGTATAAAAATCCTATCTTAAAAAAAGATATGTTAAATGATTTACATATATTAACATCCTCCATCCATACATTTATAATGATTTTTTACTGAGGTATTTATACGCATTATTGGAGGGAAAATATGAATTTGTAGTACACAAAATATATATCAAATTATTTGGAATGTTAACAAGTGATGATAATAGAAGAAAATCTATGTGGATGATTCAACACTTACCCATACCTACATGGAAATGAGAAACTATCACCATGGATTTTATCGCAGTTCATCCGAAAAAATCTTGAAGATATTTTTACATATGTGTTATAGGGTATAATTTAACCGTGATACTTGCAACATTTCCTTTCATTGGGACTTTTTAGTTGATCAAAATAGAATATTAATCATTATAGATTTCATGAATATACATCACATATCACAATCAATTATGTCATATCGGTATTTCAGATTCATATAAAAATTCTAAAAAAATTCTCAAATAGGATAAGAAATTTGTTTAAATAGTTATATGGAATATTACCCTCTAACTGATAAAAAATATGTTAAAATAGTTCTGACACCAAAGGATTTGTTGGGATAATTATTAATATAATTCAATGAAGTATTTCACCAATATCATCCTTTGTCCATGTAATAAAAAAATAATTACATTCACTAAAACAACTAAATAGATTTATATGAAGTCTAAAATGGGAATAGATATTGGAAACCTAAGTTTTTCGTTGGTGATAGTGAAAGAAATATATCTTGATCTATAACAATTAATGAAATTGTTGAAAATGTCAAAAATGTTCAACAACCCATTAATAGATCATATAGTTGAATAAATATTTGTACAACCATAAGAGAGACCTATAGTTTGAGATTAGAGATATATTTTTCCAACCCATATATTCATAGAAGAGAGTCATGATGTTTGGGAAGAAGGTAATGTTATGTCTTATATACAACAAACCCCTTGATATTCATGATCACTCCATAGTTGTGTCACATCAATTATCCCTCCCAAAAACCATGTCTCAAGAACATGGTGTCTTCCACATATCCATAATGAGGATGTACATAACATATCTCTCACATATACTAAATTTCATGGTGGTATGGTAAGATAATGACATCTCTTATATGAATAATATGGATAAGATCATAGAATATATATGCTATGTTTTATGTAACACAACCACTAACCAAGTCAATGTAATATGGTTGAATCCAAATTATGAGTGTGTGATGTGGGAACAGAAAGAATAATGAAATATAAATACCCACATCTATTGTCAACTTAGTGGGTAAAATGAAATTTTATAAAAAAAATTATTCAGGGGGAATATTGTAATAACCCATAATTATATCAATGTAACTTTCCTTCAAATTATATAAATGTTTTATATTAATTAATGTATTATTATATAATGAAAATTTCCCATATGATACAGAAAAATTTGATTATAGTATTTACATGAACATTATATTTAGATTAAAAATACACCAAATTAAATATTCAAAAAAATAATGGGGAAAACTAGAAAATAAGTTAAATATAATATGAAAATTTGGATTTTTTTCTATCTACATTTATGATCGCAGAAATGAACATTGCTGTTAAAATGAATAAAAATATTAGTAATTAAATAAAAAATTTTAAAATAAAAAAATATATATATCCTTGGCTGAAAATATAATTGAATAAATAATTAAAAAAATTCAAGGTATTCATAGATGCTTGGAAACCCATATGGTCGTTAAAAATCAACTCGTTTGGATTGTAATCGTCTCAGTGGAATAGTAATTTGACCATTGGGAATAGTAATTTAGTAGTTAGAATTCCATTCTCACGTAGGATATAGTAAAATAATATTAATGTATCTTATAAATTAAAATTATAAATAATTTATATCTTGATAAAGGTTACTTTTTTATAAAAAATGTAAAATATGTGATTGATGTTTACTAAAAAAATTTGTTTTATATATAATATTATAAAAAAAGTTAACAATCTAAAATAATGTTCGTTTTCAGGAAATGGATTTATAAAAAAATATCAATTTTTAGTATAATGATAATATTATATTATAATACATAATTAATATTATAAAGGGTCACAATATTGATGGAAAAAAATATTTTTCCCCAATAGGTTGCACAAATATTGAAAATAAATTTCATAAAATTGTTATTATTTTTGAAATTATCACTTCAAAAATTAGTTGGATGAATTTTTGGTTTTCCAATTTATTAATATTATTTTTATTAAATAGTGAAATATGGGAAATTAAAATATTTAACACTATAAGTAAAATAAATGTATAAATGATTCCTAGATTACGTAAGAATCAAATTTCATAAACTCAAACACAAAAATCATTGTAAATAATATTAAAAATATTTACTATTATATTTCCAGACTAAAAATAATAAAATGTGTATCATATATTACAAAATTACCATATTCTCCCAATAATCTTCAAGAACCTCTCCCACATTTACTCATGTTGCTGGTCTCACCAAAAGATAAATTCCTAGGTTCATTAATCTGTATATCAATATACGATATTCAAAAATGTAATATTATCAATCTAACTCTTTAAAATTATATTATTTCCTAAGACCTCTTGAATTGACCACGAAAATTTTAAATAATTAATCTTATATAATAAATATATTGTAATATTAATTGTTTATTGTATTATCAACTATAAAACCACTTTTCATTTCATTCTAAAATAAAATAGATTGTTAATATTACTGTTGTTTCCCCACCTCCATGAAAAGTGTAAATTGTTTTCACCACCGAATTAAAGGATATAAATATAATAAATTTTTTGTAGAAAAAAATAATATAAATAATTATTTTACATAATATTTCATACTATGGAATGGATAACTAGACATATAGTAAATTAATGCATCATATGTTCCACATGATCAGAACAGCCGCCTATATAAAATAACCATAAAACATTTATATTTTCTATCTATGATCCTTTTGTATACTATTAAATATTTAAAATCATATTATCCTCTAATAATGACCGGAAAATAAGATTCACACTTTTTTATTTATAATAATACCATTTGAAATCACATAATTTCCAATAAATTAATCCATCCATGGAAGCATGAAACCAATGACCTTGGGATAATGAACATTGAAATAATATATCATTTAAATGAAAATAAATTACCTGAATGATTAATCATAAATCCAAAATAGTTAATCTAGTTTCTCAATATTGTTTTTAAAAAATAAAAAATTATATTTTAGAATCATAAGTGAATTTTGAGAGAGAATTTGGGCCAAATATAAGTTAACTCTCGAAATAGCACTCTTTTCATTATGTTGAGCCTTTTTCCCTATACATAAATTTGTAACTCTATTTAAAAATGTGTAATTCTTTTTAATTTTGTCTATATTTGTTTTATATATGTACCAAAAATATTATCCCTTTCTTTTAAAGTGTTAAATATGATTTACATTCATTTCTCAGTACCTTAATTAAAATCAAACATGGTTAATGGGAATTTTCTATATTTGAATCCTTTTAAAAAACACAATTTGAAATATTCTACAATTAATGTTTCCATTGAATGGGTACTATTTTTGGCCTATCAATTTTTATTTAACTTTGGTTTCAAATGAAATTACTTTTTCATTCATTGTTTTAATGTCTTTTATTTATTAGATATAAAATCATTTTAAATGATCATTAATATACCCAATTCTCTGCCATTTCTCATGGATTTTTTCAAATGAACTCAATATTTGAGATCTATTATTATTAATTAAAATATTGTTTTCAATAAAATTTATTTTCTTATAATATTTTTAATATTTATTAAAAATAATTTGATTATTAATTGAGTAAATATTATATAACTCATTAATTTACATGTGTATTTGTTATATTGATGTGTTATGTTTAATTCAATTATTTGGGACACATTTACTTGTACATGTTATTATGGGTGAAATTAAAATATCAATAATTCAGTAGGTAATGTTTAAATCTTTTGAGAATATATGAATAAGATTTAAGAATAAACATATACATATATGGAATGTTTCCACTATGTTATGTTGAAATTATTGTTGTCCTTATGTTATGTGTATCATCTTTGTTATATTTCACGATTATTCCTGATATTCTAGGATCATATATAGATCATTTTTTTATTCGTATTCACATAATTTTCATTATAGCCTTCCCCTTTTTTTTATTTATTCAACATGTTATACTATGAAATTATATAATCTCAACATTATTTTTGATCTCCTTAAATAGATTAAAATATAGTTTTCTATTTCCACTTCATAATGTTGTTTTATACATATTCTCTTCTTAAGAAAAAAGGCCTCTATAACATTAGGTTATTAATATTGCCTATTTATGTTAAATTTTTTTAATAATATGTTTAAGAGGGTTTGGTCACTGAATTATTTATCAAAATGGGTTACAATATTGTCGTTTTATTTATTGACTAATAAAAATATTTACATTCTCTATGATAAATTTTAATAATGGATGTTAATTAATAAGAATTTCTATTTTTTATTATATCGATTAATTGCTCCTATCATATGATGAATTAATTGTACTGAGAAATTTATGGGTTGGTCTTGATATTAAATTACCCCTCAATTAATCGTTTGTCCTCATGAGTAAAGCATTCATGGGTATTTGATATATGCCTTACATATTTGTATATAATTTCATTTCATGTGGCATTATGCATTCAAACATTATGAAAAATATTATTTTAATCCATTGATATATTCATATTTTTTATATTCATTATATGGACTTTTTTATTTTTTAACTCTAACATATTAATCAGACCATATTAATTCTATAATTGATTCTGATGCATGGTTTCCTTTACTGAGCATCTTATTTCAACCCTTATTTTTTTATTAAGCCAAGGGTACCCATATGTTATCATTGAATGATTTTTAGTCATAAAATCGAATAAATAATAATATTATCAATGGAATATGTGTTTTTTCACGTTTTAAAATGTAATATGAGAATCATTTATGAATTTAACATCTCAACACTAATAAACTATTCAATCCCATGGGGATAAAAAAAAATTATTCTATTGTAGTAAAGAATCCATTATATATTAGTTAATGTGGTTATGGATGTTAAATGGGTTCATTATATCTCGATTATTTGATTGATCATTGGGATTTGAAAAAAAAAATTAAATTCCTAATTCTATTTGGTTATGAAATTTTTTTATACACTCTGAACTCTCACTACAATTATTGTTCAAGATATTAGATTTTATGTTATATTCTATATAATTAAGTGTTATTATTTAAAATTAATCTGCATTTTTATAGATGAAAAATTTAACCCACAATTTCTCGTTCCATATGTATTGTGGGAACTAAAATGAATAAAAAGACCAAAAAATAACCTACCTAAAAAAATAAATACAATAAATTAATAATATATTATATTAGTGTAATTAAAATTGAAAATTTTAATTAAATTAATATGAATATGGCTCTAACAAAAGTAATTTTTAAATTTTACACGAATATTCATGATGCTAGATTATTTTTGAATAGATTCACGAAAAAAGGTATAGTTGTTTCTTCTAAATCAAAATGCTCATTCCATATTTTGGTCATACATGGTATATATTCTCTTAAATAGATTATCTAAAAATTCATAAAAGTACATCATGAGGGTAAACCATTGTTTTATTGGTATTATTTTTCAACTTACCCTCTTATATATTCCAAATTCATATCATACCATGATTATCGAGATATAACCTCAATATCATTTCATTAATAAAAATTCATTCCCCATTGTTTGTGGCCTTAAATGCTTGATATGTTTCTCTTTTTTTTATTTCTTTCAATTATTTATTTTTTGATATTAAATAATTTCAATAGAAATACTGTTTTAAATTATTTTCTACATTATAAAAATATTTTTTTATGATAGATAAGTTACAATATTTATTAGGTAATTTTTTTAATGTATATATTATTTCTTCTAAAATATCAAATTTTTAACTCATTAAATGTATTATATTTTATACTATTATTATTGATATATTTTTCTATTTAAAAATCATTCTATACATATTCTCTTGAAGGGGGTTATTTAAATACTGTTAAATAATTCTTTTATGTATTTATTTAAATTTATTACCATTATATATATTTCATTTCATTTTCTCTCTAAATTAAATTTTTTTGTTTAGTGTTCCATTAATGGTATGCTTTTTATGAAATACATTATTTAAAAGGGTTTTTTTCGCATTCTGTAAATTATTTTGGAAGTGACTCATATCTTTTATTATGAATATGTTACTAAAATGTTAATAATAATATTTACAAGATTTTATTCGATTTTTATCTCATTATTTTTTGGTTATCATTTCAATGAAATAATTATACATTATAATTATTTTTATAATCACTAATCATATAATTAATCTTTTCTATATGTATATTTTTTCAAATAATTCATCATCCACTATTTTTTATAATTTTAATTATTTCAATATTTTATAAAATTGAATAAATGTAATTCAGAAATATTCTAAAATATCATATCTTCCACTCAAATATTTTGTTATATATCAAAATAGTTTTTTCATTAATACTTAAGAATTTTATCTAATAAATTACTTATATATATATATATATATTTAAATTATTTTTTGTTAAAATATCTTTTGATTCATTACTCAAATTCATAAAACTTATTTTCAATAGTGAAATTGAATATCAATAATTAGACAGATCTGTCATTGAATTTATCATACATTGTAGAAATATATTCATAAATACAACCTTTATACCAATGAGATTCTATTATGAGTCCACTACAAATAATTCTTTTGATCTAGGTGTACATACCAAGATAGTCGTACATTTCTTTAGACTGGAAAAAATTGTTGATATGAATGTATATTATTATATTCTATACTAAAAAACATGAAATACATTCCTCAGCTAGAAATATTGGGATATATATATATATTATATTCCATCTATCATATAATATATTTATTTTGGTGACATCAATAAAAAATGAAAATGTTTTATTTCCCACTTAATTTCCAATGGCTAATCACGATATAATAAAGATTAATTTCATAAAGTGAAAATTTTTTTAGTTTATCATTTTGTAGTTGATAGTCCCAGAATTATATATCCCTTAAATTAGTTTCAATATTATTATATATATTTTAATTTTATTTTATAAAACATGAGATTTTTCCATAGTCTACTATTCTAGGGGATGTGGGAACTTATACTAGTTTTTTCCATTATGTAGCATGAAATTTTATTCTCATATATTGTCTTATAAGACATTGATGATCATAAAATTCCATTATGATGTAAAATTTATAGTGGATAATAATTATATATGATATGATATTCTATGTTTATATTTAAGACACATTAAAAAAAATTCAATGTGGTTGATGATTTTAGTATTATGATTTTACATTATTTCACCATGAAATTTGTTGTGTTTCAAGAATCAACCTATAATGAATTATATATGTCGATAAATGATTATGTTTTCATGATTAATTTTTACCTTTATTGATTTTTTAATTCTATTAATCATTTAATTTGCCTCATGATATTATCTTTTTCATTTATTTTAAATCTATTAATATTTATTTTGTTCCTCAATGATATGTTTATACACCTTATTGAGTGTCTAATCTCACTCATTTCATTGTATTCACAATTTTACATTATGATCATAGTTGTTAATGAGTTTATAAATAGTTTACATGGGAGTATAGAATGATGTATTTGACTAAATTTTTTATATATGTATAATTTGATATTTATATTGTAACTAGTTCCCGTAGACAATAAATTTTGGATTATTTGTGTGATTTGTAATTTTATTTGATGTTTGAAAATATTTTGTTTTAAAATAAGATAAGAAATTGTGGGAATGTAGGGTTCATTAATAACAGTTCATTACAATATATTATATAATTAGATTTTATAATAGAAACAGCTTCACGATGCATTTATTAAATCATACTCACTAGAAATAAGTATAATATAGGATAAATTAAATCTATTTGATTGATTATTTATAAATAAAAATTTATTAAGTGTCATATAAAATCTACATATTAAATGGATATATCCATTTTTATCATAACAACATATTTAACTAAATCTCATTCTAGTCCAAGTAATATTTTTTTATAAAATCAACCATGGTACATATCATGAAAAATGTTTTATTGATAAAACGAAACAATAATAAATTATTTTATTCATTTTAATTTTCTCTTCAATTGTCAAATAGAAAATAATTATGTGAAATATTTTCGGACTGATTCATATTAATAAATACTCTCTTATATTTTTCTATGTTTGTTAAGCCTTAAACATTCACTTATATTATAAATCAACATGGATCTATCTCTAAGTATAGTTATCTATATCATATTTTTCATTTAATCCATAATATATTTACATTCATTTATTATTAAATATAATACACTTATATTATCACAAAAAAATGATCATTTTCCGACCTCAATAAATACATACATAAATAAATTGAACATTATTTATGACATAAATGGTTTTATTTAATTGAGTTCATAATGGATTTTCTTTATATCATATTGACAATGTCTAGCTATTTTATTTTTTGAATTTTATATTGAAATCAATCATTAAATTTAATTGGAATGGTAAGAAACTATATATTTTTAACCTATAGGAAAAGTGTTCATAATTATTAAATAATTACATGTCATCGTTCCTTTTTTTAAGAATTCCTATTCTCTCATTTTATAATATACTTAATTAAAATAAAAATAGAACATCACTATGTAACATTACTTTTCAAAAGGATTTCTAAACCTAATTCCATTGACTACTAATTTTAAATGCAAACATAATGATCATTGAATCCAAACTTGTTTTTCTTCTTCTAAATATTTGAATTTGATATGTTTAAAATTTATAGTAATATAGTCATATTCTTGTCTGATTAAATTGTAAATTTGAGATTATATATAAAATAATAATTTTTATTTTTATAAAAATTCATAGAGATTGAATCAATTTTGTGTGATTAAATATTAATTATAGGATTACCCTTAATTACCCTTCATATATATATATATATATGGTATTTTATGATTATTATCATATTATAAATAAAAGTATATCTAATGATTCACATAGGTATACACTGATGGTTAGGGGATTATACAACTATTGACTATGTAAATTAATAAAGTGATTATAATTGGTTTTAATAGAAAATCATTGATAATAAAGAAAGTGTTGGGATACCATCCCACAATCTTTATTATAAGAAAAAATTTATAGGTTATTATATTTAACAAAATTATTATATCTTATAATTGTGATCATATTACAAGGTTGATTTTATAATCATTGAAACTCTTATAAAAAATTTCTTTAAGGTTTTCATGTAGAAAAAATATAAATAATAATGATATAATTAATAAAAAATATGATTTATGAGAGCCGAACTCTTTATTATATAAGAATATATCCACTCAGATATGTTTAGAAAAAGTAAATATGTTTATAATATCATTTTGATTTACAACTACAAGGTTCCGTGGACATCATTTCGCATAGAATGTGATGAACCATTTTAATGTTTTTCAATTAATTTTTTTAAATACCCTAATATATATAACATTTTAAAATTTCAATTATTGTTTTAACAAAGTACACAATGACAAAATTTTGTATAATATGATTCAAGTGAAATATTTTATCCATTATATCTAAAAAAAATTAGTTTAATTTCATATAAACTATTAGATTAGTTTTTTCTTTCATTACATATTTCATCACAAGAGAAAAATTATTATATATAAATATTAATAAAAACCACATATATAAAATCATGATATAGATATGATTTTTTAGTACAAGACACACAATATAGGTTTCCAAATTTGGAATCATCTAACATGGGGATCTGAGATGTTTTTCTTTCTTAACAAATGTTGAAAGACAATCTCTATTATTAGCTAGAAGATCTTCCTCTCCTCATTTAATTTTCTATCAGATACATGGGTCTTGTTTATGGGTAAAAATATTACGACAACAGTAATATAAAATCAATCGAAATATTAAATTGAATAGTTTATTTTCAATGTCAAACAGAATAAAATCTTCCCCATAAATATTTTCAGTTCATTGTTGTTATCTTCCATCCATTTATCCTAACCACGTGTAAATTTGAAAACTTCATTATTGTTCCTATCTATATGAATATTTATTTCCATGAAATAAATTGTAGTAGTATTATATAATTTTTAAATTCCAGACATCACTTATCCTTTAGGTATTCTTAATTACTATATAGACTGAACTATTATAGTTCATTTTATATTAATCATTTTGAAAAGAAATATTAAAAATGCTTGTTAGTGAATTATCAATTCCTATATGTTTAAATTTTTAATGAAACAAGAGATGATGGGTAGAAAATTTAATGTAGTATGTTTATGTAGTTTTCTATATTTATATTGAAAATGTGTTTTTCCTCTTGATCAATATTGTAACTACTAAATATTTTATAATATATTTCTCCTCAAATAAATTTATTTTCATCGATAGATTACAATACATGCACCATAAAGTCTAAATATAGTATAATATTATAAAATAGATTTCAATATTTTTGTAATGAATATGAATTTTAAAATTTTAAAAAACAGGGATTATTTTGAAAAATAATGTATATTGATAAATAACTACTAAAGTTTTGGTAAATTCTTTATATTCCCCAAAATTAAAATTTTCTTAAGAAATTGTTTTTATTCAATTTTTTGAATAAAAGTTTTCATTAAAATTTGAAGGTATTAGAAATCTATTCTAAAAAATGAAATTAATTATTGAAATCAACAATTTAATATTATTTTAGAGTGACCTTTTTGGAATTTTTGAATATAATTTATTTTATAGTGAGTAGTGGAAAATTAAGGATTTTTACTGAAAACAACCATTTTGTTTAATTAATTTTGGATGTTAAATTAAAAAAATACATTTAAATGTAAAATTAAATAATTTATTTTATAAATAATATTATTTTGGTCATCTTAATTACATTTTCTATTGTATTTTTTGTATAGAAACTCCTTATAATTAAGATATCATATTTTCTAAAAACAGATTTTAATCAGGTTTTAGAGATTAATTTTAAATTTAAATTTTACACATCAAGGAGTATAACACAATAAAAAGAAATTAATAGTAGTAATATGAATTAACATGTTTTTTAATGATTCACTTTCATTTTTGGTCATAATAAATAGTTCAAATTTTTCATCAGGGATATAGTTGAAATGTGTTTACTAGGGGGTTAATCAAATATATTAGGGATTTGTTTACAAATAATCATTACAAAATCCTATTATTTGGAATTATATATAGATCATAAAATTCAATATTTTACAATATAGATATTTTTATTAATTATTCTTCAAAATTAACTTATTATATTTTATTATATTATGAAATGATTTATGTATCCTTTTAATCCATTAAATAATTAAAAATGTTCTTTCAATTTTGCCCCAATTTTATCCCCCTTTATCAACTAAAAACATCCCAATTATATTATAAAATAAAATATACCTAATGTAGAGTTAGTTTTTTTTCTGAAAATATCATTCAATGGGTCCTTATCAAATTATATAATAGAGGATTAATTAATATATATTGTAATTATATCCTTATTGAAAAATAGAATAAATTTTGTTTTTGTATCATTATATAAATTATCATGATTATGGAACCATGATCAAAGTATAAGGACTAAAACTCCAGAATAGAAATTCTCATGACAAATGAAACAGTTAACACATAGAAATAAGGATATTAATTTGAAATTGTTAATAATTTGATGCTGGTATTTTATAAGATGATCATATATTATATTATATTATAAGTATTTGAATGATTATGTTGTATGAATAAACTATTTTTATATTTATTATATAAATTTTATAATTCACTAAATTCTTCTCAAAATTGAGGTAAGAGATGACGTAAAAAATTCATTATTTAACATGATCATTTATAATCATGTTTCTGCTGATGAAATTTTGTTATATATTTATCAAATATATAATAAATTTCATTATTTAATTGATATTTATGATATTAAAAGTATTCCTATAATTATAACCACATTAATAAATCAATAAATTTAATGATTATTTCTAAAAAAATTGATTTTATTTCACTTTTAGTTTTAAAATCCATTTCCGTCCATATCTATGTTTTCTAAAAAAAATTAGTAATATTTAAAAAAAATTTCTATGATTAAATACATTAATTTTTACCCATGATTTATATTTGACAAACAAAAGGAATTTATTTTCTGAATGATATACTTATATCCTTTTACTGAAAAATTGAATGGAATATATTTTTCCGAACACAAATTGAAAAATTATTAATTTATTATGAATAGTCAAGGATTTTAATTATTTTTTAAATATTTCTATTTTAATTTCCCAAGAAAAATATTTAATAAGTTTAATAAAATCTCTATATTTCTATGAAATTATTTAAAATGAAAGAGAAATTTTTTTCTATAAATATTCTAGGAATATTTATAATTAATGTTTATTTATTATATCATCCTTTTACTGTTTCTATTGTAAATTTAGGATATGTTCCAATGATATAATCACCTATAAATCATATAATTTATGATTATGATGCTGATTGAAGAAGGATTCTATATAACCTTTTTCTTTCCCATTGGTTAATTTTGATAAGACAACGCCTTTATGAAACTTTTTTATTATTTTTAGGTTATTCTATGATTCTATGATTTAGTGATTATGAATCTTATTCCCTTTCTATAGGTTATAAAAAGATTAATATTTTATGATCTTCTCAAACACATATGTATTATTTTCATTAAGTGCATGGTTGTCCCAAAAATATATAGTCCCCCTATGCATTAGCAAAATATGAATACATCTTGACAAAAAAATAATTAGAGTTCTTGTTGAATCATGAGCATTAAGGGACTCTATCTACTATGATAGTCTTGGGGTGATACTTGAATAAGGATATGATGTAATACAGGGGGAGAAAATTCCCCCTATAGTTTTGGAAGTAATCCTTGATTAAGGAAATAATTTTATATGTTTTGGGCATGAGAGAAACTTATATCATATCTCAATGTTATGGTCACATGGATCATGTGCTTTGATTTAATTATAATAACATTTTTATGAACGTTAAATATTTGTTTTATGACACAATATTATGATCTATGCTTCTATATGTATGGTTTTCAAATGAAAATTTCATTGTCCCATATTCTTATTATAATTTATCTTAACTGATTACATATTACACTATTGTTTACCCTTATTGGAAATATTGTGTCACACTTTCTTATGTTTCCTTTCCATAGGTTAGGAAGAATGAGTTTTAGTATGACATTATTAAAGGTATTGGTAACTATAATGAACTTTGTTGGAGATAAATTATAACTCGTATAAATGTTTTTTTATATATTCATGTTTCTAAATATACAAAATCAAAATTATTTTGGTGTGTATATTAATATACTGTATTGAATATTAATAGAAATTTTTTTAGTGCCTTTGAAAAAAATTTATTGCTTTCAATATTTTGTATCAGATCTAGGTTTAAAAAACTTTGGAAACTATGATGATAAAAAATTACTATGAACCCTTAGGATAATACTATGTATATGAAAACATCATATTTTATATTTAATATTAGATTACAGATTTCCTAGAAAATATTTTTTCTTATATACAAAACATGGGTGTAGTTTTGGAAAAGAAGAATCCTCAAGAAATACCTAAAAAAGAAGTAGTTGTGTATATAACATCCATCATTTTTGTGAAAGGACAGTGTGCCCATACTACACACATTGATTTACATTCCTAGGGTATATCCTTGTGTTGATTCATATTGTTATTATAAAATATTATTTTTGTATTTGGCCTGATGGTGACATTTCATGTCATAGGTTAAACCTAATTTTCATGGATTGAATTAAAATCATCATGATTTATTTTATCTATAATTTAGTTTTCAAAATTATATGATTCCAAATATGATTATTGTTTAATAAACTATGATTTTCTATAATCAATTTATGTTACCCAAATGAAGAATTTTATTGTTTAATGTGATCTTCATTATAATGATTTAAATTATTATTAAAAAATATTTTCTGATATAGAATTAAAAATATTATTTCTATACAAATTCATCTTTATAAATATATGATTCATATTTTTATTCTAAACAAGTTATGGTGTACTAATTTTATGTTGTATACTTCATGAGGAAACATTGACCTTATTTTTATTGGTCTGAGGATCCAATAGTTATTGAACAATGGATCATCACCAGTAAAAATATATTTTAAATTCTCCCATATTCTGAACAAAAAAATAATCTATGATTATTATTTAATTTATAAAGAAAATAAGATAATGTGTGGAGTCTTGTCAAGAACATGATACTATGAGAATAAAATTAATTTATAGAGTGTGATGTGTTTAGGAGAATATTTTTCAATAATTACTCTAATTTTAATATTCATATGAAAATGGTGAACTAATTAGATGTCCAAAAGTTGATGGTTGATAAATCAGTTATTACCTATTCATGAAATTTTTCATTACATATATTACCATATATTATGAATTTAAGGATGTTTGATTCATTAGTGGATTAAAACCATGTCACTGATAGGAGTTATCCATAAGGGAATTCAATCGATAAGATGACTGTGTTTGATATTCTATAAATGAGGAAATGATGATTGTTGTTAAACATCAATCTCATATGATCTAATATGAATGTAAATACGAAATTCAATGAAAATTATATATATATCATAGAGATAATAAGATTGGATTACCTTTTTTCATAAAAATTTTAATGGAAATGTTGAGGTAGTTATCATAAAGGGATTAGAAATTTTTTTATGTATAGAATGGAATGGAATTGAAAAATTGAATACTAAGCTAATTGGAATATAATGTTAGATAATGATGGATGAAATGTAAAATAGAATACACCACCCATAATATAGTGTTTTAAATTCATGTTTTATGGTAATTATTTTAATCAGTTCTAAAAAATGATGGTAAATAATGATTAACAATTTTAGGAGCCTCTTCATCCTAGAGATAAAGGGAAATATTATAAGGTCCCTAATATTATTTTGGGTTATGATAATAATGTTTTGAATGGTTTACTTATCATCTACTGTATAATTTCTACCATTTAATTTGTTTTTGGTTCTACCGACTCTTATAATTGATGAAACTACAAATGGTATCACAATACATCCCCAACGATGATATATTGAACAATATGTGAAACATATAAATTGTAATATGGTAACATATCATGTTTATGATTCATCTACAATTGATGTTTGTGGAACTATAATTTATGTAAATCCTATTATTCTCTAACTTGATGAATTTTATGTCATCATATGCATATATTTTTATTCATTAAATAAATATGAGATTACATTTCAAGGAAGGGTTATCACATTTGATATTCTAGACCAACCTATGATCATATATCAATTAGAAAATAAATATGAACTTTTAAAGATATTACCTCTACTATATGGGTATTTAATCAAATTGAAAATGGGTGATTATTGTACATGGTTGGGGAGAATGTCCAAAATGACGATATACATATTTTATAAGTCTTTATTGATATTTTTTTGGAAGGGTTACCTAGTCTTCAACAAAAATGATACATTTATTTTTTAGAAGAAATCATACATAGTTCTATATCTATTTAAATGAGTCTAGATATATTTTCACTAGTTATTCTATATTAATTTAAGTTGATAATTCATGAGAATATCCATAAGGGATTCAATAAACCATGTGTTTCACCTTATAGTGAACAATTAATTTTTTGAGATGAAAGATAGATGAATGAGACTATAAACTAGTTATCATGTTCATAAAAATATCAAAATAAATTATACATATCCTTTATACCATATTGATATATTTTCAATCTATTATGACGAGAACAATATTTTTTGAAGTTTGATCTTCAATATAAATATGATCAATGTTGGATTAAAATTTAATACATAACCATTACACCGTTTTTTTGAGCTATATCCACTGTAAATATTTTGTGATTATCTTGGTCCTCAAAAATTCCAATTAAATCATTATAGATTTGGTAAATATAGCATTTATATAGAGATTTTATTAATTATTGTTTTTCTTTAGATATGATATTATTATATATTCTAATCACAATTATTTTTCTTGATGTAACATTAATATAATACTAAATTCACCTACGAAGGAGGATTTTATGAAACATTTATCATATGTGATGTTTTTCTAAAAAAGGTTTAATTTATGGGACATATAAAATAATGTGAGGCTATATCTGTGGATCCATCAAAGTAAGAAGTTACTGATTATTGGCATAGACCAACCAAATTGAATTAGATACATAGTTTTCTTTGATTCGAGGGATATGATTGAATCCTATTGAATAATTTTCAACCATTTTCAAATCCACCCACCATGTTATCTCAAAATTGATCCATGTTCATTCATATAGATAAATGTGAATAAAATTTCAGGAAAATCAATGGAATTATTGTTAGTATAAGTAATCTTATATTTAGGACAAGTTGATAAGGGTTTGGGTCCTATAGTGGTGCATAAATTAAGGGACTAGTATGTGTCCTTATATGAAATTATATGTTTATAACTTATGCCTCATGAAAATTTATAGTTCATAAGAAATCGTACCCAACTCATGATTTTGATTTTTTCATGGTAATTTTGGAATTTAATATATTGATTCCTTATTTTTAAAGATAAATGAGTCATATATATTCCAATAATAAAATATTATATTTTATATTCCCTCCAAAAGTGTAAAATATGAACCAAATAATATGATTGATGATTATTTGTAATTTGGAATGGTTAATACATAACAACCATTAGAGTTTATACATCGTGGAACATTCTCTGCGTAAGAAGGGATATGTTTAAATATTTATAATGATGATAAAAATATCCATTATTTATTCATTTTCAAAGTACGTATTTCGAGAACATGAAGGAATGGTAGAAATCATATCATTTTAATATTAGTGTAAACCATTATCTTGATGTTATGATAGGAGTGAAAAATATATGATTTAGAATTATAATAGACGGTTAGAATTTTCATCAGATTAATCATAATAATGATGGAAGGATATGGTTTAAGAATGTTTTATGTTCACAATAAATACCAAACATAAAGAATGATTTATTGGATGAATTACATTTTTCATCATTCTTCATTCACTAAATGAGTATTCATATTTATAGAGATCCAAAAAATTATTTTGGATTGGACATCATGAAGATAGATATTTTTTAGTTATTTATTAATGCATGGTATGTTGTAAATTACGACATTGAAATATAAGACTAATGTGATGTCATAATCACTACCAACACAAGAATGTAAGTGGGAAAGAATCATCATCGGTTTTATAATTGAACTCCCCAAAAAATTAGAAGCCCAATAAGTTTTTGGGTAGTATTTCTCACCTTTGAAAGGAATCACACAACATTATTATCCGATAATATATATTTCTATCATATTTCCATAATAAACATTATGGAACTGGTAATTTTTCCTAGAGGACTGCCTTTTATAAAATTTGATGAGGATATAAGGTTTACCTCAACATTATCTCTTAATATTTAGAAAGATAAATATTATGTGTTTTTTTTCAGTATTTTAAATCAGCCTTAGAATGATGATATGTCTTAGATAACCCTTGAAAACCTAGAAAATATATTGATATCATGCTTTATTTATTTCAGAAGTTTTTAGAATCAGCATATATTTCAAATTGAGTTTATATATAAAAATAATTTTTGAATCCATTAAGATGCACATTATAATCCACTATATAGAATTACGTGTTAGAAATCAATGTTCTAGGATGACGTTGTAGAATGAAATATATTAGGACCTGATATTTCCAAGGAAATAGAAGAGATATTAGGATATTTTCATCACCACATCAAGGTAGTTCATAGTTGTTCGAAAAGATATGTCGACAATCCTTGGTTAATCTTGAATTTTATGTTGGTGAGAGAATTTTCCAAGCATTTATGGTTAATAGATTTGAAGATATGTAATTATTCTAACTTAGTTATGTTGGCCTCTTTGAGATTCATGATCAAGCAGAGAAGGTGGATTATCACACAACACTACCACCGATCCTCTTTCAAGGTCATGATGTGTTTTTTTGTATCTCTTGTGGACCTACATACATGATACAAATTACATTATGAACATTAATGTTTTAAAAATAGATAATCATGTCCCTATATAGTACTATTTAGTTTAAATCAAGGATTTTATATATAAATTTGGATATAATAATACTACTCACTATGTTAATGTTAACAGTAGGAATAATAAATTTAAAGAATATACATGGGAACCTATTTATGTGATAAAATATATAAAATTAATTTTTTGTATTAGTGTAATTAAATTTCTTTGAAAAATATTATTTTAAGTCTTAATAGTGTAATATCAATGATTTGATAATAAGTATCTACTGAAATTAATTTAATTTCTTCGACATATTTTGATACAAGTAACCCTAAGATTAAATGTTGTTTACCATTATAACCTACAGGTCATATTAGTAAATTTAATAGGAATAAATAAATTAGAACATATTTATAAATTTTTTTATAAATATAATATATTGATAAATATATACTCAATTTTTATTAAATTCATTATATGATTCAAAAATATATTTTTCTCAAACAAGATTGTTATCTTTTTAATAAATAAAATGATTACTTTTTTATATTTTATTACATGAATTTGAAAACAATCATTTTTTCAATCACCATGTAAAAATAATCTTAGAGTTAAATTTGGATATTTTTTATAAAATATTGTTTTTTCATTGAATGAGGGAAAATACATATGTTTTATAGAATAATAATTTTAAATGAAAAAAATTAAAAATGGAATTATTATAATGATTTGAAAATGAATAATTTCATTTATTATTATTTATAAAATATAACTGATTTTAAGTAATTTTATTTTTTATTTTTCTATAAATATTTTTTTACATAAATTTTTTTTTGGAAAACATATTTTCATCACATTTTACTAGATTTATTTTATATTATATTCTTCCACTTTTATGATTTGAATTTCAAAAAAAATAAATCAATAATTTTATTCTAAATTTAGAATTTCTGATAATCATTCCACATTCATTTTTGGTAATAATGAATAGATAAAAACGTAAAAAAATGTAGAACATTAGGATCACTAGATGGGGGTGAATTAGGGTGTCAAATTATTCTTAAAAAATGATATATCTTATTCTCTTGTCAGTTGGACCTCATTAAATGGGTATGGTGAATTTTTGTAGTTATTAAAACACTCTTGTGAAGATGGACACAGTAGTTTTACTTGGTTCACCACTAAGGGCTACATCCAAGGACCTTACACCAAATGTTTTTCAGCCACACCGAAGCCCACTAATCATCAATAGTTGTGGATTAAAAATGTTAGGACATAGTCACTCTATTCTAGGTATAATTCCATTACAAATTTTTAGTTATAACTCATTACAACCCGCAAATAACTTCTCTCAACTCCCCTTTTCTCACTAACCTTGGTGAATTCAAACCTAGTATATCGAAGTGAAAGTCTCCACAATGGATTCGAATGAAAGTCTTCGTCACTTTTCAGAATAAGACTCTGGTTTCATTGTAGTCCTGAATATATTCACTTTAAATATAATTTCCCTCAATAGCTGATGTTCAATACTTTCTTTCACAATGGTGCTTCATGAATCACACTTCATATCCTTCTTTGGTTTACATATTCTTGCAAGCATAAAAAACATCTTTTACTTTTAAACAATATTTCTTCACAAGTTCACACACAATGTCTCATGTTTCTTTGAATAGCACACATGAGTGAATATATTTGCAAGTACCCCCCCTTTCAATGTGAACTTCTACTTTACCAAGGTGAAATATTACACAACAAATTATTAATTTTATCACTTCATCTTTCAAACCCAAATAGGTGAGGTTTACTTGTCCATCTTTGTTTAAAGAAACCTAAATTCAATTTAATCATACACATGAGTGCATGTGTATCATGTATGCATTCTTATTTTTCTGACTGAAAATTAAATTTTTTTATTTCCATACATTTTTTGGGAAAAAGTGAGAATCCATGGTTAAGACACAAAAGGATATAACTGATCCATTAATAGATAATTTAAGACTACCTGAAATTGGATCCCTAAACAATTTCCCTGAGATATTGTGTACCTGAGTTTCTAGTGCATCCGTTATGAGATCTTTCAGTATTAATTTCAATTTATCCCAAGTCTAAACATACTCCTCAATGATGATCTTCCCATTGCTGAAACCCCCCAACTAAAATCAAGTCCTATATGTCAATACAATTATATTGTTTCTCATTAAGATTCAACCTCAAAGACCTTCCGATCACTCTAGCAGCTTCTTCTTCAACAACGTTAAGAAAAAAACATGTTCATTCGTTTCTTCATCCGACCTCATTTGTAAAACTAATGGTTTATCGAGAGAATCATCATACATCTGCTTGGTGTTTAATTTTTTCTCGGAACTTGTATCCATGGGAGGGGGAAATATATGTAATCATTGTGGTCTTTATGGATTCCCATCATGTTCCCATCAATAGTCACACTCCGCTGGGCCTACAACTCATCCCTAGTGAATCTACTATGATCGGTTTCAACCTCTGGCACCAGATCATCATTAGGAAAACCATCAAAATGACTGCCGAGCTAATTATCCTCCACTTACTTTCTAGTACATGATCTGGTTGGAATCATAGTGGATGAAACCTGTCCTCCAACAGGTGACCGTAATTCCCTAACATAAGAACCAACTCTAAGAGTCATGGGAAACCCCTCACGAGTTTTATCAATAACCATTTCCATCTCAGAATTGGTACCATTTGAAGCAGAGTCAATGAAAACACCATTTTCTATGTATAGAGAAGTCACTACCATTTTGTGTTTCATACCATCAAGATCTCCGATCATATTTTTGAAAACATCCTTGAACATGGGCTCTAGAAATAGTGGTAGTGACTTCAAATACTCTTCTTTCTATGTGATCCAATTAGGCATTGAAACATCCTTCATTGGAGGAGGAACCATATCTTCAGAAATCAAGATCATACCATTGCCAATTGGGGACACGACTACATCATCCTTCTAAAGTGAGACATTAGTACCATTGGGATTGGAGGTACCATCTGATTGTTTTTCAGGGGGAACAATTCTGCAATCAACCAAATTTAAAAATTTCCAAAACAGTGACTGACAGTCCCGTTGATGATGACATAATTGACAACACGAAGCGCAAACATCATACCAGTTATCAAAAGCCACTGGTTGTTGGCACCAGAGCTTTTTTCAACCTCGATCCATACTTCTTCAGCATAGAGTTTTGAGACGTCGACTTACATGAAAATTCGGGGTGCTATAGGATGGCACAAAGTCCTAGACCTCTCATTGAAATACAAAAACCGTCAAACCATATTGACTAAAAATTGTAGATTAGAGGGATTTTGTAATGGAAGGGGGAGACCCGGAGAGCTCACCCATATTGCCGTAGAGGGGTAATCCCTCTTCCAATAGAAATCATATCTCCAACAAAGAAGAATGTACCAGTTCCCTTTATAGGAACGAAGACCTCTGGACTAAAATGCGGTGAAATCATCATTATTGGAGAACCGCAGAGTGATATAATGAGGATCCAAGAGCATGACGACTACATGATCTTGTTGGTTGAAGGATTCATCTAGGAAACAGGCGAAACAGTCTAGGGATGGGTGCCTTTGTCCGAAACGAGCTACTTAAGATTTCCCATGGAGATTAGACACCTCTGAGAACTCATGTAGGGATAGTGGAAGAGAAGGATCACCTCGATGGAGGGCCATGACTTCGGGGAAAAGGTGAATCTGGGGGAATTCGGGTAGAAGGGATGGATTAGAGAACGACGAGAAAGATTTCATAGAAAACTAGCATTGCCAGAGAAGGATAGGTGGGGCGGCCATCGCTACCACCCGAATGGGCAAGCTGCCTGCTCCTCAGTGATTCCAAACCCCTATCCAAGTCTCAGAGATTGTACAACTACATCCCTTTATGGATTCTTCTTCATAACATTTTCAAATGATTTATTTTCTTCATTCTTATAACTTAATATATTCATGTTCATGAAAGTGTAGACCTTTGATTATGCCATGAGTTTCACCGTTCAACCTCATGCAAGGGGTGAACAAATCTCTCACTCACATGATGTTGCATACTTAGGGAAACCGAGTGGTTCATGGTTCTCCTTTGTGAATCCCAATGGTAGGCAATACTCTTTTGCGAACCTGAGTTGTATTTGGAACTGCTCTTCATCATACATGAGTGGTTCACAAGACCTTCTACTGTTATAACTAGAATGGTTTGTGGTTCACTCTTCATGAACCCATAATAGATCAAGATTCTTCTTCATGAACCATGAATGGTTCAATGATCATTCTTACCTATCACAAAATAGAAGACCGATGGAGCTCTAGTATTTGAAATAGGACATCTCATGTAGCGGGTGTCAGTATACATTATTTTTCTCAGGCCATCATCTATTATGTTATGGATTCAATTCATTTTTCCACATTCAATCCTCATACAAATGGCCCTTCACATATCTTCTTCTAATCAGCTGATATCCTCACTTTGAATAACCCAGATCATCAGTTTTACTATCTATATTAGGACATTGAGATAATCTATATTTTTTAATGTATATCCTTTTCATGAGAGCTCCTAATTTATAGTGTGAAAACCATGTACATGTGATTGGAATCATATTCTCTTCATTTTAAATCCTTGATCAAATTATCCACATGGCCTCACAAAATCGTTTTCATTGGTCCAGACTTCCTCTTCTAGTTATCTGCGTGCATGAAATAATTATATTGATTGCATAGTTTCAATTGGATCCCAATACTCTACTTCAATGGACAATGATTGGACATGGGGTTGGCCTTCATCTCTGGTGAGTAGCAGTAGTACCGTCAATATACAGTAGGAGGATGACAATGACATGACTAGTTAAGAAGCTACAGGATAATCAGATGGCCTCAGTTCAAATGCTCAAGTCGTGTTATAAGATGAATAGATGAGATTAAGTGATTTCTAAAAGTATTAGATGGGAGGCCAGAATTCTGTGAGTGATCTGATGGACTCCACATATCACTCCATTAATTAATGAATTCTTCCAACATCAAAATAATGATGTAACAAATATGTGGTATATTTTTTATGCCACTCATACATCATCTTAGAATACACCTTCGCACTCCCTGTACCAAATTATGCGGATGCACTCAATGCATAACTTTCCATCGAGCCTATGTATCAATCCATTCATGGTCCTTTACATGTGTTCTTAGATAGGCCTATAAACAACCTCACCTATTTTGGGATGGCCTTGCTGGCTTCTTTTAGGTGTGGTTGACCATGTGTTCTACATGTGCCTAATGTTGACTTTTTTCAGTTGGTTTTGTGAGATGGAAATTTTTTTTATGTAAGACACGTAAAAATAATTTTATATCAAACAAAGTGTGAAATTCAATATATGTGCATGTCCACATTCATTCTTATAAATATAACCCCTTCTACACTCTCTTCCTCTCTTGTTCCTCAACTATCATTTGCAAAACGTCATCGTCTTATTCTAATTGTAATATAAAATCAAAATAACACATCTATCATCCTCAAATGGATGATACTTCATTTTTTCAAAAAATGTATCGCCTTGATATATTTATTTTGAACATTGGACCTTTGAAATAATAGTATGATTTAATAAAAATGGTGAATTTTAAAATCAGGGAATCCAATTATATAAATCTCTAACAATTGTACAAGAATCAACGCTTCAAGAAACCTCTATTAAATTGGGAGATACATCTTAATTTTTATCAGTGTTCAAAACTGTTGAAAATAAATAAAACTCAAAAAAATTGGTCCAAAAAATCACTCCATTTATAATTGATAGAAATACTTCAATATTCTCTCAAATGAATATGTCAACAAAAAAATGTGAATCTTCTCTCTCCACATTATCTTTTCATACTCTCATTTTACTTTTTATCCCCATTATTGACAATAAATAAAATGTTCACGGGGAATGGCTATCAATCCATTCTTAGGAAATGGTCATCATTAATTTCACAATACGTCTACATGAGTTTTTCTCAGTGTAGAAAATAGGAGTAATTGATTTAGATAAATAATTAGTCCATTACCCACTGATCATGATACATTAAGAGATGATAACCTATATATTTCTAATCACAGGTCATTCCAAATTAATTACTATATAATGATATTTAATAGGGAATTAGATAATATTTATAATAATCATCATGAAACACTTACACTTACTTTAGTAAATGGATCAAAAACATTCAAGTGAAATATAATGAATCAGTGATCTTAGCACACTTCTATTCTTCTAATGTCACTAATTAATTCAATTACAACCGCCTTTTTAAAATTATATTTATTATGTGTAACTAAGTAATATAGATTAGGAAATGACATACATTTTATTTTTTCATTATCTTTATGAAAATTCTAAAATATTTTAATTTAATGTAAAATAAAATATTAATTTTGGCAGCTTCTTCATATGACTCCCCCTAAAGGTGAGCATTTTTCATTATTATTTATTATGTTATCCCCCTGATATCTTTAATCACCTTAGATTACCTGAATTATAATAACATATGCAATACACAAAAAATATAATAGAATAAGGTGGTTCATCCATGAATCATCAATGTGAGCAATATGGTACATATTTTTTCTCAACAAAAATTATCCATTTTCTCCACTCTACACACTTTCACATTTGATCTTTAATTCGAACTATGGTTTTTTGTATCTCATTACACATTCCATTTCATTGGGTGGGAACCCTCTATCTTTAATATATTTTAATGAACTATTACATAATGGGGAAAAATTCATCTTATTAAGAAATTTATCATGAGCGGGAATAAATTCAATGAAATTTCATATAGTTTTTCTATCCTTGTGGAACTAACACTCATATACACTTTATCTTCATTCGAAATATTTTCACTTTATTTTTCACTAGCCATAGAATGTTCATTTCCATCATTCGTCATCCATTCCAAATATTTTGGCTAGATAACCAATATGTCCTTACTGATGGTAGAAGAATGTTTTGATTTTTACAAGGCTTCTTATGAGTTTCATCCTCTGTGGTAGATATTTTTTTCACCAACCTTATTCTTATTTGATTTTGAATACCTAGAATTAACAGTTTTTCTTTTTAGAGCCTTCTTGAAGAATATTTTTAGTGACATCTTCTTGATTAATTTCTATGAAAACTTCTTTATTCATGTATGGATTATATGATCTTTTTTTATTATCCACATTAGATACATGTTAAGAGAAGCATTCAAAAACCATATGACCACTCCCATTGCATTCAGCACAGATGTTCTCAAGAATTCCTAATATGTTTATAGTATATTGATTTCTCAAGACCAGTGGATATTTAATTCTCTTCATTCTCTTTCTACCCCTTGGGAATGTCCTCCGTTGTGTTTTTATATTTTTAGGATTATAGAAATAATTTAATGAAAAAATCACATATTGTTCTAGCAACAAAATTGACACTAAAATAATTATTTATTGATATCTTCTATATGATTTTGATGGGTCTTCTCCAAGATGTTTTGTACATTCATTGTGGAACCAAATTCAATATTATTCTTCATTTACACTATAGTCATGGTGAAAGGAATTTATTAACTTTTCTTCATTCATAATTATTTTTTGAATCTGTATTCCAACCTACAATTATTGTGTATACACATTTATGAAAATTAGTATATAATGGTCTGAATGGTACCTATATCTTCCTAGATTCATTAGATATATCATCAAAATATATCATTATATTTTTATCACATGTTGGTGGTCATTCAATCATAGTATCTTCTAGGGATCATTGAGTAGAAACATCAGTAGTTTCTTTCATTAGTGCAGTATTAATAAAGGACTTCTCAATATTGGAAAATTTAGCTTCCAATTAAATTATTTTCATATATGAGATGATATTCTGATCTTAAATTATAATGATATTATCTTCACAATCCATATTCATTATAATAACTTCTCTTTTGTGGTGCTGTACTTTTTTCTACATCAAAGAGTCGTGTTACTTGATCATTATGGATATTTCATCCATATGTAAATCCTTGACCTATATTCTATTTTTCAATTTCTCAGACACTAAATAGTCCTTTTCCTCTAGATCATTCACGTAATCCCATTTTTATTCAAATTAATTATGGTGTTTGATTGAAATCATTTCATTTTACCTCTTGGATTCATCAAATGCTTCAATTATGTCAGGTGATATTTAAACCAAAAATAACCATTCATTATAATACATTTTCCATATTATTAGCATCTATTTCAAGTCGAGTGATCTAAACTAGAATACATTGAAATATTCTGCAAATAGCACCACCTCTTTCATTTGGTATACTATATAGGTTGGTTCTTTATTTAACTTGATCACATGGAAATTAAGTATAAATGTTTTCTTTTCCCCTTGTGGAGGCTCAATCCACATTCCTTATACATTACAGGATTAAATAATATTATTATTAGAAAGGCATGAAGATCCAAATGTTACTTTTCCATTATATAAGAGTGACTTCTTAAACTGATTTTTCTCATTTTTTCCAGTTCATCAAGGTCTTTCTGGAAATAGAATTATGCGAACAGAAAAATGAATCATTATAAAAAATTCCATTTATATTTGACTTAGGAAATAAAATAAAATTATAAATAGATAATATATTTTTTAGATTAGCCAACATATGTGAATCTTGTTCTCTGATACCCCTTATAGAACCATGAGACACCATAAGAGGGGTTGGGGTGAATTAGGGTATGATATTTTTCTCACAAAATGAGAAATCTTGTTCCCGTGTTAGTAGGAACTCATTAAACCATAATGGTGGATATGTGTAGTCATTAAATCTTATATGGTCAGAAGGACACCACACCTTTACTTGGATCACCACTAAGGGCTAAATCCAAGGAGAATATACCGACATGTTGTATTTCATACCAATATAAACTATTCTTCACAAGTTATCAATTAAAAATGTCCAAACACACTAAATATGTTCTAAGAACACTACCTTTGTGAAATGTCTGGTTATTTCACTACGTCCCATGGATAACTTCTTTAAAATCCCCTTGGTCACTAGATTTAGAAAATTCATAATCAGTTTATCAGGATGATGGTATCTTCAACAGATTAGAATGAATGTCTTTCTCTTTGTTTAGCATGAGAATTTTCTTTCATCCTTTCTCTAAATTGATGCACCTAAAATCCCCATCACCTCAAATTTGATGTTCAAATTCTTCCATAACAAAATATCTGTCAGTAATAAAACTTATTCTTTTTTTACATTTACATATTCTTATAAGCATGTAAATCAAATTTTACTTTTAAATGTTATCTCTTTATAAGATCACACACACACACACACTACCTTGAGTTTTGTTGAATAATGATCTTGATTTCACATTCTAGCTGGTACTCCCCTTTTTTCATGTGCACTACTTCTTCACCTTATTGTCATCACAAAAAACAAAATATTCATATTTTATCTACTCCCTGCAAACCCGAAATGGAGAGGATTACTTGTTCATCATTGTTTTAGCACATATGATATTGTTCAACTTATCCACATGATTGCATGTGTATCATGTAGGAATAATCCTTCACCCCTAGTGTAGAAGAAATATTTTATTTTATTTTCATAACATCACATGTGCATGTGCATAAAAGAGAGAACCTTCATTCTAGCCATGAGTTTCACAGTTCTACCTTGTGCAAGGGGTGTACAGATCTCCCATGCATTGGATTTGTGGTCCTTCACAAAAAGGATTACTTTGGTATTCTCCATCAAAAAACCGAGTGGTATGTGGTTCTCCTTTGAGAACGTATTTGGTACACAAAACTACCCTAAGATGAACCAGAGTGGTTCATGAGACATTCTATCCACAAAACCAGGTTATTTCATTGTTCACTGTGAACAAAACCATAATTATTTTATGTTCATCATCACAATCCTGGAATGTTTTTAGGATTACTAGATTTTTCCGTGTTCAACCCTTTTAAAAAATTTCCATCAAATATTATCTTTGAATTAGCTGTGATTTACTCTTTGAATAACCATGATATCTAGTTTTAATGATCTTTAAACCCACCAATTTATATGCCGCTTATATGGCTATATTTCCTTTTCATGAGAGATCCTCATTTATGGTTAGATAATCATGGGCATGTGATACGATACATCTGGTCTTAATTTTAAATCCAATATCTTATAATCTAAATGGCCTTGTAACTTTTATTTATTCGGTTGAGACTTCTTCATAGAGTTATCTGTAGGAATGAAAGGCATATATTACATGAATGGTCATAGTTAGATCCTACGAATCTCATTCCATGGCCAATAATCATAAACCGTGTTAGAAATTTTCTCTAGTGAGTACAAGCGGCAGCGCCGAGAAACAGCGAGAGGAAAATGAGGACGTGGCTGGTCAGAAGCTGCGTGATCCGAGCAACAGTGGGAGGATGTCAATGACCCGACTAGTTTTGAAGTCGTGGGGGCATTAGATAGACATAGATCAGATGGATGAGGTGCATGATGGGATTAATGGAAGATATTAAATGAGTAGTATATGGATTATTTGGGTGGCTAGGATTTTGTGTGAGATCTAATGGATGGATCATATCACTCCATTTATAAAATATTTCTTCCCACATAGTAATGGAGAGGTGGCTGGAATGTAGTATATTTATCCAGCCACATAGAAATCGGATCATGTTAATCTATTTCCATCACTATAACTTGCTGGTATCTAATTTTTTGGGATATCCCTATGCCCACATTCTCTACTGTCCTATGGCTCTACTTAAGCACGTACATTTCATGGTGCACTCCTGCAGTCATACAGATGGCCTGACCGCTAGCATTCTTTCCTGGATGGCCTCCCTTAGGTGTGGTCGACCCTATGATCCACATGTTACTAATGTTAAGGATTCTATGATGGCTTAGTTCTCAACCTATTTCTTTAAGTAAGAAACATAAAAATAAATGGTAAAAAAATTCAATTAAATATAAGTGCATGGCTACCTTCATTAATAGTACACCAAACACTTCAATGCTCTCTTGCTCTCATAATCATCAAGCATCATTCACACTTATTTTTATTCTTATTATTATATCTTATAAATTACAATGATCACATAATTCATCCTCATATTGACGATTCTTCATTTTTTGTAAACAATTTACCACCTTGATAAATGTAATTTGAACATAGGACCAGAGTAACTATCATATGATTTAAACATCATAGAAAATTTCCCAAGCATGGAATCTAATTATATGAATCCATTAAAATTCTCTAGTAATCATAACATCAAATAAAATTCATTAAATTATTAGTTACATCTTTATTCTGGTCATTATTGACAACTTTTGACAACAAATAAAACTCATACACAATAGTGGTCCCTGCACAAAATTTGTTGTGGTTAAGGTCACAACGAGTTTAAAGAGGCATTAAACCGACATATATTTTTATGTTTTCTAATTAAAAATGTCTCAAACATATTTTATGTAATTATTAAGATATCTTTTGATCTAAAAATTCAATATTTTTCCATTTTTGAGAATTTTAATAGTTATATAATTATTATACATTAATCATTATTAAAAATCAAAATGTTCAATTTCCCTTTTAAAATATAATCCTTATATCTTTTCATAACACAAAAATGAGAAATATATATCATCTAAAAAATGGAAAATTCTATTCTAAAATTATTTATTAATAAATTATTGTCTCTCTTCTTCTTAAAATTCCACTTAATTTTTCAATATAATAGGATCAAAAAAATGCCTACTGAAAAATAAGTGAAATTATTTTAATTAATTTATTCATCCACCATCACTAAATCTTTGTTATTCACCATTAAATATAAAATTATACATCCTATATAATCATAATTGTTATTATGATTATTATCCAATATTATTCACCTGCTATCATATCAATTTGTAAGTGAAATTATCTTGTTTGTGTACGAGTGAACTACCGCCACCACAAAAATATAAAATTCATTTTACATCACTATCATTCATGAAAGGTTATTATGTTGAATTTAATAATTATATCTTATATTTGTAATATAATTAATAATATGTAAATATAATATCATATATTCATTTTTACCTTCAAATAATTTTGAAATCGATAACATCCCTCATGCGTATGTGTATACTACCACCTTCAGGGAGTGATGGGATTCATTTTCTTAATTTATATTTTCATAGATGGTAACAAGGATATATTTAATCAATATATTTGACATATAATATAATATTTTTTCAATATAGGTGAATTTTTATTTACTTTTATTTTTTCCATTCATCAAAAAATGAAGACAAAATTCTTTCTAACCTACAACTTACCATCCCCATCAATGGTTTAATTAATTAATCTATATCTACAATTCATGTAAGCCCCTAAATAAATATTTAATTAATATATTTGAAATTTAAATCTTCTTACCAATTATATTGATGATTTATTCTTGACTAATGTATAAGCATCTAATCTTTCGAATCAATCATTTCATAAAAACAATACAAATAACACGTGAAAACTATTATTTTCATCAATAATAATTAAGAATTAAGAATTCATATTTATAGGTTGATAATATATGTATGAAAATGATTCTAGAATATAATAATAATAATTTTAAATTTAAATTTAATGTTGTCAGCGTGCTTTTTAAGGAAACATAACATGAGATAAGGTATTTATATTACCATTTTATTTTCTATAAGTATTGTATACGATAATGATTTAAATGATGATATTGTTTAACCAATCTCTCAAAAATCCCATGAATTTTCTTATCTTATGAGTATATAAAATTAATTTTTATCCCTTTATATTTCTTAAGAGTATAAACTCAAGACACTTAATGATTTTGTATTGAAAATTTTAATTTTATCTCTCTTCAGAGGAAAATTATTATTGTTCTATATTTATGCATTCTAAAACAATTATTATGAATATATTTACTATTATGGTATGATTGAATAAATTAATTTTTTACCCATTATTTTATATTAATAAAACAATTTGAAATATATTTTTGACACCAAAACATTTATTCCATGCAGGTAACCATAATATTTCTTGATGTGATCCCCACTTAGACAACAAATGTCAAGTTTGAGTAAAAACATTGCCTCTATGAAAAAAGAAGTAGGAGATGATATTTTCATGTTCTGTAATAATTCTCACACAATGAGGGATAAATATTCCTCCAAAACATTTCCTAATACAATTTCATGGTGGAGAGAATCCTCCATCCATAAGTAGGTCATATATTCCTAAATGATGTTGATAAAAACGTTTTGACACAATATAATTATTTTTTAGTTATATTCAACTATTTTATGTTTATTGAATATATAAACTAATGTATTTCACATTGAAATATTATATTATACATGTAATTAACCCTAAAAGGTATTATATATTAAAATTTGTGGCTTTAAGAAGTTAGGAAAATTTTATTAAGGAATTAGAGATCCTTCTCAAGGCACTCGCACAAGCCAATTGTGAAATTCCATTCATACAAGGAAATCACACTAGTCCTTTCATGTATCCCCTTTGTATAAACCCTTTAAAAAATTCCTATTTTCAATATAATTAATATAAAACTATTAGTATAATATTCAAACATTGTATTAACTCCCAGACAATGAAGCAATGTGAGGGCTCTGGTCACATAGCTCCATCGCCCAAGTATTCCATCCATACATTGGTGAGATAGATTTCTAGACTTCTATGTTAATGATACCATAAAAGAGATAACAACATTGAAATTCCCCCACTTTTTTGAGGTATTTTAATCCAACCATGTACCAGTTGGGTAAGGCAATCCAATCCACCCATGTTCCACTTAGACAAGGAAGGACAATCCACCCAAGTGCCTCATGGGAGAGGTAATTCTAATCTTCCCATGTTTTACTTGGGTGAGGAACTACCTATAAAAACATGTACTAATTTTGATAAGTACTTAAAATTCATCCTAGTACCACCTAGGTGAACAAGATATAGGTGAACCCCACATGGGCTACCCATACCTTGGTGATCCCCACTTGGGTGAGCTATCATGTGGGAAATCAACTTTGGCCAGGCTGAGGAGGTTTTTGTTTGTGACACACAAACCCAAACATATCCATCCAAATAAAAATTATTCAAAATAATCCTTAGTGATCTATAAATTTTGGCTTCTTTCTACACGCATTCCCCAAACAAACCTCTAAATCATGATAAGTTCAGATACTCCCCATGGTTCTAAAAAATTTGTACATCCCACATGATATAATAAACAACCGAACATAATCACCATGAATAAAGATAAGCCTATTTTTTCTAGACTATAATTCACCCACCATGGTGTAATCCCCATGCCTTTATTATTTAGTTTTTACCCATCCTTTATTTACCACCAAGGCTATGAAAATAAGACATATGACGGTAACCTAAAGCCTAATTCTCTTTTCCATAGTCTCAATCTAATCCACCAGTGAATGAATGTGATATTGTGGTTTTTCATATCTTACTCTTATTCATGTTCTTAACAATATGAATGCATCATATGGGATTGGAGGATAGTGACTATCATAAAACTATCATAATCAGATGCATGCATCGGTATAGTTTTTTTCATGATATTCCTCTATCCATCAGTCAGAGGGTCTAAATAGGTGTGAGTGATCAAGGATATGTATCAATACCAATGTTCCATATACCCTATAAGATAAAAATCTACAGGGAGTCCATAGTACTGGGTCCTTTGACAATTGATCAACCTAAAAGTTACATATCCCATATGAGATAGATCCTCAAAGAGTATCCCTCTTTGATTATGACCCTAGTATTTAATGTGGGAGATTATAACACCCCCTTATTCTGCTCCCTGATATAAAAACCCAAAAGGGGATATCAGATCATTGAATCCCTTTCTTTCTACCTTTATTATCTGGATTCTTCGACCAATGGATAGAAGAGATGAGGTAGTTTTTTATATCTTCCACTTCTTATTGGTTCTCATGATGAGCATGAATCACATTGGATTAGAGATTATAGATTATTATGACATGTTCATGATCATATTCATTCCTTGTATGGAATTATTTTAGGGACCATCTTCCTACCTTATATCAAATGGTTTCCATAGGAATGGGTCATTAAATCCATCCAACCATCACCAACGTCCATATCCCTTATGAAATAGACCATCTAAGGGCCTCCATTGGTGTGGTCCTCAATAAAATGGATCAATGTTATAGTGCCACATCCCCTATGAGATAGATCATAAAAGTTTCACCTACAGAAGATTAAGACCAAACACAAACAAACTACATGGGATTTCATTCCTGTGAAAATGGAATATATACAAATCCTTTTTGAGTTTCAAACCTCACAAACCAAATAAACCCTAATTCTCTCTGGGCCACATTCTCACTTGCAGTAGATCAAACATATGAGAGAATATCAATTCAATGTTACTTTCCCATGTTTAACATAAGACCCATGTGAAAACAATGATTATGTACCTTTTAAAAATATGTCATTGTTTCATGATGTTAAATTGCACGGTTTGGTCCTCACCACATTCCCTTAATAGTAATGATGTGTCTGTTTAACTGGAAATGAATTATGTGGGTTTTTATTCTTTTAATAGTGATACATATGAAGAACATTTCATAGTCTTTATCCTACCAAGAAGAAATAACCATATCCCTAAATAAAGATGAATTCTAGATCACCCCAATGTATGTCGTAAAATAAGAATTATAATAACAAGCCACCAAATAATATATAATGTTTTCAAAAATGGGTACCATCAACAAAGATCCTTTGATATATATAGATGTCTCCACAGATGTAGAACCTTATATATATAAATATTATTTTATAGTTAATAAATTAAAATAAATTATTTTTAATTTTAGGAGACCATTGACATATATGGTATTTAATAATGGATTCATGAATATATGTTAACTCAATAAGATATTATCGAAATATTTAAGAATTCCATAAAAATGGTGTGATGAACCTACACTCCCACCCGTAAACCAATTTTATTACTTAATTGATAATGAATCAACATCCCAATGACCACATACCTTGGGAACGAAATATTGTGAATGCTAATGAATAAGATAACCTTTTTGTGATTATTTCTCCCTAATATAACAATTTTATACCTTCTAAAAATAATGAATAAAACATGAATTTTTGTGGAACCATTTAAAACCCTACGTCCATATTATCATCTTCCATGACTATTTTCAGCAGAATTTCTAATCATGCAGTCCTTTTCCAAATGGAGAACATTTTAATATTTACAAAAATGTGAATGTTATCATTTTCTTCATATACAACTAGAAAAAAATCTCAATCCATAATGACTAGTCAATTAATTGTACCATACTTATCATGTTACCATGTTTCTTTTAAATTTAATAATTTTCATAATGTATTTTATTATTATAGTTTTTAATGAAGTGATTTCCACATAAAAATATTATTTTCATCTAGAATTATTCCAGTGATCATTAAAAAAAATTAATATGTAGTAAAATATACTAATGTTAAATATAATTTACTAGAATAATGATCCAATCAACCAATACAATTTACATCATTAGATGGATCATTAATATTATGATTTATGAGTGATTAAATGATACGTGTTTATTACCGATGGGTTTATTATGATATGATGAAACCCCAATTGAAAATTTTTATTTCATTTGATGTACTATGATACTATGATGAAATTATAATGAAACGTATTTCATTTACATGTTTTATACAATTATTAATGCTTTATTATTTTTTATCACATATATCTAGGATATTAATTATGGGATGGTTGGAAGTGATATATATAACCCTCCAAATCATTGGTTAAATATTTATATCCCATGAGATAATAAAAAGTTGATTGGGAATTGAACATAGTTCAGAAAGAGACTCTATCCATTATGATAGTTTCGGGAGTTAACCTTGAATAATGATTATATGGAATTTGGTGTAATCAATATATACTATGATAGTTTTGGATGTGGTATTTATCTATAGAAATTATAATCTATACTTATTTTTATTCTAGAAACATATGTCTTATAAATATTTCATTCCCACAAGGCTAATGATCATTAATTTGTTAATGATTCATTTAAAATTAACAATCGTTATTTAATAAATGACACATGAATGTGATATATTATATTTTTGTGTGCTTTTCAAATATTATGTTCACATTCTCATAAAAATATGATAATTTATTTTTTGATCCTTGATATCTCCCTTTTTGATTCCTTCTAATAATTTTGAGCCCACCCTTTCCTATATTTCCTTTTCCACATTACTGAAGAAAGGCTTTATGTATGATAATCTAGGAATGTTACTAGTGAAGAAAAACATTATTAGAGAACATTTAAATCGCTCACAAACATCATATTTATGTGGAGATTTTTGTAGATTTGGTAAACATATATTCCATTTTTATGTAGGATTTCTTACTAAGATTATCAAATATTTGATCACATATAAAAAAACTCATTCATATAATAAAATTAATCAATTAAGTGATCATAATATTTAAAACATCAAGTAATAAAAAATCTCCTTGACTGATAATGTAATGTGATAAAAGATTTATATATCAGAAAAATATAGAACATTCTAGGGTTAGAATAATGAACATAGGGTTTTCACCTCTTTTTATTATAAATTACCCATAAGGGGTTTATATTAGGGTTTGATGTAACGCCCAACCCCAGCTACCCAAAATAGGTGCATTATTTTAATACATTGGAATTATTAAAATGAATCAAGTCATGAAGGACCGATCAGTTTAGTAGTCTTGGAAAATATATTACAAAAAATGAAAGTAACATTACAAAATTAAAAACAAGAACAACATTGTCTCTATTGACAACATTAATATCCCTTATACTATCCCTATAGGCCAGTCATAATATACTTTTCTCATCCTTGAAAAAATAAAACAAAGATTGGGGTGAGAATAGATTCTCAATAAGGATAACAATATAGCGTAAACATTCATAAATAATCATAAACATTTTTGGAAATTAATAAAACTAAAACATAATTCTTTTAAACATAAAAATTTGTATAATATGGAAAAGATAAATCAAATAATTCCATTTACTTATTCACATGTATATTCTATAGGTATAATTATCACATGTAATATCACTAGATAATTTCATACTGATGGAAAGCATAATTATGAATATCATAACCACATAGTCAAGGCCTCGTTACAAGACTATAAATAAGATTTTATAAAGGCATTGTGCCAAGAAAGTAGTTTCTCTCGTGCGACCTACCAATTTATCGATGTGAAATAGAAGGCTCCACCAGTCACTTACTATGTCCAATGCATTCCTCATATGAAAAGTTTGTAACATAACATTAACATTGTTATTAAAGCTTCCATACAAAATGTAATTACTTTAACCATAAATCATGTATGGAATAAAAATAGCACATTCACATTCAATAATATCATAATACATTTTGTACTATATTCAAGATTGTATTTATAATAAATCAATCTCAATCAGGAATAATATCCAAAAGGATGTTGACATAGTTTCAATTGAATGGTAATGCTATTTTAGAGAAATATCCCTTTTTAATGAAAACATATAAAATTCAATCAATTTATAAAGGAAAACATTTAAAAGAAATTTCCAAATCCATGTTTCCTATACAACTTAGAAACTTTTGAATGAATTAAAATTTTAATAAAATCATGTCCATATAAATAAATCATTTAAAAACCATTTTGAAAACATGGTCTTTAATTAAAATTATTTAGAATAATAAATATTAAAACCGTTAAAATGATAGTTTAAAGAGTCCCTTAAAAAAATAATATTGAAAACTCCTTTATCTGACATGGACATGGATAATAAATATATCCTAGTAAATACATACACATAAAAAATATCGTATAAAAATGAGAGTGTGGAATTAACCCTTACAATGTAATTTTCCATGGTCGAGGGTACATGAACCTCAAGTTTAATAGTTGACACATTTTTATAAAATTATACAAGAACCACATACATAAATATGATATCATATATGATCTCCTAATATTAATTTTCTAATAATATTTTAGTAGTATCATTGTTTTATGTGTTAACTGATTCATTTTTCATTTATATGTTTTGGTACGTATGACGTGATTTTTTGGATAGATTGTATTTTATTAATATCTAGAATTCCATTATGTTCATAAAAAATTATTTTTAATAATCAAATTAAAATTATTCTTGAAAGTTTACGATTGGTAAAGAATCAAATCATGTTCGTGGAGACAAAAATCTATACATACGCACGAATTCTACTTCAATATCATTTTTTTTATTTTAAAATGAAATAAAACCAAATGATACATATGTACGTTATTATTTCTGTATAATTAATATTTTATATATGTTATGTATGTTCTTTAACAACATCCTTTATATGATCCATGTAAGGTATGAACAAGTCATATCACTTTTAGGGGGTGGTAGTCCGCACTTCCTCAAATTAAATTATCGCATATATAAAACAAGGAATGAATAAAGGTATTTTATAAATTAAAATTATAGAATAATATAGATAAAGTAATTATATAAAATATCATATATAATTACCATTCCATCATAATTATAACTATAAGATGTGGCAGTAGATGATTGAACAATCATTGTTTCGTAAGGAAATAGTTCACCATCAATGAAAACATTATGTTTTATACCTATTATATGGATGTGTGTGTACATGTAGTTCAAATAACTCTCATAAAAACAAACTACTATATTAAGGATAAATTTGGTTTTAAAAAATAAAATTATTATATGACTTTATGGTGTTGGAGAGGTAAAAAAAAAGAAATGATCTTAAGAGTAGATGTTACCTTTAAATCGGGTAACTCCTCTTGTATTGAACCAAAAGGCTTCATTGAAGTGTCTTATCTTTAAGGTAAGGATTCTATGAGAAATATTCAGATGTAGGGAGCTTAATTTGGTAGAGGATGGATGAGAAATGGTGCTTGAGAGGAGTGAGAAATGGGTTAGAGGACATGGATTTTCATAAGGTAGAGGAGGGTCCCATTAGGAAAGTTTGAAAATAATATTTTATTATATAATTATTTTCGGTTGTTTAAGTTCAAAAACTCATTATAGTCAATGAAACGATGACTCATGTTCAAAATAAAATCATTCTAATTTTTTTTTGGTTTTGGATATTGTTTTACTTTTTAAAATATCATTTATTTAAATCATTCTTTAATGAGGTAAACACTACATCATTAGTGTGTCATAAATAACTTTTTTTATTTGAGGTCTAAAATTTTAAAAAAAATTACATGATGTAAGAAATATTTTTAGGTTTTAAAATAAATATTTATAGTCGTAAATATAGCTTATATATCCCCTTGTAAATAATATTTTACTAAAATACATATGTTTATGTCTTTTTTGTCTTAACATTTACTTAATTTACATAAATTGTCATTATCACATTCAAGTGGATCCATGGGGTCCTAAAATTGACCCAAGGATTCCCATGATTGGGAATGTATTAACCAATAGAAATATAAAACATGTTAGGAAAATTTAATATTATAATAATAATATTTTTTTACTCATATTTAACAGATTTACCCTTTAATCATGGAAAATAAAATATTTACGGAAGTAAATATTCATAACGTATAAACATAAAAGTTACTTATTTACACAATATAGACCTCCTATTTCAATATATGTAATCTATTTCTCCAAATTTAACACACATAAGTGGCATAAATTAATTAAAAATTAATTCAGGTTGTCGGAAAAAAAGTGTGTTTTTAAGAAATAATAATAATCAAATGGCCGACACTTGATTATGTCCAGTTTAAAAGTAAAATTATGTATAATATCCTAGATTATATTAAATTATAAAAATATAATCTAATTATACATTGAAACCACTCAAATAAATAATTTAATAATATAAATTATTTTGATTAAAAATATTGTTTTTAATTAAAATTTTTTAATTTTAACTATTCATCAAAATATGAAAGTTATAAAAAGGTACCTAAAATTTATCCAAACTAAATTTTTTTCGTCCTAATTCTAAAGAATAATTTAATTTAATTAAATTTAATTTATAAAATTTTCATATATAGGTTTTAAAAAAGGTTCCCCATTAAAATTAGGTAAAATTACATTTTTTTAAAACACTTCTTTAATCTACAAAAAAAATTATTATATTATGTCTAATAAACACATAATATGGATTATAAAATTATATGGAGTATATCAAATTCAAATTTTAGTTAATTCTATTCAAAATCGCTTTTTGAATGGCTATTTTGATAAGTTGTGGTGTGCTCGAATTCAGTGTTGTGTGTAATTCACGTGGTTGAATTTATTTGAAGAGATAACATACTATGAAATATGGAGGTGTTACATTATCCCCACCATAAATAAATTACATCATAAAAATTTGAAAATTTTCTTTGAATGTAAAAGGTTAAAAGAGAAAAATACCATTGTGGAAAACCTACACTGAAAATTGGGTTAATGAAATTTATTCAATATAAGAGGGAATGAGAAATGAAAAATTCACCAACAAATTATGATCCCGATTTGGAGAAAATTGGTGGAAACTAAAGATACATAATTTGAGTGAAAAGGTAAATATTTATAGGGAGTGATTGTGGTAATCAATCACAAATAATTTTAAAATTGAGGGCCTCAAAGCCATCAATCTATGTTGATATTAAATATCATCTATTCAACAAAACATAAGGTATTAGGATAACACATTAATGATTTTAATATCCCATCCATAAAATTTAATAATTAATTTATTCATATAAAAAGAGAATAAATACACTTGACATGTAGTTGTTCATCCTTCAATTAATTCCTTCCACAAACTCATCTTTCACTCCAAAATATTATATAATCTAAAAAATATTCTCCTTATCGTAATCGTATAGGTTTCCGAAAATAATTAATTTGTAATTATTATGTTAGTTTACTAAAAACATCATAATTCAATCTAGGATATCACATAGGCCAGTGGTTGGTGACTTCCCCCGATCTCCCTTCAGTTGTGGGTTCTAGTCTTGTAGCCTTACTGGATGCGACAGCTTGTCACCCGACCTCCGAGTTGTCCATTTTATGTCAATCCAAAAATAATCTTATGAAGTGCTTTAACTGTAACAACAATATCCATTGTCAAAAAAATAATTCCATCTTTTAGACATATCCACAATTCTTCTACCCAAACTCAAAATCCTAAATTAATAAGGTAGGTCACATAATATACATATGAATATCATCATCATTTATTCTCTTAAAATGTGGTAATAAAATGAATTTCTAGAAAAATATATTTGAATAGGTATGTAATTCATAATTCCTTCTGTAAATCATAGAATACTTGATATACATCTTAAAATATAAATTTTTTTAATCCCCAACAATGATGGGAAAACCCCATTAATTAGTTCCATGATGGTCAATAATAACAAATATAATTTTTCCAAATCAATCATCTCTTATTCCAAAATCAATACCACAGTATCAGGACCATATTAAAGTTTATCTTTCATTCCACCATGTATTTTCCAAAAAAAATTAACATTTTATTTAGTCACTTTTCTTTGTTCCACACAATCTCAAATCCTTAATGAAATAGTACTACAATACAATCCTTATATACTAGATAATTATTATAATCAGTACATCATGGATACAATACTCAAATGAAATAATTATTTAATATCTACATAATAACACTAGTCATAACTTTTTATATGTGGTAATATCATAAAATGATTATTAACCAACAACATCATTTGTGGTATGCTCTGATGATTGGGACATTGAATCACATAGTGCCCCAACTCATTTCATATGAAGCATTGTACATTTGAAAACATTTTCTTACCCTTTAAATCACGTACTCGGTGTCCTTTTTATCTACACTTATAACAAACATTAATTCCCTTTAATTATTTACCAAGGTGATTCTTTCCATAGTTATCACATATAGGAAAATCCTTCTTTCCCTTGTTCCCTTTTCTATATTTCTATCTACTATCTTTTTCTTCTCTGGATTCCCTTCAAAGCCATAGGACTCAGACAATTATTTACTTATCTTATTAAAAAATGATATTATTTCTTCATATGATGATAATATATGGGATAATATTTTCATTATAAATGATGGCTTAATACCGTGAAATATATAATCCTTCTTACTCTTTGGATCATGTGTATTTCTAGAGTTCTCATTCAATCTACAGGGTGCCATTTTTAATCAATGGTATAAACTAGGTTAGTATATGAATCACAATGCATAATTCCAAACTTATAAAATACCTAACAGAAATTTGAAATATTATGGATATAATCTATAATCATAAAAAATGTTTTCATTAAAGAAGTTTTTACTCCTAAATCCTTGATAATAACTTGTAAAGAAAATGTGAAGTATCCTTAGCATATCACCAATGAGTGTCAAAACAATGAGAGGATAAAGGCTTTTTATCATGTACATGGATACCCAGGTGATGACTGAGTCTCTTTTCCGATGTTTTCAATCCTAGGTACATTTTTTTCAGAGTCGCCTTTACCTGATCGTATCCATAAAGGGATGCATTTATTTCAAAATTAACAAAATATCTACCTTAACAAAATTCTAGGATGTTATTGTATACTAATCCTCAAAGACTATATTAATGTAATGTACTCTAATAAGGGTTTCTCCAAATCTAGTTTCCAAGGTTATAGTTAAACTTCCTCTGATACAACTGTAATGCTCCGACCCCAGTTACATTGAGTCGGTGCACTATTTTAATACATTGGTTTGATTATAAGGAATCTTGTCCCGAAGGACCGATCCATTTATTAGTCTTGGAAAATAGATTAAATACATGAATGTTACATTAAAAAATGAAAATCAACAACAACATTGTCCCAATTGACCACATTCGTATCCCTCAGACTATCCTTGCAGGTTAGTCAAAATATACTTCATTTGTATCCTAGGAAAAATAAAACATAGCAAGGGGTGAGGTCAAATGCTCAGTAATGTTAAAAATATAGCATAAAGTATCATAAATAAGCATAAAGATTTTAAGAAATGTATAAATCTAAAAAAAAGCCTTTTATACTTAAACCTCAGCATAATATGGAAAAGGTAAATTGAATAATGCCATTTACTTATTCACAAGGATAATCTACTAGTCAAATAATCACATGTAATATCAATAGATAATTTTGTAATGATGTAATCCATAATATTAGACATTGTAACCACATAGTCATGACTTCATTCCCAGACTACAAATAAGATTTTGTCAAGGCCATGTGTCAAGAAGCTAGTTTGTCCCATGAGACCTTCCGATGCTTCGAGAATCTATAGTGGGCTCCACCCATCACTCACTATGTCTAATTCATTCCTTATAATAAAATGTTGAATCATAACATAAACATTAATATAAAAACTCTAATAAAAATGTCAATTTTTTACCCTAAATTATGAATGGCATAAAAATAGAACATTCATAGTCAATAATATCATAACTCATTCAATATAATATTTAATATTTTATTTATATTCAATCAACCCCAATAATAAATATATCCAAATGAATGTTGACAATATATAAACAAATCAGTAAAACTATTTGATAGAAATATCCCTTTATCATGTTAACTGTTAAAAGTCACACAATTAATAAAGGAAGTCATTTAAAAGATATTTTTGAATCAAAGTGGCCCATATCACTAGGATACATTTGGAAGAATTAACATTTTAAAACATTCATGTCTATATAAATTAATCCTTTAAATCTATTTTGAAAACATGGACATTAATTATATTTATTTAAAAAAATTATTTAAACCGTTAAGTTGATATTTTAGTTGAAAATTACCATAAAATAATACTTTTTAAAACGCATTTATCTAAAATGGGCATGGATAATTAATATGTCCCAGTATATACATACACATAAAAAATGTCGAATAATAATGAGATTGAGGAATTAAGCCTTACCTTATACTTCCTTGGTCGAGGGTATGATAACGTCATGTATAGTAGTAAAATAATTTATATTAAATTATACAAGAACCACATACATAAATTTGATATCATATATGATCTCATAATATTTCTGTGTTAATAATATTTTAGGATTATAATTGTTTCAGGTGTTAACATATTCGTTTTTCCATTACATTTTATTTAAGTAAGCAATGTTTGTTATGGATTGGATGTATTTAATCCATATCCAAATTTATATTATGTTCTTAACAAAAAAATTTAATAAATAAATGAAAATTATTCTTGAATTTTTACGATGGATAATGAATCTCATCGCATTTGTGGAGATGGTAATTAGTATATACGCACGAACTCCACTTCCATTTAATTTTTTTTATTTTAAAAGAAAATAAAAAAATGATAAATTGGTATATTATTATTCTAGAATAATATAATATTTTATAAATGATATTTATCTTCATTAACTTGGTCCTTCATATGTTACATGTATGGTATGAACGAGTCATATCACTTTGAGAGGTCAGTTGTCCGCACTTCCTCAAATAAAATTGTTGTATATATATAAAACAAGAAAATAGTAATGGTAAGATATTAAAGATAATTAAAGAAGATTATAGATAAAATAAGTATCATAAATATCATATATAATAACTGTGTCATAATAATGGCCACCATAAGAGGAGGTAGTAGAATATTGAACAGTCATCATTTTGTGAGGCAGTAGATCACTGTCCAAAAAAACAATATATTCTATAGCCATTAGATGGAGGTGTGTGTATTTTTAGTTCCAATAATTCTCATAAAAACAACCTAGTATATTTGGGATACTTTTCTATATATAATAATGTAATAAATAATTTTTAGGGGGTTAGAGATGTAATATAATATATAAGAACTTAAGAGAAGATATTACCATTAAATTGGGTAACTCCCATTGCTTTGAAACAAAAGGCTTTCATGATCTTACTTATGCCTATTTTAAGTCATATAAGAGGAATATATGGAAGTAATAAGCTTAATTGGGAAGTGTTTTTATGATCAATGGTTCTTGAGGGGTGTGAGAAATGGGTTAGAGGTGAGGGATTTTTATAAGGTGGGGGAGGGGGTCTTTTGGAAAGATTGAAATTATTATTTTTTTTATATAATTATTTTATGTTTATAAAGATCCAAAACAACTTAAAGTCAAATATATGTTGTTTTAAATTCGAAATAAAATCATCTGCAAATTATTCGTCTGGTTTTGTATATTTTTATAATTTTTATAATCTCATTTATTTAAATAATTGTTTAATGAGTTAATCATTACATGATTATTGTGAAATAAATAATTATATTTTATAAGTGTCTAAATATTATAAATCAAATTCCATGATGTATTAAATAATTATATCATTAAAATAATTATTTATAGTCGAAATGATAACTTATATAACACCTAGTAAAAATTATTTTACTAAAAGATATATGTTTCTATCATTTAAATATTTAAATTAAATTTATTAATATACACTGTCATTACCACTCTCAAGTGGATCCATGCGGTCCCAAAATCGATCCAAAGTTTTTTTGACCGAACATGTTTCAACCAATAGAAATTGGAGAAATGTTAAGGTCATTTAATATTATTATAATGATATTTGTTTGTTCTAATTTGCTAGATTTACCCATTATCCATGGTAAATAAAATAATTACTGAAGTAATACTTATAATGTCTAAAAATAAAAGTTTCCTATTTACACAATTTGGACCTATGGATTCCAAATATGGAATCCATTTTTCCAAATTTATATTACAGATGTGGAAGAAAGTAATTAAAAATTTGTTCTCATTGTTACAATAAAAAGTGTGTTTTTATGAAATAATAACTGTCAAAAGATTGTCACTTTTTTATGTCCAGTATAAAGGATACATTACATCTAATAAACTATGTTATATTAAATTTTATAAATATAATATAATTATACATTAAAACCACCCAAAAGTATAATTTAACACAATAAAGTATTTTCATTAAAAATGTTGTTTTTAATTAAATATTAGTATTTTTTGTTATTCATCAAAATATGAATGTTTTCAGAAAAGTAGACAAATTATCTTCTAAACTAAATGTATATGTCTCAATTATAAATAATAATTTAATTTAATTACATTTAATATATAAATGTATCAAATATTGTTTTTAAAGAAGGTATTATATTAAAATACAGTAAAATTACATTTTTTAGAAGCACTTATTTTGACAAAAAAAAATGAATTTGTTCTTATATTATGTATAATAAAAACATTTTATGACTATAAAATTACATGGAGTATAAAAAATCAAAATTTATTTAATACTATTCATAACCTCTTTTCGAACGATGAGTTTGGTAAGTTTTCGTTTGCTCGAACACGGTGTAGCGTGTAGCACAAGTTGCTGAATTTCATTGAACTGATAAAATACTATGAACATAGGGGTGTTACACTCTCCCATCCATTAATAAATAGAACCCTCAAAATTTTAAATTTTTCTTTGAATATAAAAGGTTAAAAATAAAAAAAAACTTATGTGGAAAACCCACATCAGAAATTGGGATATTGAAATTTAGTCTTAATAAGATGAAAAGAGAAATAAAATGGTCCCCAGTAATTATGATATATATTTGGAGAAAATTGGTGGAAATTAAAGACACATAATTGGAGGAAAAACATAAATATTTATAGGCAGTGATTGAGGTCATCAATCACAAATAAGTGTAAAATTGAGGGCTTCAACGCCATCAATCTATGATGATTTTAAATATAATCATTTCAGAAAAACATAAGCTATTTGGATAACATTTATTTGGTTTCAAGATATCTTCTATAAAGTTTAATAATAAATTTATTCATATAATAATAGGAAAAAAATATACTTTACATGTAAAGTTTCATCCTTCAACTAATTCCTAGCACAATCTCATATTTTACTCAAAAATAGAAAAGAATTCAAAAATAATCAATTTATCCTAATCGTATGGGGTAATAAAAATAATGAATTTATAATTAATATACCATACTATTTAAAAACTTCATTATACAAACATGGAAATCATGTAGGCCAGTGGTAGGTGATGTACCATTATCACCCTTTAGTTGAGGTTTCAGTCTCGCGGCCTTGATGGATGTGACGGGTTGTCACCCGACATCCAGGATGTCCTTTTATGAAAATCCCAAACAATCATAAGAAATAATTTAACATTAAAAATATTATCTAATATCAAACCTTATATATTCCAACATTTTGACTTTTCCACAATACTTCTTTCCAAACTCACAGTCCCAAATTTATATGGAAGTTCATATAATATACATGTGAATTCCTTCATCGTGTATTCTCTTAAAATGTGGTAATAAAATGAATTACCAGAAAACCATATTTGAATAGGTATGTACTTCCCTATTCCTTATGTAAATCATATAAAATTGGATATAGTCCTTAAATAAAAAAAAATTATAATCACTAACAATGATGGGAAACCCCTTTAATTAGTTCCAATGTAGTTTATAATTTCCAATAAAATTTATCTGAATCAATCATCTCTTATTCGAAAATCAATACCACAACATCATGACCATATTAAAGTTTATCTTTTATTCAACCATGTATTTTCCAAAAAAAAATTTGTTATTGAGTCACTTTACTTGGTACCACAGAATCTATAATCATCAATTAAATAGCAGTAATGTACAATCCTTATATACTCCATAATTTTTATAACCAGTACACCATTGAAAAGACTCTAAAATGAAATAATTATATAATATCAATATAAGAACACTAGTCATTCTCTTCAGATGTGGTAATATCATAACATGATTATTATCCAACAACATCATTTGCGGTATACTCTAATTTTCATGGAATTGATTCTCATAGTGTCCCAACACCTTGACGAAGAGGCATTGTACATTTCAAAACAATTCCTTACCCTTGGAATCACGTACATGATGTTCTTTATCTCAAAAATTATAACAAACTACCATTCCCTTCATGAATTTACCACATTTATTTTTCCATAAAAATCACATATGAGAAAATTATTCTTTCCCTTATTCCATTTATCCATATTTCTCTATACCATCCATTTCTTCTCTGGCCTCCCTTCAAAGCCATAGGACTCAGATAATTCTTCACTTATCTTATTAAAACATGATAATATTTCTTCATTGAATATAATACATGGGAGACTATTTCCATTCTAAATGATGGATTAATTCCATGAAATATATGATCCTTCTTACTCTTTTAATCATGTGTATTGCTAGATTTCTCATTACATCTACTGGACCCCATTTCTAAACAATAAAATACACTAGGATTGTTTATGAATCACATTTTATAATTAAAAACTTGTAAAATACCTAATGTAAATTGAAAATATTATGCGTATAATCTATAATCATAAAAAATGTTTTCTTTGATAATGTATTTACTTTTAAATCATTAATAATGTCTTATTAAAAAAATTTGTGTTATCATAAGGATATCTCCAAAGTGTGTCATAACCAAAAGTGAATCAAGACCCATTATTGTGTAACATGATACCATGCGTCAAGCCCGAAATGCTTTGTCAGAGTTTTTTCTCCTAGGTACATCTATGCTAGATCCTCCTCAACGTTCTTGTATCCAGACAGGGATGTATTTATTGTAAAATTCATAAAATCTATACATTACCAAAATTCTAGGATGTATCTCTATACAAATTCTCAATGTCTATCGTAGGGTAATGTTCTCTAATAAGAGAATTTCTTAATCTAGTATTCAAGGTTATTGTTAAAATTATTATGATACCAACTATAACTCCCCAACCCCAGTTACCCAGATTTGGTGAATTATTTTAATATAGTGGAATGATTACAAAGAATCAAGTCATGAAAGACTAATCAGTTTAGAAGTCTTGAAAAATATATTACATACATGAACGTAACATTAGAAAATGAAAAAACAACATTATTCCCATTGACCACATTAATATACCTTAGAATATCCTTGTAGGTCAGTCATAATACACTTCATCACTTCCTGGGAAAAATAATACATAGAAAGGGGAGAACTCAGATGCTCAGTAAGGATAACAATATAGTAGAAACATTCATAAATAAGCATAAATATTTTAGGCAATATATAAAACCAAAACAAAAGAATTTTGAACTTAAACATCAGTATAATATAGGAAATATAAATAAAATTATTCAATATTCTTATTGACATTGATATTTTATTATTTGAATAATCCCATGTAATATCAATAGATAATTTCAAAATAATGTTATAGAAAATGCCGGATGTCATAACTACATAGTCAAGGCATCGTTTCAAGACTAAAAATATGATTTTGTAAATGACTTGTGCCAAGACACTAGTTTATATCATGAGACCTAACGATGCATTGACGAGCTATAGTGGGCTCCACCTATCACTTACTAAGTCCAATGCATTTCTCATATAAAAATGTTGAAACCTAACATAAACATTTGTTTTAAAAGTAGAATACAAAATATCAATACAACAACCATAAATCATGAATGATATAAAAATTGAACATTCACAGTTCATCATATCATAAATAATACAATATAATATTTAATGTTTTATTTATAATAAATCAACCTCAATCATTAATAATATCTAAAAGGATGTTGAACTAGTTTAAATTGATTAGTAAAACAATTTGAGAGAAATATACCTATTTCATGAAAATGTTTATAAGTCAAACTATTTATAAAGAAGACATTTAAAAGAATTTTTTTAATCAATGTGTCCCATACCACATTGAATCTTTTGAAAGAATTAACAAATTAAAACATTCATGTCCATATAAATAAATCCATTAAAACCAATTTTGAAAATATAGATATTAATTAGAATGATTTTGAAGAATAAGTATTTAAATCATTAAAATTATATTTTATTTTAAGTGTCCCCTAAAATAATCCTTTTTAAAACTCCCTTATCAATCATAGACATTGATAATAAATATTTCTCAGTAAATACTTACACATAAACAATCTCGAAAAATAATGAGGTTGAGGAATTAACTGTTACCTTGTACATTTCCTTGGTCGAGGGTATGTAACCTCCCTTATAATATTTAAATCATTGTTTTTTATTATAAAATAACAACATACATACATATGATATCATATATTATCTTCTAATATTTCATTGTTAATAATATTTTAAGAGTATCATTGATTCAGGTGTTAACTGATTCATTTTTCCATGATATGTTTTGTTACATAAGCCATGTGTTTTATGGATAGGATGTATATGATTCATATCCATAATGATATTATGTTCTAAATAATTACTTTAAATAATCAAATGAAAATTATTCTTTAATGGTTACAATGGGTAATGAATATCATCGTGTTCATGGTGATGGTAATCCGTACGTACACACAAACTCTACTTCCATTTAAATTTTTTAAGAAAAAGAATACAAAATAATACATAGGTATATAATTATTCCACTAAAATATAATATTTTATATATGTTACTTAATTTCTTTAACACCATCCTTTATACATTTAATGTATGGTATGAATGAGTCATTTCACTTTGAGGGGGTGGTTGACTGCACTTCCTCAAATGAAATTATAGTATATATACAACATGAAAAGAATAAAGGTAGTATATAAAGGATAATTACATAATATTATAGGTAAAATATAAATCATAAATATAATATATAATTATAGTTTAATCATAATGGCCACCATAATGTTTGTTAGTAGATGATTGAACAATCATCCTTTCGTGAGGCAGTAGTTCAACCTCTACAAAAACATTATGTTCTATACCCATTAGATGGAGGTGTTTGTAAGTGTAGTTCAAATAACTATAATAAAAACAACCTAGAACATTTAGGATACTTTTGTTGTTATAAAATTAATGAATAAAGTGATTTTAGGGGGTTGGAGAAGTATACTAAAAGAAAAGAAATAAAGAGGAGATGTTACATTTTAATTGGGTAACTCCCTTTGGTTTGAACCAAATGGCTTTCTTGAAGTGACTTCATTCTAAGGTAAGGCTTATAAGGGAAATATATAGATGTAGAGAGATTAATTAGGTAGAGGATGGTCAATCCAATGTTCTTGAGAGGTGTGAGATATAGGTTAGAGGTGAGGGTTTTTTATAAAGGGGAGGTGGGGTCTTTAAGAAAGTTAGAATATATTATTTTACTTTATAATTATTTTTGTTTTTTATATGTTCAAAAAACATTACTGTATAATATATGATGACTCATGTTCGAAATAAAATCATCCATTAATAATTGGAAAGGTTTTTTATATTTTTTATATTTTTATAATATCATTTTTTAAATCATTCATTAATGAGATAAACACGACATCATTATTGTATTATAAATAATTTTATTTATTATATGTCTTAAAATTATTAAACATAAACCATGATATATTAAATATTTTTATCTTTCAAATAAATATTTATATTAGAAATGATATATTATATAACACATTAAAAACTTATTTTACTAAAATATATAAGTATTTGTCATTTTTTGTATTTACATTAAATTAATTAATATAAAGTTTCATTATCACTCTCAAGTGGCTCCAAGGGGTCCCAAAATCTTCCAAAGGATTCCCATGGTCAGACATGTATCATACAATAGGAATAAAACACATTTAATTGTAATTTAGATTTATTATAATAATATTTGATTACTCTTATTTAACAGATTTAGCCTTTTATCATGGTAAATAAAATATTTATTGAAGTAAATATTTATTATTTCTAAAAAAAGATAAAAATTTACACAATTTGGACCACTTGATTCCAAATATGGAATCCATTTCTCAAAAATCACAATATAGAAGTGGAAGGAATTAATTTAATATTAATTCCAATTGTCAAAACAAAAAGCTTGTTTTTAAGAAATAATAATTATCAAAATATTGACACTTGTTTATGTTCAGTTTATATGTGAAATTACATCTAATGAACTAAATTATTTAAAATTATTAAAATAGAATCTGTTGATACATTAAAACCACACAATTGTATTGTTTAGCTCTATAAATTAATTTAATTATAAATGTTGTTTTCAATTTAAATTTAGTATTTCTCACTATTAATCAAAATATAAAAGTTATCATAAAAGTACCTAAAATTTATCCAAAATATATTTTTATGTCCTACATAAATAGATTAATTTAATTTTACAAAATTTAATAAATAAATGTTTCAGGTATTAATTAAAAAAAGTTACTCCATTAAAAGGCAGTAAAATTGAATTTTGGGAAAAAATACATTTGTTTGAAAAAAATGAATTTGTTATTATATAATGTTTAAGAAGCACATAATATGGATTCTAAAAATATATAGAGTATATAAAATTTATAATTCAGTTAATACTCTTCATAACCTCTTTTTCAACGACTAGTTTGGTAAGTCATGGTGTGCCCGAATTTGGTGTGGCATGTAGCTCATATTATTTAATTTCATTGAAGATATAATGAATAATGAAATCATGGGGTGTAAAATTTGAAATGTGTTTGGTGATAATATGGATCACTAATTCCTTTAATAAATGTGATATTTATATTCCTAAAAATATGTATATGTGGGGGTAAAATCCTCACAATCATAATAAGTTTTTTTCAGTTGTACAATTGTGTGTCGCCCATCTTAAGCATCAGTTTTGGTAGAATGGGACTCAATGGAATAATATATATCTAGTGTAAATTATTCATCAGATGATGTTATATTGGATACCAGAGGAAAACCTCGAAATGGTGAAGCTTACAATGTAGTATTTTGATATCACATTTGATCCCTCCGGTGCATCATTCCTGAAATAGTGTTGACTGATTACCTACTGAATAAAAATAATGAAATTATATATCCATTTCATCATGATGGCCTAGTGATTTAGTTCTTGACCATCTATAAATAAAGTAATCATATTGAGTAACATTTCAATGAAGTACTTGAACAGGATGTGACACATTAAACTCTATTAAATAATAACATTAAGGAGGAATATTTTCAATGTGTTCGTTGGCATCGAGTTGAATTTATTCATACAATATAGCTTTATATCAAGTAAAATTTTCCTCATTTTAAAGAGACTAAACATACATGGTATTTGGGTGGGTAGAGGATGTCCCAAAACCTTTCCCATTTTTCATTTCAAAATAAATACATGTAGGTGGTAGTCTAGTTTTTGGAATAGCTCTTGGATTTTGAGGCTGCCTCTAATTATAGGTACTTCACCCTCTTATTTAGTGATGAAAATATCCTAGGTGGATGAATCTTTATAAAAACATTTTATGTTATGTATTTGTGAAATGTTATTCATGATACAAATGCTAATGACATTTACTGAATCATAGAGTATAACATAAAAAATTTCCACATCTTCCACAAAGTAGTAATTAGATTCTATTCCCTTGAAACATATTCTTATGGGGTGGGTTATAATCCTTTTTATATTTTCCCTTATTGGAGGTATGTTTTAGATTATGAATCCTCTAGGACTCTTTTTAACATCCCTAATGTATAGAGACTTTTAAAGAGTCTCTAGTGATGTTCAAAGAGCGATCCCCTTTTGAATGTGATGAATCAATTATTCAAAGAACCCAAGAGACCATTTGTTCTTATATACATACCCATTATTAGAATAGAATGATTTTATGGGGTTGATATAAACACCCCATACCCATTGTATAAGATCGATAATAATCATTTATTATATATTCGTTAGATGTAATGATAAAAGGGGTGGTGGTTGTTGTAAATATTTCTGTTCACCTTGTGTGTTATGGATATTGTTACAATGATATAGAGGTGGAATAAAGAACATCATACGTGATTTTAAAGGCCTTTATACCTCTTTAGAACAGATGCAGTGCATTTTTTTGTAAATAAGATTCTCATTATCAAGGGTACTTCTCTAGTTGCATGACATGTATTCCTTAGACAAGATTCATGCATAAATTTATTATCTTATTCATAAAAAGTATATGAAGGGCCTACTATCATTTACTACTCCAATTATGGTCATTAGGAATGACATGGAATCTCATGAGAGACCAAATGTTCTTAGAGTAGAACCACCAAAAAATTTGTAAAGATGGGAAAATATTACATCCTAGACAGCCATATGTACTGGATTTTATATAAGGTGGGTGATGTTTAAGGATTCATATTATCCTCATCCTCTAAAATTCAAATATAATACACCATCTGGGATTATCTAGTGAATCCCCTGCATGATATTGATATAGGATTATTGGATTTAAAATCACTAAATTGAAACATTTAGGTGTCTTGAAGCTGAATGAGAGGAATTAATTTTGAAGTAGAAATCTCATATTTACATGACGTGATCATATTTCTAATAAAAGACAACTAATTCTTCACGAGATAATATAGAGTTTCCCATATATTCAGATGTATGTATTGTTTTCAATATTTTAATGCCTCTTGAATGTAATAATAGGAATTAGCTATGAGTTCCAACCTAACTAGTATACTCCCATATATAATCAATATATATTTAAATATAATACTTTTCTTATCTTAAAAGAGAGATACATTGAACTAATGTTACAATAAATGTTTTTCCTCTTCCAATTTTAAATATAAATATGTATATGTAGAATTATTTTTATTTCATAGAAGGAAGTGGTATGAATGATGTGAAATCAATAGACAGTGCCTTAGAATATCCCTCACGTGGGTTTCAATATCACCAGTATGTGGTGAATAAACTGTGGAGTGTTCCGTAGATTATCGAGATCCAATCTACAATAGGGAGTTTTCTAAGTAGTTTCAAAAGCTGTAGGATCTTCTTATCAAGGCAAGATTTCACAATGGTGATGACCATCACAATTATTTACATAGATAACATTTCCATAGATCTTTTAATATTCTTCTTCATAATTAAAATGACCATTTTTGAATGATGTCAAACTATAGGGTGAAAATATAGAGCATTTTCCCTGGGGAGGAACTCCCTGATGGAAGATTTGATCTATATTGGATGGACCTTTTTGGTTAATACTCTAGGGTGGACCTCTATAGTTACTAATACAAATAACAAAAGGGGTATTTCCATGGAGATATAATCATTATTAATTTACTGATATTTTAGTAGATTTCCATTCCACTAATGAGATATATTACATAGGCTCAAGGATATTTTTATTAAATGGTGAAAAAATATAAACTTTCTCATAACGTTAATATTACCCCAAAAATGAACATATGAATCATATTGATCGATAAACCAGGGTTTGAAACTTGAATATGGGAGTTTTTTATTTCCCAAAAAACATTCTTTTGTAGGATCACCCATAGGTGGACTCTTTCCCATCCTCTAGTTTTTTCAAAAACATTATTTGGTGGATTCTAGAATAATTTAGCGCACGACAGATATATGAGGTGAAACATTAATATAATACATTCATTTATCCTCAGTTATATCCTAATATTCAAATGGGAATCCTGATGGATAATATGGAAATGAACGCAGTAATAGATAGGAACAACAAGAATATTTTATGGATCTTATTTTATGAAGGTAAAAATATGATCTAAATTAGTTATTTTTTATAATATATTCATTGATCCACTATGGTCGGTGAAAGAATAAATTCCTTATCTTGAGTTATTTCTAAATCATGTTATTGAGATATTGTAGTACTGGTAGTTGAATGATCCTACCATGAAATTATTGGACTGATTTTCCAATAATCACTATTTTGAATATAAAATGATCTTGATCTTGTTCTTCAATATTTATAAATGATATGTGAATCATCCACCAAAATGGGTGTGAGAATATAGGTTCGTTATATTGTAGCTGCTAAAGAATATTTATAATATCAAAAAATAATGGGATCTTGAATATGGGAATTCCCTATATTGACCATTAGGAAATGTTGACTATGATCATTTACATTATTTATACGATTTATTGATACCTCTATATAAAAAGAGAAATGATATATGATAACCATTCAATTTAATGAAAATAGGGGGAAAGGATTCCTCCCTGTGAATAGAGGAATAAGAATGGTTTTCACAAAGAGTAGGGATTATATGGCACTATATTCCTCAAATAAATAATATATATTTTTTATTATTATTCATTATATGGGTATATTATATGGTATTAATACCTAAGTATTACTGAAATATGTTGGGATGATTCATCAAATGCATTATGAGTATGATGGATGGTTTTTTAGCATTAAGAATATTGTAATCCTAATATTTAGTTACCATAAAATTATTTCGAGTAGATCCTTATATAGGAATGAGTATATAGGAATACACTATTTCTTATATGTCGTGATCCCCTATTAGGACCACCATCTAGGTTTTCTATTCTGAATGATGGGAACCGAGATTTATAGGGGATCCTGTTTAATGGACTGATGGGAAGCTAGTGAAGAATGATGTTACCAGCATCAACTATTAATAGGATCACTCGTAGAATTTTACAAGAATAATTTAAGAACCTTATTTTAACTATTTAATATATCCCTAAAATAATAAATTTTTAAGTTGTCTCAATTCTGATATAGGATTCCAAAGTAGTTTGAGGTGTCTTTTTATACCACTGTCTTCCCAAAGATCCACTGTTGATGAGGTGATTAGCAAGAATTGATTGACTATAGGCTTCTTATGGGTACCTCTATGGTTGGTAAAAACAATTATGTTTTATTATTTGACTATTGTGTTCAGCACATACCACTGGAGGTGAAAAATCAGGGACACAATCATTATAGTCGTCAGGCCCAGAACGTTCCTAGTGGTTGAGGTGTATATCAAATTCTTAAATAATTCTATTTATTTAATGAATGATGTTATATTAAGGATATATAATTATTAAATATATCATTAAACACAAATTTTAAAACCCATCAGTGATTTATCATAGGTATGCTCATGCTTGATCATTCGATTTAAAAGGTAAATGATTTATATTGGATACACCATTTTCGTTCTGATGGGATCCTTGAAATTCTTCCCTATCACAGTGTTTCGATTCATCATGAAATCTCTATGAAATTGTAGGATATAATGAACATATATTTTATTATTTTTTTCCTATAATTATTTCAATAAATTTGATAGTTTTCTTCACATCCATCACCAAAAGGAAATAAAATCATTATATATATATATATTTTATAAATATTAGTTATGGATTTTAAATTTAGTTTCCTAATAAGCATATATGAATAAGATTAGCCAAATTATGAATGATATTAAGATATATATTTATATATATTAATATAGAAGTTAATTTATAAAAAATTAAATAATTAATTATTATGTTTTAGAGTAAATATTTTCATAGGATATACAATTCTTGAGCTATATTTATTATCAATGAAAATACGTATATTATTATTACACCATTATTTTATTGAAATGTTATAATTTATGATTAATTTAATAATTATAATTGATTCATAAACATTAAATATGAACCAGTAATATTAAAAATTTATTTTCCTATAAAGAATATTGGTTTTCTATACATTGTAACTTTATTTAAAAGTTAAATTTATTGATTAATTAATAATAAATTGAGAAAAAAATCATTTTTATAATCATCATGAATATATTATCTTTGGAAGATTTTTTGGGATTGACCTTAAAAATGGATTTTTTCGATGAATGATACAAAATACCTTTTTATAAATAACACGAATTTTAGTATGATATTAGGATATAACATTGAATTATAAATTTATAAATCTTTATAAGAATATTTTTTTTTTAAATAAGTCAATATATGATTTTATAAATTTTAATTTTAATTTACTGCCCCATATATTACATTATAGAAAATAAGATTAATTTTTCATAATAAATTATACATTATAAATTAATTATTTTAAAAAAATAACACTTTTAGAAATTAAATAATGTTAATTGATTTAAAATAAATAATTATTATTTCAAATCTATATAATATAAATTATTTTCATTTTTTTTGAATAATGGATAAATTGCTTTGTTAAACACTAGTTGTCATGGTGAAATCCAAAATTGTAAAAATTGGTGACCTAAAAGGTAAAGGGTATAACATGTTATATCATGTAGTGAATTTAATTTTTTATGTTTAATATTACCATATATATCTCCTTATATATTTATTATAAATTTTATATCCACCTTCCTTTATCTTTGTTTCTAATTAGTTAAATGTTTTTAGTATTTTAAATTTTTTCCCTTTTTACAAATAAAAGGAGAACTCTTCTCTTCACATACCTTCACACCAAAAACCACTAATTTTAGACTAAAAAAATCCCTCTTACTAATTTATTGTACCATCGTTTGTTTTTGAACATATATATATTTTATCCATCAATGGTATAACCCTCATTAGAAAAGAGATAATCTAAATAGTAAGGTATAGAGTTTTAATAATTTTGTTCTATTTTATATTTTTTTTGTGCCTATAATATTTCAAAAATTACATTACACCTTCATATAAATATAAAATTGGAATAATTATTATATTTTTATTTTACTGTGAGTATTGTAAAGCATTAACCACGATTCCCTTTTCAATTTGTAAAACATAAACCGTTACTCAATCATTATTTAGACTACCATCTCTAGGATGCAATGTGATTTCTATTTAGTCACCTTCAAAGTAGGGTCATAGTAATGAATTTAAAATATAATTATGTTATTTATGAAATATTTTTTCTTTTTAAATGTTAAACTGTATTTCTAATTTTCCCAATTCTGTAGAAAATGAAATCACCATCTATATATGTGTGTTGTATACCTTCTCTTTAGAATGACTGATTTCCATTTTTTAGTTTATCAATCAAATACGTGGATATTCCTTTAAATTAATTAAAAATATAAATATTCTTTTTATGAAATTATTATGTATCAAAAAAATTTAATTTTTTTTTAAAATAGGTTAAATAAACCATCATGATAAATTCAACCATCCAAAATAGAATTCAAAATGAATGTAATGATTTATTTGTACTATAAAATAACTTCAAATATGTCATATTTTTCTTATAATTAGTTAACATTATAATATAAAATACCGATAAACAATAAATTTTATGATATTTAGGCTCGTATAATTATATTACAACTAAATCACTTCATGATCATTTGTTAATCATGGTATGTTCATTTTTTGTCGTCGTAACCGCATACATAAAAAATGTTATGAAATTGTATCATAAATGATTATAGTAAAATTATTGATGGTATATTATGATATAAATATGAAGTTAATTATTTAATAATGAATCATTAATGGTAACAATATAATAAAACTCATTATTTGAGAAAAAAATTTTTATTAGCAATCAATAGAACATGTTTTATATCAATTGAATCATCAATGAGTAAGACTAAAACAATAATTAGGGAAATTAAAAATATATAAAAAAATTAAATCATCTGTAATATTATATTTGATTACCTTATGAAGATAATATTATTGGTATAATTAATAACATGATATTTATTATGAAACTAGTTCAAAATGAACAAGATTACTCACACATGTTATTTAAAATTGATATTTAATTAAATAATATAAATATAATAATTATAAATGATGTTTATATATTGTTATCAATATGAAAAATTTTCTGAAATAGGTGATTAGGATATTTATGTTTGATATAAAGGATATTTGACTGAATTTGACTAAACGGGGGAAAAGGTATTTGTTCTTTTTAAAATATTATAATTCATGGATAATGTTTGATATTTTGAACCTTAATATATTTTAGATGGTGTTTTCACATCTCAATATCTTTCACATATGAAAATATATTCCACTTAATGATATTTCTAATATCTATTTCTTGATATACCTCTAAATAACTTTTGATTTTTATTTTAAAAATTCCATTAGAGTTTAATCGACTCTATTTAGGATTCATTAGTTCCTAACCCATACTCTAATATAACATTAATGATTTCATTAATATTTTAATTACAATATGTTATATTTTTGTAATTTTTTTAAATAATTTATTTACATATCATTATTAAAAAAACATATTTTACAAATGATTTAAATTTTTTAACATTATAAAGAATAAATTTTATTCATACTAATACACCTTTTCTTGAATGTCTACAATTTCCTTCCAACCAATGTTCACATTTATTGTTGGGAATGATAAGATGAGTGATATTCTGTGTCACACAAAATTATAATTACCCTTTACTAGATGTAATATTTAATACTCTATTTATGTTTTAAATTTTAATGTAAATGAATTTCAAAATATTAATTTTAAAAATGATTTTACATCAATCAATATAATATTTTTTATCTACTAATAAACATATTTTTAATTTCTTTTTCTATTCTCATGGTACTATAAGTTGAATTTAATTTTCAAACGTAAATGTATTCAATTTTTTCACTTCTCCTTTTAGAAAATAACATTTCAAAGTTACCCGTAACTTATTAATTTCTTATGGATATTGATGAAAATTATCTCTTATGAGGGTTTATTATAGGGGGTTGAGTTTTGTAAAATAATTTACATTGGGTACATCATCTTCGAATGGTCTCCAAAATGTTTTGTTCATGGAGTTGAAAACAACTAACAACTCTAATAGTCACAAAAACGCAGGGACCTACTTTCCAAAGGTAGTTGTTCATTGGATAAAATGACAAAGAAACATAATAACTTACATTGGATGGGAATATTGAACTTCAGGCTCATCAAACCCATTTTGCGGAACTATTTCCCATTAGAAGACTATCTTATATATTTTTCATATATTCATGATTTTTTTCATCCCCAAGTATGTATACATTTATCACCCTCTAGGTATGAATTAATTATGAACAATCATGGATTCAAAATAATTAATATATTCTTGTGGTTCTCCCACAATTATAACCTTTTATTGAAAAATTATTTATTCATTGGTAGTTAATTATGATGATGATGATTTTAAGTCGTACTGTGGGGTGCTCTAGAATATAACATCATCCAGGCGTCAAAAGGTATTTTGATGTCAAGATAGAACCCATAATATGAGATTCTTATATATCCTCATAAGAGGAATGAAAATCCACATAGGTCAATTATGCTTCATAGGACACATCACCATTTATGTTTGTGTTATCAGAACAAAAATATACATTTAAATGTTATGTAGTAAGGACGTCCAAGAGAATGGATCCCAATCAATGTTTGGATTTGAGACATACACTAAGGGGGCTCATATGACACATAAGAGATTTGGTATCCCAATTTTATATGAACCTACTATAAATTTTGATATGAAAACATTATGGTGAATTTTGGGATTTGATTTAGGCCTCATGAGGATTCTTATATATCCTAATTAGTTGGAAAAAAATTTCCATATAGATTGGTTTGGGATAGGTCTTATACCAGTGGAGGAGTCCCAAATGATTGGACATTATTGGGGCTTCCAAACCATAGGATTCCCTTGTGATTGTTTCATCAATAGGAATATCTACCTTAATGATGATTGGTATGGGTTTTCCACATTTTGAGATTACAATTTAATATGATTGGGTCATATACTATATATGAGGCCCATTTTTATAGATTGGGGATTATAAAATATATGATACCCATTGAATGTTAGGGATTACATAAATTCCATGATCAATTCTAACCTATAATCCCACCTGATTTAGGGTCATTATGTCAAACTAGAGGAATAAGTAGATAAGATGACCACAAAGTCACCATTTATCTATTGGTGGAAGGATACTGGAGATGAAAGGGTGAGTGAGAGGGATTTGAGTTTGATTGTCTCCACTTTTAATTTGGTATGTATGATTGAATCAAACTGGACATTTATGAATAAAATTACCATTCATTTAATTAATTTTTTTTGAATATTTTAAAAACGTTCACTCCTTTTAATTTGTTATATCCAATTAGATTTAAATGAAAATTAAGAATCCTAACCATTGGTAATATCAAAATTGAACAATGATCACATGACTAGAATAAATATATTGTTTCAACATATACTTTTTTAATATAAAAACGATGTGATGGCCTCAACTTGTAGGATCAAACCCTCTGAATCACATTTATCATAGCTTCTAAGGGGGATAGTATTTTTTGGCTATTACCTATACGAATCTCAAGAAAAGATATTACAATATAAGAATGAGAGAAACCCTTTACGAGAGAAGTTCTGGCTCATCAAGATCACGACTCAAACCATATTCATCAAACAACCTTAAGAAAAACACACCATCACTCAACTTACTCATTGTAAAAATTAATGTGTATTAAACTAATATGTATTAAGACCCTACAATTATGATTATTTTTTTATATAATAACGAATCTAATTTATTTCCAATATTGTTAGTTTGTAAATGATTTTCTAAAGCCAAAATAGTATTTTTGGTTAAAATTCAAATTTAACTGAGGAATTTATTTCGATTAATTAATGAATTGTTGAAATAAATTATATTTTAATAATATATATATATATAATTAAATTTATTAAATATTAATTATCATAGAATTTTCATGATGTCAAAGGCAACTTTTATTTAGTTTTAAAAACTATTTTTTAAAAAATGAGACAATTTTCAATAAATGTTGGGTTATATTTTAAAAATGAAAATTGATATATTTAGAATTTATTTTAGATTCAATGAACATTATTTTTGGAATCAGGTCATAAAAATTATCCAATGGTGAATTTTTCATAATCTTAATAGACTGTAGGTTTTTTGGGAAAAAATTGCATACCGTATAAATATATATGGTGTTTTATTTCTTCATAAAGACCCAATAAAAATGTAATAAAATTATATAAAACTTTTATTAAAAGAAATGCATGTTTTTCATTAAAAATATTTTAATTTTATATTTGTTTGTTAAATTTTATAAATCCATAGTGAATCCTCCCAAACATATAATATATTTTATGATTTTAAAATCATTTCATTGAATGTATGACTCAGATACACATATGAAAAAGAATTTTTTTAATATCCTTGATCCTTATGCTTATAAAATAATGTATAAAATACCAATTTATCGAAATCATGGGCAAAAATCATGTGATGGTTTGAGGTTTTGAATCTTTTAGTGTGTAATTTCTAAAAAAATAATCAAGAATTCCCCCACCTTTCTTATATAAACACACCCAATCACCCATTATTATTCACTAAAGCATTGTGAAGCTTATCACACTCTTCTCTCTACCCTATATAGTCCTCCGAAGGCCCCCAATCTCTCAATAATCTCATCCCAATCCATTGTGTCACACATAAATGTAAGGGTTCCTTCATTCTTATTCTAATCTTTGTTTCCTTAAATTGTTACAACATTTTATTTCCAATTAAAAAATAATGGGGTATGTTTTCACAACTCCCCCATATTTCACTTACTATGTTTTAATGATGATATACCCCTTTTTATCTCACTTATATGTATGGTTTACACCCGGTACCATGCCAAAATTCTGTTAGGTAATTCTATTTTTCCATTTATATTCAAGAATTTCTGTTATATTGTTTCTGATGCTTTCGTTGGGCTACACACATCCATCTCTTTCATGGGCGAAAGGTTCGGCTTTGTTTCCCCACATTCCCACATTCCAATGGTGGGCATCATCCACTCCTTGTTTAGGGACATTTACTCCATGATCGAAATGGGAATATGGGATGTCAGTTCTTCCTTCAATGGATTCCTCATCAAAAGTCATCACCTAGTCTAGGTATCCCTCATAGATTTAATATGTTGTTTTTGAAACTCTTCCTAGAGCCATATATTCATTGAAACAAATTAATTACACTGCTTCTGTCAAGACATTCCAAGGGCTCCAGTCAGGGCAACAAACATTATACAGTGCAGTAGTGACGTTGGGCATCACTAGTGTGTCTAGACACTGGGGGATTGGTGTTTTTATCTTTTTCCCCTTATTATAGGGTTTCTCAATGGAATAGAAGCCCGAGGCCTCCCACATAAAAGGCGGGGAATCATATTCCATCTGCATGAATCTGAGGTTTTTCTCAGCTTCCCATTTTTAACACAGGGTATGCCACAAGTTTAACGTATTATAGAGATAGATCGAACTGATCAGAACACCGAGTACATTGGATAAGATGGAGGAACCCCCTAGAGGGAACACTGATGTTGGGGTCAACGTGTGGCTGGATTCTGGATTGCTTTTGAATGGAATGTGGAATGGGGTGGTATGATCCCACCAGGATGTGGAGGCCTGGGTATGATTCGGGGTGGATAATGGAATGTTCTGTGACGTGGATGGTGAATGGGATGGAACCATCCTGAGGATGACGGTGGTTTTGGGATTCAGCCTCATGGAGGCTTCCAACATATCCCCGTGGTAGGGAATCAATGTCCACGTAGTTCATCTGATGATGGCTTGCTGCCGATTGGGGTTTTCAATAGCTTAATAATGGATATAGTCGCAACGGCTTACCACTGGATAGGGGTGTCAACGGCTTACCACTGATTGAGGTCCCAATGGGAAAACCATAGGATATGTGTGTCAACAACATAACATTGAATGAGGAAACAATAGATTACCGCTGGATATGGTTGTCAATGGATTACCACTGGATAGGGGTTTCAATGGCTTACAGTTGGATGGGGTTTCAACGGCTAACTGCTGGATGGGGTCACAACAGCTTTCCACTGGATGGGGCCGACAGTTTAACATCATGCTGGACGGGGGTGAACCAATGTGAAAGGGCATCCGAACTTCTGTTTGTTGTGGTTGAATCTATGTGAGGCTTCTTAAGTACCTTACCATGGAAAGTATCAATGTCCACGTAGTTCAGGATACAGGGGCATATAGGTCTTTCACTCTAAGGAAACCAATGGTTTTGGCAGACCGATGAAAAGGGGCTCGAGAGCAACTAATGGGGGGTGGGCATGAACCTCAGGGAGGTTTCCTACATACCATCCCATGGCAAGGATCAATGACAACATAGTTCATGGGGGTTGGTGAACCGATGTGAAAAATGACCGGGGTCTAGTGGTTGTTGGGGTTGAACCATGTGGAGGCTACATACCTACCATGCCTTGGAAAGTATCAATATCCAAGTAGTGTATATGGTGTGTGTGGGGATTTTAGTCTAGTCTTCCCATGGAGTTGGCGAACCGATGAGAAGATGCTCCGAATGACCGGGTATTGGGATTGTATCTCGTGGAGGCTTCCTACATACGTTACCTTGGAAAGGATCAAAATACTCATAGTTCGTTTGGGATAGGGGTCGGCTCACCAATGTGGGGAAGTTGAGACCAATGGTTGTGGGGCTCGGTTCACCGACGTGGGGTAGTCAGAACCAATGGTTGTGGGGATTGAACCTCAGGGAGGCTTCCTACGTACCTTTCCTTGGAAAGGATCAAAAACCACGTAGTTTGGATGGTGGGTGTGGTTCTTACACTCTAGGCTACCCAGAGAGTTGGTGAACCGACTTGAAGATGGTCAGAACGACCTGGTATTGGGCTTGATCCTCATGGAGGCTTCATATGTACCTTGCCTTGTCAAGGATCAAAGTCTACATTGTTCAGATGGTAGGTGTGTGGATTACACTCTAAGTTGGCCAGGGAGTTGGTGAACCGACGCGAAGATGGGCGGAACGACTGGGTATTGGGATTGAGCCACGTGGAGGCTTCATACAATCCTTTCCTTTGCAAGGATCAAAATCCTCAAATTTCGGAATGGAAGGGGCTCAGAGCACCGACGTGGGGTAGTGGGGACCTGTGGTTGTGAAGCTTGAACCACATGGAGGCTTCCTACATACCTTGTCTTGGAAAGGATCAAAGTTCTCGTAGTTTAGGTCTAGGTGTGGGTGCTTACACTATAGGTTGTCCAAGGTGGATTTCAGGGTCGGTTCTTCCTCTAAGCCCACATGAGTCATGCTTGGTGTGAGAAACAAGATACATCAAAGACATTCCGATCATGTCACAAAAGGTGCTTCCATAGAAAATGGGGTGGGGCGTACACGTAGTTAGTGGATCAAGGAGGATATAGGGGTTTAATCCTGGTTTGTAGCCTGAGGTGATGGAGATTAGAAATTACACCAGGATGGAGGCCTGAATGGTGAAAAATCCCAGCAGGAGAGGGACTTGTCACCCTGGAAGAGAGGAGTAGAGATACTACCTCCTGCATAGAATTATAGGGGGCTTACACAAGGGTGGTTTCTATTTCCCTCCAGACAGACGCCTCTCCGATAAAGAGGATCTCATTCCATGTGAGGAATGATATCACATCCGTGGAGACCAGTGGGCATGAAGAATGTCCAAGGTGGGTAATGTCGCGGATCATGCACGAGGCGAGTCCATAATATAAAGTCATGTTCTGAGGATGATGGTTCTTGGTAGTTTAATGTCCTGATGCTCGGGTGAGGTGGGTTTTATCCACACCCATAGGACATATATGACTGGTACCTCCCACCCCTTGGAGAAGGGAAGGAATCAGTCATGTCGTGGCTAGGGGTGTCACGGAGTGATCCATCGGGGGGTCCATGTTAGTGTGGCTATGTGAAGAACAATAGTTGTTATCATGCCTCTACGAAAAAGAATGAGGTGATGCAATGCAACCAGTAGTATCATCTAGGGGACTTTGATGGTACTTTATCCAAACCTATGAGGTTGCATGAGAAATTAGTATATGGCGGAGGTGCTTTAGGCGTGGGAGGCCCCTGAAAAGGATGCCCCGAAGATGGACATCCTGGGCGCACATGGCGGTAGGCTTTCACGCAAAATGGATTGTTGCGAGAAAAAGGGTCGGCCTAATGCGCAATGTAGATACTTGCGTGAAAATTTCTATGTCATCACGAAGTCAGCTGGGGTTGCGTGCAATTAAACATCGTGCGTGAAAAATGTTGGTTTGGGAGCGTAATCGGGTTCAGGAGCGAAAGGGTTAGTCCTGGTGTTGAATAGAGGGAACGAAATTTGGAAGGGTTTCAAAAAATTTGAGTGGATTTCACGCAATTGAAAGGAATTTAGTACGGGGTATTGGAGTCGATGGGATTTGGATGAGGATCAAGCACGAGGGGTCCCATGAAAAAGCTGACCCCCGGGCGACCTGGCACAAAAAATTTAGAACCGAAGATCCATCTTTTTGTGCACATGGGAGACAAATTTCTCATAGGTGAGACGGTTAAAATTATTCAGCCTGTAAGTTGAAAGGGTGGGATTCTATTTATAGGCACTTAAGATCACCAGACAATGCGAAAAACAAGTCGGCGCGAATTATTGCGCGCCCGGTGTCGGCAGAACGTAAATCAAATGCACAGGGTAGTGGCACAAAAGTTTCCACGCTCACACAAAAACTCTCACAAATCCAAACATTTTTCAGACGAGAAATATATTATCACAAGCCTTAGATATTTGTTTTGGGCCTCACCCCCATGGCCCCCCCAGAATGGATCGCTGATTCCAAATATGGCTTCTCTTTGCCATGCCCGATCCTTCTTCACCTGTTGAGCATTTTTCAGCATCTGCATTTATTATGAATCTAAATTCCATTTCATATGTTTGAATATTATGTTATATGATCCCCATAATGTCCATATCATGTTTCAATAATAATAGACCCATTTATCTCTAATCAACATATTTCTCCAATTCCTATTGGAATTTTTTATGCTGCCAAAATTGCCCCATGATTTTCCATATCAAAATCATCATAAGTCAATACCATACCATTATCTCTATCAAGGGTATTCACATTTATGCTAGTGTACACAATTATTGGGTACTTACATGTATTTATTCCACATTCCTTGTTCATATAATATATTAAGTTTTTTAATTAATCTATGTACTATGATCTATGTGGCACCCTAATACATAAAAATGAAGTGATTAGGAAGGGTGTTCCTTGATAGTTCCTAAATGCATTGGGTAATGTTTAGAATCATGATACACATTGATTAATGAGGGTTTACTCATGGTAATTCTTGTATAATGAGAATTAATCATGATAATTCACGTTCAATTATGGTATAATCATTCTGATCCATGTGTATTGAGCCTCAGCTCAAGCTAATATCATGTTTTATGTTATTTTAAAATTTACATATTATAAAAATCTGGTTATATCAGGGATTTATGTTCATTTTTCCCCATTGGCATTCCTATTGAAAACATTCATTTTAATCCTCATATTATATAATTTTTATTCTATTAATTTTCTTTCTAGATTCCCTTTTTTTGTGTATGTCCTTGTGTTATCCCATGAAATGATAAGTATGAAGGAATAATGTGGTCATGTAAAAGAATTTTTCAAGAAACTGATGTATTTTATGTTTTAAGTTGTTATGTAATATTATAAATCACAATACACACTATAACTCGTGTTATTATTAGAAGTATTAATTGTATTTTTATGTAATAAATAATTTTAATATATGAAAAAAATATCGGGGTTGTTTTTGTTGGTATGATAGGTTATGTTTATTTATTTTTTCAACAAGGATTAGAGGACTCTAGTTATAGAATTAGAGATAAAAATATGTTTATGAAATGAATGTCTAAATTTTATTAACTATAGAATAATTTTTTAATCCTGAAAATACATCCATATATGGATATGAACATGTTGAGTTGGATATAGCTCATATGTATCTGGGGTTAAACCAAGAAAAACATAGCATTGAGGTAGAATCAAACGGGAATAGGTGCGTGACAGCGATACTTGCTACACTCTTGGTTATGCACTCCCATGAAATATGCTTGGATAAATTAAAATTCTTTGAATAAACCATTACGATAAAAATAATGAAATACAACAAGAATAAACGTTATGAAATAGATCATGTATAGCATAGATTGAATCCATGAAATTCATAAGTTAATGGTATTGTTGTAATTAAAAATTTATCCCATTAATTTTATTAGATTCCCAATTAAGAGTTTAATAGATAAATTTACATACAACTAATTTCAAATTTTTTCTTGGCAATGGTCAGTAAATGGAAAAATAGGTATAAAAAATGATGTGAAGATCAATGTTATAAATGCCCTAATGTGATTCCCAATCTAATGGGAATGTCAAACATAGTATTTTCTATATAATCTCTCAGTTATCTCACATTTTTAATAGAAACCTGTATGAAGAGGAACATCCACCCCCACCCCATGAAAGAACACTCCAGAATTGATATCTTCCTGAAACAAAGCCCTCCTACTCTCGATGGATCATATGATCCATTAATCAGTGAAAAAATGGATTAATCCATTGAGATGATCATTTACATTGCTCATTACCCTAAAACAAAGAAGGTTCTTATGGATTATTATCATATAGATAGTGAAGTTGATCAATGGTGGACATTAATAAAAAAATACAATCACTAATGAAGATATCGGTGTGAATGAATTGTTGGATTTACTGAAAATATTTTTCAATAAATATTTTTTCCCACCTTCCAAATAAATATGGGGAAATTATTTACTTCCCTAAAGAAAAAGCTAACCACACCATCGTGGAATAAAACGAAAACATCACAATACATTCAAAGTATGCCTCCAAATTTTTTTCACCCCCAAATACATCGTTGTACACTTCTTTGGTGGGATAAATCCTAGTATATTAAAAGTATTGAAAATATATGAATTTGATACCTATGAGGAAATTATATAATGTTCCCTCAATGTAAAGACAGAGATCAGAGAATCTATGGGGTATCATGAGGATAAAAAGTATAAAGTGGAAAATAATTAATGCAGTCTGATGGATAAATCCAACAATGCTAATAAATTATAGCACCCTTGTTGTAAAATGTGTGGAAGGATGCACCGCTAAAATGACCAAAGGGAATCAAGTAAACGTAATAGTTTTGGAATAGACAGGAACCTAGAAAATAGTATCCAATAAGAGAAACCCATCAATGTGACAAAGGAAAGGAAGGCACCGATCAACTCTCAACGGAATATACATTTCTAGAACTACATTGAACCAGGTCACTTTTTGAACAAGTTCTCTAAGTCAATGGTAATTGCAGGTAACCAACAACCTCCAATGTAGCAAGGGTGATATTTTTCAATCAGTATCAATAAAGGGAATACCAACAACAATGTAGTGAATGATATTCTTGTTATTAATTCAATAATATCTAAGTCACATTTTGATTTGGGTTAGATTCATTATTTTAAATCCCAAAATATTAGTGGATCAATCAAACCACAACAACAAATCATGGAAGTATAGGAGTTTTTGAAAAGGAAAAATGGGGAAACTATTTCATACTATGTATATAACTCTTACCCTATCATTATTTTAATATTGAACTTCCCAGTGAACCACATAATATTTTTTTTATTGATTTTGATGCAATTCTGGGCTGCGATTGGCTTTCCATGTATAGAGACAACCAAAATTTCTATGATATGGAAATTACTAACCATTTGAAAAGTTGACCCGCGATACAAAAAATGTTTATAAGGAGGATGAATCTTATTTAGAACCATCATCTTGTGAATGTATTTTAATTCTCTATGTGAACACATATCTTTATTAGATGATATATTCTATGGAAAGAACCATTCTCTAAGACATGCTAATTGTTCGATAATTCACTGATGTTTTTCCCAAGGATTTACCTAGTCTTACACCTACAAGAATGTAGAATTATCAATAGATATTACACTTGGGGTATTTATATTATCTAATAAACCATGTAAATTTTTTTTACTAAAGCTTAAATAGTTAAAGAAATAACTACATGAGAATTGGGATTAAGGTTTTATACAGCCACATGCTTCACCATGGAGAGATCCAATCATCATCGTACAGAAGACTGATGTTCCAATGTTCCTTTTCATTGATTATCATGAGATCAACAAAATAATTATAATTAATACATATTATTTTCCATAAATTGGGGAATTGTTTGAAAAACTAGTTGAAGAACAATACTTTTCCATGATGGATCTATAGTTGGGATATTACCATGTTACGGTGAAGAATGATGATATCCCCATGAATACCTTTTATACGAGGTTCATGTAATATATGTTTATAGTGAGTACATTTATACTAAATAATGCTCCAATGATCTTCATAGATATGATTACAAGAGACTTTAGATATTATCAAGAAAAATTTCTTGTAGTCATTATAGATGATATTCTAGTATACTGCAAAACCAATTTCGATCACAAGGATGATCTGAGAACTATGTTAGAGACCTTGAAAAAGAAAGAGCTATATAAAAAGTACAATAAGTGTGATTTCTGGTTGAAGGTGGCCTCATTATTTGGGAATATAACCAAAAGTAAAAGGATATATGTGGATCCTTTCAAAAAAATCAATTTAGGGAAGTGTGAGTCAAATATCTATGACAAATAAAAACAACATCCTAGTGTTAGCAAGATATTATCACCAATTTTTAGGAAATTATTCTCGATTTACAATCCCTATTACCAAGAAAACTCTTAATGGAGTCAATTTTCTGTGGAACAATGAATGTGACGAAATATTCATGGAGTTAAATAAGAGTCTTGTTACTACCCTTATTCACACACTACCCACAAAGGGACGGTTTTTTGTCATCTTCAGCAATGATTAGAAGAATGGAATGTGATATGTGTTGATTTAGAATGACACATTCATTTCCAATACCTAAATGTAGTAGAAATTTCATGAGGAAAATTATCCCACACATGATATGGAGTTGGAAACATTGATCTCTTTATTGAAAATATGGTGACATTTTATCTGTGTTGAGACTTTTGAAATATATATGAATAAAAAAGTGTCAAATATATATTCACAAATAAATAGATAAATATGCAACAATGAATATTGTTAGCCATCATCAAGGATTAAGACTTATAATACCATTACAACCCTATTAATGTGAACAAAGTGGTGGATTATTTATGTTGAAAAGACCCTACAATTCTATCATTGATGAGAATTAAAAGCATCTGATCTTCAGAGATTTAATGAATAATGACATTGGTATCATAAATAAGGTAACATCATCAATACATTCACAAATTATTGTTCTATCATATATTTTGGAATGGTTATAGGATGCTAAAATAGATGATATTGGAATTCAGAAGAAACTGGAAACTATAAAAAAAGGGAAAACATTGGGGTTCAATGTTAATGGAGAAAGAATTGTGATATTTTGGTCCATACAATGTTCTCCATAAAATCAAATGTTAAAGAATGATGTTTTTTATAATGTACATAGTATAAATTTCTCCATTCATCCAGGAAGCATGAAGATGTATTGAGATCTCTGGTAGAACTATTGGTAGGATCACACGAATAATGAGATTATTGAATATACCTCAATGTTCCTACTATGTCAGTATGTGATGATATAGATGAATAATTATAATAATATTATGAAACAATTAACCATAAAATCATGGAAATGGGAAAACATCACCATAGATAATATCACCAAAATTCCTCAAACATCAAAAGGGAAAATTTTTATCTCGGCTTTTGTGGACTATTTTACAAATACTGTACACATCATTGAGTTTTCATGGGATTTTTCAATGGATCCTCTAGTATGAATAAACATCAAGGACGTGGTAAGGCTGGATGGAGTTCCACAATCGATGATATCTGATCGTGATCCAGGATTCACCTATATATTCTACAATATTCTCTAATATGCTATGAACACTGAGTAGAACATTAATACATCATATCACCCTCAAACTGATGGCCAATATTAGAAGACTATACAAAAACATGAGGACATTTTGAGTGACTTTTCAATGTAATTCAAAAGATAATGAAACCAATAGATACCGTTGATGGTGTTCTCTTACAACAATAGTTCCCACTCAAGCATCCAAATGTATCCTTATGAATCCCTTAAGAGTAAGAGGTTAATAACACATGATTTTTGAAATAATATTAGGTAATGAAAACATCTAGGTCATAAATTGACGATGAAATGGTGGAAAAGTTTAAAACCATCCAACAACACATCAATGTTGGCCAGATTCATCAAAAGAGTTATATTGAAAGTTGTTGATGATACCTAGAGTTTGATGTTGGATACATGGTAATTATCAAAATATCTCAATGGAATAGAGTTATGAGATTTTTGAAGGGAAATATTAGTCCATGGTACATAGTCACTCTAGATATACATGATCTCATCAGAGTAGTGGCCTATCAACTAGAACTCCAACCAAACCAATCTCATATCCATGATGTATTCCATGTATACCTCCATAGGAATTACATAAATAACCAATTATATGTACTCAATCTTTAGGTGGTACAATTGGAGAATAAAGTATAATATATGTATAATTTAATAAAGATCATAGAACATAGATAAAATTTTCTACAAAATTAGATGATTCCCCTTATCAAGGTTTTGTTGAGAGAGAAAATGTCCGAAGAAGCAATATTGGAAATAGTGGAAATGATGAAGTAGAGTTACCCTCATCAGTTTTAATTTTTCAGAAGGAAATTTCATAGAAAAATTTCATAATGGGGTGAGGTTGTAATGACTTAAACATTTAGGAATAAAATTTCTTTTCTTTTAATTAAATGTATAATGGATATAGAAAACACATGAACTACATTTGATTTGTTATATCCAATTTTATTTAAATGACCTTTATGTGTCCAAAACAATGATAATATTGTCCTTGAACATTGATCACATGACTAGTATAAATGTATGGCTTTAAAAAACATTTTTGGTAGTGAAAAAGGAAGTGATGGACTCAAACATTTGGATCATACCATATAAATCATTTTAAACAGAGCTTCCATGGGAGAAATAATTTTTGGGCTTCTCTTTAGAACAAGTCAAAGCTAATATCCAACATCTTATACATGAGCGAAAATGTTTACGGGAGATGTTCAATCTCCTCGAGGTCACAACCCAAACTATTATCATCGAATAGCCCCATGAAACCCCCTACATTAAACAAATTACTCTTAGGGTTTATTATGGTGTAATAATGGGATATTTATAAAGACCCTATCATTTTATTTATATTTTTATATAATAATTAATATACTTTTATTCAATTATTGTAAAATTGAAATTTTTTTTCTAAAGCACAAATAGAATTTTGGGATAATATTTCAATTCAATTAATGGATTTATTTTAATTAATTATTGTAATTTTGAAATAAATAATATTTTAATAAAATATTTTTATTCAATTACATCGATTAAATATCAATGATCATATGATAATTATGATGTCAAAAGTAACATTTCTTATATTTTGAAAACTATTTTTCTAAAACCCATCAAATTTAAACAAATGATTATTTTATTTTAAAAGAGACAATTAAAATATTTATTAAATTATTTAGATAAAATGAATATTATTTTTTGAATCAGGATAAAATTTTTCAATGTTCCTTTTTTCATAATTTCATAATAAAGACACTTTTTTGTGGAAAATTAAATACTATATAAACAAAAAATGTGTTTTATGACATCATATTGACCCAAATGGTGATTTACTAAAGTAATAAAAAATGTATCTTTGGAAAAATAAATATATTTAATTAAAATAATGTAATTTTAATATTATTTCATTTATTTTTTAAACCCATAGTGAATCCTCCAAAACATATAATATATTTTAAGATTTCAAAATCATTTCATTGAATGTATCACTCACCACTAAATAAGAAATAGCTATATTTTAATAAGTTCGGTCCTTATACTTATAAAATAATGTATTCTACACCTCTTGTCTAGAAACCATGGTCACAATCCAGGGGATGGTTTCTGGTTTTTAATATTTTCATGTGTATTTTCCATAACCAAAATAAGAATGAATTCCATTACTTTTCCTATATAATACCACCCGTAAACCCATTTTTCAACATATAAAATCCTTTATCCTCATCTAAACTCTACTATCCACTCCCTAGAGTCATCCCAAGATGGCTCAAGATCACAATAACCCTCTCCCAAGCCTTTGGGATCACACATCCAATTACGAGTTCCTTACTTTATTATTTTTATCCAATATTACTTATATTGTCACACAGTTTTATTTTCTATTACAAATGATTGGGTATTTTCTAAACCCCCCCAATAATACACTTATTATGATTGAATGATGAGATACCCATTTCACTCTGATTAATCCCTCTTATGTGCACCTGTTATCATGCAGAAATTCCGTACAGGATTTCCCTCTTCTTATTTGCATTCAAGAATTGATTTTATATTATAAAACTAACATCCATTTCATATGTTGGGATATTATAATATATAATCCATATACATTCCATTTTAAGTATAAATGATAGACACCATTTTCCCTCATCAAACCATTTTTTTAATTTATATTTTTCGTCGTTATGCTGTCGAAATTGCACCACTATTTTCAATACCAAATTCATCCCAGAGTGAATAACATACCCATTTATCTATAAAGTGTATTAACCATTAATATCATGTTCTTATTGATTTACGATATAAATTAATTTATTTAAAATTACTATTTCATGGAATAAATTTTGATTTTAGTTAATCCATGAAGCATTATCTATGTGTCAAACTTATACATGAAAACAAATTGATTATGAAGGTTACTCCATGATAGCTCCCCAATGTTTTGTGTAATGTCAGGTATCATGATAAATCATGTGAAATGATGGTTTAATCATTACAATTCATGTGAAATTAGGTTATACTCATTCTAATTCATGTTCAATGAGGGTTTACTCATGTTAATTCATGTGAAATGAGACTTCACTAATTCTAATACCAGGTTGTATGTTGTTTAACATTTCCATGATATGAATATAATACTATATCTTGCCTTTATTTTCATGTTTATTTTTCACTCTATTGAAATTTCTACTTACTAACATGTATTGTCTTCCTCATGTAATGCAATTTTTTCCCTTAATAGGATTTATAGATCACCTTTTTGTTATGTATGTCCTCAGGTTATCCCATATTAAGGACCCGACCTTAAAACAAACATAATGTTGAATTATGTTAATAATTATCATTGAAGATATTTTCAGGTTTATGGTTTTAGTGAATTAATATGTAACTATTACATATCAAAAGATTACAAAGTAGATACTTCTACATAGTTTCCATTTTTTTCATAAAATAAAAATATTGAAAAAAAGAGTCATGTCTAGTTCCATTTTTAAGACAACATGACTTTTCCATGATCCTATCCATGACCCTATTCCACATTATGTCTTGTGAAAAAACATTTCAAAAACATAGGATGAGCATAGAAAGAAGAGTAAGGGGTACAAAAAAAGGAAAACTATTAGTTTTTCAAAACAAAAAAACCAAAATTACGTTAACATATGTAATATTGTTCACCTTTATGATGTAGTAAATACTCTTCACTGAATAAAATATCACTACTTACCCTTTTTTAACCAAATGGTTACCATAAAACCCAGAAAAATAACACATAACATATAAAGGTAACTTAGGACATAAACATACATAAATGGAATAACCATACGGTTGAATTCCACACATATCACTAAATGGAATAGACATATGGCCGACTTCCATACCCAATGCATTGGAGGTTATAACGTGACCACACATCCTGGTTTTAATGGCACCACCTGTAATTTGGTTTATCACGTAACCACCCATCAAATTTCCATGTACCATTATAAAATAATAATACATAAAACAAATATAAAGGAAAGAAAATATGTCCACATCACAATATATAACTTAAATATATTGACATAAAATAATAATTTATAAAAAAATTCAATATGAAAATACGTAACAGAGTATATGGTATTTATTTTCTTTTAAAAACATTACAGCCTATTGAGAAAGCCAATGATCAGATAATACTCGCCGCGGTGGAAAAGGTCATTGTCACCAATTATGTTAAAATAAAAATTCTTTTTGTGGTTTACTAAAATTATTTGTAGAAAAATATTCATTTTAAATGAAAGTTAAATTCAATTTCGTTTACACATCGTATAAAAGAATGTTGGGTATTAATGAAAATATGCCATAAAGAAAGGATATGGAGATGAAGTCCCTTAACTCATGTCTGACTTGACTCGATCGTTATTTAATCTCATGAATAATAAACTGAAGTAAATTTATACTTTCTTAAGAACCTTTTTCATGTTTATTATTCCTTTTATATCACTTATTATCATGTTATAATCATTATGTAATCATTTAAGTTAATAACGTTCATTTTGTCTATATTTGGTACTTGAGTAAAATTTGGACTTCTTATAATTACATGGCGTTCATGTGGTGATAGGATCATTATATCCAGAATGATATTCATGATTTGGATATCCTATATTTCATATATATTCAGTATATATATGTCTTTATAATAGTACATAACATTTATAGGTAAGAAATGAAATGCACTGTTCATGGAGACAGTACACCATACGTACGCAAGAATGCTGCTTTAAATTAAATTCATTATTTAAATGGAATTAAAACAAAATGATAGATATTTATATTATAATTTTATAATAATATCATTTATAATATCATTATTTCAATCCTTTATATGTCCCACATATGTAATTGATGATTCATATCATTTTGAGGGGGCGGTAGTCTGCAATTCCTCAAATGAAATTATCAGTTTACCCAAAATAGAAACCATAAAGGTATGATATATATGGAAAATACAGAAGAATAAAGAAAAAATAAACATAATATATATCATATATAATGAAATATTCATCATAATGGTTATCATGAGAGGTTGTAAGAGTTAATTGAAAAATCATCATTCCATGAGGCGTTAGTTTTACATCAATAGAAACATTATCTTCTTCACCCATTATATGGAGGTGTGTGTAAGTTTAGTTCGAATAATTCTCATAACAAATCCTAGTATATTGAGGATACTGGTTTTTCTATAAAATAATGGAATAAAAAGTGTTTAGGGGGTTGGAAAAGTAAAATAAAAGAAAACATGTTAAGAGAAACTGTTGCCTTTATTTTGGGTAACTCTTTTTGGTTTGAACCAAAAGGACTTCTTGAAGTGCCTTCTGCCTATGTTAAGGATTCTATGAAGAGGATAGGGATGTAGGGAGCATAATTTTTACAATTATGGATGATCCTAAATGCTTTAGAGGTGTCAGGAATTGGTTATAAGTGGTCTCCAATTATAACGGAGAGGAGTGGCTCTTTAGGAATGTGTGAAAATATTATTTCATTATATAATGATACTCGGATTAAAAAGATCCAAAAATCATTAGAGTTGAAGATAAAATGATTCATTGATGAAATAAAATCATCCAATAAGAATTGGAAAGGTTTTGGATATTATTTTAATATTTATAATATTATTTATTTAAATGATTTATTAATGTTGTTTACATTGTATCATTATTGTGTAATAAATAATTTTATTTATTTGTTGTATAAAAATTATTAACAAAAATACCATGATTTAGGAGATATTTTTATATTTCCAATGAATAATTACAATCAAAAATATTACTTATATAACACTATATAAAAATTATTTTACTAAAACATTTTTGTTTATGTCATTTTTTAAATTAATCTAAAGGGTAATTATCTATCATAAGTGGCTCCATGGGGTCCCCAAATAGACCAAAAGATTCCCATGGTTGGACATTACTCATCCAATATGTTTAGGACAATTATTAAGGTAATTTTGAATTATTAAAATATTCTTTTTACCTTGAAATATCCTATTTACCTTTAACCGCGTTAAATAAAAGTCAAAATATACATATCACCAAAAATTATTTTAATATTATTGAACCACATTTTACATAGTAACAACAACCATGTATGTTGGATTTTTTAAATTCATTTCACAGAAATGGTAAAATATCATTTAAATGAAAAAGTCATTTTTTAAACTACTACTAAATGGTTTCAATATTCATCAAAAATTGATTTTTTTGAAAAAAATATAAAAAATTCAGCCTAAGAATTATTTTATATTATGAATTAAAATATTAAGTCTATATTGAAAAATTCAAAACCTAGAAGTGGAATTAATTAATTTAAAATTAATTCTCATTTTAAAACAAATAGTTTGTTTTTAAGACACAATAATTATGAAAAGATTGATACTTGTTTCTGTCCAAATTCAAATTGAAATTAATCCCAAAGACTAAAATAGGATTAAATGGTAAAAATATATTCTAATTATACTTTTAAATTGATTAAAAAGATAATCTGTCCATATAAATAAATTAGATTAATACGCGGTTTTGAATTAAAATACCATATTTTCACTGTTCATTAAAAAAATCAACTTTATCAGAAATATTACATTAATTTAGACAAAATTAATTTTGATGTCCCCATTCTAAATAATGATTTTATTTGGTAATATATAATTTATTAAAGTGACCAAAACTATATTTAATGAGGGTTCGCCGTTAAAAGGCGATAAATCGACCTTTTGATGTAATTTATGCTTAAAATAAGAATCATTTAAATTTTAAGCATCAAACATTTATTATATAAAAGTAAATACATTTAACAAACATGTCTAATATTATATTTTTAGTGTGAAACATATGATTTCCAAGAAACCCGTTGTTGTGTATCAGGTACGCTATCGAACATAGAAACCCTTTTAATGTAAAATTAATATTTAATTCACAATAATTAATAAAACATAAATATGTTTTATTCTTTATATACTGGGGATGTTACATCCTTCCCCCTATTTAGAAATTGCGTCCTCACAATTTTTATTCACTTATCAAAATAAGTGGGGGTATTTATCCCTCATAACATTTTCAGATTCCCACATTGCCTCTTCTACCATATGTTTTTTTTCCACAAAACCTTTACCTGGTGAATTACCTTATTCCGCAACACTTTCTCTCTATGGTAAAGAATCTGCACTAGTTGTTCTTCATAAGGGATATTCTCATCCAACTGAACTACCACTAGGTTCAAAACATGTGATGGATCTGCTATATACTTTTACAACATCAAATCATGAAAAAAATTTCTGTACCTGGGATAAACATGGAGGTAAATCCACTGTACGCAACTGATCCAACTTTCGTAGGGATTTCATAAGGTCCAATGAACCTTGGACTCAAATTTCCAATCTTACAAAAATTCATAACACTTTTCCAAGGAGATTCTATGAGAACGACCTGATCACCTACCTCAAAAGAAACATCCTTCCACCGGTTATCTGCATAACTTTTCTGTCTGCTCTGAGCTGTTCTCATGTGATTCTAAATCAATTGAACTTTCTATACCATATATTCAACCAATTATGGTCCCATCAGCTTCCTTTCACCTACTTCATCCCAAAAAGAAGGAGTTAAACAATGCTTTCCATATAATTCCTCAAATGGAGTCATCTGTATACTCGAATGAAAACTGTTATTATATGAAAATTCAACCAAATAAAGATATTGGTCCCAACTTCTTGGGTAATCCAGTGAATAAGAACGTAGCATATCCTCCATGGTTGGAATTTTTCATTCTGATTACCCATATGATTGTGGATGAAAAGCTGTTCTAAAAATTAATTTAGTACCCAACGACTTTTGAAGGCTTTTCCAAATGTTAAAATTAACCTGGGATCACGATCAGATCCAATGGAGAGGGGAACACCATGAAACCTGAATATATCTTTACCATACAACCGTGTAAATTTATCTAGAGACAATGTATCTATAATAGGAAGGAAATGAGAAGATTTAGTCAATCGATCAACAATAACCCAGATTGCATTATTACCTCGAGATGTTATTGGTAATATCACAAGGAAATCCATGGATATATTTTCCCATTTCTAATCTAGAACCAGTAAAGGCTGAAGCACCCATTTAGGTAACTTCCACTCTACTTTAACATAATGAGAAGTTAAAAACATAATAAAAAAATCAGCAATATCTCTTCCAATTCCATTCCACTAGTAATACTCATGAAGATCTTCTTACATCTTAGTACTGTCAGGATGAACTGAAAAGGGAGAACTATGAGCTTCACATAACAACTCATTCATCAACTATGAATCATAAGGCACACATAATCTCTTTCCAAACCTCAAAACATAATAATTATCTTCACTAAAATTAGGCAACTTACCCATCTGAACCAACTCTATAATTTTCTACATCTCACTGTCTTCTTTCTGTGCTTTCTTTATTCTGTCTGATAGAGATGATTTCACTAAAACCTGAAACAAAAAAGAAGATTTTCATGAACCGACAACATCTATGCCAATGATCATCAAATAAAAAACCAAAGGATCTCGTTCCAAACGTATCATGGTTAATGAAGCATTACATTTTCTACTCCAAGCATCAACCACTTTATTTTCTTCTCCCAGATGGTAATGGACCATGCAATCATAATCCTTGATTACTTCAATCCATCTCCTCTGTCTCATGTACAATTCTATTTGAGTGAAAATATACGTTAATCTTTTTTTGTCAGAATATATTTCAAATATTACTCCATAAAAATGATGCCTTCAAATTGTTAAAGAAAAAAAACAATAGAAGCTAATTCCAAATCATGTGTAGGTTAATTAAAATCATGTGGTTTCATCTGACATGAAGCGTAAGGAATTACCTGATCATTCTGCATGAGTAAACAACCAAGTACATTCAACGAAGCATTATAGTAGATAAAAAACATGCCATTTCTGGATGGTAGTAGGAAAACTGAAGGATTCACCAATATTATTTTCAATTCCTGAAAACAATCATCACATTCTATAGTACAATTGAACATAACACATTTTAGAGTTAACATAGTCATTAGACTAGATAACTGTGAAACATTCTAAACAAACATTCAATAATAACCTGAAAAGCCATTAAAACTACGATTCTCAGTAATATTTGTGGGTCTTGGCCATTCTTCAACAACTGTTTTTAGCAGGATCAACTGTTATGCCATTTTTTTGAAACAATTTAACCAAGGAAAGATATTTGTTACAACCAAAAATCACACATTCTGAATTTCCCATACAGTTTATTTTCTTTTAAGGTTTGCAAGACAACACTTAAATGAATTTTGTGTTCTTATTTACTTTTATAATAAACCAAAATATCATCAATGAACACAACCTCAATATTATCCATGAAGTCACAAATAATTATATTCATAAGATCCATGAATACAACAGCTGCATTGGTTAACCCAAAATGCATAACTACAAATTCATAATCGCCATATCTAGTACGAAACATTTTCTTTAGAATGACTTCTTCCTTTATTTTCACGTAATGGAACCCCCAATCTCAAGTCAATCTTCGAAAAATACTGTGCTCTGGGGAGATGATCAATCAAATCATCGATATGAGGCAAAGGATACTTATTCTTAACAGTGATGTTATTAAATGCACTATAATCAAGGAAAAGTCTCATTGAATCAACTTTATTTTTAATAAACAAGACAGGATCACCCCATGGTGATGTGCTAGGTTGAATGAAACCATTATCTAATAACTCCTGCAATTTCTTCTTTAACTATAAAATTTCAATTTGAGCCATTCGATAAGGGTTTTTGAAATTGTCTTAGCATCAGGAACTAAGTGAACAATAAATTCAACTTCCCGATAAGGTATAATTTTGGGAAACTCATCGGGAAAAATATCGTGGTACTCATTTACCACTGGCACATCATTAATCTGAACAGTTCCATTATTTTCAATAATGTGAGAAGGGTAACATTAATATCTTTTTTTTACTAGTTTCTCAGCTTTCTGATATTTTATCTAATTAAAGGGTTTATTCTTGTACATAAATTGAAAATCTTTTTGAAATGAAACCTCTTTAGCTCTGCATTGAATCTTCGGATGATAAATATAAAGCTAATTTATGCCCAAAATAACATCAAACTCTACGAGAGGCAAAACAATTAGGTTTTCATGTAGATTATTCCTACACATAAAGACATGAAGTTCTTATGTTTTCTTTTTGTCTCAACATTTCATCCAGTTGTTTTTACCGTATGTTTTATATTAATGTCTTGAGATGTAATTCCCAATTTACAAGAAAACATCTCAGAAATGAATGAGTATGTAGACCCTGAATCAAAAAACACATTGGCATAATCTGAAAAATCAAACATTGTACCTGATATGACTTCGTTCGATGGCCAAACATCTACTGAAGTAGTTAAAATGGATTTCACCACCCTTTTTTAGTCTGGCTGCTTTCCATCAATTGGGTTCTTCATTGGACACTAAACAGCATAATGACCAATTTCTTTAAACATAAAACATCGTACTGATGTCTTTTCATTTCCTGCTTGATAATATTTCTTACAATTACGAGCAATATGACAAGACTTACCACACCGGATGAAATTTACATTCTTTCATAAACATTCTCTAGGATGCTTTTTACCAAACTTTTCACAAGTTGGATATTTATTTTTCTTACCTTCGGGCTTCTTTGATGAATTATTTCCCTTTGACTTCCAACTATACCTCTTATTCTGTTGTTTATCAAACAACACCTGATCATCTGCAAACTCTATTTCCCCCTTCTCTGCACATCAAACAAGCTTTTCATAACTTTTGATCTAATGAGAGGCTAACGCTATTCGATATCGTGGCATCGGTCTAGAGTAAAATCGATTTATCTTACTATCAAGATCACGAATGAAAATTGGTGCATACCTTACCCGTCGAGTGTACTTGGCTTCATAATCAGCAATTGAATCATCCTCCCCCCTTAATTATAGGATTTTTTTCCCATCCTATGATGAACCTCCTTAGGAATGTATTTCTCAAGAAACATACATTTGAATTAATCCCAATCAAGTGCATCAATCTATTCTCTATCTCTAATATTTTTCAACATCAACCACCACTAATAAACATCAACGTCAAAACGGTAAACAACAAGACTAAACTTTGATGTTATGAACATCCCATAAAATTAAAATCTTCTCTTATGATTTAATCCACCCTTTAGCTAGCACATGGTGAGAAGATCCTCTGAATGATGGGGGATTTTTCCTCATGAAATTATTAACTATTGATATGTTCCTCTGTAGTTTATCAAGCTGATCTCATGAATGGATACCACCACCATTTATAGCCTGAGTCAAATCTTCCTTCACTATAAAAAACTATTCAGTTCCGATTCCGACCATCTCATGTTCCTGATTTGGAATGTTGTCTTCCTCCTGATGTTATCCCAATATAGCTACCCTGTTTCCTCTACGGAGAACCATTCTGAACATGGAAATATTTTAAGCGAAGCAACATGGTATTCTATAAATTCTATATTATTTCAATATTTACATAAATTAATTTATGGACATATATTTAACAGTACCCTAACTCCTAACGTTATCTAAACCAACCTCTAATACGAACTATGAGGACCCAAACTTAAAACATACATAATCATGAATTAAATTAATAATTGACATTGGGGATATTTTTAGGATTAGATTTTTAGAGAAATATGACACAACTATTACATCTCAAATTATTACAAAGTAGACACTTCTACACATTTTCCATTTTTTACATAAAATATAAACTCTTGAAAAAAAGAGACATGTCTAGTTTAATGTTTAAGACAGCAGAACATTTCATTGATCACATCCCTAATTTTATTTCACATTATCTCCTATGAAAAACATTTAAAAAACGTTGTATGAGCATAAAAATCTCAGTAAGGGATACACAATGAAGGAAAACTATTAGTTTTTTAAAACAACATGTAATCCAAGAAAACATTTACATAAGTAATACTTTTTACCTTTATGAAGAAGTAAATACTCTTCACTAAATAAAATATCAATACATGCCATTTTGTAACCAAAATGATTCCATAAAACCCTTATAAATAACACATAACATATAAAGGAAACTTCGGACATAAAAATACATAAATGGAATAACCATACGGTTTAATTCCACACATATCACTAAATTGAAAAGCCATACGACAGACTTCCATACCCTATGCAATGGAGGTTATAACATAACCACCTATCCTAGTTTTCATTGAACCACCCATCATTTTTTTTATCATATAACCACACGTCAAATGTACAAGTACCATTGAAAAATCATAAATCATAAAACAAATATTCAGGAAAGAAAACATGTCCACATCACAATATATCACTAAAATATATTGACATAAAAGAATCCTTTATCAATACCATTTTCAATTCCAAAATACGTAAAAGCATATATGGTATTAATTTTCAATTATAAAAATTGCAGCTTGTTGAGGAAGAAAAAGACCAAATAATACTTGTGGTGGTGGAAAAGGTCATAGTCACCGCTTATATTAAAAAGATATAATGAATGGAGATTGAGACGAAGTCCCTTACCTCATGTCCAACATGACGCGATCATTCTTTAATCTCCTGAATAATAAACTAAAGTTAATTTAAAATTTCTTATAAACCCTTTTCAATTTTATTATTCATGTTATATCACTTATTACCATGTTATAAACATTATGTAATCATTTATGTTAATAACATTCGTTTTGTCGATATTTGGTAATTGAGTCAAAAATGGACTTCTTATAATTACATGTTGTGCAAGTGGTCTAAGGTTAATTATATCTAGAATGATATTCATGATTTTAATATCATATATATTCACTATATATATTTATTTATAATAGTACATAACATTTTTAGGATAGAAATTAAATGCACCGTTCATGGAGACGGTAAGCCGTACGTACACATGAATGCTACTTTCATTTCTATTTATTATTCTAAGGGAATTAAAACATAATGATACATAGTTATATTATAATTATAGTATAATATCATATATAATATCATTAACTACATCCTTTACACATCCCATATATGGCATTAACGAATCATACCACATTGAGGGGGCGGTAGTCCACACTTCCTCAAATGAAATTATTGGTTTACTCATATTGGAAACAATAAAGGTATGATATAAAGGGATAATACAAAAGCATAATGACAACATAAACCTAATATATATCATATATAAATACAGTGTCATCATAATGGCCACCATGTAAGGCAGTAATAGTTAATTGAATAATCATCGTTTCGTGAGGCGTTAGTTTTCCATCAACAGAAACAATATTTTGTTCCCCAATTAGATGTTGGTGTGTGTATGTGTAATTATATTTTTTCTAATAAAAACATCCTAGTATATTGAGGATACTATTTTTGCTCTAAAATAAAAGAATAAAAAGAGTTTATGGGTTTGGAGAAGTAAAATAAAAGAAAACAGGTTAAGAGAAACAATTACCTTTTATTTGGGTAACTCGCTTTGGTTTGAACCAAAAAGACTTCTTGAAGTTCCATCTGCCTAAGGTAATTCTCTAGGAGGAGGAGAGGGATTTAGGGAGATTAATTGAGTAGAGTATGGAAGAGCCTAATGTCTTGAGAGGTGTAAGGAATGGGTTAGAAGTGGTATCCTTTTACAATGGAGAGGTGTGACTCTTTAGGAAAGTGTTAAAATATTATTTTATCATATAAGGATATTCAGTTTTAAAAGATCCAAAAATCATTAGAGTCGATGATAAGATGGATTGTGGTCAGAATAAAATAATCCAATAAGAATTGGAAATGTTTGGGATGTTCTTTTATATTTATAATCTAATTTATTTTAATGAATTATTAATGATGTAAACTCTGCATCTTTTTTGTGTCACAAATAATTTAAATTATTTTTGTCTAAAAATCACAAAAAATTACCCTAATGTAGGAAATAGTTTTTTATTTCCAATTAATAATTATCATCAAAAATATTACTTATATAACACCATATAGAAATAAATATACTAAAAGATTTTTCTTTTTTTCATTTTTGACTTTACATTAAATTAATTAATCTAAAGTGTCATTATCTTTCATAAGTTTTTCCATGGTGTCTCAGAATAGACCCAATGATGCACATTGTTGGACATTACTCATCCATTGATGTTAGTACAAGTGTTAAGATAATTTTGAATTATTTCAATGTTCTTTTTACCTTGAATTACCCTATTTACCTTTAACCGCGGTAAATAAAATCAACTGTTACTATTAACCAAAAATTATTTTCATCTTATTGAACCAAATTTTACTTATTAACAACAGCCATGACTGTCATATTTCTAAAATTCAATTCATAGGAGTGGTAAAATTTCATTTAAAAGAATGTTAGTTTTTTAACTACAATGAAGTTGTTTCACTATTCATAAAAAATTGAATTTTTTCAGAAAAATACCCAATATTCAGCATAAGATATATTTGATATTATGAATTAAATTTTTTTTTCTATTTTGATAAATTAAAAACGTATAATTTTCCTTAATTAATTTAAAATCAATTCCCATTTTTAAACATATATCGGGTTTTTAAGAAACAATAACTATCAAAAGATTCACACTTGTTTGTGTCCACTTTCAAAGTGAAATTAATTCAAAAAACCAACATTAAATTAATTGGTAAAAATATATTATAATTATACTTTAAAACCGATTAAAAAGATAATCTATCCATAAATATAAATTTTATTTAAATGCGGTTTTGAATTAAAATACAATATTTTCACTATTCATTAAAAATGAACTTTATCAGAAAAAATCCAAAAATGTACACAATGTAAATTTAGATTTCTCCATTATAAAGAAATATTTTAATTGGTCAAATAGAATTTATTAAAGTGACCAAAACTATATTTAATGAGGGTTCTTTATTAAGAGATGGAAAATCGATCTTTTAATGTAAATTATGCTTAAAATTAGATTCATTCACATTTAAAGCCTCTAACTATTATTGGAAAAAAGTAAATACATTTAAAATATATGTATAATCATATTTTATTTAGTTTTGTTCATTATTACCAATACAATATCTAGAAGTTAACTACCATTTAAAATAATAATATTATATTATTAGTGTGTAACATAAGATTACAATGAAACCCGTTTTTGCGTATCAGGTATGCTATCAAACAGAGAAACACTTTTAATGTAAAATTAATATTTAATTCACAATTATTAATAAAAAAAGAAACATTTTTATTCTTTATTTAAATGTGATGTTACTTCTATGTAATGATATGTATGAAGGAATGTTGTGGTCATGTAAAAAACATTTTGAATTAATATTTATATTTCATGTATGATGTTTTAATTTAATGTTACTAAGTACCAAAGACACTATACCAATAAATATTTTTATTTTTATTAAGTGAATGTTTATTTAATATGTCATGATTAAATATGAAATAAAGATCATGATTATTATAATGATAGTCACATCTGGTGACCCATCTAACTACGTCCTAGGATGGTGAACAGGATAAATAATGTCTCCTCCCACAAGAAATTCTAGGGGATTACTCAATTATAGATTAATTTCAGGTATCTATGAGGGAGAGGAGTGACCCGCACCCACCAACATACAAGGGATGACCAATGCTTCACTTTAATCTCTAAAACAACAAATTCAGATAAGTGCTTCCAATGTCAAACCCCTCTTTAGCAACATAATAATGGCATGAAAACATTTAATGGTTACACCTTGTTGAGTATGTCATCAATGAGACTCTACTTACCACATTTATATAGACTCTAGAAGACACTTTGATGTTCTTATTGATATAATCATATATGTCTTGTGGCTTCGGAAGATGCGTATCCCATATGCCATTAGAATGGTTGACAGAGGGGCCAAATTTTCACCTAATATACAGAGGAACAGAGTGATGGTATTTAAAGAGTAGAAAAACCTAGGAGTCCCATTCCACATAGAATATTATTATAAAAAATGGGGTTCCCTCCAAGATACATGTTTATATGTGGGTGAGATCATTGTTCACATTCAATGGTGCATGGCACATCTAAGGTCTACTCACATACTATGTTTTATAGATGGGATAAATTCTATCCAAATAGTTGTTTTTCTACTTTGGATTATGTTTCACATGATAATTTTTTTTACTACACTTGTTTTGGTTCCACCCACATGGAATGTTTCTATACGATTTAATGGGCCGCAAAGGGGGAATCCATTTGTGCTTCATAGAAGGGTATCCACAACCAATATTTTTTTGTTCTCTGTAGGATTTTTCATTTTTTTACTTATTGATATATAGTGTATTTTCCTTTTGGTAATTGAAATATCTCTCCAGATTCATATACGAAGTTACACATTTGACACCTCCCCAAGACCATCTCTTCAGTTTTACTATTCTTGCCCTATTGGTGTGATTTTATAGAAGATTGGAGGGATAGGATACCTCCCCATATGGTCATATGTGATTGGCCATGGTGCTTATATTTTGAGATACCTAGGAGGACAGCACAAATCTTGAATATTTTCATCCACAGTGGCCATAATTATCTTGTGCTAAAATCCCCATCTTTCCTGAGAATTATTGGGTTTCATTAATAGGGGATAGCGGTACCATACAATATTGTGGGAGACTTATCTCTTAGTAATGGTCATTCACAAAGGATAAAATAACCATTAGTCCCCATAATTATTTTTTGTTTTATTCATTGGAATCTGGGAGGTCACCTCATCTAATGAATTTCCTCATTCATGGGGTGCGTAGAAAATTAGTGGAACACCATATAGTTTGGTAGTCCAGAATGCAATTTTTACATACCAGGCCAACCCATTCATCATGGTTTCTCACAAATTTTATCATTTTAATCAAATTATTATTAATATTTTTTCTTCTATAAATCCATGTTAGTGGAATTATATAAATCTTGTGTGAATATTTTTTGAGACCCATAAAATTCCTCCCATTAGAATGGGTTCTGATTTGGATAATTAGTGGAATATTCCAATGAAGAAAGTGATCCAGATTTGATCCAGTATGTGGTCCACAAGGGGACTCACAAGAAAGAACCACACCTATAAATGGGGGGGGATATTTTTTAATTTATATATTCTATGTGAGATTTACCCCTCTATGATCTATCGACCTCCATATACTTCCACAAAGGAATTCTCATTTGAAGACAACAACTCTATAAAATAATATTATTCATCTTTAAATGGTAATTCTAATTGTTTCTAGTGTATCCATATGCTTCACATATAGAGCCTCCTAGGTACTAAAATGTAGTTTGTTAGTTATTCTCATTCTATTAATTAGTGACCCATCACTTCTCAAACAGATTGTTCGCGAACTATCTTGTTTTGGGATGATGGTCTTGAAGGCTTCATAATGTTTAACTATTTTTTAAAAAAAACCTTTTAATTCCAAAATTTTATGTGAATAATGGGATGGTCCCTTAAAAGGTTGTTCTTACTATTTCTGCTACTCCTCTCTCTAATTCTGATTAATGGTGGACTGTTTTGATCGACTTTATTGGCCGTAATGCAAATATCATCATCAAAATACTCCATCAAATAATTGTGGGACTTCTTAGTACAGTTCAAAGGTGGTATCTAGTCTTATACAGTCTTCCTATTTTATGGTTTCAGTCTACAATCAATTTTATGGATTTTGGTACCATGGAAAAAAATCATTAGACTTCCTGTATAATCCAAAATGTTAATTTTCCCCAAGAAAATATGTCAATGAGGGGGTAATTTTACTGAGAAAACCATTCTTTAGGACTCTTTTGATCTAAAATTATTAGTCTTTAGTGGAAACCAATATGGAACCATATAAAGACATCAATTTATATCAAAAAATCACAAAGAGATCCACATAAAGTGATCATGTTGGGTGGTCATCTAAATTGGACCTTTACCATGGGATCTCATTCAGCATGGACTATGGTTGGCCTTTTTGGGTTTTTAGACATGTGATGAATTCAAAACTGAGGTGAAGAAAATTTTATATATGTGTGGTGGTTTTTCTATCATAGACCTACACTATAAAAAATTTAAATATTATCCCTTATATACTTATAATATAGATCAATGAAACCAATACCTTCGACATAGTGCACGGTGAGGATGGACTAAGTCTCTAGGATGTCATATTGATTTCAGGGGAAACCATAATGGGTGGAATAAATATTGAAATTATGCAATCACTTTTGTCTTTTTTTGACAACTAAAAGACCCCCACACCATCTTTAATACAATAGTATCAAAAAGGCGAATAAATTTTTGAATGTTGACCCTCATCGAACCAGAACATCCCATTTTTTGATCAAAAAATATTCTACAATAAGATGATAGGGGTCTTGTATGAGGTGGAAAAGAATGATACCTACTCTTAAGATCCAATGGAATTTGGGTTCATTTTATACCATTCTTGGGGAGGGTAAAACTAGCATGTGGGGATGGAAAATCATCCCCAGTGTTGACCATATGTTGTGACTGGATGTCCTTCTGGCAATGTATCTCAATAACTGGTTGCCACCATTGAGTGATTTTTCTACTGAGTTCATAGTCATGAACATTATAATTTTATAACAATTGGAATCTAATAAGTGTATTAAGATTTTATTCTAATTGATGATGAATATTTACCATTAGTTTTTTTGAATAAGAAAAGGGAGTCCATTGTAATGGTTGTCCAATTCTTACCATGTAATTTAGGGATTGGAAGGATCCCATATCTGAGGATAAAAATATAGTAACCCCAATATATCATAGGGGATAATTTGTGATAAAATAATCAATGAATAATTGGGTAAACTCTATATACTACAGTTAAATGTAAACGATGGATCAACTAAATTATCATAACCATTGAACCTATGATTTGTACATCCCTCCTGCTAGTATATTGGTAAATTATTCCTCTATGGATCATGCCAGATGAGGGTATCATAATTCATTGAGATAAAAAAATCATATCCTATAATGTTTATGGACAAAATATATGATATGGGTAATCACAGTATAGATTTTCATATTTGTTCAACTGTGTTATGATGAGGCATCCTTCGACCATCAACAATGCATGCCAGGAGAAACACTTAATGATAGTTTGAACGACATGAATTATGTTCACATGGGTGGAAACCCAATTCAATTTTGGGATTAATGATTATATGGGTTTCATGAATTAAATTACAAGATTTTATGATGAGTTATGGAACCACTCCTACCATGAAGATCAACTATGAAACCCTATTCCTATTTCCCAATCCTAAAAAATGTCTAAGGACTAGGTGAATCAAATGAAAAAAATGGTCATTCTGGGCCTAGGAATCATCCATGAAAATCCAAAGTCTCTGATATACAAGTAATATTTTGATGTCTTATTATTCTAATTTTTATATTGTTGGTGATTCATCTCATGGTCAGTAATCCATACCTTATGAACCCACTTTTCCAGCAGACTTGATACAGTTATATTATTTGATATGTTCCCATTCTGATTGTGCTCTTTGGAACTTTTTGTAGGAGAAATATGTTGTATTGACTAAATATGGTAATGTGTTATCACCTGAAACTATATTTTATTCCATTGTCCCCAAGATAGTGGAATATTATCTTTTTGATTGACACCACTTTTAATTATCTACAAAACTAACATATATATACCCTATTATTGATATCTATAGTTTGACACAGTACTAGTGTGATTTAAGTGGACTAGTTACCCATTTATGAGGGCACCAATAAAGCCTACACCTAGTACATGATTGGTGCTTTTGTAATTGATCATTCCCATCTAGGTTATCATATGCACCTATCCCAAGTGGGTGACATGGCAGCTGAGAAACACAGAAAGAAATTGAGGCTATTGAAACCCACCTCACATCAATGTAATAATAATAAATAATTAAACATTCAGATCACTACATCCTTTCGAGAGGATCGAAAATTGTGGGATACACTATGTGCAAGGGAATGTTCCAATGAAATATAGGAAACACTCCATGATGACCCATTGATAATGGGGGATTTTTTAACATTGATCTGTGTTGATATCTTAAGGAGGGGATCCTTATGAAGTTGATAAATATTTGGATTAAATGGACACCTTCATAAACACAATCAAATAAAAACCATGTCTTTCTAACTTAGTTGATGATAAGGACGTGATTAGTAAGGGGAAAGATGGCACCAACAAAGAAGTCACAAATTTTCTTGTACTAACTCTTCCACTTAATGCTATCATGAACTATATCCCCTATTTTTAGTACTCTTACATACCTTATGATATTCATGAACTAGTTTCATCATTTAAGTAAACCCAAAGTGGCACAGATACAAATGATAATACCCTCTTAGAAATTATAGTCACTAAATAGGATTTCCTATGGGATATAGAGAATATAATGGTGGGTCTTGTGGATCCTAATGATGAATTTCCACCAATGGTCTGACCCTCTATTCTTTTCAGGCGATCACCAACATAAAACAACATAAATTGTCAGTATGAATCACATATGATGATACGTATAATGTCGGTTATAACTCCTGATAGTTTCATTTATTTTTTTAGTACTTAACCTATGTGACTTTTTTCTCTTACTTATCATCATACACATGAATTTATCCCTATTTGATGTGTACTTGAGAAGAAACAGCTCCTGGTCCCATTTAACATGTATCCTCAGAAACATATGTGATACTGTCAATAATCATTCCTGATCCGGATAGGGAACCCTATAAAATTGAATGAACTAAACGATCCTAATATCTTGTGGTGTAATTTTATAGGTCAAATGATTTCTTCCCCCATAGAGGGGTTGTCCCCATGTGTCAAACTTACTACTGATCATATTGATCCAACTTATATGTTGAGCACATTCTTGGAAGAGGCTGTGATTTATGCTGGAAGATAATAAGTATAAAATGATTCCCTATTGTATATGATGGTTGTTTATAAAATTCATGTTTCTATGAGTGATCTTTTATAGACCACAGACTAGTAAATACCTGATCCAACACCACATGTGTCTTTGGAAGAACCATAATCAAACCTAAAAATGGATGATGTAGCATCCATTTTATAGATGATGATGAAAAAACGATGTTCATAGAAGTTGATGTACCGATAATTTTAGGTGAGTTATTATCCCATCAAACAAATACCATTCATTTTGGGGTATATGTTTTCACTCTATAAATCCTTTGATTAGAGTACAAAAGTCCCGATCCTCTATTTTAGTTGATTCCCCAATATATCAATTTACTGATTGTAAAATGGATATGACTGTTATAGAATCAATCCACGATGAGATTTCAGAGTAAATCCCCTCCCCAGTGGATATCATTCATCAATATATTCCTCTGTTTGACATTAATTCATTGGAATTCCAAGATTCTCATTATGTACTTCATGTATCCCATCATAAAATATGTAATGATTTATGAAAGATGATTTCTTAGAGCCCCCTCTCAAAAATAAGAACAAATGTACCTATATAACATCATATTTTATCATTTATTGGTTATGGTGGTTTTTATTATCATTACATATTTGATATAATGAAATAACTGACTGTTTTCTTGGATAAAAATAGAATGATCCATTCTATTATTTCAAACACATAGTTCTGAGACAATTATTCATCTGGTAGTATGATCCTTCATAATGAATCGTTTAAGTATGTTGGGAAGGATATGAGGTGACAATTTGATGTTATAGTGTAGAAAACATTAGTAGAGTAGCTTTGTAATGTATTAAATTATCATAGTTTAAAAATATAGTGGATTTAAAAAAAATTGTAATTCATTGAGGTAGCTGTTGATGATGGGAAATAGTTGGTGGAGGAGGAGGAAAATGTAGTATTGGATGTGGATAAGAGAGAGGAGGTACTATGGTTCAATTCTAATGCTGGGACTGCCACCTAGTTGGAGATCTGCTGATCTAATGAGTTCTTGGACCATGCACAACATTGAATTTATGAATCATCAGAGATGGATTTGTAATCACAATAGACTACTCTTATATATGGTTTATCCTATGTTTTCATTTAATCAATATATGAAAATTTTATTCCATTTTAATTCGAATCATTTATTTTATCCCTCTATTCCAATTTATCGTAATTGGACATATCATGAATGATAATATCCAATGGTTATCTATATCGGTTACAACATGTGATATCCAAATTGATATGATCATGGAATGCTCTAATTTTTTAATGAGATGAGTAACCTAGAAAGAATATATTTTTCTATTTCTAGGGTCACATGGAGAACAATAAAAACAATGTTTCTCTTTTATTGCCAGCATAATTTTTCAACGATTTCACTATGGTGTGGGATTATATATAAAAACATATCTTTTACTTATGATTTCATTTGGATATGGAAAGTCACAATATAAACTGTTTGGGAGTCACTATATACTCTACAGTGGTAGAAATAATGACACATGATGTTATTGACATCACCACATTTAGTTTTATGTGTCTATAAATTCAAACATGTAGTTTAAAATCATAGAGTGTGTATGACTTGGGGTCTTGTAGTTTTAGGCCAGATGGATAGGACCATATGTCATGGAAACGTTGAGTAATAAAAGATATATTATGCTGGTATGTTTTGTCTTGCCATAGATGTGACGAAGGAAACAAAGTATAAAACATGGTTTTTGGTATTGTCTATTCAAGATAAATGATATGGAAAAATTATTCCATTGGGGGTTACGAAGATAAAAAGTCCTTTGATAGTGATGAATTTCTCGTTGGTTTACAAGGTTTTTGTGTATGAAGATTATGCAAATCCAATTGGGGAATATTGTGTATAGTTTAACAAAGATTTCCTCATGAATATGACCATACATTTTCTATGGATTAGAAATGATTGTGAAGTTCCAAAATTTCTCGGGGAAATGATTATAATGAATGGAAGGAATGTGTGTAGTCATATAATAATCCATTTGACCATGATTAGTCATATAGTGTGAAATATCCTATATAGATTTATCTCATATATTTAAGGGGTTCATGTATGTTTCCGTGATATATACTTGAATGGGGAACCAAAACATGATATCTCCAACATAGATCAATCTCTATATACATTATATGGGGACACTTTTTTACTCATGTCAATGAATTGGACACATGTTTTTGGATTCAATATCTATCTAATCAAAACAAGAATCAAGAAACATGTAGTTCATGGGATAACATGCATTTTAATGCTGTGTGTAAAAAAATATACATGATGTTTAATTTAATGTTGTTATGATGTAATTTTACTAATGTGAAGAGGAAATATTTTAGTTGGACTAGTGATTAATGATCTATGTGTCACTATGTATCATGTGATATAATGAATCAATCCATACATAGTTCTCTAATGCTTAGATATCCTAGATTAATTTCACACCGAACTGACATATGGTGTTCCTTTTATGGTCTTTCTACTTCTACCATGGAAACCCTAATGTGGATTTATACCCCTTGATCATAGTGGTAATCCTCTATACAACATTAAATCCCATGTGAGCGGTGTTTGGATTGATAAAAAATGGGAAGAAAAGGTTTTTCCCACCACATAGTGTTGATTAGATGAATTATATGAGAAATTTGATTTTTTGGTGGCCTGATCAGGGATTCGAATATAGGTGTCACTTCATATCTCATTTTATGGAGTATCAAGAAACACATAGGATTGGGACATCATGTAGTTTAATATCATGTGTTAAGAACAAATTTGACCTAACGTGAAAGAGGTAGAATTTTTTTGTTAGACACAAAATTAAAAATCATAATGTCACTACATATACAACAATTGTTGAAATCATGAAACATGTAGTTCTAAAATATTCAATGTGAAAATAATACATGTACACTGGGAGGAATACATTTTTATCAATCATTATGGTTGTACATGGGATTTGAGATCTTTGAATTACTATGTATCGCATGATGATAGTAATTAAGGCACACAATGTTTTGAATGGGAACACAATACACATGTCTAATATGTATACATAGAGGATATTTTTTACATTGTTTTTATATTATAGTGGTTGGATCTGATATTTAGAGATACACGAATCACTATTATTTTGTTTTGGTAGGTTGTTGGCTGCATAATTTGGGACAGAGAAGAAGCCAAAAAAGGTACCATAGACTACCTCACAAATCTATTTCACGGAGTCCCCCCAGCATCGCGACAGCCGCAATGCAAGGAGCCCAGATGCTCTGAAAATGCATTTGGCGTTCGCGATCCCAACACGAAGAAAATGATTTGGGACTCTCCGCGAACAAATTTGAAGTTCGTGAACCGACTGCGAAGCAAAGGATGAAGGACGCTCCATGAACCCATGTGATATTCGCGATCCAGCCATGAAGCGACCATGTTCCTCTTCACGCTGCCTAAGATCCGCTTCGTGGCACCTCTTGCCTATAAATATCGAGATCCCACTGAGCTTCAGGGATGAAAAATCTGACATTTCAGCTTCCCAGCTCTTGAATCGCGAAGCATCCTTCCGCTCTGCGAACCATGAGTTGTGCGAGGTACATCTGCTCCACGAAGTTCCTCCACTTCATCCCGTTTTGATCCCCTCTTCTGAGAGGGATGCCCTTCGTGAGGCCTAAGGGTCTTCGTAGAGGTAGGGGGTCCCCAAGGGGACCCAGGTCATCGTGGAGCATTTATGCTTCATGAAACACCCTTCATGTACACATGATCCACATGCTATGTCAGGGTCCCTGTACATCGCGAAGCACATTGCTTCCCAAAACCGTGCTTCGTGAGGCACCTTTGCTTCGCAAGGTTGTGCTCAGTGGATGTCATTCCACATCGCGAAGCACCTCCCATTGGAACCTCCGCCCCATGCTAAGTCTAAAGCATCCCATTTCGTGAAGCACACCCCTTCACGAGTTCCCATAGCCATGCAAAGCAACAGAGCTCCCCTGGGCCCCTGCCTATGGACCCCTCTACATGGAAATTACTTTTCTTGTGCGACCATCCAGGTTTTCATGATGCGACTTCAATGTCCCCTGGATGATACCGCTCATTGAGTTTCATCACTTAATACTTCTTTGCATAGGCACACTAATGACCATTTCCCCATCGCATAGAAATACTAACGTGGACCCATCGATGGTTCGCTCTGCGACACCCCCTCTATACAGCCTTGTCGATTCCTACCCTCCCACAAGGGTCAGAGGGTACTGGTTATTCAAGGCCTAGCGGTGTGGAGCAAACCCACCTCGTCTGAGCAGCATGACGTTAAACTGCCAAGCACCACTGTCCTCAACAAATGACGTTAAACTGTGACCTCGCCCATGCCTCACACGTGTGGTTCCCCCACCTGGGACATTCTCCACGGCCCTGGTCTACATAGGGGATGATATCCTCCTTATGGGGGTGGCATTTGTCTATGGGGAAGGGAAACAACCTTGGTGTTATCCCTAACCTTTCTTGTAGGAGGAAACACCCAAAATCCTCCTCACTTCCTCGGTCCCAAGGCCAGATGAGGGCATGATAGGGAACGGGGCTCCTCCTTTCTTCGGTCCGAAATCCATTTCCCACTCTGCTTTGTCGCCCTCAGGCCTCCATCATGGTGTAAGTCCTGACACTTCATGGGCTTCTCAACGCATAATCCCTCATCACTTCCCACGGACTCACCATTCGTGATGTGGTCGTCATCCTTTGCAACCTCTTGTTTCTCACACCGAACATGACTCTTGTTAGCTTAGAGTAAGCATCGACCATGACAATTCCCATGTCCATCATGACATTAAACTATATACCCGAACGATGGGGACTTTGATCCATGTCAAGGAATGATAGGTAGGAAGCCTCCATGAGGTTCAAGCCCACCTTGACCTGTGGTCCCTTCACGTCAGTTCACCGACACCACCCAAACTAAATGGAATTTGATCCATGTCAAGGCATGGTACAAAGGAAGCCTCCAAGAGGTTCAAGCACACCTGGACCCCTGGCCCCTTCACATCGATTCACTGACACCACCTGAACTATGAGGACTTTGATCCATGTTAATGCATGGTACTTAAAAAGCCTCCATGATTTTCAAGCCCACATGGACCCCTAGTCCTTTCACATCAGTTCACCAACATCCATCCCAAACTACGGGGACTATGATCCATGTCAATGCATGGTATGTAGGGAGCCTCCATGAGGTTCAATCCCACCACCCGGTTGTTCCGACCATCGGTTCCACACCACCATGGGTCGCCTCATAGTGTAAGCCCCAAATTCCACTGTCCCACATGACATTAAATTGAATACCTGAACTATGGGGACATTGATCCATGTCAAGGCATGGTACATTGGAATCCTCCATGAGGTTCAAGCCCACTTGCACCCCTGGTCCCTTCACGTCAGTTCACTCACACCAACCCGAACTATGGAGACTTTTATCCATGTCAAGGCATGGTACGTAGGAAGCCTCCACGAGGTTAAATCCCATCAACCGGTCATTTTGGCTTCCTTCACGTTGGTTCACCAAACACCTTGGGCCTCCAAGAGGTGTAAGCCATGTTCCACCTAAACTACAGGGACATTGATCCATGTCAAGGCGTGGTACTTAGGAATCCTAAATGAGGTTCAAGCCCAACAACAATTTTCCCCAACAGTCTCTGTGTCGGTGTGCGAAGAACCACTTCACCCAAACTATGAGGTATTTGATCCATGTCAATGCTTGGTACGTAGGCATCCTCCACAAGGTTCAAGCCCAACACCCATCGGACCCCCGGTCCATCTTCACATCGGTTCGCCGACATGCCCCATCCTAAACAACGTGGTCTTTGATCCTTTCCAAGGAAAGGTAATTAGGAAGCCTCCATGAGGTTCATGATCAACAACCATTGGCTGTTCCGACCCCCCTTCACGTCGGTTCTCCCCCATCCTGCATGATGGTAAACAGTAATCGCCATCTTAACTATGTGGTCTTTGATCCATGTCAAGGCATGGTATTTAAGAATCCTCCCTGAGGATCACACCCACCTCCTGGTCATTCCAACCTCCTTCACATCGGTTTGACCTCATCTAGTGGTAATCTGTTTCATTCTCCTTCAATGGAAAGCCATTGTCAACCACATTTGATGGTAATTAATCGCCAGATGAACTACACGGACTTTGATTCCCTTCCATGGGGATATGTAGGATGTATCTTTGAGGCTCAATCCCAAAACCATCATCTATCCAGATTCATACCCATGATGCCACATCCTGATGAGATCATGCCACCCCATTCCCTCCCATAGTATTTGAGAATCTGCCCTCATTTTCTCTCGAATATCGGTGTTCCCTCCAGGGGGTTCCTCCGTCTGATCCACTCTAATCATTGTTCAGATTAGCCCAATCTATATCCGCTAGATGTTAAACATGCGGGATAACCTGTGTTAAACATGGGATGCTGAGGAAAACCTCAGATACATGCCCATGGAATACGATTTCTCGCGTTCGATGTCTGATGCCTCCAGCTTCTGCACCCTCGAGAAGCCTTATAATAAGGAACATAAAAGGTACACACCAATCCCCGGCGTCCAGACACGCCATTGATGACCAACATGACTACTCAGCAAACCAATGGTTGTTGCCTTGATCGGACCCCTTGGAATGTCCTAATATAAGCAATGTAATTAACTGGTGTCCATGAAGATATGGAACCAGGAAGAGTTTCACAAACAACATATAAAATTTATGAGGGAGACACAGACTAGGTGATGAGTTTCGGGGAGGAATCCACAGATGGAAGAACCGACATCCCATCATCATGTTTCGATCAAGGAGAAAATGTCCCTGAATAAGGAACGAATGTCGCCCACCTTTTTTAAAGCGGGAATGATGGGTAACAAAGTCGCGTCTGTCACACTCAAGCAGATGGACGTGCGCACCCCGGAAAAGCGTGGAAAATAGAAATGGTGAACTCGAAGTGAATGGCTTCTCTTGAAAATGGTGATTATTAATGATCGTGGCATCCATGGATTGAAGTGTCACCGGATCTAGCTATTCAGTGTTGGGTCCCTCCAAGAAAATATTGGGCCTGGTGAGAATGTCATCAGATGTTGGGGCAGTAGAATGTTGGACATCCCGTTCTGCGACATTGGCAGTGTGGATCCCTCTTCCCGGTCATAAAAGACCGAACACTTCTGGGGCATTGGTTGTATATCTTCTTTCCTAGCAGTGTTAATGAGTTCAACTTCTTGCTTCCATGAATCAGGTTGCTTCCACGGGAACGTGATCACTGCCCGCCCACCTACGCAGGGGTATGGGCAACGCTAGCATTGTCGCTCCGTGTGGATTCACCGCTTCTGCAACGGCTTCTGTGTCCACGACCATGGGGCACCCACGCCCCATCTCCCCATCAAAAGTCATCCAACTAAGGGTGATTAAAGACCTCATACGTCATTATGAGGAGGAGGGAATAATCACATCCCTGGATATGGCCCACCTATACTTGGAGGAATCTAGGCACCAACCGTCAACACTTCCCCCAAGGGCCGTGCAGGGAGCCGCTGCTCCCCACCCCATCATTCAATCGTTTTGGTGGCCTATCCAAAAAGTGCGTTGACAAATCCCTGCCTTACACTGATGAGGTGGGAAATGTCCAGCCCACCCCGGTCAAAGCCTAAATCCTGGGACTCCCAGGGAGGCCCCCCACCCGGTCGTGTCAGCACAGCCTCCCAGCCTTGCTGGACAAGCCGGTAAGCTATGAACCTGCACCACCAGCACTGGACTTCCCGACCCGATGCTAGTGTCGGGCATGAGTTGAGGACACCCGCCAAGGGGCGTCAACTTCAATGGCTACAGTGGCCCGAGCCACCATCGACACATATCATCAAGTCCTTGCACACATTGAGTAGGGGCACTCATATTCCAAACTGGGATCATGGCCCCAAACACCCCATGGGTAGGTTGGGTTGACTCTCCTTGTCGTAGGCACGTCCGAGGGTCATCATGAACCAGCCCGCATTAATTCAACCGCGTGCGGAGGTCCACCCCGTACCACTACCATAGAGAGATTGGGTCTTCCACTCTTTGAGTCTCCGCATGAAGTTATGCCTCGTGATACCCCCAATCTGAATGAAGGTCTGCCCCACGGCGGTTACATTCAGTACAGAAGCCTCTCTCATTCCCATCACACTGGGTATGGAGCCCTTCCTCCTTTCCCTGACTGACGATGTGGAGACATTACCCATCTGGTCTCTCTCCAGCGTGGGGTTCCTCCCCACATTCTCTCTGCTGCTGGCGAAGGTCCTCCATGCCCCGGAAACCAGAGGGGTGAAGTCCAGCCTTTCTCCACTCGCACCAAGCATGGAGGTCCTTCCCATCACCCAATGGTTCAAGTGGAGGTTTCGCCCACTCGAGTGCTGTTCATGGAGGTTCTCTCCATGTCCCCTTCGAAATTTGTCCCAGTGCTCGTCGCACACGGGCTATCTCAAGGGGAATCCCTCTCCTCCCATAAACTAGGGTGGTCGAAGGACCCCATGTCAGGAATCAACCCTATCCCCAGGAGCCACCCGGGGTCCGGAGAGTGGGTCATTACCACCAAAAGAAGATTCATGGGAAGGCCCAGACTGAGATCAAACAGGTCCGCCTCTCATACTTTGATGCAGAGTGTGACTCAGCTCCGGAACCCTCCCCTCGCTCATCCGAGTCCGGTGTCGATGTAGGGAAGAGGCACATCAACATTGTGCTCCTAGAATTATAGGTCCACATGATTCCTGAAACCCTCTATAGGTTTATCTAGGAGGATGAAAATATGGAAACCTTACAGGTTCTGGTCATGCAATCACAACCATCGACACTAGAAGCGCTTTCTACCTTCCACAAGAGATCACAGAGAGCTATTTTAGGGACCAATGGTAGAAAAATAGTAGTGCAACCCACCACCAGTAGCCCTGGACTCTGATCCAAGAATGGTTTCCATCAGCTTGTCTTATCACGACGTAGAGGAACGTTCACTGCACTCTTTGGAGGGCAGCCCGAGAATCGCCGGCCAGTTAGCCCGTTCGGTGTATTCTCCACCAGAAAACCTGATGTCCCAATGGTCTACCTCAGTACCGTTGCTAGTTCCTCAACCACCCCCAGTTGGTGAGTGGGGAAATCAAAGTCCAGACCCTGAATTTTAGCAGTATAGATTCTTGAGAATCCTTGCAGTTTACCACTTCCTCGAGAAGTTCTGGCCCACAACAGAGCGAGATTTCTGCATACCCAAGTCCCTCACCGTAGAGGAGGTTGAGTGTTTCTGCTACACCCTTTGGGTGATGCATTTCAGTATCCATCATTAGCGCGTGGTTAATCAAATGAGCCAAACATATTTCGAAGAAATCAGTGAGTATTGTCATCTAGTCGATCTGGCCATAGTCATTATTGTCCAGCACCCCGAGTCACTAGGCCGTTGTGAGGCCCTCTAGTAGAAATGCGCTCAGAGTATCAAGGTACTCCAAAAAATTATTAGGGATGCTACCCCACACGAGCACTCCCGTGGTTGGGGGAAATATGATTTCCTACTCTTCAGCCATAACTGACGGCAGCCTAACATGCTTTGTGATATTGAGGACAAGCCCCCGGGAAGGGTCATGGCCCACATGGATGACTTCGTGGACAAGGATGAGGAGGTGGAGTTTCTTGGTGGAGAATTACTACCTGAGGGTGTGACACCACTATTAGACCCAAAAAAAGAGGATTAATTGTCCGTAGAGGAACCAACTAGGTCTCCCTATGCCCACCGAGGCATTAGTACTCAGCTGGAATGCCGGTAAGAACAAAGAGCATGTCGGAGTTTTCAAGCAGTCCGACCCATCCACCTCAGTGCATAAGGCAGAGGAGGTCCCCGAGATGGCCTGGTTGCACCATCAACATTCTAATAATAATAGGTAGGTCGATGAACACATGTCTCAACGTGTTGTATAGCGACGACCCGACTATGGTGATCCTAGGCTGGGTCAGCAGGGGCAGGAGAAACAACACCTCAGCATGATGCCTCTGGGAAACCCTGATCATGCCTCTCACACAGATAGGGTTGAAGCCAGAGCTCATGTAAATAGAGATTGGTTCTTCTCACCAAGCCCTCCAGATCGGTGCAGAAATCAACGGAATCCGTCTCGGATTCCCCCAGCTACCACGCGGGCCACTCCACCAGTTGCTCTACCAGCCGCTGGACCTATCTACCGTGTTGAAGAGCCTGAAAACGCACTCGTTGCTAGGGATCCCAATCAAGATAGGGACCCCCTCCTAGATGATACTATGGTGGAAATCATATCCTTACCTGAGGCATTTGAAATGCGGCAGGTGGAAATCCCACCGGATGGCAAGCCATACCCGGCCTGGGTGGATGATATGTTGGTGCCTCTAGGGTTCGGGAATCCCACCTTCACCCTCTTTAACCGGATAGGGGACCCGCCATAACATCTGGCCCACTTCAACTCGAGGTGTGGGCCCATGTTTGGGACTCTAGAGTAGTAGGAGGCCACCAAGATCCACTTTTTCGTTCAGACTCTTCAAGTGCCGACATTCGATTGGTACAACTAGCTCTTCGTCAGATCCATTACTAGCTGGGAGGTGCTTCGCAGGGAGTTCCTCTACCAGTTAAGCTCTACCACTCGGACGACCAGAATAATAGACCTATTCAAGTGAAAACAATGGCCTAATGACTGATTGATAGACATTATCACCCGTTGGAAGGGGCTCACATACTCCTTCGACATGCCACTAACTCTTGAGAAATTACTGACGATGTGTGTAGGGAATGTCGAGATGGATCTGGTTCCCTCAATGATAACTCTGAACAATCCCGGAGGGTTCAATGACTTCTAATATAAGGCAATGCGCCTCGAAAAATCTCTGCAACAAGCCAGACAGGGACGCCCACTTCCCCCAGTAAATCCAACTAGGAGAGCTGCTAGAGCTGTGCCCACCGAGCTGGCCCAAATAGAAGCCCCCAAGCAACTAGAATTATTACCAGTTGCACTACCCCATAGCATCGCAGATTCCCTCCACCTTAGGTGCAGCCTATGGCTCTGCAACATCCTCATAACTGGGAGGCGCTCCCGTGTAATGTGCCGCCACCCCCCAGTTGGGACAATCATGGTCCACCTCTTTGATGGGCCCCTCTATCTCCTCGTCAAGGATAGGATTCAAGGACTCTATATCAAGAAAGAAGACACCAAACTTACTCATTTATTGTGAATTAGTTCCCAGTTAACTTCCGTAGCACCCTAGAGAAAGGGATTGTTCACTTGCCTGAGTGCAGAAGGCCAGCAGAGGCGAATCTCACCGATCGCCCCAACTACTGCCCCTATCATCGGATTGTGGGGAACACCCTCAAGCACTACTATGTGTTTAAGTACTGGATCCAACACTAGGTTGATAAAAACATTGTCCGGATGGGCCCGGCCCTGGCACAAGTGGCGGGTGTCTTTTTGAGGTCAAATAGCAGTAGCGACGACAAAGGTGAGTGGCAGAATGTTCCCAGCAACAGATCCCAGAAGTACGATGAATGGATGGCTTCTAAAATGGTTGCTCGCACCATGGAATCATTCAGGTAGGCCTGAATCATATGGATCCATCAGAAGCTACGACAACCACTTCCGCATCATAATCTCATCCGACCTCTTTCCAGAAGAGCAAGCATCGGTGATGCAAGAAAAAGCAACGCGCCCCGCCAATGTCATCATCGTCCCGCACTCTCAACGACTTCATGCCCCCTGATATGGGGATCCCTCCTAGAATCCACCTAGAAGTGGATGATTTATCATGTGACAGTCAAGGGTATGCTTCCTTTAACATAGTCTAGTTGGTAAACCACTATATGATTCCTAATGAGGGGGAACGCCAGGAGAACCTCCCCAACATCCCCAGTTGACGCCAACGTCGGCAGAGCCGTGACTATAAGGGTCATCTGGGAGTGCTAGTTGGAACCTCTAGACAGTCCATCCATGGCACTGAGACCAGATAGCAGGCCCAGGGCAGAGTTCATCATACGTATCCATTTCATTCGATGTCGTTAGGACCGCCTCCACAACTGTTTGATCCACTGGATCAGGTAGAGCCCATTTGGTCATACTGCGACCAGAATCGCCCAGCTATGGGTCAACCTCAGTCGTCTGGACCTCATCCAGAAGCTACCCTCCGGGAATTGACTAGTGAACAGAGGAATGTGCCCACCACGAGCCAGCCGCTGTTCCTACTAACAGGGCCAGCCATGTCTCTAATCGCAGAGCAGCCTCCTTTAAGAAGATGTCTGTACCCGGAACAGAAGAATGATGATCTCAAGAACCTTTCCAGAATCCCAGCAAGGCTTTCCATACTTGAAGCCCTCATCTTGTCATCAGATATGTGTGAGGCCCTCACTGAGGCTTTAAGGATCCCCCTCCTGTTTGAGACAGAGGTAGCAGCTATAGAAGCCTTTAATGCTAAAGCGATTGGGACTGTCGAATGCTAGTCCATAATTTAATTCTCCAAAGAGGAAGAAGGCTCTCCCATACAGGGGTACATCCACTAGTTGTGTATCACCACCCTATTTAAGGTCATTGTGGTTCGTTGTTGTCTCATTGACACCGGCTCTGGTATCAATCTTATCCCAACACAGATATTGCGGAAACTGGGGTTATCTGAGGATTACATGAAACCTTCTGATTTAAGGTTCCATGGATATGATAGGACAGAGCAGACCTCGGTCGGAAAGATCCTTCTGAAGACCCAATTTAGTGGCCTAGTATCCCGTACTAAATTTATTTTCATCTCCTAGGACACCGCATACATTGAAATGATTGGTAGACCATGGCTCCACCTGCACGCGACGGTCCCCTAATCATATCATCGGTGCCTAAAGTACTCACTTAATGGTCAAGTAGGCATACTCCAAGGTGATTTATCTCCTTTCACCTCTTGTAAAGAACATTCTCTGAATGTTGACTATTACAAGGGCAAGGATAAGAAAATTCTGGAAAGTGATGTTGAGCCCGCCATGGTCACCAGTGACCTTTTGGAAGGTTTGGATGATTCCTATGTTTTCCTGATCCATCAATTGGAGTCTATGACCCCCAATATGCGGCAATTATTTGTTATCTCTAGTAAAAGAGGAAGGCATATTCCTAAGTCGAAGAGACGATGGAAAATCACCACATACTCCTACACAAACCAGGATCAGTTGATCCTGGATCCTCCTACCCCTGTATGGTATCAGGACGTCCACCCCATGGCAACGTCAGTACGTCTTACGCATCTATTACAACAGGCGGGAATTAACCAGCTCAAGCTGATGCACCACTATTGCTTTGATATCATCAAGCATGTCCCCTTGGGCCGATGGACAAATGGGATTGGATCGACTGCCTTCATCACTATGGTCTCAGCGGCACGTGAATCTTTTGATGTGGTGTCTACTGCTGTCCTGGCTAGTAGCTGCCTCTCGTCAGGTTCATCCGACCCACGGGAATCTCCACCCGCTGGGAATCCCTCCTCCACAAACGAAGAAGATGATCTGGAGGATACTCCCCCACCTTTGAAGAAGGCATCTTTTCCATGGTCGATCAACTGGTACATGTGAACCTTGGTAGCGAGGCAGATCTGAGACCCACATTAATCAGTGTCGCCATGTCCCTCGAGGAGTAGCAGTAGTACATGGACTTCCTTAAATATCACCATGATGTAATCTCCTGAAGTTATGATGAGATGCTAGGAATATATCCTTAGGTATTTTTCGACCGCCTTGGTCTCCCGACAAACCATCGCGGGTTCAAGCAGCCTCCACAAAAGATACACCCTTCTCATGGTTCCATGGTTGAGGCCAAAGATTACAAGATCAAAAGAGAAAACTTCCACAAGGAGGTCCAGTACCCCAAAGGTATAGCCAACATTATTCCAATCAAAAAAAAAAAAGAAAAGACATATCAGAGTCTGTATCGATTTTTGTGATTTCAAACGTCATAGTCTGAAGGAGGATTTTCCCCTACTAGTGACATAATTGTTGATTGATGCTACGACCGAGTTCCAAGCCCTATCCATAATGGATAATTACAATGGAAATAATTATATTTGGATGGCCCCTGAGGATGAATAGTCCATTACATTCTGGGCCCCCAGTGTACTTTTTGTTACTAAGTTATTCCCTTCGACCGGAATAATGATGATGCCACCTATCAGGGGACCATTCATTGCATATTGAAGCCAATCCTCAAGACATTTGTGGAATGCTATGTGGATGATCTAGTGATCAAATCGCGCCAGTGCCAGGACCATCTCAATGAACCATGAGAATGTGTTCGGATTCCTCTGTTACCACCACTAGATGATGAACCAACTGAAGTATCCGTTTAGGGTTAATTCAGAGAAGTTTCATGGAATTTTTGTAAGGTACCGAGGCATCAAGATCAACCCAAAGAAGATCAAGGCAATCATCCGGATTCCTCCCCCGAGCAATATCTGAGAGCATCAAGGTTTTCAAGGCCACATAGCCTACATACGCCGATTCATCGCGAATCTGGCTGGAATGTGTAAGCCATTTTTTCGGCTAATGAAAAAAGGCTCTGACTACCAATGGGACGATGAGTACCAGACTGTGTTTGAGGAAATTAAGCAGTACTTGCTCCAGCCTTTGATCTTGATTCCACCTATCACCGGAACACTGATAATCCTGTATGTGACTACCCTGGACTGATCTCTTGGTTCCCTTCTTGCCCAAAAGTACAGCGAGGGGATAAAGAACAGTCTCTACTACCTCAGTCGCATGCTTCTCGATACATAGACCGGATACATCCCCAACAAGAAGAGCTTCCTTGAACTCATATTGGCTATGAAGAAGTTGTGACAGTACATGAAGCACCATGAGGTACAACTGGTCTCTTGGGTAGACCAGGTGAAGTTTATTCTGAATCCCCTCCATGTTGACCGGGCGTCTGTCACGGTGGGTTGTAATCCTCCAGCAGTTTGACATCAGGTTCATAAATCAGAAGGCTATCAAGGGGCATGCATTGGAAAACTTTCTACCTTCCCATCCAACCTCCGTAGATCAGTCCCTATACTTGGATTTTAATAATGAGGAAATCCTCTTAGTCGATGAAGCCATCCCATACTGGAAAATGCACTTTGATGGTGCCTCCCAGAGCCCCATCTGTTATGACTTGATTCATGTGGTGATTCCAGGGCCTCTTAAACTAGGAAAATCACTTCAAAAAAACCACTCTTATTAAGGGACAAAATATATTTATCAAATACCACTTCATTTGGTGCAAGGGCCACGCCCGCAAGCCCCTTTTTCCCTGGAACTGACACCTTACCATTCCACCTCAAGAACTACATGTAGATTGATCCCCATACTCATGGGGTATATAATAATTCCTATGCGCTTTTCATCCGGCCTAGATAAAATATCACTTTGGGTCCCTTGACCTAAATCCTCTCCAAGGAACACATGGTTGTTCGGAACCCCGATTCCCATTCACCTTGGGTTTTTGTAGTTACCCCACCACGTGTCTCCCATGTTTCATACCATCTATTGTATGAGTTCTACAACCCTAAAATAAAAACTCCCTATGGGACGGGACTCGAGTCCCTCTATCTAATACATCCCATTGTCGTATTTAGATGCATTTGACAAAGATCTCTAAGTGTGGAATTTTCATTGGGACATTCCCCTCATTCCATTTCCAAGCATCATAAGCTCACTATTTGGATCCTCATCCTCTTCCATATTTGAAAGGACCCCCTAACCGCCAGGTCCCATTCCGGATCAGCTCACTTACCATCCTGGGCCAATGCCCCTAAGGATATTTGATGACATTAGAAACAAGTCTCATGTTTCGAACATGGTCAACGGTCAACCCTCATTTGTCTGTCCCCATTACAGGGTAACACAGTCTAGATGCTCCGTTTCTACCATAGTAAATAGTTATTGTCAATCATCATAGTGCCATCATTGGGGTCCAGATTTCAAGTGTCATGATTCACACATTTTCACTTCTTCATCTTCAAGTAGAATTCTGACAAAGTACTTTTTTCCCTTTGAGCGTCTAGGTCCGCTACACGGACGAGTTAAAATCATTGGGCCGACATTCACCGAGCGTCCCTTCGCCCTATCATGCCACTTTTTGTTTCAGTAATGTCCCACCACTAATTCTTGTCATCCACATAATGCACGACTCACATGGTCTTAGTAGTCTTGGTAGAATGTACACCGGCGCAACCAGGCTTCTCATCGTCCCAAATGATGTTAAACTATGCTTCTATAACTACGTATGGCTTCATTTCCCATCCTTATAAGATATGTAGAGACACCCTGATATCTATCCTAGGGTCCAGCCCTAGGAATCATAAGTCATGTTCCTCCTCCTTTCCAGCCCCTAGCTGGGCCCCTTGTGTGGAACTGCGTAACTGCAACTTTTCCCTGAACAAGTTCGCGATGCCAAAAAAATGTCATTGGGAAGCAGTGGCTCCCTCGCCAGAGAGGTTCTGCCGAAATATAATGAATGATACATGATCAGAATGATGCTCCCATCAAGTGTACTCCAACAATGGTGGTGTAATTTCAAGAGTGTTGTATTCTATTCGAACAAACCATCACTACATATCCCACACTTTGCGTGCCCCTTATTCAGAACCTCATACTTTTTCACATCTAGATGAACCCCCTAACAGTATAGATGATTTGCCAATGTCTCACCTATTGTTTTGGGCCAATGTTCCGGAAGACTAACAGATGACATTTTGAGACATGTTATGTGTTTCGAACATGTTCAACGGTCGACCCTCATTTTCTATCCCTACTCCAGGCTAATATAATAAGAATACTATGTTTCGAATGCGGTCAACAGTAATTCATTATTGTCACGCCACCCCCATAATGTTGTGAATCCTGGGTATCATGATTCAAACCTCCCATTCCCATCAGTTTGGATCAATTTCACCGACCCTAGCATTATACAATTCGGGCACAAGAGAACGCTAGGAAAATGGTAATTCGGTTGTTCTGAGAGCTTCATTCTCCAGTCTAGTGTCTCCCATTTCCTCCTGGAAATCCTGACCAGTTGTTCAAACCCCGGATGCCCGAAGATTGTTTTTCACTCTTATGTTTGGATGTGGTGATCAGTTGGTCATCCCTTGTTTCTCTCATCAATCCCGACCCACATAGCTTATGGAATGATCACTGGACACATCGTGAATGACCAAATATTTTGGCGATTTCCCTAAGACTTCGACCCTTGATCTTTCTGCGGCTCCATGTCTGAGGGGGGGGATTTTTTTGCGCCGAATTTTCTTTATAGATATGATGACAAAAAGAATGCACCATTTATTACCTCGCGATGCTATTTCACAGAGTCCCCCAAGCACTGCAGCCTCCACGAAGCAAGGAGGTGGGACACACTGCGAATGCAATTGACGTTCGTGAGCCTTCTGCAAAGCAATGGAGGCGGGATTCTCTGTGAATGAATTTGACGTTCATGAACCCACCATGAAGAAAAAGAGGAAGGATGCTTCACAAACCCATTTGACGATCGTGAGCCTACTACTAAGTGACCATGTTCCTCATCGTGCTGCGTCATCTCCACTCTGCGGTGCCTGCTGCCAATAAATACAGGGTTTCCCTATGCTCCAGGGACAGACAGTCTGACCTTTTGGCGTAACAGCTGCCGAATCATGAAGCATCCATCCTCTCTACAAACGATGAGCTGTGAAATGATCATCAGCTCTGCGAAGTGCCTCCCCTTCATCCTGTTTTGATCCCCTCATACGATATGGATTCCCTTCATGAGGACTAAGGGTCTTTGAAAAAGAAGGGGATCCACAAGGGGACCCAGTTCATCGCGATGCATTTATGCTTCGAGAAACAAAATTCATGTACACATGATCCACATGCTAAGGCATGGTCACTATACTTCGGGAAGCATAATGCTTCCCAACACCTTGCTTCACGAGGCCCCTTTTCTCCGTGAGGTTGTGCTCTACGAATTCCCTTCCACTTCGTGAATCTCCTCACATTTTCACCTACGCCCAATGCTAAGGCTATGTAACCCCATTTCTTGAAGAACACCCCTTCGAATGTTCCCTCCAACATGCAGAGAAACACATCTCCACAAGGCCACTTCTTATGGATCCCTCTAGCTGGAAATTACTTTTCCCATGAGACCCTCCAGGATTGCACGATGCGACTTCAAAGACCCCTAGACGATACTTCAAGTTGCTTTGCTTTGCCTAATGCTTCTTCGCATAGGCATGCTAATGGATATTTATTCCTCGAATGACCACGCTACTGTGGACCCCTCGATTGTTCGATCTGTGACACCACCTTAGTACGGCCTTGATGATGCCTTCCCTCCACAAGGGGCAGAGGGTAACAGTTTTGAAATTCCTAGGGGTGCGGAGCAAACCCACCTCATCTGTGCTTCATGACGTTAAACTTCCAAGAACCATCATCCTCAACACATGACGTAAAAATGTGACCTCTCCATGTTCCTCGCACGTGGTGTTCCCCCACCTCGGACATTCTCCATGCCCCCTGGTCTTCACAGGGGATGATATCCTCCTTTTGGGAGTGGAATTTGTCCATTGGGAAAGGGAAGCCACCTTGGTGTAATCGCCTAACAATTATTGTAAGAGGCATCAGCCCTCCTCCTCCTCACTTCCTCGGTCCCAAGTCTAGAAGAGGGCATGATAGGGAATGGGTCTCCTCCTTTTTTCGATCCCAAATCCCTCTCCTACTGCGCTTTGTCACCCTTGAGCCTCCATCATAGAGTCAGCCCCGACACTTCTTGGTCCGCTCAACGCGTAAGCCCCTCTTCACTTCCAACGGACGAACCTTTCCCGACTTGGTCGTCATGCCTCTGCTGCCTCTTGTTTCTCACATTGAGCATGAATCTAGTGAGTTTAGAGTAAGCATCAACCATGGCAATTCCCCCATCCCGTATGACGTTAAAATGTATACGCGAACTACATGGACTTTGATCCATGACAAGGCATGGTATGTAGGAAGCCTCCACGAGTTTCAAGCCCACATGGACCCATGGTCCCTTATCGTTGGATCGCAGACACCACCTAATCTATGGGGACTATGATCCTTGTCAAGGCATGGTACGTTGGAAGCCTCCACGAGGTTCAAGCCCACCTGGTCCCCTGGTCCCTTCACATCTTTTCACCGACACCACCCGAAATACGGGGACATAGATCCATGTTAAGGCATGGTACATAGGAAGCCTCCATGAGGTTCAATCCCACTTGAACCCCTGGTTCCTTCACATCGGTTCATCAGAATCCATCCCGAACTATGAGGACATTGATCCATGTCAATACATGGTACGTAGGGAGACTCCATGAGGTTTATTCCCCCCACCCAGTTGTTCTGACCATCGGTTCTGCACCACCATGGGCCGCCTCTTAGCGTAAGCCCCAAATTACCCCATCTCGCATGACGTTTAACTGTATAACCGAACTACATGGACTTTGATCAATGTCATGGAATGGTACGTAGGAATCCTCCATGAGGTTCAAAACCACCTGGACCCCTAGTCCTTTCATGTCGGTTCACCAACACCTACCCGACCTACGGGGACATAGATCCATGTCAAGGCATGGTACGTAGGATGCCTTCATGAGGTTCATGCCCACCACCTAGTCGTTCCGACCTCCTTCGCGCCGGTTTAGCAAACACCTTGGGCCTCATCGGGGTGTAATCCCCTTTCCACCAGAACTACGGGGACTTTTATCCATGTCAAGGTGTGGTACGTACGAAGCCTTGACGTTGTTCACACCCAACAACCATTGGCCCCGACCGTCTCCGTGTTGGTGTTCCAAGCCCCTTTTCACCCGAACTATGAGTTCTTTGATCCATGTCAATGCATGGTACATAGGAAGCATCCACAAGGTTCAATCCCAACAACCATCGGACCCCCATTCCATCTTCACGTCAGTTCACCGACACGCCCCATCATAAACTATCTGGTCTTGATTCCTTTCTGACGAAAGATACGTAGGAATCCTCCATGAGGATCAATCCCACCAGCCATAGGTCGTTCCGGCCCCCCTTCACATTGTTTCTCCCCCGTCATGAATGATGTTAAACTGCATTCACCATATGAACTACATAGTCTTTGATCCTTGTCAAGGCATGGTATGTAGGAAGCCTACTAGAGGTTCAAGTCCACAACCTGGTCGTTCCAACATCCTTCAAATCGGTTCGACCTCATCCATAGGTAATACATTGAAACCTCATTCAGCGGTAAGTCATTTTCAACCTCGTTCGATGGTAAGGCATCACCAGATGAAATACACAAATTTTGATTCCCTTCCACGAGGATATGTAGGATGTCTCTTCGAGGCTCAAGCCGAAAACCATCTTCCATCCTGATTCATACCTAGGACACCACATCCTAGTGAGATCACGCCACCCCATTCCCTCACACATCATTCGAGAAGCCGCCCTCACGTTGGTTCTAATATCGGTGTTCCCTCCATGGGGTTTCTCCATCTGATCCACTCTAATTAGTGTTCTGATCTTCCTGATCCATCTCCGTCGGACGTTAAACTTATGGAATACTCTATGTTAAACATGGCGAGCTATGGAAAACCATAGATAAATGCCAATGTAATATGATTCCTTGAATTAGATTTGGGATGCCTCAGGGCTTATACGCCATAGAGATTCCCTATAATAAGTGACAGAAGAGAGACATATCAATCCCCTGCGTCCAGAAATGTTATTGATGCTCAGCGTGACTACTCCCCTAACAGAAGGTTGCTTCCCTAACTGGACCCCTTGGAATTTCTTGACAGAAGCAGCGTAATTAACTGGTGTCCATGAAGATATGGTGCATGAAAGATTTTCACAATGAACGTATTAAATCTATGAGGGAGACCTGGACTAGGTGATAGGTTCTGAGGAGGAATCCATGGAAGGAAGAACCGACATCCCATCATCCCGTTTCGATCAAGGAGAAAATGTCCCTGAATAAGGAACGGATGCCTCCTACCTAAAGAAAGAGAGAATGTGGAGTGTCAAAGTTGCACCTATCGCACTCAAGCAGACAGACGCGTGCCCCAAGGAAAAAGCATCAAAAACAAAGGTATCAAGAATCGTGTAGCTCTAAACATGATCTCATATATAGATCTGACTCATGAAAATGGAGATTGCACCTTTCTTGAAATGAAACTCTAAATACAACCCACATTGGAGTCCCGTACATCGATATAGTTTGTATACTATGGAGGGGTCATTTATTTCATGGTTAGGTACAAGATAAATTTCCTAGATTTCATTATGTATCTCGTATAATGAGAATCAAGCCACACATAGTTGTTATAGAAATCTACATACATGTGTCTAACCCATACACAAGGAGGGGGAGGATTATTTACTTTTACGGAGTCTGATCTAAGGTGTAAAATTCATGTGTCACTACATATCCAGAATGGACATAAATCATGACTCAATTATTTTTTTAATGTGGCATGTTATGTTACCAATGTCAGGGGAAATGACCTCTCAATTGAAAACATTATAGCTCTATGAATCCTGTCATCATAAATTGAAGACATTGGTGTCATGAAATTTATTATCATGGGACATGGATAATGTATACTATATTTTAATTACATTCTATCATAATTAATGTGTCTTGTATGTTTTAGAATGATGAATTTTTGGATCAACATGAAACATAATATTGGCATGAAAAAAGGAATTAAGGCCAAAGGCTGGTGCGGAAATCATCTTATGAATGGAGGAAAGTTTTTCACTTGGCCTTACTGAAGAGGTCAAGGTGTTTACATATATCCTACCATGAAATTAATCAAGCCACACATTGTTATAGATCAGAACTCTCTAACTGAGTATCTCCCATACGCATGGGGGGCATGTTTCTCATTTTTATGTGTATGTTTAGGATTAGATTTATGGGAATCACTATGTATTCTGTGAAGATAAGAATCAACCCACACATAGTACTTCAGAAATAGACTCCTTATAAGGATTTGACATTCACATGGGGATATGAGTTTTTAATTTTTCTAACTTGTAGATCAAGATTGTGTGTGGTGAATAATTGACTAAAACATTTATTTTTATGAAGTTTAATTCTATGTGGGGAGTAAATTTATCTAATATATTTGATTGTCATGAGATATGGACAATTGTGTTGTCATTTTTTTTATTTCAACAAAAACCTTATTTTTAATTTTACATCATTTAACTAGAAAAATATACCATGTTGTTTAGCATCATGCTATTTGGATGATGTACCCTACAGTTTAATATGATGAGGTATAGATGATGTAATCTATAGTTTAATGCCATGAAACCATGAAACTATGTTTTGAATAAATTAAATACATATTCAAGAATATTCTCTTAGTCGAGGATGTGGTATGATTCCCATCTATCAAGATTAATGAAATGATCTATTGGACTAGAATTGGGTTATGGGATATGGTCCCACCCACTTTTCATCCAACATTGGAGGTTTCCATTTGAGTACCATCAATGTACTAAAGACCAAAAACACCTATCACTCAAGTAAATTCTAGAGGTAATCTTTTTTCATAAATGCTTATGAAATCCAATTTCGGTGGTATAAAAAATGATGCAAGGTGTGAATTATCAACTCATCCACTCAATCAAATTAACCAAACCTTTTTTGAGATTTCTCATCGGTGGATAACTAATCCTAGATGCCAACGTGAATTGAGGGTAATTATTTTTCATGGGGAAGCATTGACTATGTCTAGTATACTAATTATTATGGGGTCATCTAGGATGTAGTGATGCTTCTGATCTAGTAATCCCACATGGCCTGTAGGGGAATTCCCTGAAAATACCTTTATCCTCATCTTCCATCATTAAGAGTATATATGAAAGTTTATTGTTGATGTACTCTCTATATTTATTTCCCATTTAATTTTAGCAGGATGAATGTTTATACTATATGTCCAACACCTTATTTAGTTTTTACACATTTATAGAATATAAATTGGGTTCATTATTCATCATTATTGTATGAGGGACACAAAATATGGTGATGATAGTGACTTTATTGAATTTGAAAATGTTCCTTTCCCTAAACTATTTCTGGAGTATTTATCCATCCCACTTAGAGAAGATGTGGATTATAGGGGGAATATACAAGAGATGTTTAAATGTAGTGGGAGGATATGGTCACACAATATCTATTCCACATATAGAATGTTCCCATGAGTATTTGGAAATGTGTAATGAACATTTTCGGTGGTGAATGAAGATGGTATGAACATGGAAGGATAAAATCTTTCTCATAAATTTCGTACATTCTTATAGTAAAGTGGGCTATTAATATTGATGATTCTGGATTTGGTGAGGAATTTTATGTCCTATCATGTGACCACCATAGGATCTTGCATGAACATACTTAATGACATCAGTGGTATCTAATTCATCATTCCTTATAATAATTATCCCCTCAATGATCCTCATTAAGTGTATATTTTTATAATCTTTTCTATTATATATAACAATGTTAATTGATCATATTTGGATTTTCTAAGTTTCAACTCTATCATGTCGGAGTTATTAATTATGAAGGTAGTCCAAAATGGGTTTCACCCAAATGGTGGTAAGAAAATATGGGTTAGGGATGATACTAATTTCATTAACATATTCCATGTTGGATTGAATGAATGTGAGACGATCCGATAGTGCACAATTTTGATGAATGTTTAATCCCCCATTGCGTCAGCTAAAACTATGGATGCATTTTCCCATTAATAGACACATGAATTTTATTACCATGGGACATGATTCTATGACTAATAAAAATAATGTTCCACCATTTTTTCCTAAATGGGGTTTATTAGGCAGAATTACTTTTCCTTTTTTAAAATAGTCTATATTCACCTACTTAATGACCAGTTTGAAATCATCATTTATTTCGAAGTGATTTATTTTTACCTGAACTGCCAGCACTATCCCTTCAATGAGAGCCTGATATTATGCTTCTTCATTTCTCATACTTTTGTACGTAAGAAGGATACAGGTTAGACTAACTTTTTTGATAGATGATAATGACTCATTGCCCATCTTTGTTAAGCTTCAAAATTCCATCAATTTGATGTCGTAAATCTGGATGCACTATTTAAATGTATCTCCGAAATTGTGTGGATAAATTTAATTGAGAAGATATATTCATTGATTAAATTATTATCCAAGGAAATTATTTCTATTGATGGGTTATATTCCAAAAAATAAGATAATTTCTGACCCTTGACCACTTTATAAGGCACGAACTGAATCCCAAACTATTATAAAATGACTTCCCATCATGAACGAAATTTTGAAAATATTAGACAGTTGATAATGTATTTGAGTGGGATCTTATGTGATATAAAATGGTCCTCATGACTCCATATAAAGCACCTCATCTTCCTGAAAAAAAATTAGATTTAGAGAACTCTTATTGATATCTGAATAATGAGTCCAACATTGATCATGGTTTGACTAGATAATTAAAGGTGTTTTGTGGTATGTGACATTATTTTCCCTAAGCAATAAACCAAGTGATCACTGTATGGTTTTCACAATCAAAATATGAAACCTTCATTCAATATGAGGCATAATAACAGCTTTGATAAAGATATATTTTTGATAGTGCCTAATGTTTCTATAAAATCATCATTCTACTAATATTTAATAACCTTTTTATCAAAATGGTGATCAGAAAACATTTTATTAAAAATTTGTATATGATTCACCAAATTTAGACCATGTTTCCTTGGTGTAATATCATCTCTGAATGTTTGGGTAATGCTGACATCCAAAGGATATACATTGTCCTCTCAAGGATGACATAGATTTGATAGTGTTGCATGAAAAAGTTGACAAATTTAATTTGGTATTACTGAATGGAATATAAATGGGGTTCATCTTCATGCTGTGTAATCATAATCTACTAAAGACAGTTTCAAGATCTACACACCATTCAAGATTTTGATCAGATTTAACATCTAGCTAATCAAAATAACATTAACTTAACTTTCCGAAGAATGGTTTGAAGATGTTGTGCATAACATGTTAGTACTTATCAATTACATTATTCTATCCAAATGAAGTTACTCAATATAAAAATACTCCTTTGGGTCCTTGAATGCTGTGTATCCTACATCATACTCATCCATTAATATTTTATTAAATCCTTAATAGCCATCCATTACAGTGAGTGAATGATATCCAATTCATTATTGATCAAGAGTAATGTGATTAGAACAAGGAAACCATCATTTAGGGAATTTATTTTGAGGTCTTAGAAATAAATAAAGACATTTATTTTCATGTACTTATTTTTAACAGTAATGATAGTTTACATACTTTTTGATATTGGACTTCCCTAATGACATTTCCACAAATGAGATTGCCAATATAAACCTTAATTTTTCTAGAATGTTTCAGTTTTATCTTGATATCTTCGTTATTATAGCCCTGGTGGACCTCTAGATGCTTAGTGGGTGAGAGGAAACCTCATGATCAAGACATGATATTTCTATTAATTCACAGTAGAATAAATCCTGATTCTACATCTATATGGAGGTATATTCAGATTTCACATAATAAGGCAAGACTTCTCTAAAAAATGTGAGTCATCGGTAATATTTTGCAACTAAATTTATATCTCTGAGATCATAAATTGTGGTTGATACTCCCTCATAAAATTTTATTGGGGGGTCCCAAAGGTTATCCTTCTCCACTTCATACTCCTCTTAATATTTTTACTCATATCCAATTAATTGAGAATGTAGTAGAATAAGTTATCCAAATTTGGGGGTGGAGACTAAATATTACCATACCAAGTATGAATCAACTACTTATGACCAGCAGATAATGATGGATTCCCTAGAAACTCTAGAGTGGATAGATTGATAGATGGAAATGAGTTTCTTCACCCCCTTTGTGAGACATGAAAAATGCTTCTGTCATAGCTGATGAGGATGATATTTCTTGGAGCTATATGGATGGATTGAATACATTTTCATCTTTGCTTTCACCACTTTTTGGAGAGTCTGACTACATTTCTACACTAAAAATATATAGTGGTCATTATTGTTGTCACAGAGATTATGGAAGACATGTCAGAATATGAGATAATATACCTGATTTGATTGATGGGTAACACATATTCATTAACAACATGTATAAATGGGTTTGTAGGGATCATTTTCATGTCATTATGAGTGGTGAAACAAGACACGCCCTTGACCCGAGGTTGTATCCCATTCCTCTAATAAAATATTATGTTGATATAGTGTACATCATAGGAATGGAATGGGTTTTTATCAACCTGAAATTTCTCATTTTTAATTAATGTTGTATTTGATGCGTTGATGAGTTGATGATGGGAATATCATTTTTTGATAAAACGACAGCCTTCCAAACATGATGTTGATAGATGTGTTCTATCTTATCAATAGAATTTCAAAGTCATCTATGAGGTCTCTAAAATTGAAATTTATTTTAATTTGTGCTAATGTCTTATTCAATCATTTTTAATAGACATGTAGTGATTCAGATAAATATTCTAGGTTATTATCATTGAAATGAATCCAACGATGTGTTCATATTTGGAGTGATATTAAATCTCGATCCATTTTCAATGAAAAGATTCACACATCAACACCACTTATCATACCAGACACATAAAAGGGATGTATGTGTCCTTGTATAATGATAACATAATCATGATATGTATAATAGATAACTGTTTAGAATTTAACAAGATCATTATTTATCATATATAAATCAACAATTGAATCTTGAGCTTCAAACACTTGTGGGATATGAAAATTAAATATGAGTGCTTCCCCAAGATCTCTTAAAAACTGAAGGAATCCAACATTGATAGCTTGGATGGTAATATGTCTAAATATTTTAGGATGTCATATTTATGATTTTAACGCATGAATTACCTTTGTGGGGATGCTATTTTATAGGAAGTTTAGGGGCATGCGTATTTTATTCTGATGGGTCGGACCTTCAGACAAGATCTAGAGGTAATCTTATCCTTACTAGGTTAGTTTAGGAAGGGCATCCTTTTGGATGAGGTTGATCTAAAAAATTATCCTTTTCTAATTCATATTTTAGAGTGATATGTTTGGGGTGTATTTTGGAAGATGTTGGGGGATTTTCCCCTTCTTAAAGAACTATTTGAAAGGATCATACATGATTTTTGGCATCATAGTCTGTTTGACTATGGTGCACCTAGAATTATTTCTTCTATTATGGCTAGGAATTCCCCGATATCCTCATACCCTATAGCCTCTTCTTATAGTTCATTAATCAGAGGTTGTGAACTCATTTGTAGGTTCATTCCTATCGTAGGATAAGGGATCCAATAAATAGATCAAATTAATGGAACCAATGAACAAATCATCATATGATGATTACTTTGGATGAATGGTTTTCTATGGTTGTACTGTTGGGTGGTTTGTTTCTAATCTGAGGCAATAAAATTTGACAGTGTCAAATATAACATTGGATTTGATGCATGTTCATCCACCAACACCAACATCTTATCTATTACACCAGGATACTATTTTAAATTCTAGTTTTTGGAGGATTCAGGGGTTGATGACATCAGATGTTTTGTAGTGAAATTGGTTGCAGGAATAGTTTGTTGTTTCAAATTTTATTGGAGAATTACAAAAGTTCATTTGAATGTCTTATAATACATTTAACTATCAACCTTTTTTTCCCTTCTACTAATAACTTATTTCAACTCACCTTCTTCCTTAGGGGATGTACTGGAAACATAAAACAAATTTTTTGATATCCTCACACTATTTACATTCCCAAAATATAAATCATTGTATTTAATTTCATTGAAAATAATGCATTCTTGAATGTTGTTCTTCATTATCACATGAAAGGGGAAATAATCCAACCAATCGTCATGAACTACATGGTTTGGCCTATTACAAACATGTAATAGAATTAAATTATTTTCCACAATAGATATAATATAACCATGTATTTGATCATCATTGAATGAGTAAAAATTATTATTTTTCACTTAAAATTGATTCCTCACAGGACTCCTCTAATCGTATATGTTTGGGTGTAGTTATTTGTGATGATCATGGGGAACTGCATAATATGTTGCATGTTCTGGAGATTACACTAGTATATAGGCTGGATTATTGGTGGTAGATGCCAAAAATAAATTTATACCTCTTTTCATAGGGAATGGTGGAGTTATATGGGATTTAAGCTTTGTATTATATAAGTAATTTTCATTATTTCACAAATTAACAAAAAAATATAGAACCTGCGGGTATATTTCACTGGTATGAGTGACCTTCCATGTTCATCTCTATGCTTATGAATGATAATGGATAGAATGTACTTCTTGGGAAGCATAAAATTCTATTAGTAGGTCATCACTTTCCATAAATAAGTGAAATCATAGGCTCATCAATTTTCCTGGTGATTGAAATTTGAGTGATTGCTAATATTTGTCTTCTATAGCATTGAGTTGAACCGAAAGTAAAATTTAAGATAGATATTCTCCCATATTTTAATCGAGGAGTGTGGATAACTGTAGTACCATATGAAGTATGACCCTTATAGGATTCCCATGAAGAAATTGATGTCCACTTCTACTTATTTACCGATATTTAACATTATATTATAACAATGTATGAAATATTACTCCATATATTGTTCCAGGTCACCTGATCCAAAAAAATATGGGAAATCAAGGGATCTGATAGTGTTGAGATTATGGGGTGTTTCTCACCCATTTGGGTAATTATTTCTCTTCCATATGTACTAGAGAACTTTTCTCATCTAGATATTCCAATCCAGATTCCAGTGACTTGATGGTTTCAAAAATCCCTTTATGGGGTTTTTAGTTGATCAAGAACATGGATAGGTTCAAAAATTGTAGGATATCACATGCAGGTTATCCCATTAGGTGTGGATGATACTTAGTCAGTGATTTATTTTTATGATTTTCTGTAACCAATTATAATATCCTTATTAATGGATGTAAATCATGATATCTACATATTATTGGGTTTATGTAAACAAATGGTCCAGGAACCATGTTGGTCAGATGTCTTGGAATTAATTCAATACCTGATATAAAAACATATTAATTAATTTATCCTATTGGAATTTCCGATTGATTCTCCTTTCAGAAAAAATATTCAATACAAATTCATCCAAGAGGAAAATCTTCTTGAGTCACCTCAACAAATTCTTTTCATCCCATTGTTGAGGAATTCATTCTTCGAGCTTCAGAAGCATGATATAACTAGGAGGAGGTAGTTTATTGTATATTACCATGCTAATATAATTCTCTTTGGTAGATATTGTTTGAGGAGTTAGTGTGGTCTTGGTTGGGGGAGAACAAAAATTCACGGTTCATCTTTGGTTATAGGTATGCACACCTTTATTCTTTGTGTGGACCAGATTACAGATGAAACCATCCTATTATGTATCATTCTAATTTTAATCATTTTATTATCCTTTATCAATATTGACATCTAATTTGATCAATGAGTAATAATGATCTTGGGGGATTATACAATCTATTGAATGATAAGAGGGTTGTCTGTCCCTTTTTTGGACCACTCCCTTATTTTTTGGATCCACTCCAAACATCTTTAAAAAGTGTGACATAAAGGAAACCTTTATTCTTCAAACTCATACTCCTAACTTCAAATGAAACTTGGTTGAATGATGAAATGGAATGAGAGGACTTTCCACTTTTTTATTCCCTAAACATTATAAATATGATTTCTTGTGAGAGGGTGGTTTAGGTAAAAATTCCCACATCCCGAGGGGCTAGGGATGGTCCAATTTTATTTTTTGTTCCATATATTATACTTGTTCTCAGATGAGTGCATTTTTTGTTAAAACATCCCACAACACCATAGGTTGTGGATGAACACATATTGTTATGGATAATACATATTTCACTACTCTCTTTATCACACAAATCTTTTTTTGAGCCTGAGTCTGATACCATGTCGAGTCTACACACAAGAAAATTTCTTTTAAAGACATTAACAGTGCTTTATTATTTTATTACATTAATCGTGAAGCCTCTTGAATATTATATGGTTCCTACTTTATGTGTTTTGGATTACATGATCTAGTTGGGCCAAACACTCTTGAGACTTATTCAGGAACTATTGTTTTTTAGTGATCCATTATTCTTGAGAAATGGGTTTTCTCAATAGACACCATGAAATAAAAAAATTACAATATGTCACTTCTAGTGGGTTTATCTAAATGAGGAATGATTTGATATAAAATAACCCATCTCCATTCACACCCAGATATGAATTCTAGTTGAGGCGCCAGTGATTAGATTACAAAACTCATGTTTTGCATTATGTAATGTTTAATGATGATCAATCGTACAGTTATATGATCACTGTAACTGTACAGACGGAAGGTCTTCCAAGTTGATTTGATAAAGATCCTCACTCAATAATATTCCTGGACATTATTTTAATTTTACAAAATGAATTTAACTTTAAATTGGAGGATGTTATTATAATGATTCAGATGAATGATGGTTATTCATTCTTTTTTCAATTCCTTTTTTATGATATATAGAGATGTCATTGAGGAAAAAATCCAAATAGGTATATGATTCATTGACAATTTTCTTATCCTGATAATCATTACCTTTTTTCTTCTAGGAGTGACTCATTTAATTAATCTTCTTGATGAGAGTAATTCATAGCTTTTTTTTCAGATGTAGTGAAGATAGTAGGGAGCTCTTTTTTATGGGAATAGTCTTTGGGTGGTTTGAGGATGAGGATTTCCCTCAACCATCTTCTATTTTAAAAAGGATTGCACTTTCCATTATTAGGTTTTCTAAAATTCATAGTCTGATCATCCGAACCACTGTAGAATATGAGGTATTTGTTTTACTTAATTCAGTAAGGGGAGGAACCTCATATCAGGTTCATTCATGAAGAGGAATACCATATTAGATTGATGTTGGAATGCATGGGGAATTTATATAGAATATTCCTTGGGGAGGCCATTATGTCATATGAATTAAATGGGAGGACCTTTTTTCTGTTTTAACTTATGGCCATGTGGTGTGTTACCATGAAACCCATCTAAATATAGGCTCTCTTGACCGATTTAGTTATTCACACAAAGGGAACATTCATTATATATTCACTAGGGAGGACCTCTAGAAGTGCTTCTATCAATGTTGCAGGGAGTAAATTTCTAATTTCTACATCCACTCCAGTAATTTCATAACTAATAGAGAGGATCATGGGACACCATGGATACATAATTGATGGACTCATGACATCCAGCTTCTAGAAGAGAATGCCTATTAGTATACTCCAAATTTTATAGTCTTCATCGACATGTTTTCATTTTAGGAACTATCGTTCCAATGAATTGGGATAGTTTCTTTATGTGTCTGACATCATACATGAGTTCCTATCCATGTGAATCTTTTAGTGCTACTGGGATATTCTATTAAGAATCCATCATTATTTAAAGGATATATGGATTCTCTATAGTGTCCTCTTGAGTGGAAAGGTTATCCCTTGTTTTAACAAGAATTTTTTCTTGATCATTTCATCCATTTATTGTGGAATATTATTGAAGTCCATCCTTAATAGGTGCAGGGATGAAATAAAATTGTAATGTGATCATCTCATTTGGTGGATGAGTAAATCCACTTGATGAGGTGAGGATGTGGGATTGACTGTATTCTCTTTCGAAAAACACAGTTAAATCATGGAATGTTTATAGGAAATGTCCATATATTGATGTCTAAATCTCCATGAATACTAAGATGTGTTGAGAGGCATATTGGGTGGAAATGAGAATGTATTCTCATGACAATATCAAAGAAGGAATATGTTCCTAATCCATTCATCCATTTCATGTTATTAAATACTAATATTCCACAAATATGGGGGTAGTTTTACGAGTCATCCATAATTTTAAAAGAGGGAAACACTTACTTTTTCTACAATTTACATTCTATTTTATTAACAGGCTTGAAATAAACGAACATGAAATTTCATCTACCTATAGTTGGTAATCTTATTTTAATGATGGTATTGATATGAATCCATAAGAATTTTCCCCTTCTTGTTGGTTATCCCTATATTTACATGGAATGATTGATAATAACAAGAATGAATTTAAATCTACTCATGGTTGGTCGTCATATTTGATTGATGGGATTTCTTTTCTATATCCAAGTTATGAATCTACCCTTAAATTTTTTCAATGTTTTTTTGTCATTATTTATTTGAATGATAAGGGAATTCCATTGGCTCGTATTTTCCATTTTATGTATTTTCCTAGCGGTCTTGATATGAACGAGTATGAAAATGCATCTGCTTGTAGTTTTTCATCATATTTGACAGATGTGATTAATGTGAATTATATGGAATTTTTAAATTCCCATAGTTGGTTTATGTTGTATTTTCATGGTAGGATTGATACTAGTGAGTAGGTAATTGCATTTTCTCAATGGATGACACCATATTTACTACAAGAGCTTCTTGAGAATGAAAAAAAGGATCAATGCCTATTCAGAATTGTTTCATCCTCATCCTCAATGTGATTCCATGGGGAAATGTGTTTTCATGATGTATTCAAGGGATTATGTGGTGGTATCCTCTTGATGGAAAATTTATATAGGCACCAGACATTTAATATGAGGATTTCTAATGGGGGCCCTTTTGCATGACCCTTGTGCTACTTGTATGATGTTTCTTGTGTCCACTTCATCGGCCTCTATACAGTAATGGAATAACATGATATATTTTTTATAGGATAGTCTCTTGATGTAATTTTAGATTACTACTATATTAGTCATAGTGGGTGACTACCAAGGCTTCATAATCTTGTGGGAATATTTAGCATCTTCTAGGGTGGGTATAGTACCATTATGATGTTACTCGCTGACCAATTTATTCGAAACCCAATGTTAAATATGATGGGGGTGAGGGTATCCTATGTTTGGTCAATGACCCAACCAATGCAACGAAATATGCACATTTCAATGATAAATGGTGAGACTCCATAGGATTTAAGTGACTTCTAGTGAAGGTGTTCATGTAAAATGCATGACTAATAGACACAAAAACCTCCTCAATTTATCGTCTAATGGATAAATGTGTATTTTATAGTATAATTTGGCCTAATTACATTTTTGGATGTGAATTGGGCATGGAGTGGGGTAACAACATAAATTTTTTTAATGATACACATTAGGTTCATCATTTTGTTTTTGATGATTACTAGATCACACCATAGTTTATATCAGTGGGTTGAGTTTTAAAATATTATTTATTCAATGTGAACAATATTCAAACATCCTCTAAAGGGTTTATTCCACTAATTTAGGAACACTCAACATATCCCATGTCTATGATCACTAATGGACCTACATTAGAATGGTAGGTGTTCATTGGGGGAGATGGGCAATGACACATAGATCCCACATTATTGTAGAGGATGTGAATTCATTCTCATCAAACAATTTTTGTGGTAACGTTTTCCTATTCTGGTACCTTCTAATTTATTTAAGATATGTTCATGATTCCTTTCATCTTTCTCTATTATGTTTACATGGATCACCCTAAGGTAATAATAAATGATGAGCATTCATGGATTTAGAATCATCTATATGTATCCATGGTTATCAAATAATTTTACCCTTTTGATGATAGATTAGTGGTTCATTAGACATAAATCAAGATAATGATGTTTTTACGATCTGCATCGGGGAGATCATGGATATATGATCATCTAGGAGGTGAAAGTTAATTTGATTTCGAGATTGAAAACATAAGATATTCTTCATAGATATCCTTTTTAGAGTAATAAAAACAAACGTAGTTTGGTTCCACCTCGAAGTAAACATAGAAAAATAATATCATAATACGATGAAAATAACATACAGTTTAATGTCATAAGGTAAGGATGTCAAGGGGAAATGTACCTAGTGAAGGTTTTGTGTGGGACTTATGATGAGGAAACCCATGAGACCTAAAATCTATGTGTTCTCACATGTTCATATGACCCTACTAGGAATGTGGCCCAAAATATAATTAGAGTGAATTTGGGTGTGGTGTATGGGCTTCTAGGAGGCTTCATACATATGACAGATAGTTTAGAATCAACTTTCACATAGTACAGTACATGTTAGGGATTATACCTAAAGGGGAATCACAATTTAGGGGTCATTATTGGACATTAATCTTATGAGGTTTCCCATGATTCTACTTCATCACCAATAAAATGTCATTTGTTGAGGGTTGGTTTGGGTTTGACACCAGTGGGGATGCATATTGATCATGATTTGGGCTTGTACCATGTAGGAGGACCACTGATCATGATTGGGAATTATACTATATAAGAGGCCCATTGAATGTTTAGTATTGAGTGGATGTAATGATCTCCTCTTTCCTATAACCCTAGATGAGTTATTCTTGGTACGAGAAACAATACAGTGTAGTAGATCTGGTGATCACACAATCCAATTGTATACACTATTGGAAGGATACTTGAGCCAAAAGGGGTAGAGAGAGGGCTTTGGGTGTTCTCATGTACTTTATTATTATGGTAGATATGATAGTGACATATGTTTATTAATCCTGATGTAACGTAGGTTGGAGAAAATGAGAAACAGTGCTTAATCCCACATGAATGGCTAGGGGCTCACTCGAAAAGGGATACCTTGCTAGTCCTTGGAGAAGATAGATGTAACCAGCACAGACGCTCAATGAAGGTAACGTCCTATGGTTCTTGTCAATCATCAGAATAAGAATGTTCATGTGATACCCACAATGGTTGAATCTCTCATTACAATGGGAAAGTAGAATTGAAAACATTTGGAGGGGAACCCTTGTTTAGTACGTTACACATGTGACTCTTCTTAGCATGGGTATGTGGAATAAATAGAATAGACAAATGTACCCCCTGATGTAATCATTGTTTTCAGGTGGATTTGGAAGAACCCTCAGTCTAATCTTGTTAGATTTATTTATGGAGGGGATAAAGTGGGGCATGAATATCTGATAGAAGGAAGTGAAGGGATATTGATATTATAATTTCATAGAAGGCAACATTCTACATAGTATTTTATTATTATTAATGGGGTTACCTCTATTTATCTTGTTTTTACATGGGTGAGGGTTCCATCTATATAGAATAGTGTTATACATACCTATGTTCTACCTATGATGTGTTGTGATATGTGGGGGTAGGTTCCTCCCACATAGCATTTTTCGACACGGGGTGAAGTTCCTCTTAGGTAAAATGTTTTTCCATGGGGAAATGTTCTGCCCACAGAGCAATATGCATTTCGGGGTACTGGGCTGCAAATCGAAAATATTTTTGTGTCTCTTTAAAGGGTATCAAATTATGATATTTTAAGTTCATGGATGGTCAGATGTTTCTTTTATTTATTCTATAATGCTATGATGTGTTTTTACTAGATGGGAATCGATAGATCACTCCCTATTCGACTCCTGGGATCCTCTTTTTTTGTGACTCCCTGTTAGTCATCTCTACAGTTTTTTTAGCCACCTTTGGTTTTTTATAGAGAAGCATAAGGGAATACCAACATGGATAGTCTTATAGAGTGGGCCACGTGTCTTATATTTCTAGATACCAAAAATGATGCCCCGAATAGTAAACCATTTCATTAGTGCGGGACACTATTCACTATGGCAGAAATAACTATCCATCCCTATAAATTAGCCAGTTTTGTTCGTGGGTTCTGGATGCATAGTTATACACCACGAATTACATTTTTCCCATGAATGTTATTTTATTAGGAAAAAATCACCATCCAGTTTCATTATCAATTGTGGTTTCATTGACGACTGTCGGTGGTGCCTCTTCATCCCACGAATAACTTCCTTCTCCGAGTAAATATTTAAGTAGAAGAATGATGTACACATCAGTTGTCCAAAAATAAATTTTCATATCATCGAATGAAACCAATCATTCAAGGGTTCTCCCCTAGATCATTTACATCAAATTCTTCTTCATATTTTTTCTTCTTATTTTCAATGTTAATGTAATTTTCTTTATCTTTTGTGAAAATGATTATGACCCAACATATTAAAATATTAAATATTCTTTCTAAATGCACTTTTTATGTTCTTATAACATGTGAACACATATTTTCACAAACAATACTATTTTTAGGAATAATTTCTTTTATGATATCACTGTTTTAAAAACATATTCTTATCATAGTTTAGTAAAATATTTATTTCAAAATTCATTCAAATTTTCCAAAACTATTCATATTTTAAAATTGGTCATAAAATACTCTTATGAAGTTCTGTTCACATAATTCTTATACATTTAATATACATTTGTCATCATTAAAAAATATTATTCAAATATTATCATTCACATTCGTTATTGGGTTTTATTTTTTAATGTTATTTTATGTCAAAAAATATGATCCATCACTGGATTTTCCATTCTCAACCATCCTCTATAAATATATATAACTTTTCATCTATTTCATTTTTACATTAAATACAATATATTTTCCAAATTTGATTGATGTTTTTTAATTAGTATTCTATTATTAATTTAATTAGTGAAATTATTGTCTTGAAATTGTACCCTTTATCTATACAGTATAAACACCATTTGATTTATTAATATAATTTAATTTTATTTACCTATAAAGTTGTTGAATATCATTAAAAATACGAATTTTTTCCATGGCTTTATCATTTTATGAATTTTATGAATTATTTATCTTGACCCATTTGAAAATATATGAATTCCATATCCTTCCCTGGGTTCCATATTTTAAAAATTGAATGGTTTTCATTACAATTTTTTATAAAACCAATATTATATTCATTTGTTCTTTAAAATTTCATATGTGAAGGATTTTCAGTTTAAAGATGTATGTATGGTTGAATGACATGTGAGTTCCTACATAGTCCACAAATTCATTTGTTATGTCTTTATATCTCATGATATTTGTATTCATGATTACATTTTCGTTTCTCGGAAGAGGGTGCACTGATGGCTTGGATCATTACTATGTTGTTCACTCGTGGATCATATATATTGTCATATTATTTTATTTTGTTTCTAATATTTTTTCAATCATTAAGACATAATGAAAGACCGAGGATTTATTGGGTTTTATTTTTTTATTTTTATTTAATATACCCATATACTCATCTTATTCTCAATTATTATCTCTATCTATTATCTCTTATGTTTACCCTTAATATGAATATGAGATCACCCCTTTATCATGTTTTCCTTTTTCTTTGTTATATTGAAATTTAATTCGTATGATGTGCCTATAAGTGTATCTTCTGTGAATGTTTTTGGGAGATAATGAATTCTTATTATGGATTAAGAAGTTGTTTATGTTTAAAAAATGTACATTTGTAGAAAAAAAATAATTTGGTCAATATTTGTTTCTAATTATCTACAACTATAAACCTATATATTTTTTGGAAGATGTTATAAACAATTTTTTATTTAGTCCAAGTAATTAGATGGCTATATAAGAATACTATTATAGTTGATATGAATGTATGATTTAATTAACTTTGGAGATTTTATGAGATTGGTTTAACATAAATTGGGAGTTAAAAATGTAATAAATTGTTGATATGTTAAGATATATATTGATTTCAGAAGATATAAAAAACCATTTATGTCATTTGAGTGAATATTATTATAATTAGGATACGATAACGTTAGTGAAAACCTTATAGATACATCTATGTGATATTCCAATTTATAGTCAGACAACCATATATTTTAGTAAAGTATAATTTTTTTCATGGAAAAAACATATAATAATTAATACTAAAATAGGATGAAAGATCTAGAATAGGTAGAGGAAGTTGTAATATCCCATGTAATTTAATATTGGGTTTTAACTTAATTTTCACATTGTAAATGAAAATATTCATAACTGCACCACCAGTTTGACACACCTGAGGAACTATATTTGGTCAATCAAATTATCTTTATGAACCATTATGAAGATTTTTTTTCGAAATTATGATATCTGATGAGGTTATGAAGTATGACACAAAAACATGTAAAATATCATTGGTTAAACCAAAAATGTTATAAACTGAACCAATTGTGGTATATTTAACATAAATGTATTATAGGTTTTAATGAATGATTCATTGGGGGATGCATCTTTGGCTTGAGTTTTCGTATTTAAATGATAATTTAATCTGATGTTTTTTTAGATTATCATAATATAATTATTTTAGTAATTTGTTGAAATAGGATCAAAACATTATTCTAGTAATGGTATGTATAATTAAACTACTATTTATTATAACTGAATAAGAGAGGAAACCTGAAGTGTATAGAATCCTAGAATATGTATGTTATTATGGAAAATGTGTTTTTACAAGTTATTTCTATCTAAATAAAAATTAGTTATTGATAATCATAGTTAGTTTAATTAGTGTATTATATTGGTCGACAATATTTTTGTATATTCTCAAAGAAATGCTGATTATGTGAAGAATATATGGTTTTATATTAAGTAGATTCACATAAATGGAATACAAAAATATATATTAAAGGGAATCAATAATGTTGAAAGGTTATTCTATTAATAACATATATATTTTAGGTGGATAAATTACGGAAAAAAACAAGATTCATGTATAAATATATATAAAATTTAATGTATACTTGATGATGAGGTAATAAAGGGTTGATTGATTTTGTGAAAATTGATCTAGATAGTATTTATATCCTCTAAATTGATTACTGATTTAATAAAAAAATTATCAATGTCATTTTTGATAATTTTTGTGCATTTTTTGGGATATCGAAATACATTTTTTTATTTTTACTTTGTGATCTACTCTATATAAACATTGGACTATTAAATATATAGTTAATTTTTGGAAGACATAATTGATTATAAAATGTTTAATATCATTAAAATTAAAATGGTTTTGGGAAAATATTATTTTGTAGAAGGTATATAATACTTATATACATTACTAAGTATATAGTTTTATGATAGATTAATATTGTTTGAATAAATATATTTAACTTAGTCTAGCATAATACAATAATTTAGATAACATATTAGTTTAGTATACAAATTATGAATATGTTAATAATACCCTGACCTAATAACATTAGTTTGTAATAATTAAAATATTTCTCATAGGGTGTCATGAAACATCCCAATTAGGTTTCCGTCTTGACTCCCCATGACCACATCCAATAGACCAGGGGATAGAGACTAGTGTCGGGTAGGCATATCACTGACATGGGATGACTTTTCCTTGTTACATGTACACACAGACACATCTTCATGACCATAAAATGATGAAATGTAAAAACACGGAACATCTATGCATGCATACATATAAATCCAACAACTATAGAAAAACTAGATGTAATGTAAATTAAATAAGTCCAAATACAAGCCCACCAAGAGAGTCTAAAAACAAGTACAACCACAATGTGAATGATAGGGTCAATTGTCAAGATACCACAAAACACACCTTGGTCTGCCTAGTCTCACAGAACCCTATTTATTCTCTGGTCCATATAGGACTCTATAAAAATTTATGTAATCTGTACAAGACATGACATGTGCGGTAAAACCCAATGATAGAATTAGTAAAATAATACTGAGTATAAAAACAAAATACCATAATGAATAAAATAAAAGAATATAGATAGAATTATATTTGTATAAGTAAATTTCACATATTACTGTAATATCCATATATAAATAAATAATGCACAACATAAAGGAAATTCAAAACCACAATACTAGCCTACGATTCCAGATCAATGATTCTATATAGCACTATTTTAGGAGAACACAATCCTTGAGTTAGATAACATTGTTGAAATCAATCTGGGGGTAATTCTTGTAAGGACCCACCATTTAAAGAGAACACTAAAAGTACAAAGAGATGTGATACACATATGAGGTTCACAACCAAGGACATAGGGAATAACAATAACTCAATCTCAATTATCCCACAATTTAAAGGACTGACACCCACATTGTTTGGGTCATTAAGGTACAATGAACCTCACATAGAGTATGAATATTATTATAAGGTTTCATTCTAGGAAAAACTGATTGATTAAAAACACTCTATCCAAGAAGTCAAACTGATATGATCACTATCATATTTGTTTTATATGATTCCATAAAAAACCTCAAGGAATTTATATGTGGAACAAAACTCAACAAAACTAGTCCATGATATTGAGGAAAAGTGCATCAATCCCTGATTTATAGAGTACATGGCATGTAGTTGGGAGGCACAACATGCCCTTTTAACCTAGTTTCATGCTAGTGTATGTGGGATGATTCTATGAGTATATCTACTTAACAATACATACCATGCGGCTACCCATTTAATTTTACACTATACCAGTACATATTTATTCAAGCATACACCTGGTCATGACATGTCTTTATTGGAGTACACAACATTATCATGTCTGATTACTCCATCCCATGTCCATGTACCCTTTAAAGTACACTCTAATCCACTGGGGAGAGATCACAGATCATGTGATAGGGTCACATGTTATGTGATCTTTATCATTCATGCAAAAATATATCTATTGATAAGATGGAAGCACATGTCATTTAGATTCAAATTACATGCCATTTATATCGGGATATTCATGAAAACCCAGTTCATCCTTCCGTATTATTTTGATCCACCTCCACCATTGATTATAGATCCAATCATGATGGTAATTGAGGATGTAAACAAAAAACCATTTCCATGGGTATTACGGGATTAATTCCCCTCGATTCATTCACGAAATTACCTTATTCTTCATTCAATGTTATATTCTAAAGAATGAAAGAATGGGTTTATAAATCAATTTGATCCACTGTCTCTTCTATCGTCACATCACTATCGAGTCACTATAATCACATATATATAATATCATATCATTTCACCCTAAAATGGGTGTGCAATAAGCATTTTGTCGATGGATTCCAAACCACATGTCAATAAAGAACACCCACAATGAACAAAGTCATATTCGAGAAATGAAAAACCAAAAAACAAATGTAATGATCCTCATCTAGTACGTGTGTTTCAATAAATCAATATAAATTTTAATGATTATAAAATAATAAATATCATTCAATCCAAAATCCCAAAATAATTCCTCAAATAAACCCTTCCCACAATATGACCAAACCACAGATCAATCTATTTCATGATTTATTCATGTTAATCCTCAGAATTAAGAACATAGAAATAATAAAATCTTAACAATATACTATCTTAATATGTATCAATTTCTGATGAAGAAGTACCTACATCATTAATGTTGGTGAATCCACAAATCTAGTTACATACCGATCATCGATCCATGATCCAGTGGATGTAAATATTAGAGTGATACTATATTGCTCTCTAAAATATTTTTTTGTAATATTACTAAATATTATATTATATAAAAACATTATAAATGATGAAATGTCATTTTATGAAACATTAAAATAGAAATAAAATATTTTATCTAAATAGTTTATTTATATTATACCCATGATGAAATTTATAAAAATTCTAGAATCGAATATAGTTAACTCCTAGAGAGAGTAAACCTAGTGTTCTGAACTCAATAGTGAAATTATATTTCTAATTTAGCTATCTATTTATATATTATTTCACCTTTTCAATAAAATTACATGTGTGTGATATGGAATATATTTTATAGTTATAAAATATTTATCTTGTCCACAAATAGCCTCAGAATCACATGTCCTCTCCTATATTGGTCTAAAAATTATCCATATGATATTCAAAAATAATAAATGGAAAACAAGAGTCATTAAATTATTCCTAACATATAGATATATTTCCCAAAAAACCAAAACAAAGAATACACAATGAGATGTGGGTAATGATCATTAATTTTAGCCCCAAACTCCTATGTTCTCTCATTAGAATTCATGTTCAGCCCTCATACACACAATAATAGAATCTATTACCCATGAAGGATCCCCTTATATCAATCCTCAATCAATATAGAGTACTCATGAAACCTATATCCATTCTCGATGTCCATATCTCCCCTTTCGATAACATGTGATGGGTAATGCCCATACCTTCTCATATCTTACATGTGGAAGACGTCATGTACCATTTCTAACTGTGAAGATATAGCTCAGATGTACACCATCCCAAAGATACTATATAGTATATGTAAAATGAAAATGAATCTCAAATATGATTTTCTTCACTCAACAGATATCTGTAATCAATGTCAAGGTTAAATCCATACGAAGACATGGTCTCCCTTATTGAACTATAATGACCTACATTGTTTGCCCCCATAAGGCCTCAAACAATTTTGTGTAGTCCTAATCCACCCCTTGTTGATCTGTAGCTTTTTTGTTTTATCACGAACCAACTCTACCATATGAGTGATTACTCTATTGGGTCATTTCTGTAATGTCAATAATTGTAGATTCACTTATTCAAAGCCTCCAATTGTTCCATACCTATTGTCAAATAGTAGTTTTTATTTTATAAAAACTCCACCAGTGGCTTGTGATCCTCCCAGCTATAGAAAAATTCCCACATGAAACCTCACAACATGTCATCCAGAACTTGAATTTTCTTCTCAGTTTGGTCATATGATTGAGAGCGGAAACATATTTCTCAATCATAATTGTGTCCCAAAATCCTCATGTAATCATTTCCAAAACTGACAAGTCAAATAATAATCATAATCTAAAATGATCAATAATGGAACTCCATGGAGTTATAATATCCCCGACATAGAGAAGAATCCCATGATCTCTACTGAATCTTGTCCCAAATAAAATATCAATTGGGATGACATGTTTAGTAAGTCTACAACTGATGAGATGGAATCATTTCATCTATAAGTACATGTTAAAACCATCATATATTATGGTGATATACCACAAAAAATCAACTAAAACACCTCAAATGGTTGATCTAAAACCACTTGAACATTCTCTCAATCTTCCGAAGCTGAAAATTATGGCATTGTGAGAGAAACTCAGTAACTCCATTATTGATTCCTAGTCACCAAAATCGACTATGGATGTCCTGGTACTACTATTACACACCAAGATATACCTCTAAAGAATATTTATGATACTCTCTTAGATCATCCTCCATCAATCTGATAGGTACCATCATAAATCCACTAAAAATAATGACATTCTCATCACCATTATAAAAACGATCATGATAATTTCCAATGAATATATGAGTATGTTGGGTATCCCAATTGAAATCCTCAATATGTGCCTCACTGCCCACAATAATAGTGGATGGTTAACAACCATCAACTGGAGGTATGTTGTACCATCTCCATTGACAAAGGATATCTTCTATGAGTCTGAACACCCAGAGGCGTTTTTTAATATCTGTAAACATGATCTTATACTGAGAGCATCTACTACCTTGTTCTCCTTCCCTTGAGTATAGAAAATCTCAATGTAATAATCATAGAGGAGATCATGAATGAACATTTTTATAATGTAAAGCTATTCTGATATTTGATATACATGAGACTCTTGTGATCATTATTGACGATAAACTCATCGACCATTAGGTATTGTTACAACATAATTAGTGTAGAGACTACCAGTACTATCTCAAAATAGTGGGTCACATAGTTCATCTCATTATGGATCAAATAATGTGAACTATAAAAAATCACCTCTTTTATCTACATCAAAAAAATTCCAAGATAGGTTACTGATGCGGCAAAAAACACTATGTACTCGAGGACCTCCTCCTATAATCAAGGGATTAGATCACCCATCAAAATCTACCCCATCAAATGAAACTCATTCTTGAACCTCTCTGACCACATGAAATTGTACCCATTTGGGTCACATATTTCATGGGTTTGGAAACCCTATAAAAATCAGTTATGAATCTTTGGTAATGTCTTGACAACCCATGGATACTTTTCAACTATGTCACACTGTTGGATAAATCTAAAGATTAGACTACCTCGACCATGATCTAGTCAACTGTCAGTCCATCTGCTGAGATAACATTTTCTATATAGTAGAACACAAGAATCCATAAATAAATCTTCGATAGATTCCATTATCGTTGGTGACCACATAGTATATCCACAACCACCGATAAGGGTCTTGTTTAATCTTCCGCATACTTCGAGTATACTAGGATATCCTCAATGAAGGAAACCATGAATTATTTGATGAATGGATAAAATATCAAGTTCATGAGTCTAATGAACACTATTGGGGAATTTATCTCACCAAAGGGCATAAACATGTCCTCATAATGAATATATAGACATATAAATTTTGTCTTTTGTATATCATCATCACATACTCATAACTGGTTATATACTTGTTTGAGGTTCACCTTCTAGAAAAATCGTTAACCTATCAACTGATCCAAGATGTCATCGACCCTCGGTAGTGTATTCTTTATATTCAAGGTATCCTCGTTTGAGAACTAGTAGTAAAAACATAACCACAAGTTCCCACATTCCATTCTGGTAAAAAAATAGTGGATTCATAGGACGAAACACTGGGTATAACCAATCCATTCCTCTATAAATCCCCCAACTTCACCCTGAGCTCACGATAATCTATGAGAGCCTTCTGATATGCTAGTATAGATATCGGTGGTCACCCTATTTTTAAGTCAATGAAGAAGTCAATATATTATCATAGACATAAACTAAGTACATAATCAGGAATGTGGTCCTTGTATAATACCACCATTATAGGGAACTTAAAACACATCACATCAATTTGACCAAGTTTTAGGATTGCCAATTGATGAGTAATCATTTGCACCCACCTATGCATGAATGATTCCAACATCAACAATGGAGAATATAATACAATCACCATAGACACATTGTATCCTTAACTTGAAATAGTCTGAAGTGCCCAGATCAGTGTGAATCACTGAGAGGGGGAGGGGGTGAATCAGTGATCCCTTAAAACTTTTTACTAATTGATTCTTTGTCAATTAAACCTCTATGGCTGGTTAAAGTCTCGATCCACTCTTCTTGTATCTCTCAACCTTTCCCGGATAATGCAGTAATGAAAAGGCACAAGACACAAGGATTTACAAGGTTCGGCACCAAAGGCCTACATCCTTGCCATGCTCTCCAAGCATGGATTCTCCATTATAACCTGTTAGAATTACAATGGTCGATACAGAGTCCCACCGTATCTCTCCTGAGTCCCACAGGAGGGTCTTTATACTGCGTCCCACAGTGTTACCAGAGTCCCACTGGCCTGCTCCAGAATCCCACTGAAGACTTCTTCTCCCTGAGTCCCACAGGGTCTTCTCCTGGCTCCTCGAGTCACACGAGTAGCTCTTCTTCACTTTAAGCTTCTTCAAGTATCTTCAGCAGTCTGGGATAAAGACTGCTGGCCTTGCTCTGTACCTCTGATCACTTGTGATGATCAGGTCTTCTCGTCTTGCTCGGGCTTTATCACCTTCTTCTAAGGATGACCCGGCTTCTCTCCAATTACTGAATGCTCAGACAAATAATATCTTTATCTTCGGTCTGGTCCAGTCTCAGTTCACTTCAACATCATGCACTGAGTGCATGGCAACTCTTCAAGATCTTCAAGTCTTGGACTCCTCAGATGCACACCACTGATTTAGCACTGTTCACGTGTGCACGTGCATGCATGCATGCATGCACTTTCCCTTTCTTCTTCTTGGTGCAGTAGACCCACAAAGGGTGTAATCACTTTTGAGCACACACCTTTACTGAACTTCACACATTGTTCAATGTGTTTACACACTTAAATGTGTGTTATACCCTAGTGTGAGAGTCTGCTTCTTCTTCTCCTTCTTAGTGTGTACACACCACTTAGGCACACACTAAGGTTCGGCCTCTTCTTGTCTAGCACACACAACTTGTTCTTTCTTCCTCTTGCACACACACACACAATGTGTTCTTCTTTGTTGTGGTCATCAAAGTGTGCACTTCACTTATGCACACACTTGGTTCTCCATTTTGTACACACAAGGGCTACGGCCTATTTGTCTTCTTTTTGCACACATGTAGGCTTAGGTGTTTATCTTCACTTGGTGCACACACAAGATGTGGCCTCGGGTTCTCCTTGCACACACAATACCGTAGGATCTTCACTTTGCACACAAGGCATACAAGTCTCGGCCTTCACTCCTTCACTTCACACACACAAGAGGTGTGGAATCCTCTTCACTTGAGCTCCTTCCAATATGGAGGCACACAAGGTGCAATCAGGGGGCGCGCAGGTGCAAGGGCTCAAGGGCCGCGCAAGGCCTTGGGTATTTCTCTTCTCCAATTACCACACACCCGAGGCAAGGCCTCGGTCAACTTTGGCACACACACAATCTGTGTAAAACACAACCCGAACTCCAACTAGGCGCGCAAGGAGGTGTGGCCCTCTTCTTGTTTTCAAGTGCTGCGCAGGCTTAAGTGTGCAAGAGTGCAACACTGTCGCGGCAGGATTTTGAGCCACGGGTCGCGCAAACCTCGACCAACCTCGGGCATAAGGAGGGCGCTGCCCAACCCTCTCTTCTTGTCGCGCAAAGTGGCTGCGCGCAAGGAACTTCACGAAGCCAAAAATGGCTTCGGGCTGCTGCCGCGCAAGTGGTGCGCGCATGGCAGGTCTTCGCGAGGCAGAGCTCTCACGGATCTTCTGATTTTCAAGAAAACTTCAGCCAGCTATCCAAGTGCTCGGGCTCTCTTTTTATAGGCGAGAAACGCCTCAAATCTTCCGCGTGGGATAACTTCAATCCCGAAGATTTCGCATCTTTGAAATCTTTCCAATCTTTATTTTCTTTCCACTGTTTCAACGCGGGTTCTCCCCTTTTTATTCGGGTTCCTCCACGTGCATGCGACTTAGAACGCATGCACGGACTTCGTCTCTTTTATCCCATGCAAAGGCACGAACCCTCAAGGCCTCGGCAACTTCGTTTGCCTCGGCCTCGACCGAAATTCTCCATCTGTTGCATGCATGCCTTTTTTATTGCATGATCGTGTTCGTGGAGGCCAGACGATCTCACTGGAGGCTTCGGATTCAGAAACGATGGCCGGGAACTCGAGAACACTGCTCGGGAGGCTCTGGTTCATGCGGGGACGTCGCGGGTGGCTTCGCATGGCGCGGGGAAGAAGACGCGCGGAGAGCCGTTGGATTAAAGATTTGGACGGCCGCGATCAGGCTGGGCCGCGGCGGATTAGATGGGCGGTCCAGATCGAGCGCGCGATGAATCGTGCGGCTGGGATTCGTTCCCGGTGAAAATCGCGCGTCCCACATCGAATTCTCTCACGGAATTTCCGCGGTTAATAACCCTGCCGCTGCCCACCATACGCCAGTTGAATCCTCTCCCCTCCCGGTGCCGCCCCGCACCGGGTTCTCTCTGCGGGCGCGCTCTGCGCCCACTCTTGCTCCTGCGGGCGCGCTCTAGCGCCCACCATGCACACACACGGGCGCGCTCTAGCGCACACTATGCGCTCCTCCGGGCGTGCCCCAGCGCCTCTGTGGTGTCTGCGGGTGCGCCCAGCCGCCCTGGCTCGCCCCACGGGGTTCCCCCGGGCGTGGTGCCCTAGCGCCCATGCCTTGGGGTTGAACCCCCCAAGGTGCCTTGGCTGGCCTAATTTTTTGGCAAAGGCAAGTACAAATACTTTGTCAAAAACAAAGTAACCCATGAGTATAAGCCAAATGCCACTTCTCCCTTAAGCCACTTCTTTCCTTCTCTACTTCTTAAGAATTCTTTAATCCTCCTCCCATGAGCTTCACTTAGGATACGGAATTCAAAAGGTTCCTTCATAATCTTCAACCGAACTCCTGAATCAAAGAATTCTTCAATGTTCATCATTGATCCAATTACAGATCAAGTTGGATCACTTCCAATTCACATGCACTAAGAGTTAGTACATGGACTTCATTAGTGCACATCATCCACTTAGTAGTTGTGGATGGAACTCTTCAACTCCTCATGCATTGTGAAGACAATGCATGGTCTTCAATCAATGTTGTGACATTGTATCATCAGGATACAAGTTCTTTGAACTTAAAGATCAGTTCAGCAATCGTCAGATTTCCATGGAGAATGTTTCAACCATATTCTCCAATGCCACTTAGTGAATCTCCTAAGTGACATTCCTCTAAGTTCCATGGCCATTCTCCATTCTTTACCAACACCATTACAACCTTTGTCATTCACATGTGACATTCCCTGACTTCCATTCATTCCAAGACAACTTCATGTCTCATTGACAACAAATGCAACACAATGCACTTCAATCTCCCCCTTTGTATTTGTTGTCAATACACTCCTTCAGCACATATGAATGGGTCAATATGTGTGCCAATATTTCTCCCCCTTATTGGAAATCAAATGCAAAGGTGTGGTGTGGTTTGCTTTCAAAATATGTCTTCCTCCCTTATAAAAGTATTTTCTTGAAAAACACTGAGAGAGGGATGATGTCACATGTTCTTCTTTAGCAAAGAACCTTTAGTTGATCAACTCTAAGTCTACTTGGGCTAACCCGGTGTAGAAAACAAGAGTGATGTAACCAAGGTACTCAATGCTGTCCACAATTCACTGTACATGTGAGATCATGCTTCAGGGGTTTGAAATTTTTCAGATATATCAATGAATTTCTAAATCCTGCACAACTTCACAAAACTCATTAGAAAGTTCAGTGCAATGATAAAGCTCCCCCTTTCATCCATTTGTCTTCAATCCATACTCCCCCTTAATTGACAAGATAAACTCAATTAAGAAACAAGGGATGAAAGTATGATTGGAATACCTTCAGCTTTTCTCAAGATGGAATTAAATCTTAGAATCCCATCTTCTTCAGATTGGCTCCCCCTCAAGGGGTGCACTCCATTCTTTCCTAACCATCCTCCAGCTGAGAATGATCATCATCTTCAATTCCCTGCAATGTCAGCACATGTAAATACCAATAGTATAAGGGAATAAGATGGAACCTCCTTGGTTCATCAATGTGAACAACAAGGTTGAGAAGATTCTCTCAACCGAGATGTCCCATTTTCACCAGTCTTCACACTTGCACATTTGATCTTCATTGATGATTGTGCTAGTGTGGATCTCAAAACATCTTCATGTGAAATCTTCTTCTTCTCTTTTGCTTTAGCAATTGCCAGTACTTCCTCTTCAGCTCTTTGTAGATCTTTGGCAAGTTGCAACTGATTTGGCCATATGACTAGTAAATCATTTGGAAGAGTGGCCTCAGTTTTGGAAATTCCACATGGTTCTTTTGATGCTGTCAAGCTACCTCTCTTAGGCAACTTGTTTTCAATCACTCCCTTCTGCTTCTTCTGGATTGATTGTCTGTTGGAGTTCAGTCTGCTTCTATTTAGTTTCATGGCTTCTTTACAAAGGTCCATGATGTGTCCTTTCTTTCCACAGTAGAAGCATTTCTTGGTGGTCCTTCTGGATGACTCACCCTTCTTGGATTTAGACTCCAAGGACTTCTCTTCAATCTTCAAACTCTTCTTGGGAGCATCTTCCACTTTCTTCTGCTTGCTTCCCAAGGATTCCTTTTTAGCCAGGTTCAGTGATCTTCTCTTCTTTTGAGCTCTGGATACAGTTGGAGATTGACATGTATCTATTTGACCACTTTTTCAATCATCCCAGATGTTGTCAAGTAATCCAAATCTGTTAGCAGTAAAAATATGTCTCTGGACCTGTGGATGTTGCTTCTTTCCTTCTGGCTTGCTCCCCCTAGGCATGGGCTTCCTCTGTGCTTTGACATTCATTGGATTGTACCAACAATCCTTTGCACAATGCCCATACTTATTACAACACCAGCATTGACCCACAAATCTTGACCTCTTGAGTCCTTCTGATTGTTGGATACTTTTCTTGACCTGTTGTGCTGTTTCAGGAGAGCTCTGCTTCTTTACTGTCTTCATCCATATTTGTTTGGAATTATTCTTCCATCCTGCACTTTTTGTGGAAACACAATTAGAAGCATCAGTACAAGATGGTATGGATGGTACCTTCTTCTTAGAAGATGTTGCACTTTTACTAGAGGATGTCCTTCTCTTAGAATCATCCTTCTCAAAGCATACTTGAGTAGCAACATTTCTCCTTTCAGTTGACTGGGAGGCTTTGGCTTTGGGTGATTGCTGATTGTTCAATATCACCTCTAATTCTAAACACTTCATGTTGAGGGAGTTCTTCTCATCCTCAACCGTTCTTAGCCTTCCTTCCCATTTCTCTTCCAGCTGTTTTATCTGGTCTTCATGCATCTGCTTCATTTCAAGCAATGAGTTGTCAAGCTCCTTCACCCTTTTGACTTTGTCTTCTAGTTGAGCATCCCTGACAACCATTGACACTTTGTGCCTCTTTTCCAGTGCATGGACAACATCTTTGACTATTATCATAAAGATGTCTTTCTCAGAAAGGCTCCTTTGCAATTCTTCAGCAGTATCTTCATATCTTTCATTGCAAAGGGACACTGTTTCATCTTTGGCATTTACCAGCTTTCTGAGAGTGTTGGTTATGCCAACCCTTTTTGCCAATTGGACTTCCAGAGAATTGGCTTCATCTTCTAGCTGTAATTTTTCTTCTTGAAGATCAAGGAGGCCTGTAGCTATACACATTGCAATTTCCTTGGGGACTCTCTTCTGAAGATATTTGATTGCATTTAGAAGATCATTGTTCCTTCCATCTTCATCACATCTAGAGCAGGCTTCATCAGAAGAATGATAAAAGGAATTGTCATCTGATGTGACTTTCACATTTCTTTCCATAGAAGGAGTTTCTCTGATTGCAGCAACCTTCTTCCTCATCTTCTTTGCCTGTTTCTTCATTCTGTTTTTCAGAGTCTTGGCAGATATCTCCATTTGAGGCTGTTCCTTTATTTCCTCAAATCTGCACTCCATATAGACTCCCTTGGATCTTTTAGAGGTAACCTCGCTCTGATACCAATTGAAGTGCCCAGATCAGTGTGAATCACTGAGAGGGGGAGGGGGTGAATCAGTGATCCCTTAAAACTTTTTACTAATTGATTCTTTGTCAATTAAACCTCTATGGCTGGTTAAAGCCTCGATCCACTCTTCTTGTATCTCTCAACCTTTCCCGGATAATGCAGTAATGAAAAGGCACAGGACACAAGGATTTACAAGGTTCGGCACCAAAGGCCTACATCCTTGCCATGCTCTCCAAGCATGGATTCTCCATTATAACCTGTTAGAATTACAATGGTCGATACAGAGTCCCACCGTATCTCTCCTGAGTCCCACAGGAGGGTCTTTATACTGCGTCCCACAGTGTTACCAGAGTCCCACTGGCCTGCTCCAGAATCCCACTGAAGACTTCTTCTCCCTGAGTCCCACAGGGTCTTCTCCTGGCTCCTCGAGTCACACGAGTAGCTCTTCTTCACTTTAAGCTTCTTCAAGTATCTTCAGCAGTCTGGGATAAAGACTGCTGGCCTTGCTCTGTACCTCTGATCACTTGTGATGATCAGGTCTTCTCGTCTTGCTCGGGCTTTATCACCTTCTTCTAAGGATGACCCGGCTTCTCTCCAATTACTGAATGCTCAGACAAATAATATCTTTATCTTCGGTCTGGTCCAGTCTCAGTTCACTTCAACATCATGCACTGAGTGCATGGCAACTCTTCAAGATCTTCAAGTCTTGGACTCCTCAGATGCACACCACTGATTTAGCACTGTTCACGTGTGCACGTGCATGCATGCATGCATGCACTTTCCCTTTCTTCTTCTTGGTGCAGTAGACCCACAAAGGGTGTAATCACTTTTGAGCACACACCTTTACTGAACTTCACACTTTGTTCAATGTGTTTACACACTTAAATGTGTGTTATACCCTAGTGTGAGAGTCTCCTTCTTCTTCTCCTTCTTAGTGTGTACACACCACTTAGGCACACACTAAGGTTCGGCCTCTTCTTGTCTAGCACACACAACTTGTTCTTTCTTCCTCTTGCACACACACACAAAATGTGTTCTTCTTTGTTGTGGTCATCAAAGTGTGCACTTCACTTATGCACACACTTGGTTCTCCATTTTGTACACACAAGGGCTACGGCCTATTTGTATTCTTTTTGCACACATGTAGGCTTAGGTGTTTATCTTCACTTGGTGCACACACAAGATGTGGCCTCGGGTTCTCCTTGCACACACAATACCGTAGGATCTTCACTTTGCACACAAGGCATACAAGTCTCGGCCTTCACTCCTTCACTTAACACACACAAGAGGTGTGGAATCCTCTTCACTTGAGCTCCTTCCAATATGGAGGCACACAAGGTGCAATCAGGGGGCGCGCAGGTGCAAGGGCTCAAGGGCCGCGCAAGGCCTTGGGTATTTCTCTTCTCCAATTACCACACACCCGAGGCAAGGCCTCGGTCAACTTTGGCACACACACAATCTGTGTAAAACACAACCCGAACTCCAACTAGGCGCGCAAGGAGGTGTGGCCCTCTTCTTGTTTTCAAGTGCTGCGCAGGCTTAAGTGTGCAAGAGTGCAACACTGTCGCGGCAGGATTTTGAGCCACGGGTCGCGCAAACCTCGACCAACCTCGGGCATAAGGAGGGCGCTGCCCAACCCTCTCTTCTTGTCGCGTAAAGTGGCTGCGCGCAAGGAACTTCACGAAGCCAAAAATGGCTTCGGGCTGCTGCCGCGCAAGTGGTGCGCGCAGGGCAGGTCTTCGCGAGGCAGAGCTCTCACGGATCTTCTGATTTTCAAGAAAACTTCAGCAAGCTATCCAAGTGCTCGGGCTCTCTTTTTATAGGCGAGAAACGCCTCAAATCTTCCGCGTGGGATGACTTCAATCCCGAAGATTTCGCATCTTTGAAATCTTTCCAATCTTTATTTTCTTTCCACTGTTTCAACGCGGGTTCTCCCCTTTTTATTCGGGTTCCTCCACGTGCATGCGACTTAGAACGCATGCACGGACTTCGTCTCTTTTATCCCATGCAAAGGCACGAACCCTCAAGGCCTCGGCAACTTCGTTTGCCTCGGCCTCGACCGAAATTCTCCATCTGTTGCATGCATGCCTTTTTTATTGCATGATCGTGTTCGTGGAGGCCAGACGATATCACTGGAGGCTTCGGATTCAGAAACGATGGCCGGGAACTCGAGAACACTGCTCGGGAGGCTCTGGTTCATGCGGGGACGTCGCGGGTGGCTTCGCATGGCGCGGGGAAGAAGACGCGCGGAGAGCCGTTGGATTAAAGATGTGGACGGCCACGATCAGGCTGGGCCGCGGCGGATTAGATGGGCGGTCCAGATCGAGCGCGCGATGAATCGTGCGGCTGGGATTCGTTCCCGGTGAAAATCGCGCGTCCCACATCGAATTCTCTCGCGGAATTTCCGCGGTTAATAACCCTGCCGCTGCCCACCATACGCCAGTTGAATCCTCTCCCCTCCCGGTGCCGCCCCGCACCGGGTTCTCTCTGCGGGCGCGCTCTGCGCCCACTCTTGCTCCTGCGGGCGCGCTCTAGCGCCCACCATGCACACACACGGGCGCGCTCTAGCGCCCACTATGCGCTCCTCCGGGCATGCCCCAGCGCCTCTGTGGTGTCTGCGGGTGCGCCCAGCCGCCCTGGCTCGCCCCACGGGGTTCCCCCGGGCGTGGTGCCCTAGCGCCCATGCCTTGGGGTTGAACCCTTCAAGGTGCCTTGGCTGGCCTAATTTTTTGGCAAAGGCAAGTACAAATACTTTGTCAAAAACAAAGTAACCCATGAGTATAAGCCAAATGCCACTTCTCCCTTAAGCCACTTCTTTCCTTCTCTACTTCTTAAGAATTCTTTAATCCTCCTCCCATGAGCTTCACTTAGGATACGGAATTCAAAAGGTTCCTTCATAATCTTCAACCGAACTCCTGAATCAAAGAATTCTTCAATGTTCTTCATTGATCCAATTACAGATCAAGTTGGATCACTTCCAATTCACATGCACTAAGAGTTAGTACATGGACTTCATTAGTGCACATCATCCACTTAGTAGTTGTGGATGGAACTCTTCAACTCCTCATGCATTGTGAAGACAATGCATGGTCTTCAATCAATGTTGTGACATTGTATCATCAGGATACAAGTTCTTTGAACTTAAAGATCAGTTCAGCAATCGTCAGATTTCCATGGAGAATGTTTCAACCATATTCTCCAATGCCACTTAGTGAATCTCCTAAGTGACATTCCTCTAAGTTCCATGGCCATTCTCCATTCTTTACCAACACCATTACAACCTTTGTCATTCACATGTGACATTCCCTGACTTCCATTCATTCCAAGACAACTTCATGTCTCATTGACAACAAATGCAACACAATGCACTTCATAGTCAATATGGGCATGATCTATGAAAAAACATCTCATCTCTATGATGACTTCATAAGCACTCATCACTCCCAAAAGGAGATCAAAAAATAAAATCATGCCTCTAAGATACATTTCACATTATTGGAAATAGTGTGTGATCAACAATCTTCTCTGTAGGAGCCTCTAGAAAAATTGTTGAGAAAAAAGGGATCTACTAGTATTACTATCTCAATCAGGTGATACACTGAGGGAGAAGTGGTTCATACCTCCATATAAGAACTACAATAAGGTATGTGAAGGCATACGTCATATGTAAAACATTACTCTAGCCTATATGATATCCCACCTCTTGAAACTCATTAATTTTATCCCCCACATTTTTACCAACACTTGGGCTTGCTCCAAAAATATAGCACGACGAAGAACCTCAAACCCACATGTTAGAGAAACTCATCTACCATGAATTGATACTATCATTTTTTGGGAGGAAATAACTCTACTGAACGGTTTTGGTTCACGTCTCATGGACATTTCATTGTGGGGGAAATGTAATTCTTCCTTGTATGTCTAATTTCACATAAAAATCACTAAAATAGGGTTATAATAACTACTTTAAACACCACATATATATGTATTTCCACCTACACAACTATCTTAAGGGGGACACATTCATTCCGAACATTAACACTACAACCTCATACCATTCCTCCACCTTTCAATAAGTAGGGGTCTGGCCCACCATCCTACATGGGAGATTATTAAACATTGAATCATGTCATTAAAACCAAAAATAAGTCTCCCAACTATTGGTACCCAAGAACCCAACAACATAAATATAGATACAATGGGCTAAAAGCACAGTTATCCAATTGAAATTGGTCTTCACACGCCAGATACTTGTACCACTACCTTAACTCAATCCTATACCATTTGAGAGTATGTCCAATCATAGATCCTTAGTGATCCCCAAAATTAGAATTTAGATGCCATAATAATACTACAAATTCCATTTTTATTTGTCTCTAAATAATTCAACTTGAGAACACATGGATGATAAAATTCTTGATCTTCAAAAGGATTCATATGATTCTCCTTATGTGGTCATACATCATGATACCCTCCTATATGATATAACATCATGTGTGGGTCCCTAATCTAAAACATTATCACTCATCCGGGAATCACCATGACTATTTCTCAGAAAGAAAGCTGACTATCATCATAGGAAAATATTAAATGACATCACGATGCTCCATGTTAAATGATCATATATTTATTGATTACTATAGATGTAAATCACAACTAAAAATAATTCTTATATAATGAATGTTCCATTTTCTTTACCACAACTTATGTTTTCATGTTCCTTACTAAAAGGTAGGTTGTCAGATTTCTGGTGTAAGGATATGTTTGATGCTATACTAACACTAGGGTCCCTAAACTAAGAGTTTAAATATAAAAATATAACATTGTTTCCCCTAAAAAATCTCATTGAAACCATTCCAAATATAGAACTGAAACCTCTAATATCATTCTATCAAAACCCAACCCAACACAGAAAATGTTGTGATTACACAGTCCCTCTTTTAATTGGATTGTGGATTATTTATAACACCAGGTAGAAGTATCACTGACATAATAGTCCCTAGACAAAATACATTTACACAAAACAAAAAATTAGGAATATAATTTATTTTCTGGTCATTGGAATGTGATATACAGTAGCTCAACATTTGATTAGTTGTCAGTGGGATTCATTTAATTCAATTAAAAAAATATATAACACTCAACAATAAATAAAATTTACCTCATCAATTAAAATAAAATAACTTTCTATTTAATTAATTATATAATGACACCATGTCTTAACTACTGAAAAAATATTCCTAATACATTGTCAAGGTTTTAAAGGGTACTTTTTTCCCTTTCAGTTGTCTTGTTTCTTGGCTACAAATAGTCTATGTTTTACATCTTATTACTTTCCTATATATTTTTACTAATAATGACCTGTTGATGTTCGATCACATGTTGTGTGTATCCTCGTGATACATATTATTTATTTCTACCATGTGGTTTGTGTGGGTGTAGCCCATTATACCATATTGATTCCATGATCACATGTGTGTGCATGTTTGTCCCGTGATAGCATGATTGGTTCCTTGATCACATGTCTATTCAGGTGTATCCAAATGAAATTTTCTCGTGTTGATAACATGTTGATTATTATGTCCATGATAAATTATTATTCTTAAATTATAAATGATATTTCATTTTCATCATGTATCATTTTTTTGTTCTTCTGACTCTTGCGGAGAGAATTAAGGTTGTTCTTAATGGACTATCCCCCAAGAAGGTTGTGTCAGATGATAGGTTTTTACATTATAATATATCATCAAATGGGAGTTTATTATGAATATTTTGAGTATCCCATCAAATGGGACATGTCACGTTACTAGAGTAAATTACATTGGAATGGAGAAAAAATATATATGGCCGATGTTTGTAGTCATTTAGTCAAAAAAATCATAATATGGTTCGATGAAACCTTAATGTTCATTGGTGATAATATGATATCATTGAATGATTATATATTTTCTATTCAATATTTTCATAGATTTTATTTTCACATGTTCACAAAATGTAGTTACTTATCACTTATAATACCATGTTTGTGGTTTCCTAGTATGTTATATTGAAACCCTTATTAGTATAAAATGACACTAGGATTCCCTAACATTATTTACTTATTTTCGGTATTGGTTGGATTGAGGACTGAATTTGATAGCCTAATTGGATATCTATATATTATTTAAGATATTGGTATGAGATGTGGCTTGGTGTGGGAGAAGACCCAATTGTAATTTTATAAATTTATTCATATACCTGATCATCTTGAAGGTTGATCACATCTATTTCCCATTATAACTAAATACTCGGTTGTTTCTACATTCATAAATTAATAATTGTATAGTGTTGGTATTCCACTTACTATGAGTGTATAAAATGTTTATATTTTGTTGTTTATTATTTATAGTTATCTATGATTAATGGTATAGTATCCCTATGGTTCCACCACAGACCTTAGCCACAAGATGAAAAACTATAGGGAATGGGGTGGCACACCTATGATCTTTTGGAATTACAAATCTGACCTTGTGGTTCAGGGAAGGGGTTTATAACACAAGGTAATATTAATCATGTATACGAATCCAGATGTATCAATGAATTGAATTTCCATTTCTGTTTAGTAGATAATTATTTTGGATATTTATCTTCCTATATAATACCATCCATTAACATTTATTTATAGATGTTTATTTAAATACAGTTTCATTGAAAATAGTGGGTTTTCAAATTGGAAAATATAATTATTAAGAAAATGTTTTTCTAAAACCCAAATTTTGGGGTCATATATTTATCAATGAACTCATGAAAACGATTTTACATTAACTCCAATTATTATTGGATCAAAAGAAAAAAACACAATCATAAAGAACAATGTAGGGGAAAAAATTGAATGTAATAGATATTTCCCTAACTAATCTTTGGTATGTTGTGAAGGGGAGCAATATTTTTCCCACACATTAAAATGAATCAACACAATTTATATGGGGAATATTTTATTCATCCATATAAGGGGAATGATATTATGAATAACATATTCAACTATAAATGATATATTAATTATTCTATTGAGATACCATATATCATTGATGCTAAAAAATATTTCCCCACAAAATATTTGAAGATATAACCTTATACGGGGATAGTCTACTAAAATTAATTTTTGACCAACACATTACCAACATATCCCTGATGATTTGATGTTATGGTTCATACCAATGCCACATCATAATGCACATTGAGTTATACATACATTATTTCAATTTTAAATGAATGAAATTCCAAGAAACATGGATTATTGTATTTGTATTGACATGGTGTTTTTCCCAAGATAGACTCGACTCGAAATGGGTTTTTCATGTTTGAGTATATTTTTAGAGGTAAAATACTAATTTTACTCTATTAAATTATCATAATAAATTTTTTGAGTTTTTTGATGGTTATGAAAAATGGTTCTCAGTCTCAGGAACAATGATCATGGAAATGAGAGTGTTTTGTGGAATCCTAAATTAAAGAATAGGGACATAATATATTATTTATTCACTGTGTGAAAATTTATACTTATATTATTTTATTTCCAGACTGGGAATTCATATGTGAAAACAAAGACTGTCATTGAGTTTGTGGTAGTTTTTTTACCCTATGCATGATTTTATTTCTATTTATTTATCTATTTTTGACTATTCATAAATGATATATTATTAATTAAATAAGTTAATTATTTAATTAATTGATTAACTTGTGATGAAACCCCTATAACACATCTAAATACAAATACCTAGGATTTTATATATTTCATTTTCCATAGATAATAATTTGAAACATATATACTAACATTAATGATAATTAGGATTATCACTAGTGATGGTGATGGATCTATGAGGGATATCTGATTTGGGGATACATAGATAGATAGATTTTGATGGAGACAACGAATGAATCTATATATTAAATAATGAATCAAAGAATAAAAAATTTATAATTTTGTAATTTAATCATTTTTTTAAAATTTTCTAAATTATTTATATTCTTTTGAATGTGGATTTCATTATTTCTAACATTAAATTTGAATTTAATAATCTAATGAAGCTGAAAACATACGACTATTCAATGAATTTATAAATTAGTATTATTGAAAATAAACATTGTATTTATTTCTAATTTTCCTTGAGATATCACCAAATAATATGTATATTTAAAATGTATATACATATTCATTAAATTATTTTTCTATTGAATTTTATTTTCCACTATTTTCTCTTCTCATTCTTTACTGTTATTTGATTCCACTTTTGATATGAAAATTATGTAGAACTTTTTCATTGCATGATCAATTATTGGTTTCATAGATATTTTTAGGACTTATTCATATTGTATTTTTCTTGTATTGAGGTTTATTTTTGATGATGAAAATTCATGGAAGGATCTAGGATTTCTTTTTCCTGGTGGGTCTTATAGGTTGATAGATCATCCATGGGATGAATGACAATCCCATTTTCCAAAGAAAGGCGGATAAAATCTACATTCTGGAAAGGTATTGATGGTGGGAAAATCATTTTATGTATGTTTTTGTAGAAATTATTTCATTAGGGGTGTAATAGGAATTTGTTTTTGAGGAATCTAGTCTTATGAAGATTTCCTTCCTACACGGTGTATAGTTCGGAAGAATAGACTCTATGTAATTTAGATTTTATGGCCATTTTTTTCTCGTAGAGAAAAAAATAAACTCATCATGTGGCATGTATACACTTTATAATACAATATAAAAACTAGAATAATTAGTACAATATGTACATTTATAGGGAACCATGTGACCCCACACTCCATGTGTGATGTGCCACACCTCGTGTATAATCATATGTTTATGACACCGGTTGATGGGTACTTGTTGAGTAAATATGTATTCATATAATATCATGTGGATCTTATATATTACACGTAGTTGTAACGTATAACATTCATGGTGGATGGTATAATATGGTGTCCTTCACAACATGGAATAACATTTTGTTTACCCAGAAGACATTTCATGTACATTCCATCTAACATGAATGGTTCAGCTAAACAACAATTTCTCACTCATTATTCCCATGTGGGTTTGGTATTTAAATTATTTGGACTAGGATAATAATTTGGAGTTGATTTTTATCAAATTAAATCATGTTTCAATGATCATATAACTAGGGAATCTAATAGATTTGGTATTTCAGCCACATTATAGGGTAATGATCATTTATGTAATGAGATGGGTTTTCAACCATCTATGGAGATTTTACATGACATATATCCTACAATGGAGTTATCATTTCATCCATATAGTAATGTATATCTTTTTTAATGTATTAATTTTTGAGACATTTCACTATGACATTATTACAATTTATGACAATATATGGAATGTCCATTTCCTTCAGGATGTTCAAGCTACCCTAATGAGATATCATGATATAGGTTGAAGTAGACTCCCCTTTTTTGTCTTTAAGAGTTTTTGTGTCCAAATGAATATTATACATCACTGAATACTATAATACTTGTTATTCTAAATAATATATGGTTTGTCATTTAGTGTTGATGTTGCATATGACTATCGATTTTGGGATTCATGGACTTTTGAATGTTTGAAGAACTATCATCTACTCATGCATGTGGAATTTTTAAGATTAAACTATGTTGACTGGGATTTTTAAATTCACCATGTCACACTGTGAGGAGAAAATCAAGATTATTATTCACGACATTCTTTCAACAAAACCACAGTTATTGGTATATTTATTTGATATACGATTTTATTTTAATATATTTTCCTCCACCTCGACACATCATTTTCAATGATTCGACACAAAATTTTGTTCATACTATCATTATTATTTTTGTTTAATCCTATTTAGTTTATTTATACTCAGAATAAATGGGCCTTGATCCTATATATATTATGTTGTTGAAGATGTTATATAGGTCAGATATTGTTTTATGTAGGATGGGATGATGTAGAGTGTTATTAGTTTTTGTTTTTAGACAAATGGGATGTAGTGTATGCAGAGAATTTATGGTACCTAGGAAATATTATATAAGAAAATATTAGTTCATGGTGTCTATACTCCTTATGGTTCTTCTCTCCATGTCATTTGTTAGTTGTTCCTTTTGGAAACCATGGAAAGGATTTTATATTATTACATTCATTGATCATGCTACTAAAATTTGGTATTTCAATATATATATTGTGAATATGATGAATTAAATTTAATTGATCATATAAATATTTGATTTTTTCTGATAGAAATGATTTTCCCTTGAGGAAAAAAATAGCCTGATAAAGATATTTCATTATATCCATTAGATATTATGAAAGAGGTGATATAGTTAATTTCTTAATGTCAGATTTGTTCACCCCAGAATTAGTGCCTCGTGATGATTTTCAATTTTTAAATGGTTTCTGATGGGTTTGTTCACAAAAACGAAAACACCCAATGATTAAATATACAATGCAACATGATTTCTAATTGAAGGTGCATGTTTGGGATTTTGGCCAATAATACATGAGAACATGCATTGATAGAGAGGATGAGGGTTTAGGATCATCTCACCCTTATGGGGGGAATTATTTCCTACACTGGGATTATCTTATGGATTATAGAAATGTTCATGAATTATTCATTACTTCCCATGCATTATGTAGAACATCCTAGAGTTAAAAATCTATTATTAGCTTGTATTGATGTTATAATAATTTATAAATATCAAAGGATCTTTATCAATGGAGATATCTATATGAATCCAAAGTTCTACAAATATGATGTTTTCTTATATCTATCTTAGTGATTCTTTGGTCACTATTACTATGATTCTGGATTCCTAGCCACTCATTGGGGAAATATTTAGAATGTTTTCATCCATGGAGAATTTATTTTTGTTGTTATAATGATAGAACCTATAGGTGGTCTTCATATGTATCCTTGTGAAAAAAATCAGAACCCACGTAGTTTTTCGCCACATAATGGGGAACATTATATCATTTAAGGTCATGTGAGATTGATACAACATTATATTTTATCATCATTATGAAATTAAGTCTTGGTGGAAAGATTCTTGCTAAATATTTATGTGATACTTCTTCAAATTTATCCCGAGGAAACTATGAGAGATATATATTCCTGCATTGAAATCGAACCTTCTCGGAATGTGGTCCAAGAATGAATAGGTATGAATTGAGTTGTTCAGTTTGAACCTCAATGAATTTTAACATTTTCCTGCTAGAGGGGACTCAATAACCATGTAGTTTGTTTTTGTGGACTCACACCAATCTATGTCATAAAAGGTATGCCTCACAGAGGAGTATAACCCTTTTATACTATTATTTTTGGACTTATTATTTTGGTGGATTCCCTATAGAATGTTTAAATGAGTGATGTATTGTATCATTATTATTTAAGGGAATTTTTGGTGCCTAATCTTAAAGAGGAATAAAAAAGGATGAATTTAATGGATTAATCCTACAGTTGATTTCATGGTAAATTGGGGGTTTTTATTGAGGCTATCATTTAAGAAGAGTTCCCATAGATCTTGGGCCAGTGGTCAACATCATTTGTATCATGGTTGTGAAATGAATCAGAGTTATCTCCATTTAATACATCTACTGAATTATATATATATGGTGATGACGATTAACTATAGCTTCATCTGATTCATGATCGGCTATGGAAACAAGTAGAAATGTATGATCAAATAAACCACACATTATTACAATGACCGCTAGTGGACATGTAGACGAATTCCAAAGGGAGAGGGATGGAGAGTTGAGTGTGACCATTCAATCTAATATTTGTCTTCCAATGGAGGATGATAGGGTGATATTGGAAGAGGATAACTTTATGAAACTTCCATCTCTTCACATAACGCCATGTGGGTAATGAAGGTGAAGGATGTAATGATTGATATGTTCAAGACTATAACCTATTATAAGAATGGTTAGGGGCTTACTCAAGAAGGATTCCCTATAATTAATTTTAATGTAGTTTGAAAATATAATTCAATGTTTTATTGAAGTGATGGTGTAATACTCACCCTCCCCACTAGGAACTAGATTCTATGGGTCTCAAAGACAAGAATGGAAGGATACAGTCTTATCCCTTATATATGATACCATGAACCCCTGAACATTTTCAATGTGGTTGGGGTCTTCATGACCATATATATATAAATCTAAATGTTCCCCAGGGATCTAAACCATTTCGTAGTATAAGAGCAGTAATCCTCTAATCGTGGAAATAAAAATCCTAATGGGAGACCTATATGTGTGCATTTCTCCATGGTTTTGAAGGTTCTGAGTTCATAGTGGAGATTTCATCTAGGAATTTTTTAGATAAGGGTGATAAATAATGAGTGTCCATTCCATGGATGTGTTTCAAGAAGGCCTCATGAATTTATTTTGTAGTATTGAGGTCAAGGAGAACCGAGGAGGCTCTAAGAAAGCTTTCTACATGTAGAAGGTCCGAGAAAACTGATGGAACCTTGGGTGATAGTTCACCTGGGTGACTACACTTGAATGAGGAATTTTTCAAACCTTGAATGGTCACCATAGGCTTTCATATATGAAATGAGATTATGGCCCAATTTGATGAATAGTACCTCATGACAACCTTTAATAAAAAAGGGTTGATAGAATGTATTGTGTAAATTTGTTTATTGGAAACCCTAGGTAGACTTTAGAATCAATATTCCCCTTTAATTCTATCTTCTATTGGTGTTAGAGAACTAATTAGAAGGTTACAGAGGGCTTGATCGAAACACTATGGTGATCAAAGATTCTAGTGACCATTGGTTAATTCCATCTATCCAAATGAATACCAAATGGTCCTACATATATTTGAATATAGTACCCTAGTTGAAGGTGTAATCTCACATAGGTCACTCACATTGGTTGGCCACGAAGGGTTCTACACATGTAGCATGCACATCGATGGAACATGGGGACTTCCACGAGTGGACATTAGGGCCTTTGAAAACCTTGAACTTTTCCACATATATCCTTATATTTTCCTTAGAGTATTTCCATTTATATCATTTTTTAACCAGGTGAGAAAATGGAGTGTAAAAAAAATCCACCCCTCACCCTTATGATTGAATTTGATCTGAAAGAGGAGGGAATGGTGCTAAGGTAAAGCAATGAAAATTATGAATGGATCATGCAAGGTATTAATGAATGGATTCTATGAGAGATATTTGAATTAGTCTACCTTGTAAGAAGAATATGAATGAGGGTTTATTAGGGAGGCTTCATCACCTATAAAAAGGGTCCACATTTCAGCAAACAACTGTAGTCACTCAAAAATTTCAGATCTTCCCACACTTGTCTTCCACAATACTCTTTTATGCCAAAATTTCACTAACACATAATTTTTCAATACTTATTTTTCATAGATACAGTATTTATTTGGATGAAAAATTCATAGGCTGGGATGAATGACTTGCATGGCGATCATGAAATATGTTTTTGTGCATGTTACTTGTGTGACACACATAATCATGACAGATGAGGGGACTCGTGAATTTTCAAAATATTATAATTATCATTATTTTTTTCAATGTGAACGTATTATGAAATGAATTTGATACATATTTATAAGTTTAATGAAAACTGTGAGTATTTCAGTTTCTATTTAATAGGCCAATAAACACATTGAGGAGATGATGAAAGTCAAAGGGAATGATTATTATGAAATCTTTTATATACTCTTCCTGATATGAATATTTATTAGATGAAATATCACCATGATTTTATGGAGAGTTCCTATCTAAAAATTGATGGCCACGACCATGTGAGGAAGGCCCTCACACTTTCTCTAAAGAACTACATCTCAATTTCTTAGTATTAATATCTATATAATTTTACAACTGTAATCATTTCTAGCATGGGTACACATATTAATGCTTGGACATCATCAGTAGACTATTTAATGCATCCTAGGACATGTAATCTAAATCTAAAACCACACATTATTTAATTAATGTCACATTTCTTTTCATCCATCATTCATGATTTAATGAAAGATCAGTCAAAGGGATAGTGAAATTTTTGGGACATCATCCAAGAAGGGTGGGGGTGGGGGGTTAAGACTACATGGATGTGGGTGTATTAGGTGTACAACTAGTATACAAAATTATAAAAGGATCAGGAAAACACTAGAACTTTTGAGGGTGTGTTTGTAGGGATGAATTTTGTGTATAGAATGGGCATGTATTTTATGGTATTGTTGAGTTGGTGGAGTCCACAGATTAATTCATTCCATTTTTTGCATAAGGAAGTATTCATCATTTTGTATGATTTAAATAATATCTCTTGAAATCTGATCCTATGATATATGTATACAATATTCATTTCAGTGAGGGAGACATGGGATGATATGAACAATATTCCATCTTTAGTGTTTGAGATAATAAAAATAGTGCACCCTATTAAAAAGGAAGACCATTGCTCGAAGTGAGATATTAATCTAGAGGCATATATGTACACATTGATGGGGAAAATGGGTGAAGACCAAACCTTCAAGTGTCTGATGAGATATCCCAAGGTGGATAAGTAAATCGCACTAGAAACCTTTTGGATGACATTGGAAATAGTATAATTTTATTTTCGGGGATATGAAATCAAGACATCATTCCTTCAAAGAAACATCATGCGGTCATTTTGTCCATGTTCCAAGCATATAATTTCTTCTGGTCCGTGATTTCAAGGGTAGTTTATGTCTAGAAACATTCACTATATTTCCCATTCTAGAATTGAAATAGTTTTTGGGGATTGACACCCCCTATTTTGGAGAAAACACATAGGATCATTGTGAATGTTCATATAGAGAAAGATCTTTTTAAAATTGAATGATCATTCTAGGTTTTGATGGGATTGATAATGGAACATCATAGAACATACTCCATACAATGTTGGATCATAAACCTCACAAGGGAGTTCCGACAATATGTCCAAGCTTCATCTATCATTCTACCCATGAAATTTTAATCACATGAAATCCAATCTGGGATTTGATTATTTATGTATTTCATATTATCTCTCCATGGTAATATTCACATATAAAAATATACTAATGGAGAAGAGGCTTTCCTAGAGAGTAGGTCATACATGATGGCCTTCAAGGATTGTGTGTTACTGTCCAGGATTGATGGTGATATTATATGAGAGGCATATTGTCCTTACCAATTTTCAAGATAGTTCATGTGTCTTTAGAAAACCATTGTATCCTACTTGTCACTAATTATATTAGGAAATAATATTATGCTAGATTGAAATTTTTGGATTCTCATAGCTGTGGAGTTGATGTAGGAAGCAATCAACCTACCTCTAACAGATGCAATAGGCATGTTATCCACTTGGTATGTCGATTATTGTATTGCATCATACCTTTTAGGGGTATTATGAAAATAGTTTCCATAGATTAGGATGAAGAGGATGAGGTGGAAGGGTTAACCTCTTTTGGAAGGTGATTCATCTCTTTTAGAGGCTACTTTTTTTGGATCAGGGGTGAGGATGACATGGTTCAACAAATATCCAAACATATTTTTTCAAGGTTTAATCCACTAGTTAGAATCAAATGGGACACATGAATTGAAATGAAAATAAGGAGGTCTAGTTATCTTCATGAAGAAGAGACACTGGTTCTGTTTTCCCATCTGTCATCTATCATTAAGAGGGTTGGAGAAATAGTGAAATCTAATGTGGTTGGTTCATCTTCACTAAAGGAAGAGATGTATTCATAATTTATACAACTAGAGGAAGATGAATTATATAATGACATGTCTTCCTATTCTAAAATCATATGGTTGGTTTTTCACTCTGGTTTTTGGATTCATAATATAAGACACACTCATGATACATAAAACAATTGATTTGACAAAAATTATGATATAATGATTATTTATATCGGGGATCTATATATACTTATCTATTAAACTAATGATCTAAAACCTAATATGAGATGGGTGAAGGATACGGTGAAATGGGGCATGTCTAAATGTGCTGACCACCCATTTTTTGAATAATAAATTGAGAACGTCGATCCTGAGAATGCATGTTCCTTTCCCTACATCTCATTTCAATTACTCCTACTTCTATTAATGTATGTTTGCTGAGGTGGAATGTCATCCTTGTTGGCAGCAGACTGAGGGAAAAAAATAGGTCTCCTAATCACAATATGAATCGACATTGATTCTTATTGGCGATAATAAATCTTTCCTTGAATTAGGGGTGCTATCCCTAGGGTAGTAATAAATAGAAGATGATATGGTGGGATAATTTCCATTGACACAAGTAATTACTATTTTTAGGAAGATTATGTAATCCCTCTTTCATACAAGGATAGATATATAGAACACCAAATGGTGAAATACTTGGCTAAATGCCTTAACAGTAGTGGTAAGTCATCTTGGAATCATTAATCATTACCTAAGAAAAGTCTCTAAAATTCAATGAATTATGGTAAATCATTCCATATCCTATCTCAATGGACTTACAAATGACCATGGAATAACATTAGAGGAAACATTAGACCATTTGTGTATCCTTGTAGGTGAATTGGATCCATCAACTGAAGAAGAAGTAATGAATATGGATTTATTATCTACTCCTATCACTATTCCTTACATTGTGGAGAAAGAAAAGGATTCCAGTAATGTTAAAGGTTCATCACAAGGTGATACAATACATTGGAATAATTTTATACTTACGATATTGAGGTTCATATAATCCATCATTGAACTATACGATGACTGTTGTTTCCCCACCGTTTGTCACTAAGTAAGCTATTTGGGGTATGAGCTCATTATAAGATGGTTTTGTGTCGTGTTCTGATCCAAATATTCTAGTCTTCTCAAAATTCGATATTAACCTAGGGCATAGGATGTCATTAGAATCCATGATTAATCATGCCATACCCATTGTCCAAAAATGAAAAATATTAATATTCTAAATAAATTGGAATAACTTGAGGCACTTAAAGGATATTTCATGGTCCGGAGTCATTACTTTTCTTCAGTCAATATTTTTTTGTTTGAATCGCTAATCTTGACTTGATGGAATGTGAATCTCTTTCAATATATAATGTTGTAGTGATGATGCATGGAGAGGATGATAAATTACATATCAGTCCCACTGATGAGGGTTGTTGTTTTTGATGGACCATGAAAATGGAAGTCTTCCTAAGCCACATTGGGAAGAACCTTGGAATACCGAGGATAATGCTCCACATCAACAGGTTTTGGTTCAAACTTCCAGACCTGAGAATACTATGTAGGAATCCTCCCACACTACTACCCTATTACTTAATAAGGGTAACCAACTATTGTAATTGTGCCCAATTATTTCCATTATTTTCATTCTAAAAATGATTCTATATCATATTTTAATATTTTAAACATTCGTAACTTTGCCTGAGGGTAGATATTATATATCAATTTAGTATGCATTAGGATGAGTGGAGACCACTATTTTGGATGGAGGTGAGTAGGGAGATTCATTTACATCAATAATCCCATAGCATGACACTCCATATAACAACGATTATATGTTTGATTTGGAGTATTGGAAATATCTACATGCCACAAATAGCAAGGCATGTTGGTATATATTGAAGATAATCACATAGAGTCCCTATGAAAAAATTCCTTCCCAAAATCGATGACTTACAATTGATTGGAGACTCTTTGGATTCTATGGGTTTGAATACCGTCTAATCCACACCACTATGAAGGGGATTTCTCTATCATTGTGTAAGGATCAGAATATTATAAAAGGCCTCATAATAGTTAATCTTATTTCCAAATATGATTACATCTGATCTGCGTTATCCTAAGAAGAGGAAAATCATAACATAGAGCTGGAAGAATTTATGTGTCATATGACGGGGAATATTTAAATGTGTTTTGCCTTCAATAATACTTGGATGCTTCCCTGTGAGAACTCGATCAACACCACCTCTCATTAAGGGGAGCTGATACAGAATGATCAACTACCATTGTGGCTACCCTAGAGGCACTTTACAAGGATGTGGATACTTAAGATAGTCAATGGAATGAGCTTCAATGAGAGGATTATGGGTATTGGGATTCCATTCTATAGATTAAGAGTTATGTAGATAGACTTTGTTAATATTTGATAGGAATAATCTGTATTCTCGATGTTTATAAGGGGTGTTTTCATCTTTTGTTAATCAATGAAGAGAATTTTGATTCCAATCATCTATTCCCTCATCCAATCTTCCTTCTAACAATCATAATTTAATTTTGAAACTAATTTTCATGATAAAAAATAATATCAACTAATCGTTATCATAGTTATGAGAATGAGAAATGCTCTAATTTTTTCCTAACCTATTTGGATTAGAGATGATTGTTCTAGTGTTTCTAGTGTCACAATGAAAATCCCTATAAGCCTCATATAATTTTATGTTATCACCCTAAATTTTTCAAGAACTCTATATAATGGAGACATTTCAGGAGGTACTTGGATTTTTCATAGGTATTCATTTTCATGATTTAATCCTAACATATTTTTTCCATTTTATCTTTTTATAACATGATATTGCCTAAACCATATAGAGTACAAGTCAAGAGAGTAAAAACCCAACTTATCTATATAGTTCAATTTCTAGGCTATCAATCTGGTGTGTATTATATCTCTTTTTCTGGGTAGTTTTATATCAAGCATTCCAGACTAAATGTTATGGTTTTTTAAGATGAACATATTTGAAAATTAAATTTTAGGTGATAACCCAAAGAAGCATTGAAGTATGGTAATTTTCTAATGTTTCTTAGATATTTCTAAGTGAAATATTGAGATATGATTATATGGTTTTCTATTCTAAGATGTAAAAAATGGGAGTATAGGAGTTATATCCCGAGGAAGAAGTTAATTATAGTTTACAAACACAAAATGAGTACTGTTTTATGAAAGGATAACTTGCGTGTATACTGCATAGTCAGGTAGTAGAATCCTTAGACAGACAGAGCTATTATATAAGAGACTTATGCATGTCCAATAGGAGAATGTACTTAAGAGTCATTAAAATGAGCTCTAAATCATTCATATAATCTATTTCTCATGTGTGAAGGAATTTTGTATAGATTAATATTTATTAAGACAATAAGGTATTTTTTTCAATGAATTATGTCTAATGATAAATGGAAAAACTGTATTAGAAAATTCCATAAATGCGAAACAACGCCTACATGAATTTGGTGTGTGAATGAGGGTATGTTTTTTAAGATGTTCATTGTCTGGGGGATGGTCCTTTTCTAACAAAGGGTGAAGACATTGTGTAGTTTATTTATGTGAAACTAAGACATTAAAAATTTCTTTTAAAATCCCATTGAAAGGGAATTATTTTTTTTATTTAATATTTATAATGTAAGGTAATTATGTGGCTCTAATTTGTGGTATATAGATTTTTCTTGAAGAATGATCGTTCTTTCACCTTTTTTATTGAAATTTAATTCCATGTTTAGAAATGAATGGGGAATGTCATAAGATGGGATTTTCTCATTACAGGATCCGAATTGTGGTATTAGAAAATAGATTATGGCATTAAAGGATGTACTTCCAAGAGGAGGTGTTACAAATTATTGAAAACCCCCTTATTGGGAATGTTTAATGAATGGAAAACTAGGGATCATACTGTATAGTTATGTAGTGGAATCTTCTGTCTATAACCCTATTATATGGGAGACTTATGCAAGGCCCACATAGAAGCATACTATGAGGTTTTTAAAATTAATTCTCAAGAATTATGACATTCTATCGCTAAAAGATGATGAATGTTTACAATGATTTATATCTCCAAAAGCATAGATATGGGTTTGTGGAGAAAAGTATATGAAGACATAAGGTGTAATTCATGTCATGATTTCCAAACAATTAGGTGAATATGATCTTAAATGAAGGTCTAACCCAAGCATAAGAAGAATGGTGGATGTAGTTTAGGTGATATTACTAGGACAATTTCACTAATAATATATGAGAGATACATGTCTATTAAGATATTTATTTTACTAATATTCTTCAAACACATTGAGGAAATTTTAAACAATGGTCTTGGGGTTCTCTGTTTAGGATATAGAAAAAAGATCATCTTTGTAAGGTAACCTTGATTTTTTTAATGATGGGGTTCGACATATTTCCATCAATTCCCATTAGGATATAAGAGGATTCTTCACTGGGTGAAGCTAATACTATTTGAAAAACCAGTTATTTTGGATATTGTATCAAAGTCCAATAAGGGAATGCACTGTATAGTCAAATAGTGGAATACATTGGATAACATGACCATTATGATGGTTGTTTCATGAAAATACAATTATGTAATATTTCATATCCTATCAAAGGGTCCTTAAGGTATCTAACATTCTATCATGGGGAGATGAATAAAAAATATGACAATATAAAAGATTTAATTGTATGAATTGTGGATTAAATTTCTTTGAGCATAATATACTCATCTGGAACAATATTATCAAAGAGTTTGGAATCTATTAATAGATCTGACTCATATGTAGAAGGGGTAATTTCACCTTCCAAGGTGGAATCCCCTAATGATGGGGACTAGAGTGAATTAAGCTTCACATATCATTTTTTTTATGTATTGAAGGGGCATTTCATTCTTACCCCATGGCTAGGACTATAATTTAAGGCTTATGAATCACTATGTGTCTCAATGGGTTGAGAATAAATACTTTTGTAATCTCTGGGTAACATGTCATTTAATCTCATGAAAAAAAGACATTATCCATATAGTTAAATGGAACGTGATAAGAAAAAAGGATTCTCTATGTTAATAGGGATAGAATATTGTGGCTGGACTAGAGAGTATGTCCAAAATGTTAATACATATCTTTTCTGATTAATAATGAATCCATAAATAGTTCTTAAGTATATTATGAATTTTATTTCCATGCAACGTGGACATCCTATGTTTATTTTATGGTCTTTCAGGTTGGACCATGAGATCCCCAATGTGAATTGATATACCTTACTCATGTGGGGAAATCATTTATGAAACTCCTCATCCCACAAGAACTGTTCTCGGTGTGCAAAAAATGGTATGGTAAATGTATCTTTTAAAGAACAAGGGAATCGCAAGTGAAGGAAAATGGCATGTTGATTCTACGGTGGCAAGGATATGAGATATGATATAGGTGCCACTATGTTTCTCATTAGGATGAGAATTAGTCCACACACAGTCCTCGAGGAACCCTGCTGTTTAACATCATCCAACATGGATGTTGGCTTCCTACTGGTAAAAGTGTTGATGGGGATGGACCAAAGGATAAATTTTTTGGGTTTCACTACATATCCTACAATTATAGGAATTGAACAATATTTAGTTCTTTAAATTCAATATTGTTTTACAAAATTTGGTACGGATGACGATGAACCATCATGAAATAATGTTATTGTAGAAAAATGACAATAGATTTTAGTTCTTGGTGTTTCATTATATCTCATTTAAATAATAATCAAGACATATATAATTCTATAATGGATAACCATTCAAATGTGATTCATAGACATAGATTAAAGCAGATTTGTGGTTGAAGTAAATCTGGAACCAATATTAGATATCCAGGCATCAATACATCTCTCATTGAAATGACAATAAATCCACATATAGTTTTTGAAGAAAATTTTAATTTAATGTCATGTATTAAAGACATTCTTTACATTACATGAATAAATAGTTTGGAGTTGGACCAGCATATAAGACCCATGTGTCAGTACATATCATTTTAGTCAATTAATCAATTATCGCATTGTTCTTGAAGAGAATCCCTATGAATATATGATCTAGTCCCATGAAAAATGGGATATATTTTCTTTCATGGATAGGCACGAGATAAGATATCTTGATGTCACTACATATATCATTGATATGAGAAGAAAGCCACATATATTTCATGAAGAATTTTCCACAATCCAATTGTTCATTAACATGGTTAAATGGTAGGTAATAATTTCAATAAAATGGTTAGGTCTACTAATTTTGGTCTATGATTCATTGTGAATCTCAATTTAGTGATATTGAAGTTATATTTTCTAGAAAATTTCCATATGTAGATCTGGTTCATACATGGGTAATTGAAGTGGTTTTATTTTATAAAATCACTGTCAAACCTATGATTGCAGATTTGGGAATCTCATCATATCTCATTGGAAGGGGAATCAATCCACACATGGGTTTTTAATGGATTGTGGTGTTTATCATCCAAAGAAGATGATGTTGTTTGTGAAATTATCGTCTTGTGGTATGTATGTGAAAATGTAAGAACTTATACCTGTAAAAATTGTTTGAAATTCATTTAAATAGTTTTAATTATATATATGGGACAGAGAATAGAAGATGACCGTTCATGGAGGCGTTCTCGTCTTCCTCTCCTTCTCTAGGGTTTCCTCGAACTGGGATCATGCTATCTATCCCTAGTCTCATCGCAATTAATTATAAATGGCTGGCTTTGACCCGGAATGGGAAACCACCACTGTGATCTGCAAAGTCAATGAGAAAAAGAATGAAGGTAATCTGGTCCGACCGCAAGGAATCTCCATTATCGAAGATCTCAATGGTGAGGATATATGAAATTCCTCTACAACGCATACTTCTCTTCATAAAAATGGAATATGGTAAATTTATGGTGGAAGCTGACTCTGAGGCCCTTCAACAGAGGTCGCAGATGTGCAAATTATCGATCATGGGAAGAATTTCTTATCTCAATGACGATAAACCCTTGTCTAATCCAGATCTCAAAGCCCGAATAAATCTCATATGGGGATTCTCTGATTGGATGTTGATTCTAATCCGAAAGGGATACTTTCTAATGATTTTACCAATGCAAGAAGCGCTTGATCGGGTCTGGAGGCTAGGTAACCTACAAATGATGCCTAGCATTCTTCGCATCTCCGACTAGGACTTCAACTTCACCCCGAATATGGGAAGGAACTCCATGGTGCAGATATGGGTGCAATTACATGGGCTTTTCTGGTATTTATATAACCCTAAAATCCACAATGACATCGCCTCTTCCATAGGTAAGACACTAAAAATTTTCCATCTTACGTTGAATTCTGATTTTGGCATGTATGCTCAGCTGATGGTCGAGGTATATATTTCTATCAAGCTCCCAGACACTATTGCTTTATCTGTGAATGATTAAAAAATAGAGATTCATGTTGAATTTGAAAGAATTCCACCATTTAGAGAATTATGTAAGATCATAGGGAACTCTCTCCTGAAATGCTGTGTGGTGAAAAGTCATGTGGCTCATACTATTGATAATGGATGGACGAAGAAAATGATTAATAAGAAAAACAATGTTATGGCTCCAACCATTTCAGATCCTCACAAAAAACACTTGGAAGTATGGGTCAAGTGGGCTAATCTTCCAAGTGAAATCTCAGAAGTCACTTGGGCTGACCATGTTGAGGCAGAAGAGGATGCAGTTCTTGCTTCGGATGACATTCATCAGTCTCTGGACCTGTTAAAGATGTGCCTTTGGTTTTATTGGAGAGACCAGCTCATGGGCATTAACAAAAGGATATTATCAATCCTCTGGATCATTCGTTCACTAATTCCACACCTACATCACTTCATGTCATGGTTGATCCACTACCAAAGGATTATTCTACAGGAGGCACACCTACCCACACTGGCCTGGTTTCCTCTAAAGATATGCATTCACCTTCTATCTCAAATCCTATTTTTTCTCATGCTACATCAGTATGCAATATAACTGCCACTGGTACTCAATATGACTGTGAAAATTAATTTGTTAATTTGATCGATTCAACTGTTATGGTCCCCCTTTCAATGACTCATGGAGCATTTGACTTTCATACTATGGTCTTGTCAAATGCTCAGACGAAAAGATCACCCATTGGGCCTATTTCCATATCTAACACCATCGATATTTCCATAAAATCACCTGATAAAATAAATGAAATTGTATTATTGGGTGCCACAAACAATTTTTTTGATCCTCTTATGAGAACACTGATTTTGAAAACTACTCCAACCCCTTCTTCATATCATAGGAGATCTAAGTGGAACAAATGCTCGGGTGGGACTAAAAAGAAAAAACAAAGCCTCTGCTACAAAAATAGGTTTTAATGGAGGTTATCTTTTGGAATTGTCAGGGTATATATAACTCTGACATTATTTATATCCTTAAAATAATGGTTCTGATGCATAAACCTAAAATTATTGATCTTGCTGAACCTAAAGTTACATTATCTCAAAATTTTATTCACCTTTCTACCTATGGATATAATTTTTTAGGTTCTTACAGTAATAATTGTTTGGTATAAACCTTATGGAGTTTTTATCACAATTCATTGAAAGATGTTAATGTGCACAATTTTTCTGATCAAATGTTCACTTGTGATTTAATTCTCAATGAAATCTATATTTACAGCTCCCTTGTCTATGCTATGAACATATATCTAGATCATAGTCCCCTATGGAATGATTTATATCTCTTAACTAGCTCTATTTCTGACCCTTGGTTGGTGATTGGGGATTTCAATGCCATCCTATTCCCTAGTGAAAAACATGGTCCCTCCCATTCTCAAATTTCTTCTATGGAGTTTATACCATCAAAAATATGGCTGTTATCTAATTCAAGTTAATTTCGTTGGTGCTATTTTTACTTGGTACAAAAAGAATTATAAAAGAAAGTTCACTAGAAAATGTGACTGGGCCCTTGTGAATTTTCTTGCTCTTGATGCTTGGGACACCATCTCTAGAATTACCATGCATAGTCATAGTTCGTGTAAAAATCCTGTCTTAGTTAGTTTCCAATAAAACTGTTACAAACCCTCTATTCCCATTAAATTTAACAATGCATGCTCTGAGGACATAGATTGCATGAATATTATTCAGAGATGCTGGAATTCTATGAGTCATCACATAGATGCCTTTGCATACATTTTAAGCTCAATCACCTCAAACATTGTCTCAATGGATGGGGTAGCACTAAATCAAAATAACTTTATAAAGGCATATCCTCCTTGTTGAATGATCTAAATCAAATTCAAAATAATACCACCCATTCTGATTTCTCCGAAGACCATCAAAATGAGGTCAAAATATCTTTAAAGCTCAACTTTTTTTGGTTCTTTAGGACAAAATTCAGAAACAAGTTTTCCAAAATAAATGGATTTCTGATGGTGATCGTAACACCAAATTCTACAATTCCCTTGAAATAATTAGGAAATTCTTTCTTCCCCATTTATTTCATAAAGACAATGATATTCTCTATGAATATGAGGATGTCATTACAAATCATGTGGTCTCTCATTTTGACAATATCATCATTGGGAACTCCATTAATAATGATATTCTTTATGGGATCATATCATCTTTGGTCCAAAAGGAAGATAATATTTTTCTTTTGATCACTCCTCTTGATCATGAGATAAAAACAATTGTCTTTACCCGCAACCCTGACAGTGCCTTAGGTCCGTATGGTTTCAATAATGGCTTTTTTTTAGTACTATTGGGATGTAGTTCACATGGATGTCTATAAACTTGTCAAGACCTTCGTCTCTACTGGCCTCCTTCCCCATGGTCTTAAGGTGAAATTCATTACTATTATTCCCAAGGTGTCCAATGACTCGCAAATCCACCTGTTTAGACCCATTTCTCTTATCAACTCTGTCTACAAAATCATCACCAAGCTCATGGCTTACAAACGTTCTTCTCTGTGTAATAAAATTTTAACATGGAACCAATTTGGTTTCATGAAAGATCGTCCATACACGATTGCATCTGTCTTGTTTTAGAATCCACCAATACTCTCAAAAATTCTTCCATAGGTGGAAACATTTCCATTAAACCTGACATCAGAAAATATTTTTACTTAATTGACTAGAGTTTCATTTTCAAGGTTCTTCGGGAATTTTGTTTCAATGATGTTTTCATCAGCAAAATTAATACCCTACATAACTCTGCCCATGATTCCATCCTTATCAATGGCTCTTCTAAGGGTTATTTCAAATGTTCAAAGGGAGTTCATCAAGGTGACCCCCTCTCTACAACCTCTTTTCCATTGAAGAAGACTACCTTAGATGTATCCTCCATCCAATAATAAATTTTTATTAAAAAATTAAACTTGGTAGTTCCCCATTAAAAGGCACGTTTAAGGAGGCCTAAAATTATGAATTCCCAAAGCATCTGCCCTAACAAAATTACCACATTATTGTGGAAGAGATCCCACTATAGAATACAATAGACTATGATCTCCCCGATTCTTTGTCCCATCAAAAAAACATTATTCCCAAACAAGATAATCAAAAACATAATATTCTGACTCCTATTTTTTATGCAGATGACATAATTCTCTTCCTTAATGGTTGTAAACAAAATATCTCTAATCTCAAAACTTCCTTATCTCACTATGAAGTGATTTCGAGAAAATTCATTAGCTGGAACAAATCATTCAATTTCTTTGGCAAAAGCTTTCCCACCTCTCAAAAATATTACATCATTAAGAAACTTGGTATCAAAGAATTACCTCTTCCATTCACATACTTGGGAGTCCCAATATTTTGGGGCAAGCCTAGAGATTTTTATTTCAATGATAGTACTGAAGAAATTAGTAATCATCTTACTTCCTAGAATCGAAAATCTATTTCTATGGACGGTAGAATATTCCTTGTGAAATATTCTATTGTTTTTAAAATGGTTTATTCTTTAATGACTTATAGGTGGCCTATCAGTCTTATTAAAAAAATAAATTCTTACATAAAGTAATTTTTCAGGTCTGGGAGTATTCCTGAATGGAAGCTCATTTCTTTCCCCTGGTCCACCTGCTGTAAACTCCTCGAGAAGGGAGGTCTTGGAATCAAAAGTCTCAGGCACTTTAATAAAGATCTCTAATCCAAAATCACTTGGAATATTATAAACAACAAGGATGACTCGTTTTATTTTCATAAAAATAAATTTTTTGAATATCATTAAAGTCGAAATATGAATCATGTCAACTCTTCTCTCTGGACATCCATTAGAAACTCATTTTTCAATATCAAGCACAACTCAAAATCAATGGTTATAACTAAATCCAATCTAAAATTATGGATTGATAACTAGAGTGGTGATCCTCCCAATTCTATGCTCACTTCTTATAACACACGGGATCCCATAAGTTGGACCATGAATGAGATGATGAATACTCCCAACTTACGTCTCCCAGAAAATATCAAACATGTTGTCGATAATCATACTTTCTCTAATATGGATGACTTCTTTATTTGGTAACCATCCCTCAATGGTGTTCTTGATTCTAAAACATATTACAACCACTGTTTCTACTCTTTGAAAAAAAAAATCTTGGTTGAAACCTTTTTATAAAACATGGATTAAACCCTCTAGACTTAATATTATCTAGAGCATTTCCCATAATCTCCTTCCTACTAAGGTTTGTCTACAGTCCTTCAGTGTCCAATGTAGTTCGAGATTCCACCTATGTCTTCAACATATGGTGGACATCAATCATTTATTTTTATCATGTGCCACAACCACTACTCTTTGGAATTATATTACTAATATCTTTGACTGCATATAGTTAATTGCTGATTCAATTTGTGCCTTGATCAATCATTGTGTGGAGCTGGATATCTTGCATCAGATTAGAAATATTTTTCTTTCCATAGTTGCTGAGCTCCTCCACGTTATCTGGTATGATAGAAATATAGTTATTCACAATAATTATTCTATCAATCTTAACAAAGGTCAGGCTAGAATTATCATTGCAATAAAAGATTCTTCTATGTTACAAAAATCCCACTACAATAACTTGGTTGGTGAATTCATGACTCTTAGACGGCTTGCAATCAAAGTAATCTAGAGGCAACCGAGGTACTTTTCCGATGTTTTATGGCATTCCCCACTTCTTGGCTGGTTAAAAATCATCCTGGATGGTGCTTCCAAAGGAAATCCAGGCCCTATCGGCTAGGGGGCCATTTTCAGGGACTCTATTTGGCATGCTCATGGCTATTTTTTGGAGGCTATGGGTTTGCCTCTTCCCTTGAGGATGAAATGATGGAATTGATTCACGCTGTCAGCATTTTTATGCAAAGATACAGGTAAAAAATATGGATTGAAAGTGACTCCACCACTATCATTCATGCTATTTAGAATGGTGTGACTCACCTTGCTGGATCTCTCATAGAGATATGGATGAAATTCCTCAACTCGCACCTAGAGATTAGATACATTGCCACATACGCCTATAGTGAAGAAAATATGGTGGCATATGGTTTTCCATAAAGAGAATCAACCAGGAAATTAGGTGATGTGATGATCTTCCGTTGATCATTAACCACTTCACGAGAAAGACTGTAACAAAATTTCCTCTTTCAGACTTTTTTAATCTCCCCTTTCTTTTTAATAATAATTGGTGTCTTGGTCTTTGGCCAATACATTGCCATTTTTAAAAAATATATGTGGGACATATCCATCATGGAATTCCTTAATTCTTCCTCATTAATTAAAAAGAGGGAATCTCAACCCACAACGAGGTAAGAGTGATGTGATTGGGACCTAGACATGAAACAATGTCCCATTTTAAAGGGTCGTGAGGTATATCTCTGCCTGTATTACACTAGGGGTTTGGTAACATCGAATATAAATGATGTTATACATGAATTTTAAAATCATATGGTAATAAAAATTGGTGTCCTGCCGTTTATTATCATGTGAGAAGTACAATGTTTTATTAATTTAATGTCCATGAGATAAAGACCTGATATGCAGTTTAATGTCCAATAACATGGAAATAGATTGTGTAATTACCTAATGTATAACTTCATGAACCTTACATTGGTTAGGGTCCATAGTGATTCCACCATCCATTGAGATTGTGGAATAATCTCTATTAGAGTGGATCTAATGTATGGAGTATGGTCCATCCCACATTGGTTCATGATTTAGAGGCTTCATTCCTGGTATCATTAGAGTACTAAGCACCAAAAAAAACTCTCTTTGGAAGAATTAATAGATTCATATGTTCACATTAGAGGCTCTTATTATGTTATTCTGGAAGACATCTATGTGATGCAAGGTGTGTAGTCTTTTTTCATCTTGTGTCTCCAATTCATCCTACTATTTTTATAATACTAATCATTATATAGTTTTTCATAGATGGAAATACGTAAAATGGAAAGTAAACATCAATAGAATATACTGTTTCAATTCCATGAACCATTGATTACATGGTTTCCTTTATTTCATTAGGGTTTGTTTTCTGGTAATCCCATATGGAATGAAAGATCTTGTGAGGCCAATATTTCTTATCTTTACCGACTATCTTCTAGAGTATGATAAATAGTGTCTTGTATAAATACCCAATCTATCCATTAGCTACTACATGATAGTGGAATGAATAGTTGGATTTGATATCATATTCCTGATATAACATCTTGACCTCGGTCGATGAGATATTGGTTACAGTTTTTTACAATATTATATAAGGGACAACAAACCCTATAATGATGTTTGATATAATGATGTAAAAAATGCTTTTGGAACTAAATTATTTGAGGGGAGTTTCTGCATCACATTTAGTCAATAAATCAATAGTATTAAAGATATACATAACCTATTAGGTTATAGGTAAAGGGTTCTATCCCAAAACATCCATTAACCATATTGAAAATGGCCAAGAATATTTGGATGTAAGAAGAAAATCTAGGGGATGAATAATTTTGTTTGCATGAAGTTTGAAATAATGAATCTTCTTAGTGAATTATGTGCATTCCTGCGTTATTGAAGTCCAGTAATACCAATGCCTTCAATTTTAGTGGAAAATCATATATCCAGACTGATTTAATTTACCGACGCAAACATGTAATTCATCCATTACAACCACAATCTCTTCTCCATTAATAAATAATATAATGACCCCATCAAATCATCATTTTTAGAGAACTTTTTGGTGAGCTGTACATAATATAGAGTGATTTTTTAAACTCGATGTCATATTTATTATTTTCTAGGTGTATACAATTAGAGTACCCAATCCTGAAGGTAGTCTATAATTGAAATCAAAGATGTTTTATTGGTTTTAAGGGAAAACATCATCAATTCCAAGACACCGTAATATAGGAGATCAACACTTCTTTTTTGATATCTAAATCCCCATTGATATATTTTATTACCAACGATAAATCACCCTTTACCTATAGGTGATTCACAGGTATTCGAAGTCCTAGTTTAAGACCCATAATGAGGGACTGGTATTTTTCCTCACTATTGGTACATCCTTCTAACAATGGAATAGAGTATGGTATGAATTCCATTGATGGGTAAATAATAAAGATCCTCAAACTAATTTTTTTTGAGTATATAGTCTTTAATTATCTTCCCTATTGGGCTCATGAATGCACAATTGAAATACTTTTACCATGTTGGAGGGATGTCCTGAATGACGATTTTCTCTTTATCTAGAAATTAAATATTTAATAGTGAAATTTTCACATATGGGTGCTCTTCCAGTAAATATTATGAGTCTTGGACATTAACATATTATTGAGGGAAAATATTTATATCAATATACTCTAGAATAACCACCCACCATTTCAGACACACTGTCAAGATAGGAATACTGACGATATATTTCAGTGGTTAATTAAGAGAAAAGAAATGGATTTAATGGTTCTATTAATATTTCATCATTTATTGAATGGAAAATACTAAGCCCAAGAATCTATTTTTGATATATGAATAATGAGACTCATCATCAAACATACTTTGATTGAGATAGTAAAAGGTGATTTCATTCCCAACGTCATTCTTTTGTGCAATGAAGGAACCATGTGATCTCTTCAGGGACCACCCATATATAATGATAATATTTTCATTAAAAGTTGGAAATAAAACTATAATTCAATAAATATTTCATGAGGTTGTTATATAATCATGGATAGTCATTGGTCTAGTAGTATGTGATACCCTTCTTTATGAATTTGGTGACGGAAAAACAGATTCCTAAAATTTTGTCTATGAAGCTACAGATGTTGGCGATGTTTCATTATATTAATATTAACTATTTTAGGTTTTTAGGAGGATACATTCCAAATATAGCCTTATTATTCTAAGGATCAACTTTGATGTTGTGATATTGTAAAAAGAAGCTGACAAATATTCACAAGTATGCCCTAAAAGAACATTTCAGTGGGTTCGTCTTCATGTTATGCTATAAAATATTGAAAATTTTTATCTCTGTGTCGAGAAATTAGTATGAAATTTTTTGGTTCTTGACCACTAGATCATCATTGTATAATTGAACAAAAATGCCTAATAAGGGATTGAAAATGGGATTTATGAAACGTCAGTATGTGGAATAGACATTATTCAATCAGAAGGGAATTGCTCGAGAGAAAATTACTATATGATGGGATAAAAACATATTGATTCTTCCTGTTATAAGGACATCATGATTTGGTTATTCCAATTGTATCCATCCATGAAGGAGAGGTATTGATAATTGTCCATTGCATAAATCAAGAGTTCTATGATTTGAACATGGAAATCCTCATTGGGAGAAAACCTATTGAGATCAATGAAATTGTTGGAAACACCTAGTTTCTTGTTCTTCATCATCACATAGAAAATGTTGGATATCCATTTTTGATATTGTACCTCATAGATAAAATCAATCCTGATGATTTTTCCAATTTAGCCTAAAAGTTTTAGTCATGATTTTGGTACGTCCATCTAAATGATTTATTGTATGCCTGATGATCTTCAAGAAAAAAATGTTTGGTGGAAACCAGGGGTTTATGTCTTGGAATATCTATGTAATTATAGGAAACAAATTCTATTGATAATCTAGGAAGGAGGTATATACCTCCTTTTTATTGGGGGTTAGTGTCATACTAATTAGAGTATGGAATGGATCTTATATTATACCCAGATTTTACTATCTGAGTTCTTCCACAGTGGTGGATATTCCTTCCTCAAATGTTGATTAGGAATCTCTTAGATCTTAAACATCTTTCTCTTTATTATGCTCCACTTTTCCACCTCTTCCTATGGATGATATTAATAAAATGGTTCCAAAAATTGAATAGTGGAGCTTCTATTTCTCCATCCTAATGATGTGGTAATCATTTTATGCTCACATTCAGGCATGATTCATTCTTAGTGTTTTAAAGTAGTTAAAAGGGACTGAGAAAGAATCAATACTTTTTCTTCAATACTCATGAAAAACATTTCAAAACCAGTTAATATAACCGAGCTTTTCTGGAGGTCAAGGGATAGAATGAGGAAATTTCCATTCAACATTTCACTATCACATGGATATTTGATAACATATTAATCACCATTAGAATCTCCAATTATGATTTCCAATACAGAAGTAATTGAATTACTTGATGAATTCAGACCCACAACTAGGATTTAGTAAATTGGCCCCATGTAATATACAGCGAGCTAGTTGAAAGGTTTAGTTGGGATTATATTTAAAATGATTGGGTACCAATCCACATGAAATCATTTGTTGTGAAATGTTTTTATCCCTTATGATAGATTCCTATATCAATTTATTGTGTCTTTCAATATATTAAAGGATTATTGTCACCATAAAATGGTCCAATTATACCATTTATACAATATTTGATAAATTTTTGGTATGAAGAAGCAGTGGTAAAATGTTGATTCATCCAAGCATATCCTAGAAGAACATTGAATTATAATTAATGTCTTAAAACAATGAAATATGAGTCATACACAATATCCTCGAACTGATTTTTGATTGTTTCATCACTAAAAGTCTACGATTCATTCTTGTCACAACCATTTAAAATCAATGTGGAGGGAGACAAGTGATATTCAGTGAGACCAAGTTGGTGATGTGTCTGGAACTGAATGTGATGACCTCTAAGATCCTATAAATAAAGAATAATTGGAAATTGGAGTCCTTTATACATCCGGATATGTACAGGGTCTTGACATTTCCTTTTGTGAATATATACTCACCCTGGTCAGTGAAAAGATATGACTGAATGCGATTTTCAAGATCATTCTTTTCATAGTATACTTCAGTAGTAGAAACCTCATCCTCAGACTCTTGAGGGCTTAAAGTGGCCCCAATAAGTAGTTCCCATAGTTCATTTGATTGATTCAATGATTCTAGTATTGATAAAGTATCTAGAACATGGGATAATATATTTACGATATCATATTTTTTGCAATGGTATTATCTTTCCAGCATGAATATTCTCCTTTATATGAACTTTTGAAGATGATGAGCCTGTTGTGGATGGACTGTCTATTGGTGCAGGAGCTGCATTTGCTTATCTTATTTGTATATTATGCTGAATGGACTGGCCTGACCATTGAGGAGGTGGTGTAATATCTTCAAACCAGTCTTCCAAAATGATCATTCTAGGGAAGACTCTTTCATGCTTGGATGAAGAACTCCCATGTTCCTTCTGAGCTCACATGATAGATTTCTCAAGAGTTTCATCTATGTAAATTGTTTAAGTAGGGGTTTGGTTGAAGTAGTGACTTCTAGAATGACCATGTCTTCCCCTACATCCAAATACTTGATGACCTCTTCGACTATATCCCCAATCAAGTGAATATAAAACAATATAATAGTTGGAATCATCACCATTGATGGAAACCATAATGGGAATAACTTTAACTGAACTCATAATCAACACCTCATCTGATGATGATTTGGTCTGATGGATCATCTCTTGTTCTACTGTTCGGCAGTGTGGTCCCATTATTTTGAGACTAGTGACATGATGCAAATGTCAGGGGTAACTAATTCCTTGACACATTATCATATTTGTACAATATTTCTTACATATTTTCCAAGTCACTTTTTTGATGATTCTCCTTCAATGGATTGAGGTAATAGAGGAGATGATTTTCCTATTATGGAAGTGGAAGAAATCATAGTTGGATGTTTTAACTATGTTCATAAAATATCATTAGTTTAGTTGATCATTTATCTAATAATCCAATCACCGATATTTTTTGTAATTTTTATATAATAATCATGTAACTCATTTAATCCAATCACATTGGTATTAGAAAAACATTCTATTTGGGTGAGTAAATTTTTCAATTTCACATATATAGGGTCCAACATATTTTGAAGGAGTTATTTTATAATAAGTAAATCATGGATATGGTTCCCCAATATTTGATGAATTGGGAAATAATTTGTGAGTTCATCATCACTATTCCATCTGAGCTTCTGGGGTTTTTGAATGTTATTTATGTTGTTTTTCTATGATGAGATGAGGTATTCAAGGTCTTGGATATCGTGAAAATATAAGACCATATTTTTTATTTCCTAAAATTGTTTACTCCTCTAATTATTCTGATCATTATGATGAGGGGAGTGTTGGTGTTGATGCTCAAGATATAGAGTCATGTGATATGGTGCTATATTTAATGTTGGAGTGGGTATATAGGCCTTCATTAGTGTTACTATAGTGAACTCTTCTTTTCTTTTTCTCCTTCCCTAGTTTGAGGGAATTATGTGGGACATGGATTCATACTGTGTGATGGATTTTTCACTAATTGAGTTATTAAGGATAGATCCTAAAACCATATAGTTTATTTCATAGGGATCAATGGTGTGTAAAAATCATCATAGATATATTATATATTTACTAAACATAGTTATTCTTGATGGAGTTGTAGGTTTATGGAGTATGTTAATCAATTAAAATATGTAATGAAATAGAAGATCCTTTAATTCTATAATTATTTTCATTTCATGAGATCAATGTCTGTTTTATTCTGTAGTGTTGAGCAGAACTAGAAATTTAATTTCTAATAGGGATCTCTGGACATAGTAATCAACATATACTACAATCTTATGCACCACATGAAGGTTGGTCAATGTAATGATTTTAAGAATCATTAGAGTCGCACGACCTCCTGTTATTCTATTGTGGCCATCATGTGATCACAATGAGAGAAAAAATCAATCATGTTACTCTTCGGATCACTCAAGAAATTGAGTATTGAAATTGTATAATTCCCAATTATTTGAAGTGGAAGAGTTTTATCTACCCATTCATGGTAAGTGTTATTTTCTAGATCTATTGGTAGATATCATTCATAAGTGGCTTCCAATCTATATTTAAATGATTCAATGATGTGCATTAAATTTAGAGAGATGATTGGATGAGTTGGATACTAGATAGGTGTGGAAAATGGTGTCTAAATTATTTTAGCATCAGGTAGGACCAATGCCAATGGAACTGCTGGTATCTATCATGGGTAACCCATAGGGACACGCATGTAAGGATATGTCTGAAAAACACTAGTGGTGTACCTAATGGAAGTAATTATTGACCTTATAATATGGGATGTATGTAAAATGTTATTTAGTGTCCCATATGGAGATAATGTTCCAAATATACATTAGTTTCTCTGATAAACTGTATTTGATGAGGTGTGGCAACATGAAGAAATAGGTGATAATATTCTTGTAGAATCTACGTAGTAAGATGACTGTCTTAGAGTAATTCTATATTGAGTCTCCTAAATTATTTCATTTCTTACTATTGATGATTACATATTTCCAGTAGTTAAATAGACATAGAATCTCAATGATATAGGTGCGACATGATTTTAATCTTACATTTTTCCTATATAATGCCTTCTTAGGTGGCAGTGGTGAATATTTTACGGTAACACCTAGATTCTACGAGAGCCTCTAGTTATAGGTATTTAAGCATTTTTTATTTGTTTTGGGGTGTAGAAAATTATCGATAGGAACTTTTTCCTCTGACTCCATTGATTTTTCCTCTTATACTAGAGGATTTGTAATGAAAACATTGATGTGATTCACTAACGTGTAATGAACTATAGACATTATGTTGGAATCTTTGCATGAACTCCTCATTCTAAATCATTTATGAGGCCATATACTCTCCCTTTTTCATTTTCTAGGAGCTACATGGAGGATATCAATTTGAATGTAATATCCAAATAGTTTAGTTGTGAATGTTCCTAAGGATGGTACTAGATCACAGGATTGGATGATCTTGGATGATTCCTTCCGCGGTATCTTCCTTCATTAGGAGAAAAATGAGTCCCTCTGTGTAGGTGATTATTTAGGTGAAAAATGCCCCATCCCCGAAGACATTGTCTATTCTCATTTTTCATTAAAGACTATTCAGTTTTGGATTACTAACTACAATGGTTGGATTACAAAATCCCACTTCCAAGCAAGAGGGGGTTGCTCAGAACCCGATTCGGATTATATTACCACATCATCTCTTCTGATTGTATGGATTTTTGTTTGAATGTAATCTGGGAGAAACATTCATCACACAATTAAATCTCTAGTTTCAGAATATGTTTTTGTTATTTCAGACATTTTGTCTATCTTTAGAATGATATTATCTATGATGTATGTCTTCTAAATGTTCTTAGATTCATGGTGAAAAGATTATAAACTGTCTTCTCTCTTCTAACATTATGTTAATGAGTGTCATTTGGGGATGTTATTTTTGATAATATCTTTGGTCTTGTAAATGGTCCACTTGTTTATAAAATCTTTAGGCTATATGATTTCATGTTACAACATTAATAGAGATTTATTAATTAGGGATCTCGGTATAACGTATCACCCTTTGTTCACCCCATACTTTGGTAAGAACACCATATGGGGCATCAATGATTAGTTTTCCAAACCTCATTATTTCTATTAGGAATGTGCATTGAAGGGATCTTTGCAATTTATTTTTCTTTGGATATTGTGAAGCCATGAGATATGAAAATTTAATTTGGCACTAAAACAATTCTATTACATGAGCTATGCCAGATGTTTTCCATATGTTGAGGCAGATTTTGTGGATAAAATCATTGGAAAATACCTCTAGAATAATATATTGAGGGGTGTATAAAGTCTATAACATGACTTTTATGTCAGATTCATCAAACTATGTCATTATTTTTTGAATATATTTTTCCTCTTTCACTGGTGCTTCCTCTACCTTGTCTGACCATAGTGGATTATTTCCAACCATTTTATCATAGGTAGTTATACTGGTCATTATTTCCACTATTATGTTACAATATAAATGATTCAATGGAGGTTTGAAGAATGAATGTCTGATTTTATTATCTTATAGTTGAGAAATTATTTCTACTTCTAGTGACAAAGATACAGACATGAATGGCATAATGTTTTCAATTTCATTCTGATAGGAGGTATTTCCCCTTAGTACATTTACAATTTGGATAATTCTCTTGAAAATGAGAAACACTACAATATATTGAATATTCACAGTGAATTCCATCATGGGGAGGACCACCATGATGGATTATATCATGGTGGAAACCATATTAATCATTAATATTATAAGCACCCATAGAGTTTTTGTGTCTCCCAACAAATGATGGGAACTTGAGATCAACCTAATTATTGTCATATTGAAATCTTTCAATTGGGAGTTTCTGGAAGGGACCTTTGGAAATAATGATACTAATCCAAAAAAATTTAAATTGGAGGGTAGGATATTGATCTACCATTGATAATTTTCTAATAATTCAAGAATTAAATCATCAATTTGATACGAATCGTGGATATGTACTTCATATTCCAATTGTGTTTCTTGAGGATACTTATTGGGTGACATATTACATGCAATTGGGGCCACTTGTTGTGAGAAGTGGTTTTCAGGGGATGGTGTTTGTTCTGACCCTAGAGCTGCCATTTGGATATTCAATTAATATATTATTTGAAAGGGTGTATATTCTTGATTCGATTGACCATATAATTTGAAGGATCCCCCCCCCCCCATGACCATGTTCGATGTTAGTATAGGTTTGTGTCTTCTCAGGGGTGTTATGCTGATGAGACACCCTGTTTTTGGGGATAGAGTTTTCTGTATGTCCCTCTAGATCTTTTATCATCACAATTATGTTATTCAGGGAAGTCTTGAGGATATGATAAGGAATTTATATTTTCTATTTTAGAATTTCCAGGATATGAGTGGTGACTTCATGTACTAGAACAAGGATATACGTCCGTTCCATATATGGAGAACATGTATGTTCCTGATCCTGTCATCACTTTCCTGTCAGTGTATACTAACAACAATCATATATAGAGATAGAGAGTTGAGTTTTCATTCTTTTTGTCATCAGTAAATACCAACTAACTTCTCCAGGTGCTTCCAGATGACACTTCTCACTGGCTTGATTAATGCTAGCAGGCGTCTGTGACATCATACTGCTCTCAACCAAACATTTTTTTTATAATAGTTTGAGTGATTCCAGATGAATATACTATCAATATATGTTTTTTCACGTAGGTGTAAATTCATTCTTGTAGGTTTCCTTCATATTTGGTTGGAATGTTTATTTGAAGTCTTTCAGGAGAGTTTGATGAATAGATGAACGAATGTGGATGGGTGTATATTCCTGCTCACAATTATACACCAAATCGGGTTGATGGGATTCTCTAGAGGGGAAGATGGATTGAACATTCTCCTTATTGGCCTATTTTCATCACTAGCTATCCATCCATACTATCTAGGTTTGTAGGACCAAGGTCATACCCTCAAGAACCACACCCTCATCATGTTGATGGTTCACTAATGTGTGGTTATGGCGATGAGGATTGGTTGAATTATCCCATGATAAGGACTCATTTGTCTCTTGTATGAGGCCATATGTGGCCTCTTGATCCACCTCAATATATTTTGAGTGGTAATTGTTAGTGTGTTCAAAGGATAACCTCCCAAAATAGTTAATGACAATGGTCAATGTCGTCTTCTTCAGGACCAACAATAATCATTATCTGGATGTTTGGGGGTGCGTTGCAAACTAGAGAGCTTATCAAAGAAAACTACATGGTTGGAATTGTTTTATTTTAATTTCATTTACTGACCAAAAAAATTATGACCCGGAATGGAAGACGTTGGGTCGTCGATGGAATCTTCTGTGTGGGAGAAGAACCGATGTTTGCAGTAGATAATGTGTTTGTTGGTGAAAACATTAATGATGCCATGGGAATGAAAGGAGTTCTTGGAAATAAGTGAAATTATATATGAAAAACAGTAACATGGAGATCTTTCAAAATAGATTCTTACTTGAATAAACACATGAATGATTGATATTACTGTTTGGCCTTCTATTATTTTGGTGAAAAGTGCTTGAAAAATGTATGATACTATCATCTTGGTTAAAGATTCAAACTAGGTTCACCACTGTTTCTTTATTATAGAAATAGATTTTCCTTGAAGAATGAAATGTCCTGATGAATAATTTTCAGAAAAAAGCATTTAATTGTGAAGGAGATTCCATATTTATGTCATCCAAATTAGTATTTCTCCACCTGTAATTAACACCTCATGATGATTTTCTATTTTTGAATGGGTTCCATTAGATTTTTCGTTGAACTAGAAACACCCAATGGTTCTATATCAAGTGGATACGTATTTCAAATGGCTTTATCTCATTAGGTATTTTGGATAATTATTCATAATAACTTTCTTTTTTCTAGGGGGTGGGGATTGGTATTATAAGACCTTTTTGGGGGAATTATTTCCTACTTCGGTACTCTCTTACAGATTTCTGAAATTATCATGAATCCTTCATTAAATTCCATGTTTGATATAGGTCATCCCGTAGTTGACAATATATTATTATCATGTATATATAATAGAATAATCATTATGTATGGTAGTTTTTTATCAATTGAGATATCTATATGTATATATGGATCTCCATCAATGTTATCCTCTAATATAAAAATTATTCGGTCATTATTAAGAATATTTTTGGTATACTAGACACTTAGTGGGGCACTCTAGAGTTTGGATTTATACAAGGATACATGAGGGTTTTTTATATTATGATCAATCTAAAATATGGAGTTCCAATATATCATTGTGATAGGAATCAAAACCCATAGATTTCAGTACCACTTAATGGGATACATCATAACATTTATGGCCTAGTGATAAGGACCCAACCATACAGTCTAACGTCAAGAGGAATGAAAATATAGGCAGAAGGTGCCTAATCATTGTTGGATCTATGACTTATTATAATGTATCCTAGGGGAACATATATTGATATAGATTCTTTTATTGAATTCCACCCTACAGAGAATGTTCCCTCCGATGAAACATGGTTGATTTGCGGTATTGGTTTGAAATCTCATGGAGGCATCATATGTATCGCGTTTAGTGGGTAATCAATTCCCATATAGTTTTTTAGGAATGATGCACATAGAGGACCTCAATGGTATGCCTCATAGGGGAGTATAACACTTTGATATGATTATGTTGGTTCTTATTCATAAATAGGATATCCTATATAAAGGTTCAATGTGTGATGTATTATATCATAGTTATATGGAATCATGATTAGATATTACATCTAAATAGGAGGCCTTGAGGATTAATTTCAATGAATAATCATTAGGATGAATCCCTAGTAAATTTTTGGTTCTGTTGAGAGTTACTACTAAGAGGGGTTCCCATTTAGCTCAAGATATAGGTAGGCATCCTACATAGTCTGGATATGAGAGTATTCAGGGTTATCATTGTTCAATACATTTCATTGATCATGAAGATACTCTAATAGTGTTTACCTCTAATCTTATGTGACTCATGATTAGTGTGAGAAATAAGAGGACACTAAATATCCAATAAACCACACAAACAGGTTTTGTCTTCTGGTGAAAATGGAGAAAATTATCAAAGGTAGAGGGATGGGGTGTGGAGTCTGAAAATTTTCTATAAAAATTCCCCATTAATAGAAGTGGTGGGGAAATGGTGGAAGGGACTATGGTTACAGAACATCCATCACATTACTTCATCCCAAAAAGGGAATGAAGGTGAAGGATGCCTAGGTAGAGTGGATGAAGACTAAATGCTCCTACAATAATTTCAACGGGCATACACAATGTAGGATTCCCTACTAAAATTTTCGTAACCTAATGAATATCTATTTACTTGTCTAATGGAAATGAATGTCTAATACACACCCTCCCAACTAGGAAGTAAAGGCATTAGTTTTAAGAGACGATAAGGGTATGCCATGTCCTTGAACCATATATCTGAAAATTTGAAATCCCCAACATTATCCCAGGGGTAGGGGTCTTTCTAACCTTAGATATACAAATCAACATATTCCCATTGGATCCAAAACATCAGGTAAGAAACTTTTGGGAAACCTATGAATGTAGAAATACAAATCCAAATGGGAGACACATAAGTGGGACTTTGGCCATTATTGTGTAATTCTAGAGGAATTGGTGGACATTTGAACTAAACCCCTTTTATATAAAGGATCCAATGATGGAGATGTCGAAATGTGTATAGATTATAAGACGGCCTAATGAATGTATCACACGGGCAAGATGTTAGGGAGAAATAAAGAGGCTCACACAAGTGGTGATTTTCACCTGAATTTCTAGGTGAACTGATGGAACCATGGGTGAAACAAAAACATGGTGACTACACATGGGAAATAATTTTCTGATGACTCTATCAGTATCCAATGTTATTCCTATATGTAATTCATGATGGTCCCTATCATTGTAAGACTACCTCAAACTTTTCGTCATTATTCATAATTTGGTAGAATGCATATGGTAGGTTTTGTTTTTTTAAATCACAGGTGGACTTTAATTTCACTATTACCCATAAATTCTATCTTCTTAAAGTGTTAGAGAAATAACTATAAGTATATGTAGTGTTTGAGGGAACAACTATGGAAATTAGAGTGTCCATTGGCCTTTAAAAAATTCAATCCATCCAAATGAAGAGTATAGGGTCCAATTGTTAAGGAAAATTGTGCCCCAGGTGAATTTTTAATCTCACACTATAATTATATTTTGGTCAGCCACAATGATTTTGTGTGTGTCTATAGTACATTGGGGCTTGTGTGATCGGCCTTTGGGGCATTTTCAGTCATTAAAATTTTACACTTATATTCTTATATTTTCCCAATTGTATTTCCCTTTGTCACCTTTTCATCAATGTGACAAAATGAGGTTTCAATAATCATGTAGTTATTTATGATGTTTATTACCTTGGAAATATGTATTTGTTTCCAGTTATGATATGTCAAGGACACCCATGTGTCTGATATGCCTACCTGGTGCTATTCAGTATGTCATGTCCTATTTTAGGTGGGTTTGGGGTGTGACAGTCATGTTATCAATATTCTAGGTGGTTTCTTGATGTGTATGGTTTTATATAGTTGTATTACAATGTGTATATGGTTTATAATTTGGTTTCATTTAAGAGTAATGTAAATATTGGCCTTGGAAATTAGATAAAATTATTATGTTGGTCCTGAGTGTGGCGAAATTTCTAATAAAATCTACATTGATGTGAAAACAAACATATCCTTTCTAAAGGTGAATGTTAATATTATATTAAACCTAGAACCCAAATATAACATTATTAAGGTACTAATATGTTGGTTCATTTATCATATATTTCATAGTTCAGAACATCCATATCCTTCATGTGTCAGGTCATCAATAAATTCTATAAACATGGTAGGTGGATGTTGTTTGTTTTAGTGTTCCATCCAATGATAACCATCTTTTATAAGCATTAGTGAACACATTTATGAAGTTGGTACTCTCTATATAAGATAGTGTGAAATGGGTGGCTTTTTCATGATAATTTGATGTGAGGTGTTATCACCCCATGGTGTGAGGTATCCTCTCTTCCCTTGTTCTTTATAGGGTATTTCTTTTTGAGTGGATGTTAGTTTATATAGGATTGGATTATACTACTTGATTTTTTTTACAACACATGAGAGCAATTATAGTGTCCTCATTAGCTTTTGAGTAAGGCATATTCCTTAGGTGATAGGGATCAACAGGATTTTGGTAATTGATTCGTCAACTGGTCCAAGCCAACACTACAAAATGTCGATTCAGTTATTTAACTATAAATATGTAACTTTAAGACATTATAGGATGATATATTCCTCAAAATCATGATGATAAAACTCTGTCATGGATGGATTTTGATGTATTTTCTATGATTCGATTCTCCATAGTGGATGTTGAACCATTTACACAATTCTGTTACAATGATTATAAACATATCAAAGCACATGGATTTTTTGTTTCTTTAAATCATGTTTGGTGGTGTAGATGTTTGAGCTCATGGAGATAAGTGCAATTCACAAGAATTTACATTCAATCATAGGTTGAGATTAATTATATTTATAACTATTTATGAATCACTAGAGCTAGTGAATCATTCGAAAAAAATTAATGTTATTGATGGGTATCCTATTTTTGACCCTTGAATAGAGTTTAATTTATGAATCAAATATTTTATCTTGAAAAATAAAAACATTTTTTGAGTTTCAATGTATAAAATATACCATTCATATAAAATGTATTTGAGAATATATGTCCATTAGATTAAATTTTTATTAAAAATTAATTTGTTATGTGTATTTTGATTATGATAACTCTGTAATTTATTGATTTAGATATTAGAGCAATGTAGATATGAGTTCAGGATGTGTGATTTTAATAAAATGGACAAATTGTTTGAGAAATGATGGAAGTATGAGAGATTTTTTCCTTTTACTATTAGTTTGTGTTTGAAAAGTGTATATGGTGAAATCCTTAATTCGAACATGGTGTCCTAAAACCTCTATTATCAATGATTAAAGTTATCATCATGATGTTTCCACGATACCCTATGTAATCAAATTATCTCAAAAGGAAAACATGGATGGATTTCCATGATAGTGGATATATCATTATCTTATTCCTCATGTGGAAGTTAATTCATACCTATTTTACATGATATATATTTATATGTGAATCAGGTTTAGATTCCTCTATTCTTATGTATGGACTATAGTGAGACATGGGAAGTGACTCTATTAAGATAATCCCATTTCTTTGTAATCCTATTTTATATGGGGGAGGAGGTTCTCTAAGTGTCTTTTTTCTGATAATTTGTTATAGAGGTTCATTATTTGTGTATGGATCCAAACGAGAAGGGTTATATGAATGGTTACGACTATTATTAGTGGATAGTGGTTGATTAGGTCACAAAATTAAAAGAATGAATGAATTTATTATCTGGGAAAGGTTTTTTTTGACTAATTTTAATTATGTTATTATTCAAAAACAAGAGAAAACCTCGTATTTGGATATCATTAAATAAGGACAAGGAAAAAATTATAGAATGTGATATGAATTGGGAAAACATTTGAAATACATGTGTCATAGTTTAAGTGGAAGTATTATGTTTCCTGTAGTTGAAAATACATCAATGATGGATCAAATACCTTTTTTCTAGTTTCTGATAGAGGTTTCTGAACAGAATCATAAAAAGATTATGGAATTGAATAATTTTCTATGGTGTCATGGAGTTTCTGTTGAGTTATTCATAAAATTGTTCTTTTTGGAAGGGTTTACCAATATTATTACTATTATGAATATCTTTTAAAGGTAGAAATCATGTTTCTCCCACCATATTTAATATTTATAGGAATATTTCATGGGAGACAATTAGAAACTTATTAGATTTATATGTATCCATGAGTTGGGTTGAATATTTATGAAATGTAAATGCTATGTAAATAATTTATTATGTGTATCCATTACCTTATTTCTTCTTTCTTCAATATAGACTTTGACTAATATATTAACAACATGAGTTTATAGGAAATAATTTTTTTGAATAAATTATTTTTCTTTATTACATTACATTTCATGCTACACCAAGTTATGTTTTTTGTTGTAATCACCATGTAAAACTTGAGAAACATTAAATAAATAGATTAGTATGTTGTAAAGGAAACACTATGTTTTCCTTGTGTTACACACAATGTTGAGTTCCTTTAATAGCTTATGTTACATTAAAGACAGAGTTTTACCATGAAATAATATTCTATTAATAATATTATTAGAATATTATTGTAGTTGAAAAATATTTTTTGCAATAGTTAATATAATTATGATTTTTTAGACTATGATACTTTGTTTTATACAATTTTATAAAATTAATTTTATGGTATAAATGAAAGAAAAATAAAAATAAATACCAATTGATTATAAAGGATGTGTTTTTAGGGAAAAAAATTATTCCCCATATAGAGTATAATAATAATAAATTAAATTAATCACAATTAATGGAGGATAAAAATTAAATTTATTTGTTTAATATTAAACCAAATATTTTTACATTCATCCTATATATTTTATATCCATAATATATGAACATGTCAAATTTTAGGCATAAAAATCTATATTTTTTTTGAAAGGTTATTTTCTGACATTTTAATGGAGTATTAGTTTCAAAAATATTTTTTGAATCATTTAAAAATTTTATATTATAAAAATAAATAATTTTTTTAAATTATAATGTTAATATTATCTTAGGGTGATTTTTGGGTATTTTTTGAGAGGATGAATTTATGGATGGATGATGAAAAATACTAAACATTAACTTCAAACTATTTCTTTGTTTAATTTATGTATAATTAAATTATATAAAAAATTGGGATTATGTTATAATTAGTTCATTTATTCATATATTAATATAATTTATTTCATTGGAAAAAAATATTATACTAAAATATGATATAAAATCATTTATAAAATTTGAACATTTTCAAATAAAAAAACTATTTTTTTGTCCCATCCACAAGATTACATTTATATTAATTTTTGAAAAGTATGGGATTTTAATTTTCAAAAATTATTCATATTTGAAATAATAATAATTTAAAATTTATATTAAGTTCAACATTTTTTTAACAAAAAATAATTTTGAAATAAATTTAAATTAATTACATTCATTAAGGTAAAAATGAGTTTACATTATGGTTAAAATTTAATCATATTATACCAAATGACAATAAAACATGTAAAAAACCCATTTTATTTCTATATAAGGCTCATTTACACTATTTTATCAAACTATTTACTGATATGTGGTGTAAATAATTTAAGGGATACTTCCCAAATTTTTTTACCATTTGGTATTTACAAAAAACCCAGTCATATTCAACTATTAAAGTGATATCACCCCCTTCACTAATTCACAACTCTCTGTAATTTAATCTCATAGACCACTCAGAAAAACACACAAAATATCCACCATATAATTTTTTGAAGCCTCAATTTTTATTGGAATAAAATCAATGATATCGTTTTGTGCAAACCAAAAGCAGATATCTGAAGAAGATGTGACGTTCATCAACATAATTTTTTATTGGTACATTTTTCTCCGCCATAAATTATTAATATATAAAAACATATAACAGCCTAATTATCCACAACATAATGAGATGTTTTTATTTTATTGTTAATACCTGAACCTTCACATAAATACCTCAAATGGGATACATAATTATCATGCATGTTTACCACAGGCTACCGCCTTGAGAACCGATGTTGTTGTTTTCCCACTACTATCACTAGAACATTTGAAAAAATGATGGAAATACATTGTTTAAATGATATATATAAAATTAATGATTAATTTATTAGAATTTATTATTATATAACACATAATTTAATGCTTTCAATTTTTCGTATAATGATAATATCGTTTGTGGATGTGTGGACTACCGTTTCCTCAAAACGATATGATTTGTCCACACATTACATGGAATTTTTTAAGGGTGATCTTAATACGAATATATTATATATAAGACAAAGTACTGATACTAGATATATATATATATATATCAATTACATTCCTATCATTCATTATAAAACTAGAAAATGGAAACAAAATTCATGCGAATATACCGCCTACCATATGCGTTAATGGTGTAATTAATTTCATGCTTATATATATATGAGATTATTAGAAATTAATATATAAAAAATAAATATGATATTTATATCATGTTTTATATTATTTAAATTACTTAATCTTGAAAATATAAATGGTAATAAAATAACAAGTCAACTCATATATGAAAAATAATGTTGTTATTACCCAAAATATAAAATTATCAAGGAATTATTAATAATAGACTAATATAAATTCATAAAAAATTATATATGTTATTATATATAGTAATACTTTTTCTATGTTATATTTATTATAAAACTATATATACAATAAATAATGTTTTAAAATGAACATAGAATATCATGAATTATGGTAAAGGGATTTCAGGTCTCACTTTTATTTATACTAGATTTATGCAATATTCACCACTAGTTTATTCTGTATGGTGTATATAATTAGAATGAATGCATTATATTATTATTAACCATATATTTATTGGTATTTACATATCCATTTTATGATCACTCTTTCATGAGGTTATCATTTCAAATTTTACCAAAATAGTATTGTAATTTCCTCTAAAATAGTTTTTTTCCCAGCATAGGTTATGTTATGCACCAATATTATTTTTTGAGGTGTATATAATTCCCTTTTAAATGGAATATAATTAATATCAATTATGTAATGATATAATATTCTTCATTTTATGTTATTATTTCTTGTTGATTTGGTATCAACGTTACAAAGGTGGTAAGATTTATTGTTACAATCTCATCATTCGTCGGGATTGTTTACGATTATGATTAAATTCATAAAATATTATGATTCACCATGCATTAAATATAATAAATTTTATTCTACTATGGTTATTCATTGTATATTTATTCAATGTTATAATATTTTTACTCCCTTTTACTCAATATAAAGACCAAAATTATTTTAAAAAAAATGGAATTTATTTACTTATTTGATCCAAAATCAATTTTATTCAAAAACAATGTTTTCTGAAAATGTTTTGAAAAACTGATTTTAAATAATAATTTAATCTCATTTTCATTGAAAATGGTTTTTTAAATTATATATGTATCATGAATTGTATGAAATGATATTATGAAATTTTTTTCTAATGATTCAAGGTTATTATCAATGAAAAATATTTTCAAATGGTTTTATGATTTAAAAATAATTTCATTCAAATAGTAAACTTTATTCTCTTAAAAATGATTTAAATTCTTCTTAAATCATAAATAATTTGTTTTGGAAATTTTTTAATAATATATTAGTTTTAAAAGGTTTTATGTGTTCATTTTTTTAAAGTAAGGATATATTACATAAAAATGATCTAAGTGATATTTCTAAATTATTCTCTATCTAAGATGTAATCCTTTGAAATAATTTATTTCAACTATGGTATATTACAAAAGGAATGTAACAGCCCGAGATTTTATGAAAAATATTCTTTTTTATTTTACTAATGTCTTGTGTTATACGCTACACCAAAAGGAGCTTGCACAACACGCATCCTTGACTTGCCTTGCATTACACGCAATCGCAACCTTCCTCGATAGCGTGTGTGGTACGTAATCCTGAGTTTCAAGAAACAATGATATGCTATTAAAATATTATTAAAACTAGCCGTTATGAATAGTAATAACCACTTTTTAAATTTTAGAAATTTTAACTCTCAAAATGGACTTTATTTTTGGATTCGGAGTATCGAATTTAGCCTAAGGTGAAATTTTGGTACTTTTTGGATAACTTTCATATTCTGATGAATAGTGAAAATTACTAAATTATAATTAAAAACAACTTTTTTAATCGAAATAATTAATAGTGATAAATCATTAATTTGAGTGGTTTTAAAGTATATTTAGAATATATTTTTACAATTTAATACAATGTTGGTCATTGGATGTAATTTCACATTTAAACTAGACATAAACAAGTGTCAATCTTTTGATAGATATTGTTTCTTAAAAACACGCTATTTGTTTTAACAGCGGGATTTAATTATAAAATTAATTAATGCAACTTTTATGTTATGAATTTGGTAAAATAGACTTCATTTTTGAATTCGGAATATGAAATATAGCTTGGGATGAAATTATGGCATTGTTCTGAAAAACATCAATTTTTGATGAATAGTGAAACTACTAAGTGGTAGGTTAAAAACTGAATTTTGCATAAAACGTAATTTTACCGATTCTATGAATGGAATTTCGAAAATCTGAGAGACAAGGTAAATATCAAGGACTAAAATGTGGTTCAATGAGATGAAAATAATTTTTTGGTGAATAGTAACTTTTTACTTTTTTTACCACGGTTAATAGTAAATAGGGTAACTAAGGGTAAATATGATATTAATATTACCCTAACACATGTCCTAATTCTATTGGACAAGAGTAATTCGACCAAAAACAAACTTAGTAATAAAATATGACCATTTAGGCCCACATGGATTAGATTAGGACATTTATTATTAATTTATTTAAAGAAGGGTTAAAATAGTTAAAATCAATGTTTAATAAGTAAATCATTTTTAATATGGGGTTATACATAAGATAAATTCGATTGTAAATATTCATTAGAAATATAAAAAGATTTCCTATATGATGGTATTTTATTTGTAATTTTTAGACATAAAATAATTTAATTTATTTATGACACAACGATGATGCAGTAATTATCTTATTAATGAAATATTGACATAATTGATGTTATAAACACAAAAATAAATGTAATTTGAGAATTTTTTGAATTCCACTAATTTTCTAGGTTACTATGATATATTAATGTTGATTTAATCAACTTGGTTTGAACATTTAATTCTGTTATGACTTTCACAAAAATCATATATCAAATAGTGTCAAAATTGACACAAAATAGTTTTTAAATCAAATATTATATTATTAATTGTTATTTTATTCCTAAAAATCTAAGGTTCGGCAAAATGACTTAGATAAGGATATATGTATTAATAATATACAATTTGGGGTTTGTTTGTCATGTTATAGTAAGTGTATTAACCATATAGTGAAAGAAAACAAAAAGACACGGTAAAAGTTAAATTAATTAACTTAGAGTTAAATCTAATTGATAAGGTTAAAATAATACACTAAACTTGTCTAAATCCTATTGGTTGATAGGATTTCGACCCATCCCCACTTTATCTTCGAAATAAGACCCTTTGGAACCATTATAAACCGATTTTGACTTTAATATAAAATAATATTTTGAGATATTCCTAAGGTGCCCCTCTCCTCCCTTATAAAAGGACACCTCCTCCCCCTCCTCCTCACACCAATTTGAGGACTCAAGATCGGCCAACCCCTGCCAAAATCTCTTCTCCACTTCCCTAGAAACATCCTAGAGGTTCTGGTCTTACTCAAAGACCAATTTTAGTTCCCTAAGAGGAGGTCTCCAAAAGGCGTTTCAAAGAAGAGGTAATTACCGTTACCAATTCTTTCATCTTTATTTCTTCTTCCACTTCTTATTCTTAGGTTGTTTCATTATGAAGTAATAACATCAGTATCACTCATATACTGATATGTTATTATAAGTATGAAACAACCCTATTTCACCATCTATCCATCCTACGGAAAAAGAAATCACCGCGCGTGCGTACGTACGGAATACCGTCTCCACGCCGTGGTGTAATCTATTTTCCACCACCACCGTACATGGATGGGTATAATGGTGTAAAGAATAACTATACATAGTTATTACAACATCATATTGATTCTGATATATTGTATAATCCACTCCAATTCAATTCAATATTTATAGAAATGATATCATCGCTCGTGCGTACGTACGGAATACCGTCTCCACGACGCGATGAGATTCATTCTCCATGTTAACCATTTAAGAATGATTATAATGTATATATAAGAAATAATAATGAAATATATGACATTATAAAGCTACTGGATTTATGTATATATATACATATGTATGTCATCTACTTACTTCCATTTCAAGACAATAAGGAAAGGAAAACAGCGTTCATGCGTACGTACGGACTACCGTCTCCATGAACGGTGTTTTTCATTTTATTTATCTACCTATTATATATATATATATATACTGAATATATATGATATATAAATCATATTTTTTATTCTGGAAGTAAGTAAATCATGATATAAGTAATAATGATGTCAAGAACAACAAGTCAAAACACCTACGATAAATGAAACGATTTTACCCAAAACGCTTCTTTAACATGGAATTTACAAAAGAACGGGTAATATAATGTCATAAGTGAACCATATATGATATCATAACAATAAATATGATTCTGTAATAAGTCAATAACATGATTTAAATCATTATACAGGAGGTTTGTACACTTACAAAGCAAGTCGGACCTAAGGTAAGGGAAATATCACAATCTCATTTTTATCCGAGATTGTTTATTCGTAAGTATTTACTGGGGTGTATTTTATCATCCATATCCATGTTCCCTCAATATGTAATATTGTTTCCATCCACTTGAATTATTTTAAATCCAATTTTACCCTTAGGTGAGTTTTTAGTAAATAATATGAAAGGAATCTTTTGTCGTTTTTCCGTACGAGGTACTTTTTGACTTTTCCGACAAAAGTACGAGAAGAATGTTTTTTTTAACTTATACGGCACGAACGGATTTCTACTGTTTTATAAAGAATTATTTTCATGAAGCTTCCTCTAAAAGATTTCATGACTATTTTCAATAAAATCTCTTTCTTTTAAAATTGCATGATGTTTTGTGAAAAGAAATTGATTTTGAAGAAGAAAGGATATTTTCCTCAAGAATTCAATTCAAGTGTTTTATCAAAATTATTTTCCATCTAAGATAATAAAGAGTTCTGTTTCTATCCATATTTTTACATTGATTTGACTATGTTGTGATGGAATTATGTTTATGAATTCCTTTATCTTATATGAATTGATTTATGATGTCATGATGTTTCAAGAATCCCATTTTTGTTACATGTGTTATGCGATGATTTATGTTTTATGATTATGTGGCACACATAAGAAAGGATTAATTATAGATGGGTGGGACCTATATCTCCCTCCAATGCATTGGTTAATGATTTTATATCTCATGAGATAGACATGGCTGGAACGGAAGGTTATTTCGGTTCAGTGATACAGGACTGAAACGAGGAGTGAACTCGGTTCAGAAAGGGACTTTGTCCACTAAGATAGTCTTGGCAATGAGTCATGACTAACAAGAAATGATTTTCCATGATTATGTGTGCATGCCACAAAGTTCAGGTTTTAAGTTATGATTATTGGGATCTCATTTTCAATTCTATGATTTATCCCATGTTATGAAATTATGCTCTCTTTTGCAGGTTAAGATTTCCAAAAGTTATGTTCTTATGAATATTATGTGATTGATTTTTCTTTTGTATACCCTTACTGAGCATTTGAGCTCACCCTTTTATGTTTTCTTTTCCCCAGGATATAAAGAATGGTTTTAGGAAAAAAAAAGGGGAAGATCTTTATGGGAGATATTGAAGATCTTTCACCACGATTAGAAGATTACTTTCCGAGTTTCCAAAGACACTAAACTATTACGATCCTTTAGTGTGTGTTTTTGTTATGTACTAAGTTTTCCGCAAATGTAATGTAATGTCCATGTACGTCAAGCTTCGGGTCTCTACAGTTGGTATCAGAGGAAAGGTTTAGTCAACCTTTGGAAACTAGGATGCGAAAACGTTAGTGAGATCCCTAGAGATATTTCTAAGGTATGTCTAGGGATGTCCCTAGGGATAAGTATACCTATATGTTATAGTAATAGAGTTACGCTAACGATAGTAGAATTAAACCTAAGATGTTGGATATTGAAGGTACTCCCCCTTTATTATGTTGTTTTCCCTAGCATGATTTTTGCCTCTCACACTATTCTTTTTGGGTTTTAGACGATGGCTGGAACCCGAAGGAACCGTGTTGATCAATGAAATGGACAATGCAATGATTGCCCTCCTGAACAAACAAATGTTATGGGAGATGGAGTGCAAAATCTTATTGCTATACTTACACAAGCTATGAATCATTCTGGACTTTCAAATGAGCAGAGAAGGGAACAATATTCTATTGAGTCCTTCATGAGGCAACGTCCACCTTCTTTTAGTGGGTCTTCTGATCCACTTGTGGCTGAACAATGGATCAGTACTACTGAAAAGATATTTTCAGTTCTTCAATGTTCTGAACATGATAAAGTCATCTTAGCAGTATATCGTTTGGAAGGTGAAGCTGATCAATGGTGGAATCTTATCAAGAATACGAGGCCAAGAGATGAAATTGAGTCCATGGAATGGGATGAGTTCAAGAACTTGTTTTTCAGTAAGTACTTCCCTCGTATTCTTAGAACAAAGATGGAGAAAGAGTTTCTTGAACTGAAGCAAAGGGACGATGAAGCTGTTGGTACCTATGAAGCAAATTTTACAAGACTTGCAAGGTATGCTTCTGGAATTATCATCCAACCTGAAAGTAAAGTTGATCGATTTTTCAGTGGCTTAAAACCAAGTCTTCGAAGGTCATTAGCTATAAGAGACTTCAGTAGCTATGAAGAAATTGTGCGTTGTGCTATCAAGGTAGAAATGGAAGTTGGTGTTATATATCCATCTCATGGCTTTGACAAGAAACGTAAGATGGAGTTCAAGGAAAATCTCAGAATAATGGTGAAAAGAAGATGAATGTTTCCTTATGCACAAAGTGTGGAAAGAAGCATGGTGGAGATTGTCTTAAAGGGACTAGAAAATGTTTTAAGTGTGGAAAAGAAGGTCATCGAGCAGCTGAGTGTCGAAGTAATGGAAAAAGGGTTTCTAATGATGTGAATAAAGAAAACACTGCAGAGAACGCACCACCAACACTTCAATGCTTCAAGTGCAAGGAAATGGGGCATTATGCTAATAATTGCCCTAATCCAAGGGTTAGTGATGATCAACATGAGCAACCACTAAAGGCAAAGGACAAAGGGAAATCACATGCGATCACTATTGGCAATGTTGAATATGACAACGATGTGGTGGAATGATTATGTGTTTATGTAATGGGATTCCAAAATAATGTTGTATCATTGAGTATTGCAATATTTATTGATATGGTATTCAAAGTGATTGAGATATTTTTTGGAAATAAGATGATATGCGCATAATGAAGACGAGAAAATTAAATGTTTAATAGTATTCAGGAGATCATGATTGATATAAGGACTAAGTGATATCATGGTTTGAGTATATAGAATTTTGAGGATTTCGGTATGTGAAAAGTGTTAACTTTTAACTGCATTCAAGTTTTCACTAAGGTTCAATGGGTATTCAAGAGAGTACAAGATTAAGGCCTTTGAATGTTTGGAATGTGACCAACAAGATATATGGGGATCAACGACAGTATTAAATCTCTGGTAATCGTTGTCACTATATTATGAGAGTGGATTGCAGTATTATGTATAAGCCTAAAGATTAGACTGGATTATGTTGGACATAAGTTAGTATTGTTTAAGGATAGAAGTTTTTTTTCGATATTATTGATGGGATGTTAAAGTAATATAGTTTTAGAAAAAGGAAAACCTGCAGGACGGGCGACAGCCCATCGCGTCGGACAAAGCTGTGGGAATCGAACCCATATCCGAAGTACGACTGGCCTTTATCACCTACCACTGGCCTACAGAAAGTCCCTGTTTAGTAGAAACTAGTTTTATTATATTAAGCAGTATGATATATGAAGTATAAGTCCATTTTAGGAACCATATGTGATTAATCTCACTATAGATCGACTTATGTATATAATTTTTTCTAACCTTTTGTTTGAGACAGATGGAATGACCCGTCATTCTATCACATGATCTGCTAACACTTCACGAATAACAAATTCAACTTCATTTATTTAAGAGATGAAGTGGAAATTGTTAAAGGCACGAACAACAGTGAGGTTGTACCAACATAAAGTAAGTATTTATTCTTTAACTTTAGGGAAACGATCTTGAAAACCAAAAATGTTGTCCTAGTGATCTTATATCTGATTAATCAGATGGTACCTTATATCATCACAAATCTATGGATTTGTGATTACTGGCTTTTCCATAGCCATGTTCTCTACCACTCTCCATCAGAACATGATGGTTAGATTTCTCTTCCATATCCATATTTTCACCTATGTGGAAACCCAGTGATTAGTTTATTTGGGTAATCGTTACATTTCATACTTTAGTTTTTAAAGCCAAGTTTTGGTATTCCCTTTTACGATGTGGGTTTCTATTAAAGAAACTTTCGAATAGTAAACCATTTATAACCCCGACGAATTTCGAGGGCGAAATTTATTTTAAGGGGGGTAGAATGTAACAGCCCGAGATTTTATGAAAAATATTCTTTTTTATTTTACTAATGTCTTGTGTTATACGCTACACCAAAAGGAGCTTGCACAACACGCATCCTTGACTTGCCTTGCATTACACGCAATCGCAACCTTCCTCGATAGCGTGTGTGGTACGTAATCCTGAGTTTCACGAAACAATGATATGCTATTAAAATATTATTAAAACTAGCCGTTATGAATACTAATAACCACTTTTTAAATTTTAGAAATTTTAACTCTCAAAATGGACTTCATTTTTGGATTCGGAGTATCGAATTTAGCCTAAGGTGAAATTTTGGTACTTTTCGGATAACTTTCATATTCTGATGAATAGTGAAAATTACTAAATTATAATTAAAAATAACTTTTTTAATCGAAATAATTAATAGTGATAAATCATTAATTTGAGTGGTTTTAAAGTATATTTAGAATATATTTTTACAATTTAATACAATGTTGGTCATTGGATGTAATTTCACATTTAAACTAGACATAAACAAGTGTCAATCTTTTGATAGATATTGTTTCTTAAAAACACGCTATTTGTTTTAACAGCGGGATTTAATTATAAAATTAATTAATGCAACTTTTATGTTATGAATTTGGTAAAATAGACTTCATTTTTGAATTCGGAATATGAAATATAGCTTGGGATGAAATTATGGCATTGTTCTGAAAAACATCAATTTTTGATGAATAGTGAAACTACTAAGTGGTAGGTTAAAAACTGAATTTTGCATAAAACATAATTTTACCGCTTCTGTGAATGGAATTTCGAAAATCCGAGAGACAAGGTTAATATCAAGGACTAAAATGTGGTTCAATGAGATGAAAATAATTTTTTTGGTGAATAGTAACTTTTTACTTTTTTTACCACGGTTAATAGTAAATAGGGTAACTAAGGGTAAATATGATATTAATATTACCCTAACACATGTCCTAATTCTATTGGACAAGAGTAATTCTACCAAAAACAAACTTAGGAATAAAATATGACCATTTAGGCCCACTTGGATTAGATTAGGACATTTATTATTAATTTATTTAAAGAAGGGTTAAAATAGTTAAAATCAATGTTTAATAAGTAAATCATTTTTAATATGGGGTTATAAATAAGATAAATTCGATTATAAATATTCATTAGAAATCTAAAAAGATTTCCTATATGATGGTATTTTATTTGTAATTTTTAGACATAAAATAATTTAATTTATTTATGACACAACGATGATGCAGTAATTATCTTATTAATGAAATATTGACATAATTGATGTTATAAACACAAAAATAAATGTAATTTTAGAATTTTTATGAATTCCACTAATTTTATAGGTTACTATGATATATTAATGTTGATTTAATCAACTTGGATAGAACATTTAATATTGTTATGACTTTCACAAAATTCATATATCAAATAGTGTCAAAATTGACACAAAATAGTTTTTAAATCAAATATTATATTATTAATTGTTATTTTATTCCTAAAAATCTAAGGTTCGGCCAAATGACTTAGATAAGGATATATGTATTAATAATATACAATTTGGGGTTTGTTTGGCATGTTATAGTAAGTGTATTAACCATATAGTGAAAGAAAACAAAAAGACACGGTAAAAGTTAAATTAATTAACTTAGAGTTAAATCTAATTGATAATGTTAAAATAATACCCTAAACTTGTCTAAATCCTATTGGTTGATAGGATTTCGACCCATCCCCACTTTAGCTTCGAAATAAGACCCTTTGGAACCATTATAAACCGATTTTGACTTTAATATAAAATAATATTTTGAGATATTCCTAAGGTGCCCCTCTCCTCCCTTATAAAAGGACACCTCCTCCCCCTCCTCCTCACACCAATTTGAGCACTCAAGATCGGCCAACCCCTGACAAAATCTCTTCTCCACTTCCCTAGAAACATCCTAGAGGTTCTGGTCTTACTCAAAGACCAATTTTAGTTCCCTAAGAGGAGGTCTCCAAAAGCCGCTTCAAAGAAGAGGTAATTACCGTTACCAATTCTTTCATCTTTATTTCTTCTTCCACTTCTTCTTCTTAGGTTGTTTCATTATGAAGTAATAACATCAGTATCACTCATATACGGATATGTTATTATAAGTATGAAACAACCCTATTTCACCATCTATCCATCCTACGGAAAAAGAAATCACCGCGCGTGCGTACGTACGGAATACCGTCTCCACACCGTGGTGTAATCTATTTTCCACCACCACCTTACATGGATGGGTATAATGGTGTAAAGAATAACTATACATAGTTATTACAACATCATATTTATTCTGATATATTGTATAATCCACTCCAATTCAATTCAATATTTATAGAAATGATATCATCGCTCGTGCGTACGTACGGAATACCGTCTCCACGACGCGATGAGATTCATTCTCCATGTTAACCATTTAAGAATGATTATAATGTATATATAAGAAATAATAATGAAATATATGACATTATAAAGCTAATGGATTTATGTATATATATACATATGTATGTCATCTACTTACTTCCATTTCAATACAATAAGGAAAGGAAAACAGCGTTCATGCGTACGTACGGACTACCGTCTCCATGAACGGTGTTTTTCATTTTATTTATCTACCTATTATATATATATATATACTGAATATATATGATATATAAATCATATTTTATATTCTGGAAGTAAGTAAATCATGATATAAGTAATAATGATGTCAAGAACAACAAGTCAAAACACCTACGATAAATGAAACGATTTTACCCAAAACGCTTCTTTAACATGGAATTTACAAAAGAACGGGTAATATAATGTCACAAGTGAACCATATATGATATCATAACAATGAATATGATTCTGTAATAAGTCAATAACATGATTTAAATCATTATACAGGAGGTTTGGACACTTACAAAGCAAGTCGGACCTAAGGTAAGGGAAATATCACAATCTCATTTTTATCCGAGATTGTTTATTCGTAAGTATTTACTGGGGTGTATTTTATCATCCACATCCATGTTCCCTCAATATGTAATATTGTTTCCATCCACTTGCAATATTTTAAATCCAATTTTACCCTTAGGTGAGTTTTTAGTAAAGAATATGAAAGGAATCTTTTGTCGTTTTTCCGTACGAGGTACTTTTTGACTTTTCCGACAAAAGTACGAGAAGAATGTTTTTTTTAACTTATACGGCACGAACGGATTTCTACTGTTTTATAAAGAATTATTTTCATGAAGCTTCCTCTAAAAGATTTCATGACTATTTTCAATAAAATCTCTTTCTTTTAAAATTGCATGATGTTTTGTGAAAAGAAATTGATTTTGAAGAAGAAAGGATATTTTCCTCAAGAATTCAATTCAAGTGTTTTATCAAAATTATTTTCCATCTAAGATAATAAAGAGTTCTGTTTCTATCCATATTTTTAAATTGATTTGACTATGTTGTGATGGAATTATTTTTATGAATTCCTTTATCTTATATGAATTGATTTATGATGTCATGATGTTTCAAGAATCCCATTTTTGTTACATGTGTTATGCGATGATGTATGTTTTTTGATTATGTGGCACACATAAGAAAGGATTCATTATAAGATGGGTGGGACATATATCTCCCTCCAATGCATTGGGTAAAGATTTTATATCTCATGAGATAGACATGGCTGGAACGGAAGGTTATTTCGGTTCAGTGATACAGGACTGAAACGAGGAGTGAACTCGGTTCAGAAAGGGACTTTGTCCACTAAGATAGTCTTGGCAATGAGTCATGACTAACAAGAAATGATTTTCCATGATTATGTGTGCATGCCACAAAGTTCAAGTTTTATGTTATGATTATTGGGATCTCATTTTCAATTCTATGATTTATCCCATGTTATGAAATTATGCTCTCTTTTGCAGGTTAAGATTTCCAAAAGTTATGTTCTTCTGAATATTATGTGATTGATTTTTCTTTTGTATACCCTTACTGAGCATTTGAGCTCACCCTTTTATGTTTTCTTTTCCCCAGGATATAAAGAATGGTTTTAGGTAAAAAAAGGGGAAGATCTTTATGGGAGATATTGAAGATCTTTCACCACGATTAGAAGATTACGTTCCGAGTTTCCAAAGTCACTAAACTATTACGTTCCTTTAGTGTGTGTTTTTGTTATGTACTAAGATTTCCGCAAATGTAATGTAATGTCCATGTACGTCAAGCTTCGGGTCTCTACAAGGAAACCATTCATATTTTTATGTGAATTTTTTATCATTAATTTTATTTTTAAAAATTGTTTCACTTCCATATGTTACACAATATGAAAATTCTTATAAAACATACTTATTTTTCATGAGATATTATGTGATGAAATGAGTAAAAAAACCTTTCCTTTTTTACATTTTATTGAATGATGATATTTTTATAATACCAATTTCATTTCATTTGTTTTGATATCTGGAATTATTATCATCTTCTAGAACACTAATTTATGAATTCATTATGTGATTGTTGGGAACTATATCTCTCTAAAATGCATGGGGTAACGATGGATAACAAATATTATATATGTTATGTGTGATATAGGATACATTTAAAAAATGATTTGAATGAACCATATAATGTGTTAATAATGTTTTTAATTATCCTAATTACATGTTCATAGAGTTATTCATGTACATTATTATATGTTTACAATGTCATGCGTGAACTTGATTACATGTTTTCAATGTTATGACTGCACCTTATTTTGGGTTGAAAATATTATCCATGAACCTAATTAAATGTTAAAAATGTTATTCATGAAAATAATTACATTTTCACATTGTTATTCATGAACATTTTAAATTTTCTCAATATTATTTGTGAACTTGATTACATGTTCACAATGTTATGTGTTGACTATTCGTTATTTTCCATAAGGAAATGCATAGACGTATTTTCAAATCCAAAATATTATGTGAGGGAATTATTTCATGTCCTTAACATAAGGAATGAACGTTTTTCTATGTATACATGTTAAAAAGGTTTTATTATACTATGTATTCTAGAATTCTATATATTCTACAAATGTTTATCTCTCACGACTGATGTTAATTGATTTAGTTATGACTCAAATCTTAGGATATTAGATTATTTATGCAATGAATCACGTGTACATCCTTTGAAATGAAGGGAAATATCTTTATATATTAGTCTCATCTTCTTATATCATAATATTCATATTATACATACATATCCCCTTTATTTAACCTTACTGAGTATTTGATATCACCCGTTATTATGGTTCCTTTAACAATGTTAGGAAGAATGTTTTCATTCACGAGTACTAAAAGGGAATATATTTATGGGAAACATTGATGCTTATTCACTCTGTTAAAATATTATGATTCATGTTTCCTTGGACACTAGACAATTATGGTCCTTGGGAATGTACTTTTTTAATTTGATGACTATATATCTAAAATAATTTACTATCAGAGTATGTTGATCCTGGGTTTTTGTAGTTTTTTTCAGTGGAAAGGATTAGTCATCCTTCAGAAAATAGGATGAGAAAACATTATTGAGATCCTTATGGATTTGTCTAAGGATATGTCACGGGAAATATCTAAGGATAAGTACAAATAATATTTAATGTATGAGAGAATGTCCGGGAATTTTGGTAAAGTATTGAGAGGTTGTTTCAGTGAAATTCCAACCCTATGTTGATACTAAATGTATGTGTGGATCTAGAAAATATTTACATTTGTGTAACTGCCTTGAAAAAACCATATTGATCTAGACATGATCAAGAAATGGTGCATGAAAATTGGTCATTTTGCACTACTATATTGACCCTCCAAGGGGATATGGTTTTGGAATTAACAAAAATATCTATGAACGTACATGATGAATTTAAATATCATATGAATATTAAAAACCTTTAATAAAACAATGGTTTCATATATTAAATAATTATGTATCATGATTTAGACATCCTATATTTTAATTTTATGATTATAATCTTTTTCACTATGATATTTTTTTCTCATACTATGCTTTATGGTTTTGGTAAATGTTAAGAAATAACAGTTATTGGGATGCATTGAATGTGTCAAACCATTTTATAATGAGAAATTAAATGGTGTAGATATTGGAGTAAATAATTTTTTTCATCACCCCTAATTATTTTTCATAGAACATGACTAACAATTTTTAACTTAACTAACTTACAAACTCACAAAAGAAGATAATAAAAGAGTTATATATTAGACTGTGTGATGGTGAAAATAGAATAATGATGATTAATTTCATTATATATCAAATATTTATAAAAAAACTCAAGGTAATATATCAATTCAGTAAAAGATGGAATATGTGTAGTGATTACGGCCATATTGTATGTAATATATATGGGAAAATGATGCGTTTAGATAATTAACGTGATAAAAATAATGTTATACCTACGTTATTATCAATTTTATGAATTAATTATGTATAAAATTTTTGGGAAATATAAAAATAAATTTCTAAGGGGGACATATCATGAAGAAAATTATAATTTATTTAAGAATAATGGTCTTACTACAAATGGTGAACAGAATATGAGTGACATATGAAAGGCTTGGGATGATCTAACAGTATTATTTATAAGCATGATTACATTGAGTTTGATGAATGTTAACATATGAATCATATATTATATTTTATAAAATGAGATTATGTAATAAGATAATGAAGCCATGTATATAGTTTGATAGTGAAGTGATATGATTGAAGTGTGTATGAATTGTAATTGAAGGATTTTTTTTATCTGATTCAAGAAGTATTTTTTTCATTAATTATTTTAAAAATTATATAGAATGTTGATGATGCATTAAAAATGGGATTTAATGGGAGCGTGTTTTTATGATCAATGTAAGGTAACCCTTCATGAGTTCCAAATTTTGAGAACTTTTTTATCATGTAGAAAGATATGATTGATTTGAATAATGTAAATTGGATATTATTAATGTCCTCAAAACTAATAAAGGATTTGAAGAAATTTTATTATGGTATCTTTGATAAGGTTTAAATAATTTTTGGATTTATGAAATATATCACAAAATCATTGGTCTATGTATAGAATGAACAAGAAGAAATTATTTAAATATTGTTTAATTGTAATTCCAGTTATTACAATTTTTCAACATAATACATGATTAAGGTATTCATATATTTGGTATGTGATAACAAAGAGATACATTATAACACATGGAGGATAAATTGTAAGATGAATCAGAGAAATTTGGCAACCTTCTTAATAATGATTTTTATTATCACCTTTTGGAAGGGTTATATGGTCAAATATTTATGAAATGGTTTATTTTAATCATCAGATGCAGTTGTAGAGATTAAATTATTATCTCAACAAATTAGATTTTGAGCATATTGGAAAAATGCTCTATAATTTTATTTTTTTGATGATAACTGAAGATAGATAGAATGAGTTATCGATTAATATATAGATATTATTATCATTTAATGCTTCAATGATAACAAATTTAATTTCATTTCATTGACTTATAAATGAAATTTAATTTGATTAAAGAATAATTAGAGGCTGATATTGTTCTTATGAAAGGGAATGAACTTTAGTATGTATATCTTGTGTATAAAAAATAATAAATGTTAGGAAATGGGTCTTTAAATAAAATTTTTCCATTTATCTTATTTTTTGATGATGTTAATGAATTTTTTTTGAATATTGTAGTTATGAAATTGTGATTTCTAACATTCTCATAAACATTTTGTCTATCAATCTCCATATATAATTTTAGTGTTAATTTTCTCTTTCATGTAAATGTTTTTAATTTCCTCTTATGTTATCCTATGTTGAAACATAATTATAAGATATTTTGTGTATCCATTATTTTTATGATTTTTTTTCAATTGAATCTTCATCCTTGATTTGTGATATTTAGGTTCATATAAAAGAAATATTGAGTAATAATCCTATCATAACCCAAATGAATATCAAAGTAGAAATTAAATTTATGATGGGTTGAATGTGACACCATGAGAATTTATAAATATTTTCTTTCTTAATAGTTTAAATTTTAAGGAATTCATTCACTACAATCTACAACTAGTTATGATTTCATTATATGAAACACAATGTTAATATTTAACAACATGAATCACCGAGGATAGATTTAAATACACAGAACATTATGTTTGTCCGTTGCTACACACAATTCCTTCTTCTTTATATAGATTCAGTTACAGGCAAGATAGAGTCTTACCGAACTACACTATTTTTTTACTAACATTATTAGAATTTTATTATAGTCATAACATAGACATTGGAATGAAAAATATTAATAGGATTACTTACCTTTTGATATTATGTATTATAAGTTATTATAAAATTAATTCGTTTGTATCAGTTATTTAGAAATGAAAATAAAAACCAATGCAATATAATGGATATGTGTTTATAAAAAAAATATTCACAGAATGGTAATTTTTATTAATATATTGAAATATTAAATAATATTGAGTTATAAGAATAAAATTTTGAAATATAAAATCAACAAATTTAGTTGACATTCATGTTATAGTATTTACTATCATATAATTATAATAAAACAAATTTTGGGTATCAAATTGTATAATTTTCAAAAAGGTAGTTTTTACAAATTATAAAGGAATATATGTATTAATTTTTTCAAAAATATATGATTCTTATATGAAAAAATAAATTTAATTAGTTAATGAATGATGTAATGATTATATTAGGGTTATTTTTTATTTTTTAAAGAGTTTGATTTTTTCTGAATAGTGAAAATACTGAAATTAAACTGGAAAAACAATTTCATTAAATTAATTTATATAGAATAGATATATTTTAAATTGTTTTTAATGTATAATTTTTCAAATAATACATCAAATAATCCAATATAGGTCATTTTAAAAAAATCAAATTTATATTGGTAGTAATAACACTTATATATTTTGAACATTTTCACTCCAAAAACATGTTATCTCATTTCGTATGGGGTATTAATATTAAATTAATTGTCTCCAAAATTATGATTGGATTTTTGAATTGTGAATTAAATATCATAAATAATAATATTTTATATTTTAACTTAGTTAATCTTTTTTTGGACAAAAATTTTTATTAATGGAAATTTAATATAACTATAACGATTATGGTGAAAAGGATTTTACTTTGAGGATATATGATAATATTAATGGGTAAAATACAATAGAGACCAGAAAAATACCAATTTCATGTACACAGTTCTACCATTTCCACACATCTATATAAATTGGGCCATTTTTTAGGATGTTATTTAATGAAGACCTCCCAAAAGTGTTTAACTATTTGTATTTACAAGAATGGCACTGCCCCTCCTATATAAAAGGGATCTCACCACATTCAATTATTCATAACCATAAAGAACATTGTATTATAGAAAAAATTACGAAATAAAACCAACAAACCACTCATATGATCATAAATACATAATCTCGGATGAAAAAGAACAAATAATTCCTTTGGTGCAAACCAATAGAAGTTACCTAAATAAGAGTTGACATTCATCAACGTGCATTTTTTTCATAACAGACTAAAATAATTATTTTATAAAGATTTTATAATAACACGTGTCTTAAATATAATTATATATTTTTATTATCAGTATATTACAAAAAAATATCACACTTTCAACAAATGAGATTCAAAATAATCATTCATCTGTATGGAGGACTACCGCCTGGTGAACCAATGTCATTTTATCTTCTATTACCACCTATCAAAAATTGTAATAATGATGTACGTATTATTTTTATACGATATTTACGATATTTATGTTTAATTTATTATTCTTCTATTTTTATATTACACATAACTTCATGCTTTTCATTATTTGAGAATATAATAACATTTTTTGTGGACGTGTGGACTACCGCCTTCTCATGGTGATGTTATTCATTCATGATTTACATTGAATTTATTAAAATATTGGTTTATTAAAAATATGTGATATAAAATAAATAATTATTCTACTGTAAATATTATATATATATATATATATAATTTACTTTTATTTAATTCATAACCTGGCATCAAAATGGGAATATCGTCCATGAAAACGTGCAGCCCACTGTCTCGATGAACGATATTTCATTTTAAATTTATATATTTTATATATTATTTTAAATACATATCTAAATAATATATTTTATATTCATATTATGATTTACATACTTTAAATTATTAAATCCTGAACAAATAAATAAGATAAAAAATACAAGTCAAACCATATATGAAAAACAAAACTGTTATTACTTAAAACACAACATTATCATAAAATTGATAATAAACAAGAGATATTTAGTAATAATAAAATAATATATGGTAAGATATATAAAAATATAGATCTATGGTTTATTATAATAGATTTTTATTTACTATATAGAACACCTGAATGTGTATTATAAATTTCAAGAATTAATGTTATGCAATTTTATGTCCCACATTTATTACTGTGAGACTTATACAATATTCAACACATCTTTATTTTGTGTGGTGTGTATAATTACTATTAATATTTTATTTGACTAATATAATTAAATTTATTTGTATTTAAATATCTATTTTCGGATCTCTGCTTCATGGGATTTACTATTCAAAAGTTACCAAAATGGTAATGTAATTTTTCCATAATTTTCCTTCTTTGAGACCCCTGATATGTTAGGCACCTATATTTTTTAATGATGTGTATATAATAAAAATTAAATTATATATCCTGATACTAATTATTTTCATTATATTTTATGATTCATTTAATTTTATTATTACATGGTCATTTTTAATGTAATTTTCCAAAGTGTTAAGAGTTTATGGCTACAATATCATTGTTTATCGATAATGTTTATGATTATGATTCGTTTAATGAAACATTCTGATTCATATATCAATAAATATCATCCATTTTACTCAAATTGTATATTCATGATATCATATTGTAATGTCACCATCATCTTACACTGGTAGACAAGATAATTAATAAAATGTATTTAATATATTCTGAATTTTTTTCATCTCAAGTCTAAAATCAATTTTATTTATAAACTATGTATTTTAAAAATGTTTTAAAAAATATATTTTATGATAATTTTAAAGGAATATGATTATAAAATTTTTATAAGTTTTAAGAAGTGTTTTATAAGATGTTGGTATCCTCATTTATTGGTTTTCAAGTTTATTTCCAATGTATAATGTTTTACATTTATTATTATTTAAAAGTAGTTTTCTAGAAGTGAAAATGATATTAGCCTAATTTTTTTGAATTATAATTAAATATTATTACATAATTTATATATTTGGTTTTAAAATATACAAATTTTTATATTTTTTTGTGCCTTGAAAAAGAATTTTAAAGAAAGGTTAATTTCCTTATGAAATGTTCCTAATGTACATAAAAAATTATTCTCCATATAAGAGGACATCATTTGATTCAAATTATTCTTTAATAGGGATATGATGCACGGAAAAAAATTATATTCTTTAATTGAATGTCTTTGGTGTAATGTGAATAGTTTTTTATGAAACATGTTTCTCTTCTACAGGCTATACAATGTTAAAATTCTAATGAAATATTCTTCCTTTCATGGGATATTCTATAATGAAATGATTATTAAACTGCTTCATTTTTATAGTCTATGATATTATTAAATATTATAATACCCATTTTATCATGTTTAATGATTTTATTAAAGTTGATAATCTATTATAATACATATGAATGATTTCATTATGTGATAGGTGGGACCTAAATAACCCTATAATAAATTTGGTAATGTTGGATTACTAATGAGTACATTATGTGTGAACCGAATTAAATGATAAAAATGTCAGGAGTGAACCATATTTCATGTTCACAATGGTATACATGAACCTGATTTCATGTTCACAATGTAATGTGTCAACCGGATTACAAATTAATAATGTTATTCTTTAAAAATACCACGTGTTAAAAATTTCACAACTGAAACATATTATGTGTTCACAATGTTATGATTGAACTTGATTGCATTTCCACAAAGTTATGCATTTATCATATTAAAATTTGGAAAAATTTCTCATGAACATGATTATATGTTCACAGTGTTATGCGTGAACAAGTTCACATGATCACAATGTTTTTCAAAGACCTATCTTTTATGTCCATAATGATATGAAGGGAACTAGTTGCATGCCCATAAGTTTGTACGAGGGAATGATTTCTTGTCCCTAACTAAATGAGGGTTCTTTTTTCTATTTATACATGTTCATAATGTTACAATATTATTTTTATACCATAAGTCTATGTATTATACCAATGTTATACTCTCACGACTCATGTTATATAAATTAATTATAACACATGTCTTTAGATATTCAAAACATTATTCCATGACTCATGTGTATGATATTTGATATACATTTTATTATCTTGCAATGTTATGTTAATTTTCCTATACCCATATGTTCATTTTATTATTTTGTATATCCTTTATTTACCCATACCAATCATCTAATCTCACTCAATCATATGTTTCCTTTACCTGAGGTTTCAAGAAAGGAATTAAGTAGGGGTAATAAATGGGATAGTCATTGTGAAAGTCATTAAAGATCATTCACCATGTTTGAAGATTGTGTTCCATGTTTCCAAAAAAAACTAAACTATTATGGTTCTCGAGAATTTTCTTTTGAAATTTTATTAATCTTAATCTAAAATGATGTAATATCCATATATTTTGTGGATAGGATACTATAAATGTTTCCAATGATGAGGGATGGTTCCCTCCTTCATGAACTAAGATTCATTGAGTTACATTAGATATTTCAACTCAATGGTAAACATACTTTCATGAGATTGTGTATATATTTCAAATTATTTCAATAAATATACATGGGTTTCTTAATCAGTATCATTTTTCTGTTTAGAAAATACTGTTTTTATGGAAGATATGATATACTGTCAGAGGTTATTACTCATATTCCAACATGGAAATGAAATTGTTGTGTAGAATAAAAATAAGATAATAAAAATATTACATTTTTATATTCCATGTGTTTGTGTTTCTAATTAAATTATTATAACTATTGATCAAGTCATCAAATGGAAGAAATCTGATAATGGAAGAGTAAATAATCATTTGTTTAACCATGTAATGAGTTTAGAGTGGTTCATATATGGATGCTCGAGTGTTCACTTTTGTGATAATAATAATTACACAGATTAATAATTAATTAAAATTTTTGAGTGGTGATGAAAACCATTGAAATCAAATATAAAAATTACTATAAGATTTTTTTCATAGTTTACCCATTGAAAATGAATTAAAACTTATAGATAATGAGTTTTAATGTTATTACAGATTGGTGTATGAGATTATGGCTAATCAAAGGGTGATATTGAATCCTAGAATTTTTCAACCAATGGATTTTTATAGATACAAATAATTTATATGGGGTATTAAAAATTGATCAAAGAATTGAATATCCTTCTTCTAATTAAGACATAATTATTTTTGAAATTATATTATATTTTATATTAGAATAAATTTGTATTTAATTATTTCTTAAATCAAATCATTATACAACAATCGCATGACCCAAACATATATTACTATTTACGTGAAATTTTTAAATTGATTTCTTAACATTTAACATGAAATAATTTATAGTTTTCTTTGGATATTTCCATCATTGATGAATATTAATTGTGTTTTGTCCTATTTTATTTCCATTTTTTATATCCACCTCTTTTATTTGTGGATTCATCATTGGTGTTTTGACCAGAGATTTGACCATTCCATAGATGAATTTATTTTCAAGATCAATCCTTTGTTAGGTGTTTTTTTTAGTTCTCCATGTTGGATTGTAGAACGAAAAAAAAATTGTTAATGAAAAATTAAATGGAAGGACAAGGATTGTCATTTTCATTACTTACATTCTGTGGGATAATTGATCTTCTATGAGAGGTAAAGATGATACAATGTTCTTATGAATGGTGGTCAGAATCCGATTTTAGTGATGGGTTTTAAGGACTAAAATTTTTTTTATTGATTTTAAGGAAGATATATTGGTTTAAGTGGTACAGTAAGCGATGATTAGAGATAAGTATGATCTTTTAAAAATATTACAACTATGTTTTTTGTAATTATAAATAATTCTTGTCATGTAATCTGGAATTAGTAGAACTAGGATTTCTAGTATGGAGTAATATCACATTACCATATGGAAATACCACGCATCGGGATACCTTAAATGTTTTTGTAATATGTGGATAAGTATTACATGTACAAGGAACCAACTTCCCCAATGATCCATTTTTGTTGTGTCGCAACCCGAGTAACAAATAATGTATATGACTCTAGAAAAGGGGTACATGTGAAGTACCTACATAGAAATGGCATGTCACGTGACCCTATTGATTTAAAAATGGTTTTGTTTGAGATATTCTAAATAGGATGAAAAAAAATATTTTATGATCAGCTATATGCGATAAAATTCCATCTAATACTATGACTCAATAACAAGACTCCAAAAACTCATATCTAGTGTTTACTTTAACACATGGGTATAACACATATATGACATCACCATAGAGGATCACACATTTTAGCAGTCATTGAAAACATCATGCATACATGATTCCAATATTACATTTGAAATATAATAAAGAGTATAAAAAACATTCTTACATCATTGAACACATTTATAATATTTTTCTTCATATCCAAGGAAGTTGAAAAAATTATGGGATCTGATGGTCAGTAATGGTTATGTAAAATTAATGATATTATAATTAAATAATGAATAATAAATATGGTATACTGTATAATCCAAACACATGAAATTAATTCATTTACTGTAGATTAGTGACTATCAAAATATAATATTAACATATAAAAAACAGGGATAATGAATATAAAAGTACTAATAAATGGAATACATAAATCTATAATATTGTGATCTATTCTTTTAAATGAATATTTCATGAATTTTATCAAGAAGGAATCTAAACCATGTTAACATTCTCAATAAATGGTAGGTTTAAAATAGAACACATATAATATTGAATGCATGTTTTTTTCTCAGGAGACCTATTAAAATATCATGGGGCTATTTATAAATTTTCCCGAACAGTCACATTCAGATTTGATTCCTTCCACTTATTTTTAATGGTTAGTATAATTCAATCTAAAAATTATTTATTAATAATCAATTATCATTATTGTGTCCGGAATACATATTATCAACATATAATCATCATAACCATAAAAAATATAGTGAAATAATTAATATTTTACTACAGGATCATATCCCCAGAAACTCCAATGCGTGTTTTCATATATGCGAATACATTTGAAAATATTTCCAGAACATTTCTTTAGTAAAATACCTTTTCAATTTTCAAATAACTTATTTAGATTAAAAAGTATTCAGAATATATAGGAAAATTATTTTTTTTAGAAAAACAATAAAAATATGTCATGTATGATTCAATGACATGGTATTCATGAAAATGTGAAACACCTTTCGTGTGGTTTATGTTAAAAAATATATTCCACTCACACAATTGGTAAAAATAAACTAATTTGTAAAAAATATGATTAATTTTAAACAATTTTATAGACATTTAAAAATGGGTAAAGATTAAATTAATATAGAATTTAAAATAGTAATAAAATTCATGTAAACAATTTCAAAAAATATGGATAATAAAACAAGTGTTGGAGAGAAAACATAAAAATTATATTTTTAAAGGAATGCTTGTTGCATGTGACATACTTATTGATTTTTTATCCAATAACTGATGAAATGATAAATAATAATTTCAAAAAAAAGTATAAATATATTAGAATAAAATATTTCATTTTATAATATTGTGTTTATATTATTTTCCAAAATTAAATATGTTTAAAAAAATCCCAAAAATTGAGATTGTAGTAGAAATAATTTACCTCATGGTCAGTTTTCCTTGTATGTTATTTCATCTATATCTATAATAAAAATATATTTATTAAAATTTTCAATATAAAATATATATATTTATAATATCATATATTCTCCACTTCAAAAATTCCCGAACACATTTATTAATAATTATTTATCAAAATTGTCATCTATGAATGTTCACTGTTTTATTCTTCATGTAGGTTTCGGTTTTTTCATTTCAATTATTGTATAATTGTAATGGTTAAATAATCTCTAAAATTATTATCTTGATATAAATATAATATATATTCAATATAAAAATATTTATAATCATTCTTTAATATAATACATGAACAATTGACGTTATCATATTCTAATAAATCAAAGTGTAAGATGAAAAATGATATATAATATTATATGAGAGAAAATAATATCATAATAATAAAAAAAAATTATATGTCAATTTTTATAACCATTCATGAAGTGTGGAAACATAAAACTAATTACTCCTCTACACTGAGATGGTAGGTCATACGTACGCACCAGCGATGTTTTAATTTTTCATTGGATTTAAAAGAGTTGTATAAGTTTTTTCTGACATAGATATGAAAATTTATTAATATCTATAATGAAAATTATTGTATATGAATCAGGTTATGGAATATATAATATATTATATGATGATATAAAATAAAAAACAATCAGTTAAGAACTATACCTATTCTATAGACAACCATGTTGGGTGTATACCTAAAGATTTATTAATATTGTATTATATTCAATATATAACATTTAAAATGTTGGGAAAGATGACAATAAATTATTTTGGGTGTTATTTGACGAAATAAAAGGCCTATGAAGTTTGAGAAAGTGATAAGAGGTGGATTTTTATTTTTTGAGTGACTGATAACATAACCGTGATGTTTTTCAAAATAGTAAAATATTTTAAATCCTTAATAAAAACATATATCAAAAATTATATATCCTCAAATATTATAAGGTTACTATCTTAATAAAAAAAATTTCATAATGTTTTTGTATTATTTTTTAGCTTTATCCTTAACTTTTTGACCCTTTAACCCATTTTAAACAAAAAAGATGAGATAAATTCTTATTAAATTTACATTAGATTATAAAAAATATTAATTTATAGTAATTATATATTATTGAATTAAATTATTTTAAATATGTAATCCTTATTACATGATTACAAATCATCTAGTGGCACAAATATCTTTAAATATATGTTCATAAAATTTGATGGAAAAGTTTTTTCCAAAAAAATGTATTTTTATTTATTAATTTTTTTATAAAAATATAATCACAATATAGATTCTAATAAAATAAATCTTATTATAATTAAATCAATATAATTAATTTAATTTTAAAATAAATCTAAAATAAGAATGATCCTTTTTATTACTAGAATGGAAAAATTATTTTCTTATAATATTTTAAAACATCAATATTTATTGAAAAAGTGATCATTTAAAAAAATCAAAAAAAATGTATCCTAAGCTAATTTTGATATGATTCTTTCAGAAAATATTCAATTTTAATGAAATTAACTTTTTTAATATTTTGGAATTTAGTTTTTAACCAAAATCTTGAATATGGTTACTTGAATTGTACTATTGTTTCATTGAAATACAACTATACTATAATTGAATATATGGTGACAAAATTTTCCACCGATGAAAAATATCAACCAAAAAGCTTCCATAAAATATCTGCATGATCATACGTGTGTTCTTATTCATCATATATTCTTCAGTTTTCCACATTACCTATTATATATTATGATTTATCCATAGTTATTTTACCTGATGTGTAGTCTGATTCCTCAACAATTTCTCTATTGTATCATGAATCTGGTTAGGAAATTCACAGTAAGTTCAATCATGTTTCAATTATATTTCCTTAGAGTTCATAATACATGTTATTTTTTGAATTTTATAATTTAATAAATTGAAATGTAAGACACCGTGATCATTATATAGTCTATGTTTCATTTAAAAATGGTAATCTATAACAATAAGTATTTCAAAAATTTCAAAGGCCTGATGTTCCAGTGGTAGAATTATGGTTTGTTATACAATATTATAACAACCTTTCATGGTCATACCATTATTAATAAAAGATATCCCACTTGAAATTATTATTTGTTTCTTCAATTATCAACATAGTACTTTTTCATGATTTGATATTTCGTGAAATAACATAGAAAATAAGTCACCTTTTTCATTTTATCATCAAAATGGTCTATAATTAAAAGATTCTTTTGAAACCAATCATCCAAAAAAGTAAATCTATGACATTTTTTCAATATAATTCTTTATATGGTTCTATTTTAGTAATTTAATATACGATATTATTATATAAAAATTCCACCAATGGTAATCAATGATCTCAGATACCAGAAACGTAAATAAAGTAATGCCTTAACATGTATTATAATATATTAATAGTCCTTTTAGATTATCCATGTCTTTGAGGATGAAATTAAATACACTTATATCACTCTGTGTTCAGATCCCAATGAATACATTTGTTTATATTTGATATAAACATCTGGTCACATTTAAATAATCAAAATAGGGTAACCTTGATGATTAAAGAAATCATTAATATAATGTTTTTTAAGGTCCTCAATTGTGGGGTGTGTAACACCCCGAGATTTTATGAGATATATTATTTTTAATTAATATTATGTCTTCTATTGTACACTACACCATGATTATCTTGTACTATATGCAACACCGTATTAGCATGCAGTATATGAAACACTATTCTTGGCTCGTGTTACACAAAATTTCAAGTTCATTTTGAATAAATTATTTTATGCAACATTATTTATAGATTTTGTTTAATGTATAAATGAAATAAGTTTTTATTATGTTATATGAAAAACCACAGGGATCTTTCACTACACGAAGCCCTGACTTGGCATGCATTACACTCAAGCATGACCTTCCTTGATAGCGTGTGTAATACGCAATATCGGGTTTCACTAAAAAATGATATAATGTTATAATATTATTATTAACTAGCCATTATGAATAGTATTAAATAAATTTTGAATTTTATAAAATTATTATTCATCTTACATATTATCTAGAAACTGGTATGAGAACAAAATAGATTTTTCGGGTAAAATAAGTATTTTTAAAAAATTGCAGTTTTTCCGACTTTTGACGGAACACCCACGTTAATTCTAGTTTTTGAAATTTTTACAAGTTCAATTTGACAAAATATGATTCTTCTTTGGAATTAGGAAATAAAAATTTACTTTTGATAAATATTTTATATTATTCTGATAACATTTATATTTTAATGAATAGTAAAACCACGCTATATTTTAATTAAAGACATCTTTTTTCAACATAATAATTTATATGGTTAAATTATTATATTTAATGGTTTTAACGTATAAATAGAATATATTTTTACCATTTAATATAACGTATTTCATTAGAATTGGTTTTACATTGACTTCATAGGTAAAATCATTTCAATCTTTTGCAATGTTTTAACTTTTAAAACTCGTTTTCTTAACAACAGGATTTATTTAAATAAATTTCTGCAACATTTGTGAATTGAATTTAGAAAAATGGATTCCATATTTGTAATCAGTAGTTCAAAATTATTTTAGTAGATAACATTTTATTTTTGGGTACTATGAATAGTAACAATGGTAAATTTTATTTACCAATGTTAAAGGTAAATCGAGAAATTAAGGGTAAATATAATATTATAAAATTACCTTAACACTTGTCTTAATATTATTGACTGATTATATTTCCTCCTAAAAAATTCTTGGGTCGAAATGGAATCTATTTGAACCCACTTAGTTGTGATTAAGACCTTTATTTTATTTTATTTAATGTAAAGTGAAATATGTCTCACTGAAACTTTAATAATTAAAATATTTTTAATATAAGGTTATATAGAATATAAATTCAATTATAAATACTAATATAAATGATAAAATGTTTTTCTTTGTTATGGTAATTTATTTGTAATTTTTTGAAAATATTTAATTACATTAATAGCTTGTACATTAATGATGCAGAAATTATTTACTTAGTGAAAAATCAATAATATATTTTTATTAAAGTAATAATACAAGTCAAAAGGCCCAAAAACTTGAACAAAAAATATTGGTTGAGTATATCTATATCATAGTCATCTAAGGGTCGATTTCGGGAGAATTTAGAGCCGTATAAAAGAGATTAAGGCATTTATATTTTTTTATTTTAATTGATGTCAAAGCTGTCACCTTCATAATTTAATATAACAATTTATATGTTGTTATTTTAAGATGATAAATTCGAGTGAAAGTATTATTATAAAAGATATTATATTTATATTCAAAATAGTATTTTATTTTTAATTTTTATTCAAAATATAAGTATATTAAATAATTATACAAAAAATGTTGTTGTAATTATTTCATTAAGAGAAATATCAAACAAATGGTTTTTAAAATATTAAAATAATTATTATATGAACTAATTAATGTTTCCAAAAAAATTTCTAAATTAATATGACATGTTATAAGTATATTAAAATTTTTGGTTTGAATATATCCTCTGTGTAAATTTTATTTAAATTCATATAAATGAATGGTGTCAAAATTGACACTTTTGTTATTTTATAAATTCAACATATTATAAAAATGTTTAAAAACAAAAAAAAATTTTAAAAAATTATAAATTTAAATTTATATGGTCTAAAAGTTTCTAAAATATCCAATTATGGAAAATTCAAAACACATATGTAATTATTTATAACAATTTAAAATTTAGAATTTTATTAACACAAATAAAATTAAATTGAATAAATAATGATAAATCAAGTTGGTAAAGTTTAAAATAAATTAAAAATGTCTAAATATTATTGGTTGAAGATATTTGAACCCTATATCAATTAATCTTTGGATTGAGTCATTTTTTGAGGTTTTTATGTTGGGTTTGATTTTATTATAAATTAATATTTTTGAGGTTTCCAAAGGTGCTGCTCTCCTCCCTTATAAAAGGGAACCTCCCTCCTCTCCCCTTTACTCAATTATGAGCCTTCATGATCCTAAAATTCCTACCAATTTCACTTATCAACCTCTCTAGTTATATCATAGGTGTTATCGTCTTCTCAAAAGACTAGCTCTAGTTACCTAAGAGGATGTTTAAAAGAGGCACGTCGAAGAAGTGGTAATCTCTTCTACCGAATCATTAAAATTTCTTTCTTCTAATACTTCCTATTTTTTTGTTTCATAATATAGTAAAAACATAAGTATCACTAATATAATTATATTTTATTATAAATCTTAAACAACACTATTTCAACTTCTATCCATCATATGGAAAATGAAATCACTTTGCGTGCGTACGTACGAAATACTGTCTCCATGCTGTGGTGAAATCTATTTTTCCAGCACCACCATACTGGGATGGGTATATTTATGTAAAGAATAACTATATATTATTATTATAACATGATACTAATTCATATATATTCTATCATCCTCTCCAATACCATTCAATAATTATTGGAAAGATATCATCGCTCGTGCGTACGTACGGATTACCATCTCCACGATGTGATGGGATTCATTCTCCATGATTAACCATTCAAGTATTATTATAAATTATATATAAATAATAATCAAGTAATATATGAATTATTAATGATACTGTATTTATGTATATTTTATTTAATTAATAAAATTCAATTTAACAAGGAAACAAAAACAACGTTCATGCGTATGTACGGCCTACTGTCTCCATGAACGATGTATTTTTTCTATTTATTGATCTATTAAATATATATATATTCTAAATATATTTTATATATAAATCATGTTTTAAATTCTGGAAAAAAGTAATCATTATCTAGGTAATAATATGAATAATTACAAGTCAAACCACGTAAGATATATGAAACGATTTTACCCAAAATGGTGCTTTAACATAGAATTTATAAAAGAACGGGTAATATATGGTCATAAGTGAATCATATATGATATCATAAATATTAATTCGGTTCCCTTAAAAATTAATAATATGTTTAAACCAACTATATAGGATTTTGTGACACGAATGGATGAAATTGGACATAAGGTAAGGGATAATTTTGCAAATCTCATTTTTATCCGAGATTACTTATACATAAGTATTTACTGGGGTTATGTTAATCATCCATGTAATTGTTTTCTAAAAATGTTTTCTTAAAATGTTTAATATTCTTCCATGTATGTTTAAAGTCATTTTTACCCTTTGTTGACTTTTTACCACACTGTATGGAAGGAATCTTTCCTTTGTAACCATATAAGGTACTTTTTGACTTTTCCGGCAAAAGTATGAGAAAAATGTTTTTTTAACTTATCCGGTGTGAATAGATTTTTACGGATTCATAATGAATTATTTCAATAAATATTATTGTACAAAAGTTCATTTATATTTTCAACAAAATCATTTTCATTTATAATTTCATGGTATTTCTAGAAAAAAAATGATTTTGAAGAAGAAAGTATATTTTCCTCAAGAATTCATTTCAAGTGTTTTATCAAAACTATTTTACATATTAGATGAAATTATTTAGTATTTTTATGTTTCATGTATAATGTCTCTATTATTTTCATGGTTTTATTTTTCTTATGATGAAATGATATCCATTTCTTTTATATGGATTATTTTATGATGGGATGATGTTTATGAAACCCATTTTATTCGAAGGGTTATTATGAATGATGTATGTTTATTTTCTTTCACATGATAGAATTATTAAATTATGAGATTAGTGGGACCTATATCTCCCTACAATTATTTGGGTAATGATTTATATGTCATGATATAGACATGGATGGAAGGACAAGATAATTTGGTACATTGATACAGGACTGGAACGAGGAGTGAACTCGATTCAGTAAGGGACATCGTCCACTATGATGGTCGTGGCAGCAATGTCTTGGCTAAAATGTAAATCATAACATGTGATTAATGGTTGACACAATTACGTGTTTTAATCCTATTCCATTATATCATGATTAATATTCCATTATGATCTATGTCTTATGTACTACAAAGGTTTATGTCATTGCTCAAAAATTTGATATTTTATGTTCATGTTTTTACGTTCAAATGTTTATGGATTGTTTTTAAGTAATCCATTTTTACCGTTATTGAGAATTTGGGCACACCCTTTTTTTGTTTTCCATTCCCCATTATATAAAGAAAGGTTTTATTTAAGAAAAAAAGGGGAAGGTCTTTATGGGAGGTGTTTTTTATCTTTCCTCATGACTAGAAGTTTATGTTCTGAGTTTCCAAATACACTAAACTAATATGGTCATTGTGCGTTTGTTTTTTTTCATGTATTAAGTATTCAACAAAAGTAATGTAATGTCCATGTACGTCAAATGTGGGTATCTATTGTTGGTATCCGAGCAAAAGAGGTAGGAATGAATCCAATCCTTGGGAACTCTCAAATGTGAGCGTTGGAGGAAGCTTGGCTCTCCGCCCAAGGGCTTCATGAGGAAATGGTTGTCACTAAGGATGGTGGTATTTCCCTCCCATGCAGTGTAGCCTCCCATGGAGTGATCTGATAGGTATCAATTATAGTCCACTAGACGTAATTAGACACTGCTAAAGTTGGTATTAGTGTAAAGGTTTAGTTAACCATTGGAAACTTGGATGAGAAAACATTACCAAGATCCCTAGATATATTTCTATGGTATTTATAGGGATGTCCCTAAGGTTTAGTATAACTATAGGTTATAATACTAGAATTATGTTTACATTCATGAATAACCTAGGATGAACCTAAGGTGTCATGGATTAAAGAATGCGTGATAAGTTAGCCTTTTTATGAGAATGTGGTTCCTCATTATTTTAACAGTTTCTTACACCATGGTTTTTTGTTTTAGTCAATTGAGGGAACCAAATGGAATTGGGTCAACATTGAATCCAATGGAAAAATTGGTGACTATGAGAAAAGAAATTGCGTAATTCCTAGAAAGAAAGACATTGTGGTAATGCTGAATCAGTCATCATAGTATATGATTAACAAGGTGAACATTAGTGGTATTCTTAATTCATAAAATAAGAGGATGATGGACTTTTATTCATGTTCGCATGGTGAGGAGCATAGAGAAAAGAATCTTGAGATTTATAAATATGGGATGATGAACCTTGATGAATATATCAAATGGATGGGAAGATGTTATATGTGGGGGGAGAAGGGTCATAGAGTTACAAACTGTTATGGAGTTCAATGTCATATATGTGGAGAACATGGGCATTACCCAAATCGATGCCCTGACCTGAGAGGTTACTTCTAAATCAAAGAAGAACTTATTTCATGACAATCATTTAAGAGGATGTATTGGTCTGTTTATTTATTGGTATTAATGAATAATGTTGTTGAGCTAGTTTAATGGTATATTTCAATATTTATGTATTGATATATTATGGTTTTAAATAATTTTATATTATCAGAAACCTTGAAATGTGATTGAAATATTTTTTGGAAATCAGATGAAATGCTCATAATGAAGGGATAAGGAGAAAATATTATGTATGATAGTATTCAGGATCTCATGACAGATATAAGGACAAAGTGATATCATGGTTTGAGTATATAGAAATTTTGTGATTTTGGTATATGGAAAGAGTTAACTTTTGATAGAATTCATGTTTTACTCAGGTTTAATGGGTATTAATTTTTCAAGAGAATACATTATTAAGGTATTCACAGGTTTGGAATGCGATCAACAAGATATATCTTATGATATATGGGGGATAAATGATGGTATTTACTTCTTGGTTTATGACATTTGTAGTAATCATTTTCTTTATACTATTAGCATGGATAGAAGTATTTTAGATAACCATAAAGATTTTATATGTATTATGTTATTCATAAGATAATATTTTATAAGGATAGAACTTTTTTTCTATATTATTTCTGGAATGTTATAATAGTGTTGTTTTAGAAAAAGAATAACATGTAGGATGAGCGACAACCCGTCACGTCAGACAAGATTGCGGGAATCGAACCCACAACCAAAGTGAAAGATGCCTTTATCGCATACCACTGGCCTATATGAAGTATCTGGTTAGTTGAAACCAGTTTTATTTTATTAAATAGGACTATAGATGAATTTAAGTCCATTTTTTGAACCACATTAGATTAATCTCACAATAGATAGACTTATGTATATAACTTTTGCAAACCATATGATTGAGACAGATGGAATGACCTATCAGTATATCACATAATCTGCAAACACTTCATGAATGTCAAATTCAACTTCATTTCTTTATGAGATGAAGTTTAAATTGTTCACGGAATGATCAATGGTGATATTGTACCAAAATAAATAAGTATTTATTTTAATACAAAAGATCTTCAACATTTTGGAAATGATCATGAAAACCTAAAATGTTTCCCTTGCGCCCTTATATCTGATGAATTAGATGTTACCTTAGATCGTCAAAAATTTAGGGCTTTGGGATTATTGGATTTTTCATAGCCATGTCCTCTACCACACTTCATCAGTAGTTGATTGTTATATTTCTCTTTCATATCCATATTTTCACCTATGTTTTCCTATATGGAAACCCAGTACTGAGTTAATTTGGGTAACCGTTATGTTTCTTAATTTACTTTTTAAAATTAAGTATTATTATTCTTTTTTACAATGTGTGTTTCTATGAATGAAACTTTCAAGTAGTAAATGATTTATACCCCTGATGAATTTCGAGGGCGAAATTCATTTTAAGGGGGGTAGAATGTAACATCGTGAGATTTTATGAGATATATTAGATTTAATTTCTTTGATAGTTTCTATTGTAAAATACACCAAAATTATCTTGTACTATATGAAACATTGTATTAGCCTACAGTATACCCAACAGTATTCTTGGCCTGTGTTACACACAATTTCAAGTTCGTTTTGAAGAAATTATTCTATGCGACATTATGTATAGATTTTTATTTAAGGAATAAATGAAATAAGTTTTTATTATTTTATATGCAATACCAAAGTGATATTGCGCTACACACAGCCCTGACATGGCTTGCATTACACGCAATCGCGACCTTCCTCGATTGTGTGTGTAGTACGCAATATCGGGTTTCACTAAACAACAACATATTTTTATAATATTTTTATGAACTAGCCGTTATGAGTAGTATTATCTAAATTTTGAATTTTATAACATTATTATTCATCATACACATTTTCTAGAACATGGTATGAGAACAAAATAAATTTTTCAGGTAAAATAAGTATTTTTCAAAAAATGCAGTTTTGCCGCCTTTTGACGGCGCACCCACATTAAATCTAGTTTTTTTTAAATATTTTTAAGATAAATTTTACAAAATTATATTCTTCGTTGTAATTAGGATTTAATAATTTACTTTGTATAAACGTTTCACATTATTCTGATAATGTTCATATTTTAATGAATAGTAAAAACACGATATATTTTAATTAAAAACAACATTTTTCATGGTAATAATTTATATTGATAAATTATAATAGTAAATGGTTTTAATGATTAAATAGAATATATTTTTTTCATTTAATATAATTTATGTCATTAGCATTGATTTTACATTGATTTCATAGGTAAAATCATATAATCTTTTACAATGTTTTAACTATTAAAACTCATTTTCATAACAATGGGATTAATTTTAAATTTATTTCTGCAACTTCAGTGATTTTAATTTAAAAAAATGGATCCCATATTTAGAATTAGTAGGTACAAATTATGTTAATAGGATACTTATTATTTTTGGGCACTATGAATTGCAACTACGGTAAATTTTATTTACCATTGTTACAGGTAAATCAGGTAATTAAGGGTAAATATAATATTATAAAATTACCCTAACACTTGTCTTAATATAATTGGATGATTATATTTCATCCTAAAACGTACTTAGGTCGAAATGGAATCTATTTTAACCCACATGGATTTGATTAAGACCATTAGACTATTCTATTCAAAGGAAAGTGAATTATGTCTCACTGAAACTTTAATAAAAATGTATTTTTAATATAATGTTATAAAGATTATAAATTCGATTATAAATACTCATTTTAAAGATAATTTTTTTTATTTGTTATGGTAATTTATTTGTAATTTTTAGGAAATATTTAATTAATTTAACATCTTATACATGAATGATGTAGAAATTATATACTTATTGAAAAATCAATAATATTGTTTTTATTAAAGTAATAATACCCATCAAAACTACCAAACACTTGACCAAAACATATTTTTCGATTATATCTATTCCATAAGCATCCAATGGTCTACTTGGGGACCATTTCGATATGTTTAAAAGATATGAGGACATTTCTATTATTTTATTTTTCAATGATGTCAATGTTGTCACCTTCATAATTTAATATAACAACTTATATGTTTCCATTTTTAGTTGACTAATTCGAGTAAAAGAATTTTTATAAAATATATTATATTTATCTTCATTATATTATATAATTTTTAATTTTTATTAAACATATAATTATATTAAATAATTATAAAAAATTTTGTAGTAAATATTTCATTAAGAGAAATATCAAACAAATGGTTTTAAAAATATTAAAATAAATATTATATGAACTAATGAATGTTTTCCAAATTTTTTTATATTAATATGACATGTTATTAGTCTAATAAATATTTTGGTTCGAATATATCATCTGTGTGGTTTTTATTTAAATTCTAATAAATGAATAGTGTCAAAATTGACAATATTGTTATTTTTTAAAAATAATATATTATAAAATTGTTTAAAAATCACAAAAAATATTTAGAAATTATAAATTGATATTTATATTGTATAAAATGTCGTAAAGTATCTAATTATTAATATTTGACAACATATAAGTAATTATTTATAACAATTTAAAATTTAGAATATTATTACCACAAATAAAATTAAATATATTAAATAAGGATAAATCAAGTTGACAAGGTTTTAAATAAATTTAAAACATTTATAAATTTTATTTGTTGAATAGATTTCATCCCAATATAATCTCATCTTCGAATTGAGTCATTTTTGGGGGTTTCTATGTGTGGTTTGAAATTATTATAACTTAATATTTATGTGGTTCTCAAAGGGGCCCCTCTCCTCCCTTATAAAAGGGAACCTCCTCCCTCTCCTCTTTACAAAATTTTGAACCTTCATGCTCATCCAACACCTGACAATTTGTCATATCAACCTCTCTATTTATGTCATAGAGGTTCGGGTCTTCTCAAAAGACCAACTCTAGTTCCCTAAGAGCAAGTTTAAAAGAGGCATGTCGATGAAGAGGTAATCTCTTCTACCGATTCTTTCATGTATAATTCTTCTACTACTTCCACTTATTTTTTTTGTTTCATAATAAATTAATAACATTAGTATCAATAATATACTGATATGTTAATATAAATATGAAACAACCCTTTTTCACTTTCTATATATCCCACGGAAAAAGAAGTCACTGCGCTTGGGTACGTACGGAATACCGTCTCCACGCCGTGGTGAAATCTATTTTTCCACCACCACCTTACTTGGATGGTTATAATGGTGTAAATAATAAATATATATTATTATTATAACATTATATTAATTCTTTCATATTCTATCATCCTCTCCAATACCATTCAATAATTATGGGAGCGATATCATCTCTCGTCTGTACGTACGGATTACCTTCTCCACGACACAATGAGATTAATTCTCCATGATTAAGCATTCAAGAATGATTATATAGTATATATAATAAATAATCAACAAATATATGACATATTAATGATACTGGATTTATATATATGTTATTTACTTACTTCCATTCAATTTAATAAGGAAATGAAAACAGCGTTCATGCGTACGTACGACCTACCGACTACATGAACGGTGTATTTATTTCCATTTATCGATCTATTATATATATGTATATTCTCAATATATAGTATATATAAATCATTTTTTAAATTCTAGAAGTATTTATTCATTATCTAAGTAATCATATGAATAATTACAAGTCAACACACGTTGGATAAATGATACAATTTTACCCAAAACGCTGCTTTAACAGGGAATTTACAAAAGAATGGGTAATATAAGGTCATAAGTGAATCATATATGATACCATAAATTTTATTATGATTTTGTTACAAGTTAATAATATGTCTAAACCCACTATACATGAGTTTTGGACATGTACTAATGAAATTGACCTAAGGTATGGGATAGTTTTTCAAATCTCATTTTATCCGAGATTGCTTATACATAAGTATTTACTGGGGTTATTTTTATCCTCCATGTCCATGTTTTCTAAAAATGTTTTCATAAAATGTTTAATGTTATTCAATGTATTTTTAAATTCATTTTTACCCTTTGTTGACTTCTTACCACATTGTATGGAAGGAATCTTTCCTTTGGTTACCATATATTGTACTTTTTTACTTTTCTGGCAAAAGTGCGAGAAGAATGTTTTTTTAACTTATAGAGCATGAATTGATTTTTACGGTATGATAAACACATATTTCAATGAAAATTTCAATACAAAATTTCATGATTATTTTCACCAAAATCCTTTTATTTTAAAATGTCCTGGCATTTTGAGAAATGAAAATGATATTGAAGAAGAGAGGATATTTTCCTCAAATATTCATTTCAACTGTTTTAACAATACGATTTTCCATATAAGATGACATTATTTAGTATATTTATGTTTCCATTATAGCATATCTATTATTTGCATGGTTTGATTTTTCTTATGATGAAATGATATCCATTTCTTTTATAAGGATTAATTTATGATGGGATTATGTTTATGAAACCCATTATATTCGTTGGGTTATTATGAATTCCGTGTGTTTATTTTGTGGCACACAAAATAATGATGTCATTAGGAGATAAGTAGGACATATATATCCCTCTAATGAACTGGGTAAAGATTTATATCTCATTGGATAGACATGGATGGAACAACAAGTTAATCTGGTTCAGTGATACAGAATTGGAATGAGGAGGGAACTCGATTCTGTAATGGACATTGTCCAATATGATGGTTTTGGAAGCAATGCCTTGGCTACTATGTTAATAAGAACATGTGCATAATGGTTTCCATAAATACGTGATTTATTCCCGTTCCATTTTATCATGATTAATTTTACTTTATGATCTATTACTTATGTACTACTAAGGTTTATGTCATTGCTCATGAATTTGATGTTTTATGTTCAAGTTTTTACTTTCAAATGTTTATGGATTGTTTTTAAGTTATCCATGTTACCCTTACTAATCATTTGATCTCACCCATTTTATGTTTTCGTTTCCCCTAGATATAAAGAAAGGTTTTAGGTAAGAAAACCAAAGGGGATGATCTTTATGGGATATGTTGAAGATCTTTCAAAATGATTAGAAGATTATGTTCAGAGTTTCAAATTACACAAAACTAATACGGTCTTTTAGAGTTTGTTTTGTTCATGTATTAAGTATTCCATAAATGTAATGTAATGTTCATCTACGTCAAGTGTGGGTCTCTACAGTTGGTATCTGAGCAAAGGAGGTTGGAATGTATCCAATCCTTGGGAACTCCCACATGTGAGTATTGGATGAAGCAGGGCTCTCCGCCCAAGGGCTTTATGAGGACATGGCTTCCACTGGGGATGGTGGTATGTACCACCCATTGGGTGTAGCCACCCATGGAGTTCACTGATAGGTATCAATTATAGTCTACTGGAAGTAATTCTAGACCGCACAGTTAGTATCAGAGTGAAGGTTTGGTTAACCTTTGGAAACATGGATGCAAATATTTTAGTGAGATCCCTAGATATATTTCTAAGCTATGCCTAGGGATGTCCCTAAGGTTTAGTATAACTATAGGTTATAGTCCTAGAATTATGTTGACGATCATGAATAACCTAGGATGAGCCTATGGTGGCATGGAAAAAAGAATGTGTGATAAGTTAGACTTTTTATGATTATGTCATTTCTCGTTATTTTAACTGTTTCTTACACCATGGTTTTTGGTTTTAGTCAATGGAGAGAACCATAAGTAATTGGGTCAACATTTAATCCAATAGTCAAATTGGTGACTATGAGAAACAAAATTTCATAATTCCTAGAAAGAATGATATTGTGGTTATTCCGAATCAGTCAACGTGATATATGATTAACAAGGAGAACTTTTGTGGTATTCCTAATGAATCAAATAAGTGGAAGATGGACATTTATGCATGTTCGAATGGGGAGGAGAATAGAGAAAGGAAGATTGAGATTTATTTATAAGGGAATAAGAACCTTGATGAACGCATCAAATGGAGGGGAAGATGTTATATTTGTGAGGAGAAGGGTCATAGAGTGATAGAATCTTATGGAGTTCAATGTCTTATCTATGGAGAACATTGGCATTACCCAACTCAATGACCTGACCTAAGAGGTTACTTATAAATCATGGAAGGACTTATTCCATGACAATCACTGAAATAGATTGTTTGATGTGTTTATGTACTAGTATTCAATAATAATGTTGTTGAGGTAATTTTATGGTATATTGAAATATTTATGTATTGGTCTATTGTGGTTTTAAATAATTTTATTGTACCAGAAACCATGAAAAGTGATTGAAATATTTTTTATAAATCAGATGAAATGCGCATAATGAAGGGATAAGGAGAAAATAATATGTATGGTAGTATTCATGAGCTCATGACTGATATAAGTACAAAGTGATATCATGGTTTGAGTATATAGATATTATGGGATTTTTGTATGTGGGAGGAGTTAACTTTTGATATAATTCATGTATTCAATAAGGTTCAATGGGTATTCATTTTTCAAGAGAATACATTATTAAGATATTCACATGTTTGGAATACTATCAAGAAGATATATCTTATGATATATGGGGGATAAATGATGGTATTCACATGCTTAGTTGATGGCATTTCTTGTAATCGTTTTCTTTATACTATGAGAATTGATAGAATTATTTTGAATAAGGATAAAGATTTGAAATGGATTAATGTAGACACAAGATAATATTGTTTAAGGATATAACTTTTTTTCGATATTATTTCTAGAATGTTATAATAGTGCAGTTTTAGAAAAATGACAACCTGCAGGACGAGTGATAACCCGTTGTATTAGACAGTATTGTGGGAATTGAACCCACAATTGAAGTGAAACAGGACTTTATCACCTTCCACTGGCCTGCAGGAAGTCCCTGGTTAGTAAAAAAATAGTTTTATTTTATTAAGAAGGACGATAGCTGATGTTAAGTCCATTTTTGGATCCATATACGATTAATCTCACCATAGGTGGACTTCTGTATATAACTTTTGCTAACATTTTGTTTGAGACAAATGGAATGACCTATCATTCTATAGCATGATCTGCTAACACTTCACAAAAGACAAATTCATCTTCCTTTCTGTAAGAGATGAAATGGAAATTGATCAAGGCACGCGAAACGGTGAGATTGTACCAAAATCAAGTAAGTATTTCATTTAATTCAATAATTCTTCAAAATTTGGGAAATGATATTGAAAACCAAAAATGTTGTCCTAGTGACCTTATATCTAATGAATCATATGGTACCTTAGATCATCACAAATTTATGGCTTTGTAATTGTTGTCTTTTTTATAGCCATGTCCTCTACCACTCTTTATCAGTAGTTGATGGTTATATTTCTCTTCCATATCCATTATTTCACCTATGTTCTCCTATGTGGAAAGCCAGTAATGAGTTAATTTGGGTAACAATTATGTTTCTTACTTCACTTTTGAAAATTAATTTTTTTATTCCTTTTTACAATGTGGGATTCTATGAATGAAACTTTCAAGTGGTAAACAATTTATAACCCAGAAGAATTTCGAGGGTGAAATTAATTTTATGTGGGGTAGAATATAACACCCTGAGATTTTATGTGATATTTTTTTTAATTTCTTTGATGTCTTATATTGTACACTATAATAATATTTTCTTGTAGTATATGCAACACCATATTATCCTGCAGTATACGCAACACTATTCTTGGCCCGTGTTACACACAATTTCAAATTCTTTTTGAATAAATTATTCGACGGAATATTATGTATTTAATTTGTTTAATGTATAAATGAAATACATTTTTATTATTTGATATGAAATACCAAAGGATGATTTCACTACACACAGCCCTGACTTGGCTTGCATAACACGCAATCACAACCTTCCTCTATAGCATGTGTAGAACGCAATATCAGGATTCACTAAACAACGATATATTATTATAATATTATTATGAACTATAATTTATGAATAATATTAACAAAATTTTAAATTTTATAACATTAATATTCATCTTACACATTTTCTAAAACATGTTATGAGAACAAAATTAAATTTTCGGGTAAAATATTTTTTTTTAAACAAAATGCAGTTTTGCCACGTTTTGACGGTGCACCAACATTAAATATAGTTTCTAACATGTTTATAAGTTAAATTTGACAAAATAAAATTCATTTTTTGGAATCGGGATATAAAAATTTACTTTGGATATATTTTTTATATTATTCGGATAGGTTTCATATTTTAATGAATATTAAAAACATGCTATATTTTAATTAAAAACAACTTTTTTCATCATAATAATTTATATGGATAAATTATAATATTGAATGGTTTAAAAATATAAATAGAATATATTTTTACCATTTAATATAATTAATTTCATAATAATTGATTTTACATTGTATTCATAGGTAATATCATTTCAATCTTTTGCAATGTTTTAACTTTTAAAACTCATTTTCTTAACAACGAGATTAATTTTAAATTAATTTCAGAAACTTCTGTGATTTGAATTTTGATAAATGGATTAAATATTTGGAATCAGTAGGTTAAAATTATGTTAATATGCTACTTTTTATTTTTTGGCACTATTAATAGTAACTACGGTAAATTTTATTTACCATAGTTAAAGGTAAATCGGGTAATTAAGGGTAAATATAATATTATAAAAGTACCCTAAAACTTGTCTTAATGCCATTCGATGATAATATTTCGTCCCAAAATGTACTTGGGTTGAAATGGAATCTATTTCAACCCACATGGATTTGATTAAGACCTTTAATTTATTATATTCAATGGAAAGTCAGATATATCCCACTAAAACATTAATAATTAACGATTTTTTAATATAAGTTTATACAGAATATAAATTCTATTATAAATACTCATTTGAAATATAAATTTTTTTTCTTTGTTATGGTAATTTATTTGTAATTTTTAATAAATATTTAATACCCTTAATAGCTTATACATTAATGATACGGAAGTTATTTACTTAGTGAAAAATCAACAATATTGTTTTTATTAAATTAATAATACCCATACAAACGCCCAATCACTTGACAAAATCTTATTGTTCGGGTATATATATACCATAATCATCCAAGGGTCTACTTGGGGACCATTTGGATCCATATAAAAGAGATTAGGACCTTTATATTATATTATTTTAAATGATGTCTAAGTTGTCACCTTCATAATTTAATATAACAATTTATATGTTCTTATTTTAAGATTATAAAATCAAGTAAAAATATTATTATAAAATCTATAATATTTATCTTAATAATACTATATTATTTTAATTTTTATGCAACAAATTAGTATAATAAATAATTATACAGAAATTTTGTAGTAATAATTTAATTAAAAAAATATCAAACAAATGGGTTTAAAAATATTGAAATAAATATTATTTAAATAATTAATGTTTTCCACAAATTTTCTAGATGAATATAACATGTTAGGAGTATATTAAATATTTTGGTTCAAATATATCCTCTGTGTGGAATTTATTTAAATTCAAATAAATGAATAGTGTCAAAAATGAGAGTATTGTTATTTTATAAAAATAACATATTATAAAATTGTTTAAAAATAAAAAAAATATTTCAAATTTATAAATTGATATTTATATGGCCTAAAATGTCATAATGTATTCAATTATGGACAATTCATAAGACATAGGTAATTATTTATAACAATTTCATATTTATAAAATTATTACCACAAATAAAATTAAATATATTAAATAAGGATAAATCAAGTTGATAAGGTTTAATATAAATTTAAAACATGTCAAAATTTTATTGGTTGATTAGAATGGAACACTATATAATCTCATCATCAAATTGAGTCATTTTTTATGTTTTTATGTGGGGTTTGAATTTATTATAACTTAATATTTTTAAAGTTTCAAAAGGTGTCCCTCTTTTCCCTTATAAAAGGGAACCTCATCCCTCTACTCTTTACACAATTTTGAGCCTTCAAGATTGTCCAAACCCTGAAAATTTCTCTTATCAACCTCTCTAGTTATATCATATAGATACTGGTCTTCTCAAAAAACCAACTCTACTTCCCTAAGAGGATGTTTAAAAGAGGCACGTCGAAGAAGAGGTAATCCCTTCTACCAATTCTTTCAAGTTTCTTTCATCTACTACATCATCATATTTTTTATTTCTTTATAATGTAATAACATCAGTATCACTCATATACTGATATGTTATTAAATATATGAAACAACCCTATTTCACCATCTATCCATCTTACAGAATATGAAATCACATCGCTTGCGTACGTACAAAATACTGTCTCCACGCCGTGGTGAAATATGTTTTTCCATCACCGCCTTACTTGGATTGGTATAATGGTGTAAAGAATAACTATATATGATTATTATAACATGATACTAATTCTGTGATATTCTATCATCCTCTCCAATAACATTAAATAATTATGGGAATGGTATCATCGCTCATGCGTACGTACGCATTACTGTCTCCACGACGCGATGAGATTCATTAACCATGATTAATCATTCAAGTATGATTTTAAAATATATATTATAAATAATCTGGAAGTAAATGAAATATAAAGGATATTGTTTTTATTTATATGTTATTTACTTTCTTCCATTCAATTTAATAAGGAAACTAAATCATCATTCATGCATACGTACGACCTACCGTCTCCATGAACGGTGTATTTCATTCCATTTATCGATATATTATATATATATATGTATATTATGAATATAAATTAAATATATATCATGTTTTATGTTATGTATGTAATTAATCATTATCTTTGTAATCATATGAATAATTATAAGTCAAAACACGTACAATAAATGAAATGATTTTATCCAAAACGTTGCTTTATCATGGAATTAACAAAAGAACGGGTAATATAAGGTCATAAGTGAATCATATATGATATAATAAATATTATTATGGTCCTGTTACAAATTAATAATATGTTTAAACCCACTATACAGGATTTTTGGATAGGTACGGATGAAATTGTACCTAAGGTAAGGGATAATTTTTCAAATCTCATTTTTATCTATGATTGTTTATACGTAAGTATTTACTGGGGTTATGTTTATCATTCATGTACATGTTTTCTAAAAATGGTTTCATAAAATGTTTACTATTCTTCCATGTATTTTTAAATTCATTTTAACCCTTTCTTTAATTTTTACTACATTGTATGGAAGGAATATTTTCTTTCGGTTACCATATTAGTTACTTTTTGACTTTTCCGGCAAAAGTACGAGAAGAATTTTTTTAACCTATACAGCGTAAATGGATTTTTACGGTTTCATAAAGACTTATTTCAATAATAATTCCTCTAAAAAATTTCATGATTATTTTCAAAAAAAACCCGTTTCTTTTAAAATTTCATGCCATTTTGAGAGAATAAATTGATTTTAAAGAATAAATGATATTTTCCTCATTAATTCATTTCAAGTATTTTATAAAAACTATTTTCCATATAAGATGACATTATATAGTATGTTTATCTTTCATGTATACTGTCTCTATTATTTACATGGTTTTATTTTTCTCTTAAATAAATGATATCCATTTCTTTTATATGGAATTTGTTTTGATGGGATGATGTTTATGAAACCCATTTTATTCGTTGGGTTATTATGAATGATGTATGTTTATTTTGTGGCAGAAGAGAGAATGATTTCATTATGAGATGGGTGGGACCTATATCTACCTCTAATGCAATGGGTAAAGATTTATATCTCATGAGATAGACATGGCTGGAATTACAAGTTAATATGATTCAGTGATACCAGACTGGAATGATGTGTGAACTTGATTCAGTAAGGGACTTTGTCAACTATGATAGTCTTGGAAGTAATGCCTTGGCTTACAAGGAAATCATAACATGTTCTTAGTGGTTGCAACAATTACGTGTTTTATTTCCATGACATTTTATCATTAGTAATGTTCCTTTATGATATATTCCTTATGTACTACTAATGTTTATGTAATTTTTCAAGAATTTAATGTTTTATGTTCATGTTTTTATGTTCACATGTTTATGGATTGTTTTTAAGTTAACAAGAATTACAATTACTGAGCATTTGAGCTCACCCTTAAAATGTTTTCTTTTCCCCATGATATAATGAATGGTTTTATGTAAGAAAACCAAAGGGTAATATCTTTATGCAAGATGTTGAAGATCATTCACCATGATTAGAATATTATGTTTTGAGTTTCCAAATACACTAAACTAATATGGTGTTTGGGCGTTTGTTTTTGTCATGTATTAAGTATTCCGTAAAATTAATGAAATTTCTATGTTCGACAAGTGTGGGTCTCTACAGGGCATTCCTTTATTGTGATATAATTTTCATATTTTATAAAGTGATAAACAAAAACCCATATTTCATCATTCATTTTGAGGTTATATGGAAATCTAGTGAGACATTATTTAATATTATCATCACATTTCCACACAAGAAGATGTATAGGTTAAATCGATCCTTTAGGTTACTATCTATAATATTGTAACAATTAAAAAACCATTAATTTTGACATATAATCTATACTTTTTCATTTCATATTATCCCACGTGAAATGTTAATTGAAATTTTAATACATTTCATGAATTTGGGGCTATGAGTTTAAAATAATAATTTAATTTTAAAGAAATTTTGTGAAGGAGCTCATCATTAAATTCCATATTTCAATATACCAAATTTAAAATTAATTTATAATATATATAATATTTCGATTATTTTTCTGTAGTATTCCATGGATTGAATCTTTTTCAGTTTACCAATTTGAGCATAATTGCATAATTTTTTAATCTTAGTAATTTTTTCATCAAAATAATCAAAAATAACTAATTCTGAAATCCTACTATTTTTCGTCACTTTTTTATTTTGAGCGTAACCATTTTGATATTAATCCAAATTGATGAAATATTTTTATATAGGATTTATGGTTAATAGGCATAAATTTCATCAACTCTAACTAGTATTAATTCGAAATGAATAGAGACCAAATTATTTAAAAATTTTGAAAAATTTAATGGGAGATAGATTGGAACAAACCAAATTAAATGTGGAATATATTATGATATAGGAAAATATTTGAGGTCATGAATAAAAATATAAAATAAGTAAATCATGATACCTTTAATAGATGTGTCAGAATAATTTTATAATTTTATGTCCTATAAAAGCAAATTGAGAGAAACCCATAAAAAGGAATTTTGGTGATTTTTAACTATATATTGGTATAAAATTATTTATGACTATGAAATATAGATTTTGATCAGAAATTCTCTTCTCTTAATTATATATTTTCATAGTTTTTTAATATATTGTCCTTCCACCTTCTTCTTTTTACCCATCGCAAGGAGTGGTAAAATATTTAGGGATTGTGGAATGAAATATTTTTTATAATTTTTTAGTTCTGTTAATTAATATAATAAGACAAATTTATTTATTTTATAATATTATTTTTAATATTCTAACGGTTTTTTGAATATTCAGGTGTGATCATATTTGGTTTTATGTTGAATTGTTTGTATTTCTTTGACAAATTATCATTTTCTCCTTCCTCTTGGTAATGGGTTATAAAGTATGGATTAGATCAAGGATTAGTGGTGAAGTACTTTGTGATAGTCATTATGTGTTGTAGGGGTAGTGGACACTAACTACTATAAAAAATTAAAGAATAATCATTTTGAACCATTTTTAAAAAAAACTGTGTCTAATTACAAATTTTTCTATAAAACCTCACTCTTTTGTAAAATGTTTTCTAAAAATGTCGCAAAATGAGAGGCATTTTTTATAAAATGTTTCTATCTTAGTGATTATATTATGAAAATGTGGCCAAATTAGTGATATTGTTTAGAAAACACGAGATAAATAAGGGGGGGGGGGGTTTGGAAAGAAATGTGGTTAAATTAGCAACATTTTTAGAAATGTTGGCTAAATTACAGATGCTTTTTAGAAAACCTGCTAATTTAGTGAGGTATTTTGAATACATCTCTAATTGTTCCATGTTATCCATGAAATGTGTCCATTTTAAATTTACTGATTTTTAGGGAAAATGTGTCTATTTTAGTGAAAAATTTTACCACTATTTTAAAACATTTAAAATTTTATATAAATACAGTAATATTAAATTATATATATAATTATATAATTATATATATTTATAAATTTATATAAATATTTATATATATATAGACATATAAATTCATAATTATATTCCAAGGCATTATTATATATTTTAACATCAGAATATATATATAAACACACACACACGCTAATATTTACATATAATAATATAATTATTTAAATATCCCTTAATGAGAACCTCAATTGTATCATCCCATAGAAGTCTCACTGAGGTCATGAATTCGATCCTTGCCGAGTTATTCCCTATATTAATTTTTTCATGTTTTTATTGGTAATACAACCCATTTCACAACATAAAAGTAAATATATAATTTGAGATATATTGTAACATCACAAAGTAATATCAATGGAATTCCATTCTTATAATTATTCCTTTTAGTATAATCACATTAATATGAATCATGAAATTTAATTACACAATGTTAAATGTGACAATTAGAAATATTTTTTCCACTTCTATGTTTTGAATTTCACAAATATGACATATACGGTTGTGTTCAGTGTGTTTTTTTGGAGTTTAATAGAACAAACATACTTTTTGGTGAATAGTAACACACCCTTAAAAAGTGTAATGTTACCCTTATGAATATTTACACACCATTATGAATAGTGACCTCACATATGATAGTATATATATATATATATATTATTTAAGTGAAAACATGACGTACCTATGTTTTTGAATTAGTAAATAAATGTTTTAAAATGGTATTTTTCAAGTAGATAATGATTTTAATTAAAAAATAAATTAGTGAAATATAAAAAATTATTTTTGAAACATGGAATTCATTTTTGGATAATACATGTCTAAAAAATGGATATGATGAATCTTAGGGAATTTTTGGAAGTACATGAATATTTGATGAATAATGAAAAGTGATAATATACAAAATAAGCTAAAATCATGAATTATAGAGTCATGAGTGATGTTATTCTTATGTAACCACATATGGTTTTAATTAAAATGATAAAGATGAAATTATTTGTCATGGAAGACTCAATATTACTTTTATTGTGGAGAAATAATAAATTAAGGAATCTAATATTGAGAAATCCCCTCTCCCTTCCACTTTAAATACCAATATTCAAACCCTATTTCATCACACCTCTAAATATTCAATCCTTGTCTAAATTTTTCCCAAAAATATACCATAGAACCTACCCCATGTACCAGAGCATCTAGTACCATCAAAATAACAAGCCTAGTTTTTTACGGAGGATCTAAAGGGGATGATTCAAGAGGTAATTTCCCTCTCTCTCTTTTTCATGTAATTTTCTTTCAATGTCATGTTTTTTGTTAATCTATCACTACCTATTATCATCCATATAGTATGGTAACTCTAGTATCTCACATATACTGTAATTTTTGTTTACTAATGGAAAAATATTTCATCCAACCCAATTCTCTTTATTATATTTTAGAAAAGAGAACGTTGTTTGTGAGGTGTTAATTTATCACTTCCAAGAATGACATGTTTAATTTTTTACTTTACCACCATTATATCTTCTCATGAAACCATTTTTATAGTTTAAAATGATTATATTATGTGTATAATGATCTATTTAATGTTATGGTTATAACTTATAAACATATATATAAATGAAAAAATAGAACATGTTCGTTGTGATAAAGAAACTGCACAAATTAACCTAATACGGTCATCATTAAATTCATAACTAATAATTCATCTTAAATATATATGAAATAATTCATTATAATATCATTTAATCTCTTGTTTTATCATTAACAATATTTAATATTAGTTCAGGATGTTTATCCATGTTCTAAATTAACATCGATTAAGGAATAAAAGTGAATCGATCAAGAAAACCATATAAAAGAACATTCCCAAACAACAGATTTAAACACTATAACTCATTCAAAAAACCATAAAATAACATAGTGAACTATATTAAAGTAAAAACTTTATGTAATTGTTAATTAATGAATATAATTTGGTTATATTAAATTTAAAAAAACAAATCATTCAGATACAAGGTATTGGGAAATTATCGAACCCAACATTAATTCTCTGGGTTCTCTCTCTTTCACACAACTTTTTGTATGGTCACTCCATAAAAATCATTTTTCCCCCTTATAATACATTTTCTGGGATATACATTTTTTCCACTGGATTTTATGTCAAATAATTGTTTTCTAAATGAACTCTTTTTAAAAAAACACACCTTCTAATTCTCACTCAATGTTGATGGTTCTTATAGCCAGTATGTTATTCCCATTTTCTTTAGGGAAAATAATGAATTTGAATGTATTATTGTAAGGCAAAACCCATTTCGTACCATGGGTTATTTATGTAAATGTTTTATATATGTTCTCTGTGGAAAACATGATAATGATAATGATACGATGTGTTGGGTGCGCTAGGAATTATATAGCGCAAAATAAATGTTATTTTGTAATGGGTGTGACTGGAATTATATAGAGCTCCAATGAATTGGTTAAAGTAGTGAATCTCATGATTTAATGATAAATGATATATGAACATGACACTAGTTTTTTTCCCATGTATGAGTTGTATATGACCAATAAGAGATGATATTTTATTTTTATGCATTTCCATATTTCAAGTATTTTATTAATGTTTCTACTAATGATTTGACGATGATGTTATGATTATACTCACCTAATGGTATATTGTTTTTATCTATCCTTTTATTGGGATTTTATCTCACCATTTTTATGTATATTCTCTCGTAACTACATGTTTTAAGTAGTGGTAAAGTTCCAATATGAAGCTATAGATGAAGGAATTAAATAAATGTTTATAGATTATGTTTCTAATTGTTATGTTTGGTTATAGTTTTGCCAAGAAAATAATCCTATGGAACCACATTTTTTAAAAATAGTATGTTATTTATCCTTATAATTATGTAATAGTAATGTAAGAAAATTAAGGGTCACTATAGTTGGTATAAAGGCATGGTTTATTTAATTTGGGTATTAGGATTACTGAACCGTAGACCTCTATCATGAGACTCAGTAAAAATATGCACACAATAAGATTTAGATTGAGATTCCATAAGCTATTCTTATAGTATAAAGCAAACAAATGAATATGTTATTCATGACTTGTAGAATTATGTATTTTTTTAAATTTATTTATTTTATAAAATGGCGGGAACCGGGAGAAACCAGGACAACATCTCATTTGAGGGAAAATGCAATGATTTCCCGAATGACATTCCCAATACTTTGAGAGATGGAGTTAAACCATCATAGATATTCTTACCCAACAATCTCAGGTAATTGATAATAAGTAGGATAATGGGGAATTTATTCCTTCCCAAAAGAGTGAGAAACATGCTATTGAGTGTTTTATGCAGAAACGTCCATCGATGCTTAGTGTAACTTCTATACCACTAGTTGCAGAACAATGGGTAAACTCCATGGAGATTATATATTCTGTGCTCCATTGTTTTGAGATAGAGAAGCTGAATCTAGCTGGTTATCATCTAGATGGAGAGGCTGATCAATGGTGGGCATTGATTTAGATCACTAAACCGAGATAAAAAATTGAAGATATTTAATTGTAATACTTTTAGATCATGTTTTTAGGAAGTATTTCCAAAGAACTCTTCATAAGAAGATTGAGAGAGAATTCATAGAGGTCAAACAAATGGAATGAGAATCTTTCATAATATACAATGCAAATTTCTTAAGTTTTGCAAGGTACTCTTCGGGTTTTATTATCTATAATGATAGAAAAATAGATAGATTCATTAGTGGATTAAAACCACACCTTCAAAAGGATATTGAAATTCGACACATTGGGAATTATGATAAATTTTTTCATTATTATCTCAAGGTGAAGATGGAGTTTCAAGCGGCAGATCTAATGACAAATGTGTGAAGAAATCTCAATGACTCACATGCCAAAAATGTGGGATGTTCATCATGGGAACTGCATCACTGGGATGAGGAAATGCATCATGTGTGGGAAAGGACACCATGATCATGAGTGTCTAAAATACATTATAAGGAAAGAGAATTTGGTGGAATAAAGGAGACTACTGCACATGGTTCAATTCTACAAATATAGGGAGAAAGAGGAACTATGAAAGATAGTGCACCAAACCTCGAGTCCTTAGCGTTATGTTTTTCAAGAGCTACCGGATCTAATGGGACAAGAGAAGTCCCATGTCATCACTAATGTGGAAGTGGAGAAATATAATGAAGATGTACAAGGTACACTTCGTATTAACTCATGAATTGAAAAAGTATTATTTTATTCTGGATCTATGCATTATATTATATCATTCAAACATACTAGAACTATGTAATCAATGTCCCAAAACCTTAAAGTATATATATCAGTAAAACACCAAGTGGTGCAATCATTGAAACCCAAATGTGTGACTCTTCTCGTATTAGAATTTGTGGAAATATTCTTCAAAAAATCATTCAATACATCCCTTGGTTTAATTTGATGTTATAATGGTAATGTATTGGCTCTTATTATGTGGATAACGTATCAATCATCAGGAAAAGGATATATCTTTTCATATTATGAACCATTTCATGCTCCTATTCAAATGCATGTAACATGATGAATCTTCTTTGAGAAATCCATCAACAGTGTCGGTGTGGATTCCCAATAAAAAATGAAAATCTATTAAAATGGGTTGAGTCAATGTAAAGTGTAAACCTTGAGGAAATTCCCATGATTATGTAATATAGTTGTATATTTCCTAAAGAGTTACCCAAACATTCCCCAGATTATGAGGTATAGTTTTCAATAGAACTCATACATTGAGCTACTCCTATCTCATTGTTTCTGTATATTATGGCTCCTATCGAACTAGAGGAGTTAGGGAAGCATCTTCATGACCTTTTGCACAAAGGGTTCATTTGACTAAGTGCATCACCTTGGGGTGAACCAGTGCACTTTGTGATGAGGTTGGATGAGAGAATGCGGCTGTTTATCGATTACTGAGAACCCTACAATATCACCATAATGAATGTGTATCCTCTTCCAAGGATTGAAAACATGGTCAATCAGTTAATATAAGATCAATACTTCTCAATGGTGGATAATCATTCTGGATATCATCATCTATATTTGAATAAGGACGATATATTGAAGTCTTCCATCCACAAAAGTTATGAGAAATATAAATTTCTGGTGATACCCTTTAAAATTACTAATTCCCCTACAATTACCATGGAATTGATGAATAGTGAATTTAGACTTTACCTCAACAAATATGTTGTTGTATTGGTCGATGATATTTTTATATAATCCAAGAGCATAGTGGAACATGAAGAAAAACAAAGACATATGTTAGAGACATTGAGATAGGAGAATTTGTACGCCAAGTTCAATAAGTGTGACATTTGGATGAAGCAAGTCACATTATTGGGACAAGTGGTCACAAGTGAGGGAATATATGTGCACCATTAATAAAAAAAGGTGATTGAGGAAGGATCCATGCCCCCTAGTGTCACCTAAATCCAAAGATTACAAGGATTATCTAGGTACTGAAGACATTTTACTTGAAATTTATTATGATTTTCAAGCCTTATAACTATATTAAGATGGAAATGGGTAAAGTATGTCTGGATGGAAGAATGTGATAGAAGCTTCAAATAGATAAAGAGAAGGCCAATCATGGCTCTAGTACTCACAATACTAAAATTTGGATAATGTATGTGATATAAAATGACGCTACGATCAGAGGATTGGGTTGTGTAATCATGAAAAAAGATATTGTGATAGCCTATGTTGAATGAAAGTTTAAGATTCATGATAATACCTACCAAAATCGAGATCTAGAGTTGGCATCCATGATTTTTTCCTTGAAAATCTAACGGCACTACCATTCTGGTGAGATAAGTGACACATAAACCAACCAAAAAAGCATAATGTATAAATTGACACAAAAGGAGCTCAACATGCATCAATAGAGATGGTTAGAGCTAATCATGTATTGAAAATTCTTTATTAACTATCATACTGAAAAGGTGAACAATGTATTTAATTATCTAAGAAGAAAAGAACCAACATCTATATCAATGTTTCGGATTGATAATGACTCTATCTTCTTATAAATGCAAGTGATGGATTCAAATTTCATAAGGGTAGGTGATACATCCTATCTTACCCAAATGATTTCACAACCATCAATCCAAGATATGATTAAAGAGGCACAACATGATGATTTGTAGTTACAATAGAGTGTGAATGAAGTAATGAAAGGGAAGCTACACGAGTTCTATATTGATGATGATGGTGTGATTTAGATTGGAATGAAGACTTTTGTGACATCATCTCCTGATAGAATGAAAGTGCTATGGGACAATGCACATAGATCAAAATTCCCTATCCATCTTAGGAGTATTAAAATGTGCCTCGATCGTCGATAAATATTATGGTGGGATTACAAAAAGAGTCAGAATGTAAAATATTAATCAATGTTCATGGTATGTTATCATGTTATAAAAAGTTGAAACGAGTCCAAAAGGGTTGATGCAACAGTTACCTATACCCATTTAGAAATGGGATATTGTTACTATGGAATTTTTCATTGGTCTCTCAAAGATGTCGCAGGGCTATAATGTGATATGGGATGTAGTGGACTGACCCACCAAGACAACCCATTTTTTCAATATTTGGGGTGATCTCTCACTTGAAAAACATTAAAAAAATATATGTGATGGAAGTCTTCAGACTGCATGGAATAACAATGTTGATTTCCTCTGACCAAAATCCAAGTTTAACCTCAAAAATATGGATGACCCTTCAACAAGCATTGAGTACAAAATTATATTTCAGTGTGTCCTATCAACCCCAAACTAATGTCTAATCTGATATGAATATTAAGATGCTCAAAGAAATGATAAGAGAATTCTATGTAGAATTAAAAGGTGGATGGTATTAGTATCTATATTTGGTTGAGTTCTCATACAACAATATCATCCACTCGAGTATTCAGATGTATCTATATAAATCTTTTAATGGAATTTGTTGTAGAACTCCAACCTATTGGGATGAAGTGAGAGAAAAAAAGATACTTGGATGTGACCTTGTGAAAAAGATGACAGAGAAGGTTCATGTCATGAAAAAACACATCAGAGCTGCTAACAGTCAGAAAAAGGGCTATGATCACTACTTTCAATGGGACTTGGAGTTCGACGTTGGATATAATTTGTTTCTTTGAATATCACCATGGAGGCGAGTCATGCAATTTGGAATGAAATGGATTATAATCCCAAGGTACATTGGCCCCTTTTAGATCCTTGAATGCATATGAGTCGTGGCATATCGTCTTGAATATGCACCTAATATGGACCATGTTCCAGGCGTGTTTCATGTATCAGTCCTGAAGATGTTCATTCTATACCCCTCATGTGGACTAAACACATTGGTGGTACACCGAGATGATGATACCTCCTTCGAGGAGTTTCCAGAAATGATTCTGAAGTAGAGGTATAAGGTTCTAAAAAACAATAATACCCACCATTTCAATGTGTTTTTGAATAACCATATGTTTTGTGAAGCAACATGGGAGCTAGAGGAGGTGATGAAGAAGAAGTACCGACATCTGTTTGTGCAAAATGATATTTCGAGGGAGAAATTTCATAAGGGTAGAAGAATGTAATGACCCAAAGTTGTATCAATAGAATTTACTTCTTATAAATATGCCTTATAGTATAATAACTTAAATATGAACAATGAAATAAAAGCATAATAAATAATTTTTTATCATTAATCATTATGTTAACACTTTTATGGTGAGAACATTGAATGTCTGACATATACAGTTTTGTTGAGGGTGTATATTTGGAGTCTAAAATATCAGACATAATTTTTTTGTCAATTGTAACATACCCTTATTAATAGTAATGTTACCCTTATGAATAGTAACATGACATTATGAATAGTAATGTTGAGTATGATTGTATATATAAAAAATTTAGGTGAAAGAAAGATGTACATATTTTTGGAATATGTAAATAAATATTTTAAAAAATAGAGTTTTCAGGTATGTTATGATTATAATTAATAATTAAATATATCAAAATTAAAAAATATTTAGGAAAAATGGAATTCATATTTGGATTCTACAGGTCTAAAAAATAGTCACTGTGAATTTTTGGTATTTCTCTTAAATACTTGAATTTTTTATTAATAGTGTAATATGATAATTTACAAAATATGTTAAAGTCATGAATTATAGATTCATGAAAGATTTTCTACCAATGTAAGCACATATTGTTTAGATTAAAATTATAAATTTACAATAATTAGTAAATGAAGACTTTATATTACATTTCATGGGGAGATATAATAAATTAATTAATTTAATATTGTGAAATTCTCTCTCCCCTCTACTATAAATACCACCCTTTACACCTTCATTTTATCACACCTCTCAAGTTCATGACTTGACTAAACTCTACCCAAGAATCATCCCCAGCCCCTCCCCCATGTCCTTGAGCATCTGGTCTCATAAAAAGATAAATATTAGGTTCCTTAAAGATTATCTCAAGAGGATTATTCAAGAGTTAATTTCCCTCTCTCCATTTTTTCCTTTAATTTATTTTCAATTTCAAGGGCTTTTCATAATATATCTCCACCTATCCTCATCCACAAGGTATGGTTACTCAAATATATAATATATTATATAATAATATGATACTAATGGGATAATCTATGATCAGACCCCCTTCTCATCTTATTTATATTTTAGAAAATAAAATGTTGATCGAGAGGTGTTAATTTATCACCTTCACGAACGACATTTTTTCTCCATTCCCCTACTATCTTAAAATATGGGAATTCAAACATTTTAATGTTTGAAACATATTATATTTTATGTTTTTTGGCCTCATTAATATTCTGGAACTTACTTATGTTCATATTAACATATTATAAAACAAAACTTGTTCATTGTGATCCAAAAACCGCCAAAATTATCTTAATACGATCATCATTAAATTATTAAACAATTATTTCTCCACCTAGTATACATCATAATTCAATATAATATCATTTAAAATATTGTAATATCATTAATAAAATGTAATATTATTTCTTAATGGTTATCTATTTTTTACATGAACTTCCATTGATGAATACAATTGGATCGTTCAAAAAACCATAAAAATGAAAATTCCAGAACAATGGATTTAAACTCTATAACTCATCTAAAGGACTATAAAATAACCTAATGAAATAATAATTAACCATATTAATTTACCCAAGGTTATTCAATTGTTAATTAATGAATCTAATGTGGTTACTATAGATATTAAATTGAAGAAATCATTTAGATACAAGGTATGATGAAATTCTAGAACCCAACATTCTTTCAATGGGATTTCACTCTTTCACTCCATTTTTGTTAAGGTCACTCCATCAAAATCATATTTAATCATTATCTTTAAATTTCTTGAATATACCTATTTTCCACTGGAATTTATGTCAAATAAATCTATTCTAAAAGATATCATCTTTCAAAAACATACCTTTTAATTCCCACTCAAGGTTGATGGTTCTTGTACATGTATGATATTCCCACTTTCATTTGGGAACCCAACAATTATGAATATTTTTTAATGAGATGAAACCCATTCTATTCCATGTGTTATTTATGTACTTTCCTGATATATGTACTATGTATAATTCATGATAAATATAAATTTAGGATGTGATGGGGGCCCCTTTAATTATATAGGGAAAATTTAATGTTAAGATGTGATGGGTGTCTCATAATTATACACCAGTACAAAAAATTGGGTAAAGTCATAAATCTCATGAATTAATGTTAATTAATTTGTGAACATGATGATTTCATTTTTCACAATCATGTGTGGTAGATTACGAATAACATATGATGTTTCATTTTTATTCATTTCCACATTTTATGTATTTTATTAATTTTTACTCTCATGATATTGATGATGATGTTATGAATATGCTCACACAATGATATTTTGTCCTTATTAATATTTTTAATGGGATTTTAGATCACACATTTTGGATGTATATCCTTTGGTGACTACATGTACTAAATAGTGGTCAAGTGAAAATAAGAAGATTGAGAATAATGAATTAAATTAATGTTTATTCTTTATGTTGTAAATGTCTGGTTCTGTAATAGTTTTCCCAAGACACAAAACATTTGGATCCTCATGATGTAATACTATTATGTTTTTTATCTTTATAATGATGTAATAGTAATGTTAGAAATGGATGGGTCACTATAGAGATATATAATTATAAACACACACACACACATATATATATGTAATTCACATTCCCTTGAAGATCAAAGATGGTGAATTATTTTACTACACTACTATGATTACAAGGAATCAATACAAAAAATTGATGATTAGTTTATCTATCCTAGAATGAAATATTACATACATGACACACAAAAAATAATGGTTAATTTTTATATCAACTATGATACACAATAAAATGGAATAAACTACAACCTTGAACTCATATTCAATGATTTCTCATCATACAAGAAGAATGAAAACATATTAAGGGTGATGTCAAATGTTCTTTATTAGTATGTAATATAAGAGAAATAATTAATTATTGATAAATAATAAATATTGAATGGTAAATAACTTATAATAGATTCCATTCAAAAAATAAGATAAGGTAAATTCAATATGGCATGTTAAAAAATAGAATCACATGCCACATAGTCAATAAACTGAGAATATAATGCATCCATAGACATGTAAATGAAAAATATCCTGGATAATAACAATAATAATGGAAATATATATGAATGAAATTCATAGATATTGGAAATCATGCCTAAGGAACATGAAAACCTATACCATCGAAAATTTTAAAAGATGATTTAAATCCATGAATAGTAACTCATTTAATTTTTCCAACTTATTTATATCATGAGAACCAATATATGTATCGATTGACTATATAATGTATAGGCCACATAAATCATTGAATATCCAAATCATTCCAAATATAAAATAGTTGAAATATATAATATACCTTGTCAAATATCTGTTTTTAATAATGAAGATATATTTATCAATAATACCCCAGCTAATCAATTAACATTTAAAGTAGACAACCTATATAAAAAATTGTATATTGATCGAGATATAACAATATCCATAACCTATGAATTTGGGTATCCAATTAAATATTATTAATATAAAGTTATATTTTCAAGATAATGTTATTAATCACAAATTTATGTGAGATTACCATGACAATCATTATGGAAATTATTTAGGAGAATAATCATTAAACAATTTGAAGTGTCCCATTAAACATTGAATCATTTATATAATTGTCACCATGATGGTATTACATTGAATTAATTTTATAATATCATTATAATAATTATTTTCTTGATATAACATATGAATTGGCATTATATATAGCATAAAAATTGAATTGGTCTATAACAACAAATAACTATCAATGGAATATAAATCGTGATGAAATCCTTTACATTAAAACTCATTTTTGATCTAGGGTATTTATCTTACATTACATTAGTTTATAATTTTTTCCTAACATATACAATAAACATAATAATCTTTATAATTACATATATATTAATCTTATAATAACTAATTATTTAATTGTCAACAAATTTTCATCATTTTCACTATATTTGGTGTTAATTGCCTAGTTTTCAAAAGTATGTTATTACTTATTATTTATTGGTCATATTTCATTCATCATGATTTAATAATATAATGAATTTAATCCATGAGGCAATTACCATATATTTCTATAATATTTTTAATTATAATAACTTATAATAGTTTGAGATAAAAAATGCAATTCACTATTCATGGAGATTGTTTGTAATATGTACGCAGGAATGCTACATTCATTTCTTTATCTAATTTTATTAATTCAAAATAAGTGATTCATAGGTAAATTATAGTTCCATTATCATATAAATTTCATATATGTCAAATATGTTTATTAAAACCCACATTTATACATTGAATGTATTTTGTGAACAAGTCACATTACTTTGAGGAGGCAGTAGTCCACACATCTATAAACAAGGTTACAATATTTACACGAAATGGAATGAATAACGGTTTTGGTCAATTCATATTTAATATGTATTATAAAATAATATATATCTTATATAACATATATAAATATAGTTTTCATTTTAATCCCCTACAATAAAATGCGGTATTGAAAAATGAACAATCATCTTTTCATGTGCTTGTAGTTCATCATACACATAAATAGTATGTTTGTTACAAATTAGATGAATGTTGATATTTTTGTAGGTAAAAAAATGGAATAAAAACATATTATTATATTTATGATACTAGTTTTGTTAAATAATAAAGTAATTAGAATATTGTTGGGGGAGGATAATGGAAATAAAAATAATGATCTTAAGGAAAGATGATTCATTTTAATCCGGTAACACTATTTAGTTTAAACCAAAGGGATTCCATTGAAGGATTTATAACCATGTTATTAATCTAGGATTAGGGTAGTGATTTTTTGGATATATTTAAGATGGTCCTTGTTGATATAACATGTCTTGAGATGTGTGAGGAATTGGGAGGAGTGGTGGCCTTTTATAGAGAAAGAGGAGTGGCAGACTTTTATATTTCGGGAAAGGGAACTACACCCATGTTTTTCCCAAACAAATTCACTACAATAATTGTAAAATTTATAAAAATGTATTATACGGTCTAAGTATATCCACCCAATGTCTCTTTTAAAATTATATAGGTCACCATTTTATTTAATGTTAAGGTATTGTCCCTTATTAAAGAAAATTTTAACATAATCATTAAAAATAATTTAAATTATTTTCACTAATATTTTGGATAATTAAATAATTTTAATTTTTTTGTAATTATAATGTATTATTATTCCCAATATTGAATAAATTTTTTGAAATTAAAATCACATATTTGAAAGAAATTAATTTAAATTTAATCATGTAGACGGGAAAAAAATGTGGTTTGTAAAATTAAAAACATAAGAATGATTAGTTATATTTTATATGTAATTTCATAGTTAAATTGATTAAAACAAATATTGGAATAATTTAAAAATATTTAATCTAACTAAAATTTACAAACCAATAAATTTTACTTTATAATTATAAATAAATTAAATAAAAATTAGTTTTGAATTAAATTTCACAATTTTTATCAATTCCTTAAAAAATAAAACTTCTGAAAAAATAAAAAAAATCACCCAAATTAAATTTTATAGTTTCAATTTAAAATTACAAATTTATTTTCAAATATTATATTTTTAATAAATTTAATAATTGATTTTAAAATAGATTATCCATTTCAATGTGGTAAAAGAGAATTTAGAAAAATTCATTATTTTATGTGTAATATTGGGTTGGTTTATTTATTATTATTCAAAAATATATTGGATGAATATAAAATAATATTGAATATATAATATATATTTCATTAATTTTACGCAGTAATTGTAATTAATTTAATTTTTTATGATTAAATAGTTTCGAGAGAATATAAATAATAATACATTCTATTATATTCGATTGGTTTTCATAATTATTTTTATTTATTTCTTAACCAATAAATTAATTTGGAAATTTTTTAAAGCATGCATTTTAATATAATAGTAAACCCTTTTTATAACTACTCTTATGATTTAAAGGTTATATCTTATTATATTAAATAATATTTTAATAATATATCATTATTTAGTAAAACTCAGTCTTGAATGTAACACAATCCATTTGAAGAAACTCATTGATGTGTGTGACGTTTGCTAACTCAGTATCACATTCATTGAAATATATATAAGAGATTTAATTTATTTAAAATATAATATATATTGTTAATTCATGTGGTATTTTATTCCCTTATGTTGTTAGCGATGCATGTGAAACCTGCAATCAAATACAATGTTCTTACTTTATAATTTTGAGGTCTAATAGTATATATATATATATTAAACCCAAATATAAAAACACACACACAAATGTAATAATATAATTATTAATATAAACATATTGATATTAACATATATACTTATATAATATATATATATATATATATATATTTAAAAATATATTTATATATATTAGTTTTTTAATACTTACATCTATTAATATATATATAGATAATAATAAAATTTAATCAATATTTGTTGAGCGGATTTGGTTTGTTCATTCATTAGTGGTATTTATGTGCTTCATTTTAATCCCTCATCCATTTAATTTTCGACAGTTAAGGAAAGAGTGGTGGTTGTTCATCTAACATGGATCATGATAGTGTATTTTATCACACATTACTGATAGTAGGGATAAAGGAGAATGTATCATCAAACATTAAGACCATCAAGTGGAGGAGAGGATAGGATGTGTGGAAGTATTATAAAAAAATATTGTTTTTAAAAAATATTAACTAAAAAAATGTGTGTTAATATAATTATTATTTTTTAAAAAATACCATTGTTTAAAAAAAACATGGTTATTTAATTACTCATATAATAAGGTTTATAAAAAATATAAATAAATGATGTGTTGATAACTAAATTTTTTTATAAACATCACTAATTGGTAATATAAAAAATATATATAATTTTAAAAATCTATATGTGTAGCTATTTAGAGACACATAATTATCCTATTGATTTTTCAAAACCTCGACAAATGAATCGAGGAAAATTTAAAACATCAATTTTATTTATTTTTCAAAAAGTGACTCCAAAATTTTTGGTATAATCAAGATTGAATTTAATACTTTCATCGTTAGTTGAGGGAATTAGTAGAAACTCTCTCAAAAATAGAATGTATTGTTCACTGAGCTATGTATTTTTTAATGTTTTATTCTCACAAACAATATTTTTCAGTTGGAGTGAGAGGAAAAGATGATGGAATATCACTTTTATTTAATTTGTAGAAGAGGAATCAACAATATAAGGCTAAAAAAATTTAATTTTATAAATTAATTTAATTGATCACTATTATTATATATCTATTTTCTAGAGCATTCATTGTCAATATATTTTAATATTATGTCTAATTTAATTGTTTTTTGTTAAATCAATCAAATTAGAAAATTATCTAATTTAAGTGAACACATTATTTTCTCATGCTCCACTCTATATAAAACCTAGGATAAAAACTATTATTAATTTTTAAATTACTAAACAATTTTATTTCCCTCTCTCAATGATAGGAAGATGTAAAAAATGTTTTTTCATTACTTAAGAGCCAGTTCCAAAAATATAGTTTTCAAACTGTATTTCATGAACCAATAACACTGATAATTTCAATGTAGATATTGAATTATAAATGAAATTATTGAATAAAAATAGAATTATCTATTTAAGATCAAAATTCATGATAATATATCTTATATAATTTTTTGATACTTCAATTGTTCGCTCTGATATTTTCACCATGGTTGTAAATTTGATCCAAAATCATAAAGACCATTATGCACTAAAATACCATAATCAAAACATAAAATATAGAAAACTATTAATAAAAAATTACATTGATATGAAATTTTAAATTTTCCAAATTATTCTTAATTTTTCCCCTTTGTTGAATAAGACCCAAAAAACATATTAATTAGTTCCCACATGAATTCTCTTATTTAAGACTGTAAGGGTTTTCTAAGTAGATGATAATGTAGAAGGAATTTCCTTTTAACTTGATGAAAATTACAATGAATTATATTATGCCCTATCAAAAGAATATGTGCATCATTTGTGTGACTTATAGAGATGATTCTTATAATGATTCTTCCCCACCTCTAGAGGAATATCCCCTAGAATTGTGATCATTTCTATCAAAATGTGATCTGGGTGTCTACCTACTATTAATAGGAGAGGTTTATGATGCTATACGTTTGATTCCACAATCATAAAATTGAGGATAAAAATGTAGTAGTATTATTTTAACAATTCATATAGGAAAATAAAATGAAACATATAGATACATCATCTAGATGATATTTTATTAACTAGTTTCAAGAAGTATCTGTGAGTTTTATTGAGAATACTTGTTAAAATATGAATTTATTTTGCACAAGATGTACAAGCATAATAAGAATTCAAGAGATAGTAACTTATAGTCTATCACATTTATTTGAGACTAGGATTAGAAAGCTAACCAATTTTGGGATATTATTATCCTTGAAAAGAGTGAGTGAATAAAAAACACTGGATAATTTATGTGGTTTAAGATCATAACATTAGGATTTCACTAAGTAGTGTAGTAGAGTTTTGGAACTGGAATAATGTGATGAATCTGTTCTTCCAATATAGTTCCAAATAAATCATGGATGGAGTGAACCTACCCAATTACAATATGGTTTTGGAAATCAATTCATTCAAGCAATAACACATTACCCAAATCAGTTCCCAAAGAAACTCTTATTTTAGTATCAATATAAAAATGCACAACAATTTTGAAAAAAAAAATACTTCTAACTAGCCATATTACCAATTACCATATAATTTCTAGAGACCCAATGAGTATCCATCCACTATTTCACAACCTCTTATTATACATCTATAATCCAACATTGTGTGAATAAAAGTTATGTTTGATAATATTGAAAAAATGATGAGAATAATTATAGAAATCCAATCCAGAAACCCAATAAAATTACATCCCTTATTGTGTGAAACCCAATGATAATGTTATTATTAAAAGGCAGAATTTGAAAATAACTCCCACCACCATCCTCCCTTGAACAAGAATCAAGTCCAACAATTCCAGATCACAATGAGGTTTTTAATTCTAAAAATTTCAATGAAACTTCTCAAGAATAAAAAAAATAAAATGAAATAGTAGAAGGATATTACTAGAATAAATAAATAATCAACATCATTAAAAATAACACCAAGGGATAAGTAACACATACTCGCACTATTTTCATCAATAATGATAGAATCAATTAAAATACATGATGAATCCCTTCAAAAACAAATTTTTACCACTCCAAGAAAGTGTAAATTAATTTTTAACTGAATGATGTAATAAAAAACCCAATATATGTTAAAATATTTTAGAATATTCTTACTGAAAAAACGATATATAATGATTCATAGAGTAAAATCTTTTGATGAAGTGTCGTGACCTAAATCACAACTCAAATTCAAACTATATTTCAATATCTATGATTTCTTCCATTCCATTCACCATTGAATATTTAAATGATCCTAATTATTTTTGTGATCTATAATATTAATTAATTTATGCACTTAGTATATGATTAATTACATATGAGTGACTTTAATCCCAAAAGAGTGGTGGTCCGTCATTCTAAAATATACATGATTTTCCTAGAAGGTGTTTTATAAAATTTCCTTATGATATTCAATGATTTGTTATTCCAAAGTAGATTTTATCTGATGATCATAGAAAAATATATAATACCATCAACCTCACACATAATTTTGTTGAGAGATTTCTTAATGATGACAAAAACATATTCAGTGTTCATGAAGTAACACTCTCCATTGAGTTTACGGAATGAACTATTGACTTTAATATATTTTACTACATATGGAATATATCAGATGATAACTAAATTTTTTCACATTCCAAAAATGTCGGTACTAAAAAAAATCAAAAAATCGTGTTTTTCCAGGATTTATTTTCATTATGATAGAAATTTTCAATTGAAAATCACTAAACAGGGGAGTGAACAAAATTAAGTAGATTTAAATTACATTTGGGATGAAGTGGTAAAATTTAATATCATTTTTGATTTGTAAAATGATAATTAATATGATATGATTCCTAATATAAGGGAGGATAAATATTTGGATGTGTGGAAATTTAGTTAAATTTCATCCCTATAACAATACCAAAATCATGAATTAATAATACTGAAACAGAATTTAATATTAATGTACCTTATAGAAGAAGAGAAACTACAAGTTATAATTGTTAATAATTTTTCAGAAACCCACAAAAAAAAACTATTGAGGTTTTGAGAGGAAATGTTAATTAAATATGCCGGATATTAGTTCATATCCCTGAAATAGTACTAAAAAAATTCAAATATAGTATTCAACATGAGGGATATTCCATACCTCTCAGACCTGCCCAAATGAGGTTGAATCCAACCATGATGGTTGTTGTGAAGAAGGATATCTATAAGAACTTATTTTTAGGGATCACCTATCCCATTTTAGACTCATGGTTTAGCCACATACATTATGATTTTAAAAAAATCTTAACAAAAATTTAGAATAAAAAGAATCATTTAATACCTATGAGAATTCAATATTTATGTAGTTTGTGCATAGATTTTACGAAGTTAAAGAAGTTAACTAAAAAAATAATATCCCCACCATCTTCAATGATCATATATTAGAGGTGTTGGCATAGATAACTCATCAATATTTTCTTGATGGTTTAATATGTTATATTTAGGTACTTATTTCTCATGAGGATATTGGGAATACTTCTTTTACATGTCCCCATGGAACTATTTCCTACAAAATGAATCCATTTAGTTTGTATAATGCTCTAATTAAATTTTATTAGTTCATGGTAATTATATTTTCAGATCACATTGATGATCTATTAGATGTATTATAGTATTATTTCATAGTATTATTAATTTTAATTGTTCACTATTTGAGAAATATAGAAAATGTTTTGAAAATATATTGAAATGAAACTTGTTTTATAATTTGAGAAGTGTGAATTAATAGTAGAAAGAAAAATTTTTCTTCGGAATTTCATTTAAAAAATGAATTAATGTGAATGAATCAAACAATTAATTCAAATGTATGTTTCCTTAACCAACCCATGTGAAACATGTCAGATGATTTTAAAGATATTATATAATATAAAAGAGGTTAATGAAATATTTCAGTAATATTCTACTCCATCTCTCTATATTAATTTTGAAATATACTAATTTTTATTTTAATGGTGACAGTTGGGAAGACTTTTTCTTGTGTTTTGGTGGAAATTTATTACACCACCAATAATTATGTGACCTGTTTTCGAGAACTAATTTTTCCACCATGTGATTATTCCATTGAAACAATTAAAACATTCCTTTCATAAATAAATGAGGGTTGGCTTCATGTTATTTCCAATGTCTCAAATTATGTCAATAATGTATAATCCAATTAAAAATATATAGAAAAATAGTTATTTCAGGTTTTATTTTATTATGAATTATTTATATCATATCTATATCGAATGAAAGACATGGTGTATTCAGATCATTCAAATCTACGGTAATAGAAAAAGAATGATATAGGTAATAAAATCTAGTCTGATTGATGTTACTTCTTTAAGATTTCAACTTATAAATCAAAAAACAGTATGGAGTAGGGAATCAGTTGTCTGGTCACTTGAGTAGACTACCCAACACTACTGATGTGGGAATTCCATACCATGAACCACTAAATGATCACATTTAGTGAGAGCAGTTTCACTTGATTGAATGATAAGTGCCTTGGTATGTGAATGTAATTAATTAACAATTGTCATATCTGGTAAAATATCATTTTAAATCTCTTAAAATTTAAAAATTAGTTAAAAATGCAGATATTGTTTTTATTAATATCAAATTTTATTGAATATATTATAATTATTAAGTGATGATAAGTTGTTTTGAAAATATTATAATTGAATAATTATTTTATTTTTGCAACAAATTAACATATAGAGGAAACGTTTTAGTTCCTAGAATTAATATAATAGTTTTAGATTAAATAATTTATTCTCTTTAGATCATTCTAGATGCTCATTAAATTTTGAAATGTTTCAAAAAATGCATGTCTTTTTAAATATTCTTATTAGACTATATATGAATAAAAACACATAATTTTTTTGAGTTTTTAAATGTTTGGGGATAGATTTTATGAGACCATTCCCAATGATATTTTTAAATAATAATATATTTAAATATTTAATAATATTTTAAAATTAGTGGATGAGAAATCCACCATAACGGACGAAGATAGATTTATATGTTATTTTGTTAGGGATAACATATTATCTATGTATAGAGTACCAAAATCCATCTTTAGTGATCAAGGGACTCACTTTTTCTATATGATAAAGGATTATTTTCTAATATTATATTGGGTTCCTCACAAAAAATTAACTACCAATCCTCAATAAACAACTGTCCACGTTATAGTGTATAGATAATAAATTAATGAATTTTGAAAAGAGTGTTAAACACAATAGTTAAATTTTGTGTGATTTATACGAGGACACCATATGGTATTATATGATATCTGAAAAGACATTGATATGAATGAAAACATGTAAGAACACCAGTTTTTCTTTAAGATGCAGACCACTTATTTTTCAATTTTAAGTTTTAAATATGGCTTATTTGAACACCTGTTGAGTTCACAAATGTTTTAGGGGTGTCAGGGTCTTGTTTAAAGAATGTAAGCTAGGATTGGTGTGATCTAATTCTGGCACACTGTTAGATCGAATTTTTTAAGGTAGGTGGTATTATTTATAAAAAATAATATGAGGTTGGTTAATAGGGGTTTTCAATCCACACAGATTAAGGAAATAGTGTGTGAGGAGGTGAATGAATATGCGTCTAGGACTGAAATTTTAGCAGACCTTGATCTTGGATTTTCACACTCTTTGTGAATGGTTTGTAAATCCTGAAGTGTAAACCATGTATGGGACCATTTCTTAAAATAATATATAAACATTTGTTGCATGGTTTGAAAAACCATGCTTCCTATTCCATGTATCGACATGAATTTTGGAAGTTTTAATGATTTCAATTAAAAAAATATCTACTTTAGGACCTATGTTAATTTCACACAACGCACAACATTTAGTTTTCATTTTTATCTCTCAATGGGCCTATACTTGGAATAGATCCCTATTCTTCATCTGATCTTCAATTTGAGGGGTCTTTGTCTCATTAGATCCACATGAATATGATCGAAATTCATTTTTAGTCCTTATCAATTATTATGGTTATATGATAAACTATTTGGATTTACTTTCAAAAGAAAAAATTATAATTTCTTCGTCATTTTTTTCTATTTCCCCCAATCTGAGTCGAATTGGGTTCTAATACTGGATGACCACTACACTACCGATCTATGGGAGGTAGTATATAAATATATTTTGAGTTTTTTTGCTTTATCAAGATATCATATGTTCTGATACCTACGATAAATTCCTTTGTAGGAAAGGAATTTAATCAACTAATTGAGTTAAATAAACATGGACCTATTTAGGATACCCATACTTTTTTAGGTGTGTTGAATTTTTTTCACCAATAATGGTCACCCATGGTTAGTTCCATACGGATATTCCATGTTTATTCCCATTTAACCACCCAATGGGGTGAGATATCATGATTTCCTAGATGATGTAATCTAAATTATATTATTGTGTAATCGAATTACATTATTAAGAGATATACTATCTCTTTTCCTTGTGGTAATATGTTTGGACATCCTTTTTTGATTAAATAGATTATATTGAATTAGATAAATGGACGGATATAGACATGTGATATGTTTAATATTGATTGGTGGAAAATGGGTTTGTGTTTTCTTGTAACAGGATTACATGTAAATTAAAAAAAATGAGTTGGTATATTAATTCAGTGTTCTTAATTGATTGAATGGAAAATTTTTCAAATGTGGTATGTGAGTGGGTACACTCATGAGATGAATTTATTTTTTAATGGTTATGTGAGTGGGTATAGTCATATGGTTTGAAATGATAAATGATATGAATGTTGAATGTATGAATAAAGGTCTTGGAAATTTTTCATGGATCAAGAATGTTGTAGTGCATACCATGGATCGTGTATCCTCCCCGGGTCTTAATTCATTGGGTCACCTATGGAATTAATAACCCTTGGATCTAACTTTCCTGCACTCTCATATGATAGGTTTGGAATGAAATGCTTCTAGGACTACAACAAGTTCCTATAATAAGATCCCATCAAGATTTACCAAAGACTCGAGGTGTATGCATTGTTCTTTAAAACCTTGGATCGTGACCATCTTGGTCTAACAGATTGGATATTATAGTGTTAATGGGGGAATGTTATTTAATCAATTATATTTCTTGTTTGTTGATGTTCTAAAATGTGATGGTATATGGATTTTTTGTGGTGGTTTGATATGTATGGATATATAGTGAGGTAATGTTGTATGTATAGATTACTTGTACTTCCTTGTGTATAAGCATGAATTTTTTTTCAAAAGGAGCTTTAAGAGGGTATTAAAGGGTTAATGGATTAGTAGTTTATATGTTAGGGTCATATTTTTCTTTACATCTCACATGATTTTTTGTTTACCTACTCATCTTGTTATATTGTAAACCATGAAATGCATAAATCATGGGAGGTTGCCTAATGGGGTTTTATCTCACACAATGATTGGGCCAACCTTGTGTAACCCAAAAATATTATATGTTCAATGCGAATGGTAAGTGAAAATTCCCTACTATATGTTGTTGATTCCTTCTTCAGATCAATGGACCATGGGACTGATCTAGGGCTAGCGATTCTATTTGGAGATAGAATATTTTTTTCTTTTTGGAATTTTGATACATGTATTGTAACACATGGTTGTGTACCAATTTTGGATACACTCATAGATATATGAAATGTATCAATATCATCATCTCTGAATGATGTTTCCTCTTATTTTTTATATTTTTTTCAAATTTAGATATTAATTGTATGCATGTTATATTTAATTATGAAATTGGTATGTCATTGATATTCAACTATTTATACACTATTAAAGAGGTTATAGTATCCCAATTTATATTCTCAAGACCTTGATTCTAGTCGACATCTTCTGTAATTTGGAGAGATGCACTTGAGGCCAAGTATCCAATACATTTTTGTGAACTGTCAAGAAGAATATAAATATGGGAAGTTAAAAAGTGGAAACATAGAGAAATTATTTAATAGTTCTTCATTGAATTTGTAGAAAATACACAATTATAGGTAGGGAATGGATTTTTTTAATGATATTTTCCAAATAGTAGCAACCAAACGTATTTGGAAAATAGAAATTACCTCAAATCAAATTTTATTTTTCATTATGTTGACAACTATAGTGGATTTTATTCCACCATTTGGTGACACACTTGATTTATGCAGGTATTATTGATGTGATTATAGATTCTATTTAGATTCAACCTGAAAAGATTAGGGTATTACATTTCATTAATGATATTGTTACTTACCATAAATAACATCGCATGATTTATTTCATGAAATTTAGGATGCATTACATAATGGATGTTGTTGTGATCGGTGCTGTGATTTTTATACCAGTTATTGTGGTAGGTTTCTTAAAATGGGTTGATGAAGTAATATAACCTCTAAATTTACTAGTTGAATGGTCATTTTCATTCTATGAATCTACTCACCTTAGTTTAAATTGATAAATTAAAAGAAAATTGTATGGAATTGATGGAAACCTGTTTTGGGTTCTTGAGGTGTTGTGGGCCCTAATGGATTTGGATTTGGTGAACCACTGGTTAAGCCTATTGGGATATTTATGATTGTAAATTGAATATAAAATGAATGTGAATTGAAATAATAATTTCATGGAATCATTATTTGATAATGTATTATTTTAACCTAAACTGACTTTTGAGGGGGCATGATGTTGTGCCTCTAATAGTTCTTTTAGTGATTATTCCCTTTACAATCATTTCTTTCGGAGTAGGTTTTGGTTTGTGACATGGAATTATGAGTGTTTCGAAATATCCTACACTAATTAGGTATAAATGTTGGTATATTTATTTTTTATGGTGTGTGATTGGCATTATAGAGACATGACACCACGAAAACCACCAATTTTAAGATAGGGGAGTAGTGATGGCCACACTCTAGAGGTGGTGGCACATGGGGTGCCGATAGATCATCTTATAGTTCCATCTATGAAATGTTATTATATTATAGATTTTGGTGTTGAGGTATTGTTTTTGGAGGGATTATTACTCTTCATTATTTCTTATCAGGGAGCACATCCACCTACATTGTTTATGGTTGAGCGGACACATGTGTTCCTGCCGCATAATCCTCCCACGTTTTTAGGGGATGGGGGATCAATGCCTACCGAGATGTATCTGTAGAATATGATAGATATATTAGACAATCTTGAGAAACATTTTTATAGAAATTTAACACTCATGAAATATATGTTACATTGGTCAGTAAAGTGATGGGGGTGTACTGAACTAGGATGACATGCAAGGAGATATGGGGTTTTCTAATATCCAATCCCTATTAAAGGACAAATTATACCTTGAGATTCTATGGGAAGAGCAAGCCATCATGTTCAGTCATATGGGATATGGTGATATGATTGTTATGGAATACTCTTCGATCATTTTAGATATACATTATTTCAATCTGATATACCTCACTGAGGAGATATTGAGGACATGTCACATTAAGTATGTCCTCTAACATGATACCAAATATCAGGTAAACGTGATCGGGTGGACTACTATCACCAAAATTTTAAATCTATAACTAATTATAGAGCCGAACCTGAGAGAAACAGGGTGCACCAAGCATGGTATTGTTGATTCTTGTCCTAGTGGTTCAACATCTTTTGGAAGCATGTTCTATTTTAAGGATTCCTATGAAATTCATGTCAGTAATCATGTGAGTACTGATATATCTATGTTCTATTATACATTTTATAGTAGATTTCACATATATAATCATTGTGATCATGATATGTTGAGTACTGATATTGTGGCAAGATGGGCCACATGAAACATTTATATAGGGCCTTCCCTCTAGATTTGAGTGGTAGGGGGTCATCTCTGATGGAAGGTACATTAGAAGGTTTCTCATATATACACTAAGAGGAGAGTTAGAGTAGTGTCAGTCAATTGGCCTAGGTCAGTTGTGGTTGTTACCAAGGAATCTAGACACCAGATATATCGAGGCATTAATGTGGTCCTACTTTGGGTAGTGAGGATGATCCAGAAGGACATAGTGTAGGATAGTTCTATTTTGTATAGCCACCCTTCTTTTATTAGGGTGATAGACTATATATGATGAGAATTACGATCCTATTATCCATTAATATTGAATAATATCTCTTTGATATAGGTTCATCAAATACTTTTATATATTCATTGTTGGTGAAAAGCCTTGGTATTGTTTTGTATTAATCTGTTGTATTTTTGATTATATACACAACATTGGGAATCAGAACGATGAATGTGCCCCAGTGTATGGAGTTCCTTCTTGAGGTTGGCAGGTGTCACTGCATCAATGATCATCATTTCCTCAAGATGATTGTGTTTGATGTCATACTCAAAATGGAATGAATAATAGATTATCAGGGATACCATGACCTATATCCCCGAATGGTGAATTTCAAATCCAAAAAGTAGTTATTTAGTGTATACATGTATATATTCATATATAATAGGGATATACATTATTCTGAGGATATAATACCAACACATGGGTTGTTTTAACCCTTAATCCCCCATAATTTCATCATAAAGAGCTACTGTATGTGGATCCATAAAGGGTTCGGATGATTTAGTCTATCCTATGAATATAAGTTATTATTCATCTTAATCATGATTCATAATATCAATATCTTAGAAATAAATGTTTTCATTATAATTTGAATGAAAATACCTTCCAATAATTATATTAATGTTAATAATTGGAATAATAATAATGTTTCAAATATGGTATGTCTATTTCCCACAATGATAACTAACTAACACATTCTCATTTAAATAATATTTCAACTATGAATCTTCATTGAATACTCCTTTCCTAGGGCACATGGTAAATTGATAATTTTCATGGAAAACATGGAAGTTATAAAAGAGTGAAAAATCCATAATCAAATAAATAAATAACAAAATTTTTAAAATTTTATCAATGTACCTACCACCACATCATTGAGACCATTATCTATAGCTATAGTAATCACATAAGCTTTGTATTATCCCCTTAGCCACTTCGGTGGGAGGTTCCCAAAATTCTTGATAAAATGGTTAGAATAATTACCCATATATTTGTAGATTAATCACTGTATAATAGTGGTTCTTTTCATTTATATTCATTTAATATATTTATATCCCCTTTCTCTATAGTTGATAAAAACTCATGTTCACATTTTGAATGTAAATTGTGGTTTCATTCCACAATGGTCACGTGAGGAAAATTTGATATTAAATTTCTTCTTGTATGACATATTTGTTTTATCTAAATCCTCATTCGTCCACTTCTTATAAATATTACTCCCAAAGTAATAATAAAAAGAATATTATTTTTTCTACCATGATGGTACATGACACTATATCATAATATGGTGTATTTTTTAAGAAACTATTCCTATAGAGACACATCTTAATCCCTTTAATTAAATGATAAATATTTTTTCCATATTATTTTTTTATAGTATGCCTGACTAAATATTAAAATTTATCCCCATACTCTCCCACACATTCTTCCATCTTATTATTTAAAGAGAGGAACTCCCTATCCATTTTGGCTAACTATTATTGAGGATAGTATTTCATGAAGAATATAACATTAAAATTTAATAAGACTTTTTTTTATATTTAAAATTCTTTATTAAGGTTTTCTATCTTTTCAAACTATTGATCAACATCTCCCTTTATAAAATACATAGACATTATAAAATTTACACTTTAATTTCCTTCCAAATATATGAATATATTTTTTATTGAGAAAATCTATTGTTTAGATATAAATAGATTATTTTTACATTAAAAATATAGAGTCTTCTGTCAAATGATGTTACCCAACATAAGTGAATCATGGTATGGACTAAAATGATACTCTATATGGGAATGGTTATTTTTCAGAACTACAGTTATCTAGCCTGATATATCATTGATTGCATCTGTTCTAACACCATATATATTTTCTTTTTCAACATGGAAATACCTACATTTTCTATAGATGTTGATTCTCATTTATCCATTGCGATAAATACTTATACAATTAAACATAATTAGATGTCCTAAAATTAGTATGAATATTTTTATTTAAAATATGAATTTGTATAGTGGTAAAAAATATGAAATACCATAATGGATTATCATATTTCTAATTTTAGACATGATCTTTCCAATCTAGTTTCCTAGGATATGATAAATATATACATAACACCAACTATAAAAAATTAACTATAGAATCCTTGAGTTGGTATTTACATTATTACATGTCTAAAAGATTCATGGGATCTACCCATAAAGAAATAAATAGTTTAGTTTCCTAGGAATACTCGGTTGATATATGATTCACATATCACATTTTAAACATAATAATACGTCATATGAAACATTTTTTAAAACATGATCTCATTTATAATAATATTCTACATATCCAGTAGAAAGGGGAAAAATAAGGGGTGAGCATTGATACTTATAACAGGTTATGTTTAGTGAACACTATCATGAGTAAATATGGTGTATTAAATTTATAATACTAGATGATCAAAAATATTCCATTCATTCAACAACTCGAGTCAAATAAACATCCATGGATAAAATCATAATAAAAACACTAGGATAATGAAAAATAAATTCTTAAAAGTGAACATTCCTAAATTTTTTTTCATGGTCATAACTCTTAACTAGGATAAAATGAATCTTACAATCAATGCCTCTCAACCATGTAACTATTCTTGATAAATATGTATGTGTAAACTAGATACCCATATAATATAGAATACCACTTGTTTTATCTCATGAGACAAACTGATGTATTAAGGGTATATCTATAACCATGTCTGACCCATCACTTTCATGTATTATGTATTTATAATATTTAGAAAGATCAATACAATTTATTATCAAAATACATTATATTATAAAAATGATCTATATTTATTGAATAACATGGAACAACAAAATGTAATCATCATAATCATAAACTATGCAAACAAATAATAATGATATTATTACTATGTCATGTCCATAATAACATCAATACGTTTTTTATAGATTATAATTCCTTTGGAATATCATTGCATTTTTCTATGATGAAAATAAAATTTTCATTCTAAAAATCAATTAAAAAAATAAAAAAATCTGGTTATATTGTTTTATTCAAAATTAAAAAAATTATTTTATGATGAATTGGTTAATAAAATAATATCGAAGAGGTTGGTGAAATCAGTTCTTATGATTTATGTTAAAATAATTATTTCATTTAATCCTTTTCTAATAGATTCACTATTATGAAAATGGCAATAATATTCCAATTAAAAAATTGAATACAAAGAAAAGGATTTGTAAAAATAAATTAAATAAATATTTATAGAATATTAAAAAAATGAATCAAAAATTGTAATGATAATATATACATGATTAAAAAGGTTTCTTAATGAAAACATCAAAATAATATTTTTAAAATTTTGTTCCTTACATGTTACTTAGTTGTTGATTTTTGATCCAAAAATAAAATAAATGGAATATAATAATTTAAACCACAAAAAAAATTTATAACAAAATATATGTTTTTTAGATATTATAATCTAAATATTTTTAAAATTAAATATAAAAATAGAAAATCCTTTAAAATTTGGGATTGTAACAATAACCCATTACATGACTTTCACTATTCCTAATGTGTTATTTTATCGTAATGTATTCTAAATTTATTTTTTAATATATCATTAAACAATAAAAATTACAAATTATAATATCATATATTATAAAATTATATCATTTCAGCACTTGTTTATTAATAATTCTTTTATTAAATCATCGTTTTCAAGTGTTAACTGTTTCATTTTCATATATGTTTCTATTTGGAAGATTAATATATTCAATGATTATCATGGATCCCAAATATTAGGTATTATTATAATGATTTATATTTTTAATATATTTATTATAACTATTTCGAATAATTTTGTAATTGGTGGATGGATGTGAGTATAAATGATGTAATTTATTTATATAATAATTATTATTCCATTTTTATCATAAATATTTAATAGATTATTATTTTTATCCAATTTAGTAAATTAGATATGACAAATAAATTACAATTCTACATAGAGATGGAATGTCATGGAATGGTGAAATCGATGTATTCTTTTTTTGTTGGATGGAAATGAGATGAATAAGGGTTAGACCACATAAATAATATTATATAATTATATGGAATAAATTTATTCCATTATATGGTCATGTTTATAAAATATTTTATGGTGGTGGATGTGCAATTTAATGAAAACACTTTATTAAGAACTAAGCAACCTAATAGAATGACCCCCATATGTTTATACATAATTCCTTCATAGGATGGTATTATGATCAAACTAGTACCTATAGTAATTATGTAGGTATGTTAGGAAAGGATTTATCTAGGTATTGAATGAATTAACTGTATATTAAATTGATACAGATAGAGGATGGGTGATTTCCATTTATATGTCATGTAGATGACACACTATAAAATTTTAAAAATATTAAAATATATTAATTTATTACTCAAAATATCTGATAAAAATAAAATATATTAGAATATGATAATATTAGTTTTGAAAAGTGACTGTAATTTCTTGTCTAACTATGTGTTTTTTAGTATCTTGAGGCTTTTTTCCAATATTTTTTACCCTCTTAACCCTTTCTAATATTAATTTATGTGATAAATGTTTACCTCCCTTAATATTCATTATTAAAAAAATAAATAAAACCTTATTACATACTACTAAGTGCTTTTATTCCATATATGGATTCAATTTTACCTGATTCAATTAATATTGTAGGTCGAAATTAATCTTAATTTAATTTTGAAAAAATGTGTCTGATAAAAAATTTCTAGAAAAAAGATTTATTAAGTATTAATATGTTTTCTAAGAAAATTATGAAAATGACCAATTACGAATAAGTTATTTATATTATTTATTAAAAAGTAAAAAATAAAAATTTAAATTCATTCAATACGAAATAGAAACATCAAAGAACATGAATGGAAAAGAATATTTTTCTTTAAATTCTAATATCTTCACTATTTAATCAAAAATTAAATATTTCTAAAAAACAATAAAATTACAGGATATGTTAATTTAAATATTATGATTTCAAAAATTATATAATTCTTATAATCTAAAAAATTAAAAAATCATAAATTTGGGATTTGACCACATTCTCGAATAAATCTGTATGCATTATAGTATTGTTTCTTTTGAAATAAACCCCTATACTATATTATTGAATATTTTTTATTACATTGGATATGCCATATACATTCCCTTATCCATGAATATTTTGTAAAATTAATTTTTAACCACCCCACTTTTACAATCTGGGATAGGTATTTTATTTATTGCGACTGGGATCCATCTGGGCAGTTGGTGTTTCACCAATGTAAGCATGGGGTAAGGATTCTCGACCATAAAAATATGATAAATTATGTACTATGACAAAATTACATATAAGGGTTAATATATCTATAGTCTTGGTACTCAACCCATCAATAGAGATAAAAAGATATGGGCATCCACTGTTGGAGTAAATATTTCTCAACATCGTCGTGTTATATGGATCCTCCAACATCATATTAAAGAATGATCATATGGGTTTTTTGAGAAGTATATATCATAAGTTTTAATGAATATTTTTTTGTATAACTAAATGTTTTATAATACTTTATAGGAATTAAGTTCCTTGTATGACCATATATGGGAATATAAATTTTTTCTTAGTAGTACATGCTACCCTAGTGGTTGAGTTGGATTCATGGTTGAGTATACTCCCCTATATGTATTATTGAGTGGATGTTGAAACTACAATTCTATAATGTAGTGAATATTATGATACGTATGGTTTTTTATCACTCTAGTGGTATATTTTGAGTTTTGTTGTTAGATCAAGCTATTTAATTCTTTTTTTATTGACTATTCCATTTCCTAGCCACCCAATGCTACTATTGTACGGTGAATTTTGAGGCTTAGTTCCATGATGACGTAGACTTCATAAAAAACATATGTCCTCTAGTGATGAAAATATTAATATTATTCTTCATTACTTTTTTTTATGTTCCATAGTAATGTGGATCTTAAAAAAATTAGGTGTCATATTCCTTATTAGTATCATCCTAATAGACACTCCATATGTAAGGATTCAAGTTTACTATTTCTTAATTCTCCATTTATGGTGTTTTGAGCTTCCAAATAAGTATGTTTATACGCACCACTTCATAAGATTTAGACCAAAATGTATTGTGTTTGTAAATATGACATACATGATGGCGTTTTTTTGTAAATATGGGGTTTTTGTGGCTAGTTTGTAAATAACAATTACAGACATTAAGGGATTTACTTTTATATGTTAATTGGTTGTACCAATATTTAATAGTAATAATAAATGATTATGGTTATATCTATCATGCTATAAGGGACACCATTTCATGAATTTTCATTATTTATCATTTTTTCGTAGTTCTGTATTTATTTATTCAATATGATTTTAATTTTATTACTAATTGTCTAATGTTTATTAGTAAATTTTTCCTGCATGTGATACATTCAGTTCAACTGATCATTTATATATACCCTACATATATTAAAGTTATTTTTTTCATTAGATATATGTAGTTGTTTATGGTTATTGTATAATAAGTCCTATCATGTTCTTTATATTCTCACTTGTTGATAGCCACCATCCCCATGCATATTTGAGGAAGTATTAGGGTGGAACACTCAACTTTCCACTAATCTAGGAGGGGACCTTGGTGAGTCGAAACATGTCGATCTATTAATTATCTCAATGTTTAATCATGTATAGAGAATATGAATTGGTTATAATAATCTAACATAGTATGAAGTTCCATTATAACCAATTTCACTAGTCATACTATAATAAAATTTAGTAATAGTAGACCTGACCAAGAACTATGTATTGTAATAGTTTCCAAGAATTCAAAACCCACGAAACATGTCTCCACAAAAGAAAAAAAATAAAAATAGGTACCAGACACCCAATCTATTACCTCAAAATAAATTATTTTATTATTTCAATTAATTACGTAGTCACATATAACACTACAATACAAATCCATCAACCACCTAGATGTTTTGATTCCTATAAAAAATTGACCATGCGAATACTTCTATTGGAGTTTTTAATTATTAATAGCCATCAAGTTAGAAACCTTACAAATAACATGACAAGTTTCATTTGTCATTATAATTAGTACTAAATAAGAATTCCCCATTTTATTTATCAACCTTCTTCAAATTAAGAATAGTGTATGCTTTATATATTCTATTTATGGGTAGTTGAGAGACTTTTTAGACTATATACCTTCAGCACCTCTCTAAGGGGATCAATGGATATGTAAAAAATCCATAAAATAGAAATCTAGATTATATTTAACATAATTCCTTATTTTTTATTTAAAAATTTTCAATTACCCATTGAAATATGCTATAATATACATGATATCGCCCAAAACATCATCAACAATGAAAAATTTACCATACATGTCTCTTAAAATTTTATATATTTTTAATTTATAGATCTTCTAATGATTTATCATAACATATATATGCATAATTTTTAAATAAAATAAATCCTTAAACATTTACTATGGACATATTGTCTAGTATTTATATAAAGAAAAACACATAATTTAGTGGTCAAGACTATTATAAATTTAAATATATATATATATATCATACAATAAAGAATATTTACAGTATTATATATCTATGATGATTTTAAAATATATTCAACCACTCACTCATGATATAACTTCTATATTAGAGGCACGACTACAAAAATCAACCCTTAATGTGGTCATTAATAGAAGATATTATTATATTATAATATATATATATATATATATATATATAACAAGATATTGTGTTGAATATTCATATGAGAACATTAATGGATAATGGAGGATTTGAAAAGGCTTAATAGATTTTTTTACATGAGAAATTATTTCATTAGACGTTAAATTTACATTGGAATTTCCAGTGAAGGGTGAAAACCACATAGTTTCTATGTTTTCAATTAGGTTCGGAATCATTACATCAAATAAATAGAAAATTCCATGTAATAGAAATTTTTTATTCCATATCTATTATTATAATCCCTCCTTATGAAGGTATGATATAATTTAATGGATTCTTTAGATATAAGTAATTAGTTTAACAAATACGTTATTTACCATTCCATCCAACTCTTTCTTAGTTCATGGAGTAATTGGAAGAGATGAACTTGAATTAATTTCTTATATTAATGTAATATTACAATGAAATAATGTATTTTATATAGACATAAAATTGAAAAATCTAACAATTTATATAGTTATCAAAAAGTCAATGTTTTACACCCAATTGGAAAGACACATTTATGTTATGATAGTGTATGGATTAACATTGCTAAAATTATATTTAACAAAGTGATTAATGTTAAACATAGTTTCAGTCATTAATTGTTGTTCTATTGTGAAAATAGTATCACGAGTCGTCCCCCGGGGCCCGTGCCATGACTACTCCAAGCTCGCCTTCCATTGGCTAGGGGCTGATAACTAGCCCTGAAAATTCATATCTCAAAAATGGAAGGAATTACCTTTAAACATTTATACACACATGTCCAGCCACTACCAAACACACTTAAAGGGAAAAAGAATACCAATAAAACAAATCTATGTGCATAAACAAGTTAAAGTAAGTGGGCTAGAATAAAAGGCCAACAAGGAACTAAAATCTATAAATTACAAAAAGGGAACTCTAATGGAAATCTATGGAAAACACCAGCAGATAATGAGATTAGTGGTGCTACAAGAAGCTGAAGTCATATGTGCTTCCAACATTATCCAACTGGGCCACATCTGGTATGAGGCCACCATGACCATTATCGTAGCCTCCACCAGTCTCGTCCCCCTAATCACCTCTATAGAAACATCAACCATCTGCACCAGACACAACACATATATGTGATGCTCATTCATGGGTGAGTATAACAGTACTCAGTAGGGACCCTGAGTCCCCTGAAAGTCTCTATATAATCCTTGAAGGATAAAAACACAATGAAAAATACCACAGAGGTAAAAGAACCAAAAAAGTCATCAACCACATATCACAAAGTAAAAGATGCTTCCCACACAAGGTATAGAATATATATAAAATGAATAAAGATAATTAGTCTTGAGCTAGATCATTTTATTCTTTTGTGGGGTTCTTAAGATGATCCATAAAGTGTCTCTATAAGGCTAATCCACAACGGGTATCTCTACTATCGATCCACGGAGAGCTACACTACTACCGATCTACAGAGGGACCCACTACTGCTGATCCACTGAGGGTCGATATCAGGGTGATCCACATAGGGTCTCTATAGTGATAATCCATTGAGGATCACATTAATTTGGATCCATGAAGGGTCGTTTTCATGTCGAACCACGTAGGGTCACTTTTCACCTAACAGCAAGTCACATGATTTCCACATGTGGTGTGGGTGAATTCTTGAGATATTTCTCCTTATTCCATTGGTCATACCTCAACTGCCACTGATTCCAACAAATAAGTACCCCAAAGGTCCACCTTTTCGTATAGGATCAAATGTGATCGATGAATCTTCAATCAGATGTCTGATATGTAAGTTATAAGAAAATGGGTTAATAGGGATCAATTGGATTCAATTCTGATCCAACCCTGCCATACACCCACATATACCAAATCACAAGTGGAGTATCTCAAAAGAACGACCTCATCATTATTGTGCTCACTTTGTAGATGGTGCGTCTATCAGACACCAGGTTTGTGAGTTACATTAGATTTATTGAATCGAGATCAGTCAGGTCTGGGTCCTGTAGGGATCAGGCTCGACAGGCCTGTCGGGCCCAAAGTTTTGGCCCAGATTGTAAGAATGGCCCATCTCACGGGTACAACTGACCAGTCGGTCTAGCCAGGCAAGCAAGTCTCACCCAGCCAGCAGGTCTAGCTCGGCCAGCTTGTGCAACCCGACAAGCGGGTTCGGCCCAACCTCCCAGTCATGCCCGCCTAGAAAACCAGGCCCGCATGTAGGCCAGTGGTGATAGACCGGACGTAATGAACCTAGTTATTCTAGCCGGTAGAGACAGTGGAGAATCACCCCCTCTCCCAAAACAGCAGACATGAGGTAATCATTGTAGCAGCTGAGCGGCCAAAGAAGGTCTCTCTATCTCCAGTGCAGCGCATCGGCGTCATGCTTCCCCCCCACCCAATGGCCCCCCGTCGCCGATCCTTCCACTGAGGAACCTGTGTGTGCCTCTAATCCATGCTTCCAGCACAGGCTAGCCGCTGCACTGATGACACCTTCCCCGGGCAACCAGAGTTGCATCGATTGTCATTTTTCCTTCCCGCCTATGCCTATAGGCCTCCTGGGTCTCCACCGTCACTCTGTAGCCCCATAAATCGCCTAGCCTCAACGTTGCTTGGTCACCCATGAAAAATTCCAAAACACAAGAGAGGAGGTTGGTCCAAGCCCTGTTCTATTTTTACTGAACCCACCACATTATCATTTTATCATATGAGTGGAAAATAATCATTATAATATTAATTAAACCCTAATGTGTATCCCTATGACAACATCCCACAGTTAAGAATGAATTGTTGATCAACCCATTGGTCGGATGATCTACATTCTTCATATTATTTAGGAATGTGAAAATGATGATTTAAACAAATAAATCCCCTTCCATGATTTTGTGGAATTTATTGAGGAAAAATAATCACTCCTTGTTTGATGTCGTTCAACCTTCGTCGTCGCCCGTCGATCTCCAGATCGTTCCCTCCATCGGTTTTCATTCGTTCTGTTTTCATCGCTGGAGAGGAGAGTCATCAACACTTCATGAGGGAATTTCCCATGATTTACAATCCGTTCTCCAACATATTGATTAAATAGAAAGATACAACCTCCATGTATTTCTTATTAATGTCGCTCATTAATGAACCAAAATTAATGAACTATTAATTAAACCTACCTTGCAGTTACACAATAAAAGGAAAAAATTCAATAAATGACCCTCATTTAATGCTTTTAGTTACGATGTAGTTTCTTCAAACTTCACACAATAGATGAAGTCAGAAATAAAATAATTATAAAGTTATTTTATTTTTTTCTAAAATTTCTAACATTTTACTTTTCGATCATAACCTTGTCGGTTGAAGATATGCTTCACCTAAGTGAATCCTTGTGCTGTGAATTCAATGGTGCCCTCATATTTTGAATCCGAATAGTGGTACAAAAGATATAATAACCCTATCAAACTTTTACTAAAAATACCTTATAAATGTTCAAAAACAATTAACATTCACCCTCAACCCACATGGGTTAAGGATATGCTCCACCTAATGAACATATGATAATGGGAAATACTCTACACATACACTATATGTCAATAATATAAAAATGAACTATACTAAATATCAAAAAGAACATCCATGTTCAATGAATATACAAAACCATAACATATGAAATGTTTTTCGACTATTATAATGAAAATGTTTGTAAAATTTGTACATTAAGTTCTTCATGTTTATAAGTTCCATCCTTTATAAAATGCTGCAAAAATTTCACACATTATCATGTGACTAATTTTTTTTATGTTATCACCCTGACATGAGTTATCTCATTTACCCTTTTCCATAAAATATGGACCATTGTGAATTCTAGGATACACAATATGAGTTCTCAAACACCTCAAATCTAATCTGTGATCCTGGAATCCATGTTGGGTTAATTATATTACCCACAAATGTAATGTGCATTTGTTATTTGGATTCTTACCAACAAACCCATACAAATCATGTACCTAATAAAACTAGTTTATCCTTAAATAATATCCCATCAGTTTACTTGGGTTATACATACCTGATTATCTCCGTGAAACTCCATTCACATAAGGAATTGATATTGAATTTGCATCCGTCATGGAACATTCCCATCTTTTCTCACAATAGTTTCCACCTCCCATTTATTATATCACAGTTACCCCAAATTGTTTGTTAGTGTAAGGGATGAGAATATAGATATAAATCCATTTTATATAAATTCAACCAAACTATTACTGAGATCGTTTAATGAATTAGGCATCTAGGGTCAACATTCTAGTATAAGAACTTATTCCATAACATGGAATATTTCCTTATATAAACCCTAATTGGATGTGAGTTCATTAATCCCAGAAATATCTATTATTAAGTTTCTATTTCTGTGTGTTCCTAGTCAGAAAAACAATATTATAATGAAATAATAATTCATAGTTTTTAAACATTAATCTAAATGACATAATACTTCTTGCGTCGAAATATTAATTGAAAGACATGTTCTACTAACTAGAATATGTCAAAAGGAAAAAAACCAGGGACATTGTGACTTGGTATTAAAATGTAAAAAATTTATATATATATATATATTAAAACATTTATATTAAAATATATTTCTTTTTTATTTCCCTTATATGGATATATAGTAAGAATATTTCATAGGACAAATGTAAATATCATGGAACCTTCTTGAAATGTAATTATTTGAAATTTTCACTTATAGTATATGATTTTTCTGTGTTATTTGACACCATATTTTTATTAAACAAAGTAAATTTATATATATCAAAAAATTAATGTATCATTCATTATATTTTGAAAGGGTTAAACTCTTAAATTGTATATATTTTTATTTTTACTTTTTTGAATTGTTCAATAAAATCCTATATTTATTTCTGATAGTATTTTTATGTTTTTTGTATAAGTATAAAGGTTATATGGGATTTAAATTTAATATAGGAACACATAAATATGGTAAATATAACATAATATTCTTAAAAGATAAAAAATAATATTACCTTCACTAATACCTAATTGTTATGTCTTCATTGATTGAGATATTTTCACGAAATATGAAATGGTAACCACATGAACCATGTGAATCATAATTGAATTTTTTCCATGTTGATGAAACATATTATGTATAATCATTTCTAACTATTATTTTTAAGGGTCTACTCAACGTTTCATAAGATTTTAAGTGTATTTTAATTTATTTTTTGGGAGAGATGTCCCATATATAAGAGACCTTTCGTGTATATAAAAGTGTTCCTCATTTTCCACATGTGATATATTCCAAGGATATTTAAAAAAGTCTCATTTTCTTCTAAATAAGGGCATCTTATGAATTTTGTAGTTATAAAAATACTTTCATTCAATTTTTTCCATAAATTGAGAAAAATAATCTCATTCTAACATCCAATCCTATTCTTAAAATACATGGACATTGACATCCTGAGTTAGAGTGTTGTAATCATGTACTGGTGAAGATTCTTATATATTTTTTAGATGAAAAAATATCATATCCCAAGGAATTACATGTAGAGGAGATATAAGTGGGCCTCTAAGAACTAATTTTATAAGTATAAAATAGATTAACCCTAAAATTCTTATAAAACTATTCCAATTAGAATTTGTAAATGATTTGAGACCTTATACTATGGTCTTTCCATGATAATGATATATATTGTTTATTTTATTTTTCATTTAAATTAATATGCAATCAATTCAGTTGACCATGATTTTTCAATATTTTTTTCATTATTCGTACTAGAAATTTCAATGTTGATGACCCATAAATATATGATACCTCGAGGATCAAAACTTTAATAAAATTAGATGATTCTAGAGGTCATAAACTTAGACATATAAATTTCTATTTTACTATGAGGTCCATATTGATTGAGGGTATGTGTTGAGAAGTACTTCATCACACATCACTATATATCATTTCAATTAACACTTCACAAATACATTTTCTATCCAATAACTCAAATTTTTGATGTATTATGGTATCATTTTTTTTAATTGTTTATGGAATTACATGTGTGAACCACTGAAACATTTATGATAATACATATGAGGATTTCAAGGTCTGATGATCATTCACACAATCAATGCATTAATAATATTTAACTAGTTGGAAAAATATTGTGGAATACAGGGGTACCAATATACTGAAACAATGAAAGATATTTTATGATGAATTTTGTGGTGTTTCATTCCTTGTATTCCATTATTTTTTTTGAATTTTATTATTTTTTTTGTTTTCATTCATCCCACTGAATTTTCTAATACACGATCTATTTTTAATTTAAAAAACAATGGTCGGGAGTGTATCAAATAAGTTATTCATGGGAAAAATATATCCAATCCTTCTAGACTATATTCTATGAGTTATATATATTTGTTTCATATTAATAATATCTCAAAAATGAATTACTGATGTTATTTCTCATGGATAAAATTAGTAAATAATTTATTTTATAATTTATAAATATTTTAAAACTTTTATTTATTTTATTTCATTGATTTCATATTTTAATACGTTTTTTTATTAATTTTATTCATTAATTTTTTCAATTGATTAAGAAATAATTCTGAGACCATTCCATAAAAAGGAACATTTTTTCTTGTTTATAGTGATTCATAAAATCACAGAAATAGTCAATAACATTTAATTGAATTTTTTTCCATAATATTCTGTCTCTCTTCACATAGGATCATGAGAAACCAAATCATAGGCCATGACCTGAGAAACCAATAGAAGCCATCGATTATTGGGATGTGGAAATATAATTACATGATGGAATTATTCATCATCATAGTCATATGCCCCACCCCAATACTATAATGAAAACAAACTATTACTAGAGAGACAGAATAAAAACTCTCTATCTGATTTTTTGGGCCAAAAAATCTATGATAAAAAAGAAGGATGATATAATTAAATGAAATGACATCATCTATGGAAACCAATATATATGAAGTCATGGATGATGAAAAAAAATTAGAAAAAGTTGAAGAGTATATATCTTATTATCCAGAAATAATACATCAGATAGAAACAACACATTAAAATACATTAGTGTAAAAATTTGAAAGTTCATCATGGTGTACATATATAGATAATGATATATTACAACCAAAATAATATAGTTTGATTACTAAAATGATGGATTATTTATTTTTTAAATTTATTTAATTTCATTTCAAAAGTGGACCAATTTATATTTTCAATGATGATTATCAATTTTTATGTACTCATTCGAGTAAATTAGATTGAAAATGAATGTGGGATTGGATGAATGAATAATTTACACATCTCTATATCGCATATATAAGATCAAAAAGTCATGTTATATAGAATTATTGGAATACCCCTTGTTCAAACCACGAATGGGGTAAATAATTCATTAGATGCTCTTTATGGTGATATTCTATGATAGAATCAATGTATAAAAACAAAAATTCAAAATTTCCAGCTCTGAAAAAGATTTTCACGAACTAATATTGTGATGAGAATCATAAATAAGCACTAAATAATAAAATAATTAATCTCAAAGCCATTATTAAATGGTTACAAATCATAAAATGAAGTTACAAGACAAAAAATATGGGGAATCAATAATATATAGAACCATATTTCCTTAGTTTCATTAAAATTGAATAATTTATTGATTTACTATATGGGTTAATATGGAATTTAAATCTATTAAGTTTTCCTAGATAGTGAAAACCAACCATATATGTTGATCAATGTACTGATGATGGTCTAGGACAAGGATAATAGCTACCACCTCCTAAAAATAACTTGAAACATCTATTATAGGATGGTATTTTATAATATATGGATGGTATATTCATTTAATCATAACACATTTCTTAAATTGTTAGATCGTTTGGGGTTTGGGTAATAAATTATATTAATTGGTTACTATAAGACCAATGACCACTTAGGGACATTGGAAAATTCAGTTTTGGTAGTTTCTATTAATGATTCCCAACCAACCATCTTATTTTTGATATTCCACTATAACTAATTTGTAGTCAGATGTAAATATCACAACACCCACATAGTGAATATTCCAAGATGTTTTCTATCACCCCTTTTTCTTTATAAATATTTTAAATAATGTTTTTATTTATTTTTATATATTTCTATGATAAACAATCATTAGACACTAAATAGAATCTAAAATCAAGGTTTAAATTTAGATAATAAAACATTTTTTATTGTTCCATAAGTTATTTTATTTACTATAAATATATGGTGACAGTAAAAAAAATTAATGATCAATTTTGGATTATTTTTGGGGGGATCTAGCCTTTAATTTTGACATTTTTCATGCATTTTGTTTGTTTTAATTTTTTAAATTTTTAGTTTTATTTAGCTAGTAAATTTGTGCATTAATTTTTATCCAAATTTGAAAAAACAATTCTTAAATTTTGATTACTGATCATTTTTTTAATATATTGGATGTAAATTATTACTTATGATTGTTTGTATACTACTTTCATGAAATTGTTTTTGTCAGTAGGATTTAAATGAATGTCGCTTCCATTAAATTACTATCCATGCTTTTTTATTCCACATCTCAAGATACATTATTATCCGTTTTTTGTTCTTATTTATAATCCCATATATTAATGTTTCTTTTTACTAGTGGAATTACAAAAATCCTTTATTCTTGTTTAAATTTATGTGATTCATGTGTGTTTTTCATGATAGAGGACATCATTGAATTCAAAAATCCAATTTTTAATTTAATTTACGAAAAACAATAAAATTCATCTATATTAAGCCCTATAATTAATGATATACCCATTGGTTAAGCTATATTAATGTTCCATTAATCTCTTCATACTGTTCTATTTATTTATAATTCATTTTATAAATTTATTTTATTGTGGGTGATCGTGTATCTTCTTTGAAAATTTTACAAATTTTTCCCATTTTTAGGGTTGACTGATGGGTTCATTCAACTCTATTTTTAAGGTGGATTTACAGGACTACATACATCATTACCATTATTTATTTAATATTAATATAGTCTAAAATGTTTAAGATATATATAATAAAATTTCATTTTATAAACAGAAGAAAGAAAAAATTATAAAAATATAATTAAGAAAGGAGGGTGATCTTTTCTATTATTGATTATGTGGTTAAGAATTGCCAAATATAATATGAAAAAAGAAATAAATGACAAGGGTGTGATATATTTTGTGAAGGTATGAGTGAGTTGCATTATTTTTCTAGCAATTATTGAAATCTAACATCTTTTGTTCCTTTATGATTAAAAACACCTCATTTTACATAATAAATATTTACATTAAAACCTAACCGAACATGAACCTAGAAAAACTCTATTTGATAATCTTATAGACAAGAACATTATAATACTCTAGTAGGAATGTAGATTGTCACAAATACTAATGTACTGTGAAATAATCTATATTAAAATGTCACCTGAGTGAAGGGGGTTGTAGTATATGTCATATAGGTCATGTGGTGGATGAGATAACATTAATTTTCTAAAATCTCAATAAAGGGAGATATGGAGAATGTTTACTCTTAATAGAGTAATTATATTTTAAATAATGGAAAATTAGTTATTTTAAAAAAAATCATTAATTTTTTGATCTATGCAATGTGATATGTTTAGTAGAAATATTTACATTTCCAAATACTTTAATTGTTTCAATGTAAGAGCGTGTTTTTTTTTCAATAATGAATTTTTTTTCCAATGTTAATGAACCATTTTTTAATTAAACATAGTCAATTTATATATTTTTGATACTTTGGTCTAACAATAAATTATGTAGTTTACAGATTGAAATCATAATTTTTAGTGATATTTTTGGAATTACTAAAAAAACAGTATATTTATATCTTGAATTTTTTTGTTATTATAAATGGAAATTTGAATGTTGTTTGAGACATAAATTCAAATATGTTAACACTTATATAAGGGATAACAATATATAAAATTTTTCACTTGATATAGATTGATCTACCCACTCATACAAAATGGTTCTACATTTTCCAATAGAGATGTTTATCAAGTTATAAAAAGAGGCTCTCCACAATACAAGTAATGCATAAATGAAATTCAATTTATATAGAAGAAATTAATTTGATACATAATAATTCATAGTTATGATAATTATGGGTTTACTTATAGATTTCCATCATACATAATGGTATTTCACTTTCCTTCTCAACTAATATTACCCATACATTAGGGTCAATTCTCATTTGTTTAAGTGTTATTCCTTTTCCATTTGATATATTTACCACTAATTCATATGATATATATCATTTTATATAAAATAATTTTATGAACCATAAATTAAATTTTACTCTTTAATTTAATATATATTTTCATTTAATGTTTTTCAAGAGGTATCAGTTGAAAAATGTTCATGATTGGAGAATTTTTCATGAGTCATATTGAGAACATCAATGTGGAAATCATGCAATATGATTCTATGTTTAAAAGATGAGATTTTTTTAGTTTTAGAATAGTTAATGAAACCATGTGACAAAAATTGTAAAACCATTTAGGGTATAGGTGTTTATAAAAGGTATATCATTGTTTGACCAAACTGTTTGGAACTTCCTAGGAACCTCTGAATATTTCCCATTTAAGGATATATTAGACCTGCAATGTCAGATCATGGTATGTCTAATCATGAAACATAACTATACATGAATCTCTTAACCTTAAATGATTTAGTTTCCAAAATTTTATACTTGGTGTTTTATTATCCTAATTACTACATTATCATATTTTGGATCGACCTAATCCTTATTCAATGGTCTAGAGGATTCTTCATTATGATTTATGGGGTTTCGATTTATCCATAATGGATATAACAAGGTCAATTTTGTTATGATGAGTTTTCCTCTCCCTTCCTTGGATACATACTAGATCTATCCTCTGCTAATATCAATGGAACCTTAAAGGGATATGGTTTTTAGATATATGGTGTTTGATGTTGTTTCTATGTATTTATTTTGGATCTTGGATCATAAAGAATTGGTATTCTCTTTCTTGATCTCTATTTTATATGGAATTTAGTTATACCTACATTATTAAAAATGTACCTCTATATATTGAGTTAATACATTTAATTATATATTGTTTTTATAAATTTAGCTAGCTTGTTCATTGAATTTAATTTATTTTATGTTATAATTGTTTTTTAAGTAAGTTATGTTTTTGAATTCCATTTTTTAAAAACATGTTTTTTCACTCTGGGATTTATGAAATTCATAAATTTTTGTTTATGTATAAATTGGGGTTTCAAGCACAAAATTGGATTGTATATTCTTTGAAAATGTTTTATAAATTGTGAGAATATATTTTTATATGATTTGAGAAAAACATATCATATTGAATAACCCTAGGTTTGTTGGAAAAAAATTTATCACTCAAATTTTGTTTAATTCAACATTTGGTATTCTTTTACATTAGTCTTCGTAGTGCCACTAGTTGTAATATTGGTTCAATTTACAGTTTTCCTTGATTTTTTACTTTTTTTATGTCTAATACATATAAAGATATGCTAGAGCCCAACTTCTATTATTTTTTAATTATTAATGTATTATCACATGATGCATAGTGTCATGGTTATTTTTTCACATGCAATCACATAATGAATTTATCATGGTTATATTTCTTATATTATTATCTTATGGTGTACCCAAGCATTATATCGAATGTAGTTTTAGTATTTCCACATGTACTTTTCATATTATTTTTCTTGTGAATTTGAATGTATTTTATAAAAACTAGATTTATATTTAAAATGCATTATATTAATGAATCTTATTTTTTTTAAAGCCTATTTTTTAAAAAGAATGAACGGATATATTCATTATTTTCAACATTGTATATATATTGGTGGAATTATATTTGGATTAGTTATCAGACCCTAATTTTTCTTTGTGGATGTAGTAGATGTTATTTTTATGGATGCAGGTAAAGAGAAGGATATTATATACCATGATGGATTCTCTCTTTATCCTATCCTTTATAATGAGCTGTATTTGATTAGAAAATTAGTCATAATAGGACATGATGGTATTATATTATTATAAATTCCAGTTTATCCACTTTTATATGGATTTTATTGATCATGGTTGTAATTATTAATTCATCTTTTTTATTGTTGTGTATATCTTCTTTTTGAATTTATGAGACTTGTTTCTGTAATAATGTTTCACCTAACCTCCATGGAGGGCCAACTCATGTGGCTAGCCTACATGAACATGGTTGGTTCATTACAAAATAGTATGAGAGGAAAAAAACCCAAAAGAAGTGTGATAAAAATGGAATGGATTGGTTTTGTTTCTTCTCTAGAGATGGGTTAGGACCCTCTATATTTGGGTAGTAATTGTGAGAGGGTTCATGTCCAACTCCCAATATTGCTAGAAATTGAGTTACCATTGGTGTTCATAAGTAGAATACCATGTTTGATAATTAATAAAATATTTCATTTGAATGAAATATGTGGGGAATTTATTAAAAATTTCATGTTCATTTTTAAGTGTAATTATTTTTTTGGTTTAACTAATATTTAATTCAATTATAAAAGTTTTAAATAATTACCATGAATTATTGAAATCGATCTAATGATTTTAAAATTTACCTCTAAAAAATCACTAGTTATTATATTGTGATTATAATATGATGAATCGAAGAATATATCTCATGATTATGGTTGAGGAAATGAAATTAAATGTTATTAGTGTTAATTCTCCATGGGATCCTTATTTGGTTGATGCTATAAACAACACAATTCATAATCGGGGCCAAGAATGTGTTGTGAACTCAGGATATCCTATGGATCATGGGTCATAATTAATTAAATATGATCCAACCATCTACCATGGTGATAGATAAACCTGAGAATATAAGGAGTATCTGGAGTGGATTTATACGGCCATAAACTTCTTGAAGTCCCCTGAGGACATTATATTTGGGTTTTCCACGTACATACTTGAGGGATCACGAAGGATATGAGGTGAATCTGTTGTGAAAGATACGTTTCTTGAGGATATTTACTAGGATTCATCCAATGAAAATTTTTAATAAGTTGTTTTCACTTTAGATAAAACATTTAGTAGTGAAACAGGAGTTTCTGACTATAGAACAAGGGAATAAATCCAGAATAGATTATTACACCCATTTTGCGGGTATGGTGAATCTAGTAGTAGAGATTGTAAAATGAGATCCCAAAGGACCTGAGATTTGAGATTTGATTGAGTAATAACTTTATTTTAATATTTATTCTCATGTTACTTCTAACCATCATAGTGGTTGTAGATAATGAATCCATGTCTGGGAAAAACATATGAGGAAATACATGTTTACATGAAAATTCTGTTGTAATATATGTTAGCCTGGGTTTTTCCTCTAGATAGAATAGGAAGCCCAAGGATGTTTAGTTTTCTTCAGGACTAGTGTTATGGTACTCCCCAAGACATCAACATTATTTATGCTACCAATGTGATATGTATCATCATACCAATCCTAACGTCATGGAGACTCTTAATAATTTTCATCATTTAAGACTATAGATCCATATAATTTATTTTTGTGAAAGGATTCAATTGGTTAGTAGGGTTGGATGCAATCCCAATAAGGGATCATGGGTTCATAACAATTCATCCCAGGGTTTTGGTTCTAATCTATTTTCTAATGGGGATGTTCATGTGGATAAAGCTGAATAGATTTTTGTGGTGTAGTGTGTGGGAGAAGAATATGAAGTTGGTCCAACTACTGTTAGAGTTACCATGATTGTTTTTCCTTATATGGTTGTAGCTTTTTTTAAATAGGTTATACTCATTATTTATATTATCAATGTTATTTGACCTATTAGGATCACATTATAAACATATTTCATTCTTTTTTGGAACTTTACAAACATTGATAATGATTTCTGATCAATGTTTCATGTGTCATGCGTATCGTGTGATGATAGATGTCATTGAGGTGGTATGGAAAATTTTAGATCATGATATGAAAATTTTCATCATACTATATGGAATGGATTGGATGATTCATAACAAGGCCCAGATAGAATATTATTATAATCAATGAGTGAAGTATTTATCTTCTTATGAGGTCGCTCAGGTTTTCTTGGGTGACTGGAGCTATCAATCGTGATGGGTGGCGGTTGTTATTCTTTATGCTGGTGAAAAATTATAAAAGTTGTTATGTGTGTTTGATGATGATATCAACCATTATATGGGAATTTAACATCATTTATAGTTATGTTCATGCCTCAATGAATTTCCAGATGATTTTTATAGTTTACAATAATAGGGATACATCGACTTTACTATTGACTTTCTCAATAGTGTGATTATCATTCCAATTTCATATTATCAAATGGAATATTGAGTTGGTGTAACATAAATTACAACATCAGGATACGTTGTATATGGTATTCCACTATCCTATCATTTCCCCATGGTCTTCACTATTCCTCATTTACAAGAATGGATATGGGAGTCACATACTTTGTGTGGATTATCAAATATTTAATTGGTTCATTGTTAAAAAAATATCATATGCTCTTGATTGTTGATCATTATAAACACCATAATTTTTAACAATGGATATTAAATATTAACCTTTTTTGGGTACCACATATTGAGATTCTAAAAATATTCTATACTTAAGAAAATGTTTTTGAGTCGATATGGGAATTTTGTTTTTCTAGTAATGCTATAATTTCATAAAAATTCCCTATGGAATTTCTCTATTTAATAAACTAAAATAGTAATTTATTATAAGGTTATTATTTAGTCACGTTTGAGGACAATTTTTTAGTGTAATCCATGTTAGAGGATGAGCATGATAAAAATATGGATATTAGTTTTAGAATAATGATGAAACATCATCTATATGGTAAAATTTCTAAATGTGAGTTTTAGATGTAAAAAGTGAAATTTATAGGGAATTTCATATCTGAAATGAGAATCTTAGTGAATCATATGAATATATATTTATGTGTTTCCTCATACTATCACAAAAATGTGTTTGATATCTATATCGTCATGGGTTTGGCTAGTTATTATAGATGGTTTTTTAGTTTCTCTCTAGTGTTGGAGTTTTTAAGTAATATGTAATCCAAAACGGATTATATTATATATTAATTAGGATATATTGTATATATTTTGGGGAAATAAATGTGGGGATAACAACATCAACACTTTTGATGCTGATTCATTAGGATCATATGATGATAGAAAATCAATGTTAGGTGGGGAATTCTATCATGGAATATTTTTTAATTTTTTGAAATCAAGAAACATAATTTCATTTAATTGATTACCATAAAATAGGTATATATAGATTCTTCTCAAGTTTTATCATAGATATTGTGTATGAAGAAACATTCTGATGATATGGGATTACAAATGAACTCTTGAATTGGAATTCGGTTTGATAATACATGGGAAATTAAGATTATAAAAAATATAGACCATCTCCAAAGGATAAAGAACATTTAAATAATGTATAATTTTATAAAGGATAAGGAATATATTATTCATGTGAAGATAGATTATATTCATTTAGAAATATCTGTTGTATAAATTATGATGTAGAATTTTCCCAACAAGGGATTTGAGTAGCATCGACCATCTATTGGATTCTCACTAACTTTCTGTACATAATAACATTGGATGTGTGACCCCCTCTATTCTAGGTATGATTTTTCCCTAATGTGAGTATATGTGTTCTTTATGCTCTTAAAGTAAAACGAAGAGTGAATTTCATTTTCATTGAAAAAGTGGAGATGTTGTGGCTATAAAAGGGGGATAAAATGTTAAAATCATGATAGGGAGAGAATCTGATAGGGGGAGTAGTGAAGTATGGGGGTGTTTAAATTTAACAATGTAAAATATGATTCCATTTTTTTATATATCACAATTGATTAGGTTCATGGTAAAATAAGATGATTGTTTCGAGAATGAATGGATTTATTGGAAAAAATTATATGCTTCTCTTCTTTTTCAAATAATACATGGATCATGTGGCCCTTAAAAGTTTGTTAATAAAATCACTGTCAACATTTTGAATCAGTAAAAGAAATTTTTTTTAGATGGTGGATGAATATTTAATGAGATATCAAAATTTGAAGAGTATTCAACAAACCCAAAGTGGTAAATTTTGGGGAAAAATATATCATGGTAACACTGAAGTGTTTTTGTGTGGATTTTGGTCGATGAAAAATATAGGTTTAAAGATCATTTATAGTTTACAGAGATATTGTTGATAAGGTATGTTGAAAATAATCCAAGACAATGTAATGGATTCTATAGAGTTATTTTTTTTGAAAAGGAGTGTAGAATAGTCAATGAATGATTAAAAGTTGGTAAATATCAATGAATTCACAAAGCTATAAGAAATATAGAATTTAACTCTGGCATCGTGAAGATATGGAGGCTTGCAAACAAAAATTGGGAGCTTCATGAAAAGAATGAGCATAGCATGAAATATTCTCGAAAATGGAGGAAATACCAACCCCTCATTTTCATGAGATGAATACTAAATGAAAATAAACTATCATAAATAATGAAATTAATTCACGATGGTTGTTCTTCTGAAAATTTTTGTGATGTTGGAATCTTCATAAAGGCTATGTTCACCAACAAAAACATTGAAGCATCACAACAATGTTAAGAACCATGAAAGGGAGTTTTTCAAAAAGGCTATTAGAGATTCTTGAGAAAATAGTGATATTGGATAATGATTTTTTGTTCTTGAGAGAATAATATTATTTTAATGTATTTGGTAGTATCGTGAAGGATGTGGGATATTCATGATGGTAGTGTGCATCGCAAAAGTATTTGGAATGAATTTTCTATTTAATTTGTGGTAAATTGTAAGTCATCAAGTGGATCAAATTTTAATATAAATTTCAACCAAATTAGCTATAAATTGGGTTTATTATATCAATTAAAAGAATATTATTTTACAGTATTAGTGAGAATACATCAGTTGGGAGTGGAGTCTGCATTGAAATTGTGATTGGTTGTAAACTATGAGGGGAAACGAGTCATCTATAGACATTCTAATTGCCATGTAGTTTGGTGTATTTGGTACATTGGAACACTTACACTATATTCCCATAAGACGTAGCACAGCGATAGTGAAACATGTAAAATATTTCTATATCATGCTTGATTTAATTTATATTCAAACATTGCTATGAGAAAGGGAGATAAGTAAATTTTTTAACAATGAAATAAGATCTTAAAGAGATGTTTTTTTAATATTTAATACACTAATTCACCCCCACTCCAGGTATTTAACCTAATTGGGCGAACAATTGTTATTATAGGAAAATATAAATTTCATTTTATGTCTCTAAGGGTTTTATGCAATGAGTTTCAATCAAAAAGGAATATGATATATTATTGAAACAATTTCAAATTGTGGAGGAATCGATTGCAACACTACTTTTGATCGTTATGAATGGATGCCTTTATAGGTGTCATAAATGTAATTTTCTTAAGTGTGGATTGTGTCTATTTATCAATTGGTGACCGAAGGGAATTGGATTCAGATTGAAAATGTATCAATGGATTAGTGTGGTCCCTATCCAATTCAATATATATGAAGTTGATTTCATCTATTTCAGCACATGCTATATGGAATATTTTTCAAAATATTTAATATGGAATCTAAAAATTCATGTGATAAAAATTTTAAGTTATATGGATCACATATGAGGATCTTATAATGTACCCTAAGAGTTCATATAATCATATGACTGGGTGAATTTTCTTATGGAAGATATGTATTGTTTCAAATAAAATATGGAGGATTTAAATATCATTATGCTAATATTTTGAAAACTTCCACTTCAATTCAATTTGAGTGTTTCTGTACTATAAGATAAATATCCAAATGAGATGGCATTGCATAGTTTTCCCAATAATGTTTATGCATATTATTTTTGAAACTATGAAAATTATTATGTAGAAAAGGGAAACGGAAATTATGTGGTATTCATGGCCATGTAAATTCTCATGAATGAATATATATTAGAAGAAAAAGATATGGATGTGGTTACAACATTCCATTCATAAAATCTACAAATGAAAAATGAAATTTGTAAATGATAACTCCCACTTGAATGTTTTTGATGATTAATAGATAAAAATATTTCATAAAGGATCCTTAATAAGGTTCAAGATAATGATGATGATTAGTTGAAATTACCATGAATAAGTATTCAGTCAATTGAATGGAATGAAAATGATTAATAAACATTTCTCTAAAAATAAAAATCTTGTTTTAGAAGAAAATAATAGTTCAAATGAATCCAAGGATGAATAGATGGAGAAATACAAAGAATGTAGTGAAAATTCTATGGTGGTACATTTATGTAGATCCTTGAAAATGGAATAATGATAATATAATGGAGATGTCAAAAAAATATTAAGTATGCTCTATAAATTATAATCTTCTTTAGAGAAGAGATATATTTAGGGATCCATAAAAATGATATCCAACAGATTAGTTCATGATTTTATGCAATATATGATTCAATAGAAAGAAAATAAGTATGAGCTAATGGAAGAAATTGAAACAATTAATTCATCAATGCTAAAGAACTCTGAAGTATTTTGTGATTATATGATAAAATTTTAGGAATAAATAACTATGACAGATGAATTGAATAAGAAATGAATGATTAAATACATCTCATTGAATAACTTGTATAGGAATCCAACATCCATCAACAAAATGATATGGTCCATGAATAAACTCTGAACTCTTGGTATAATATTGGGAAATATGATCTTTCATGTGATAGATAATATGGATGTGGAGAATAAAGGTCTAGAAAAATAATAGAAATTATCAAGTCTAAATGAAAATGATATTATGGGGATTTATCACAAATAAATATATTTGATGATGGATGTTAGACCTAAAGAGACAATTCTAATGATAAAAATTTATTAGGTTACAATTATTAATTACGATTCTCATAGAACCCTAGGACTAACTAGCCTACTATAATTGATTGGTATACACCTCATATTTTGGTGTGGTTACTTTGGAAGGATGAGACACTCACAAAATGAATGTTATATCACCAAAATTTATCGAAGGGAACATGAAAAATAAAGGCGACCACACAAAGTTCTATATTTTTGTAATTAATTTTATGGTAAATATTAATATTATGGAGAACATATACACATGAACTTATATTTTCTACCAACAATACATAAGAACGTACTGATGAAAACCCAAAATTTTCATAAGTAGCTGGAAAAGAATCATCCAAATACGTGGGAACACATAATTGATTTGAACCTTTACAATATTATGTTGGAATATCAGAATTTGAATAAGATAATGGTTACCAATATATTAGATGTATGAAATAAAATACATTAATTGAAAATAAAAGGAAAAGAAATATAATGGATGAAATTATTTGGCTCAAAGAATCTGATTGTTCTACTGTATTGATCAATAATAGTGGATAAACATTCCATATGAAGATATATAAAGATCTAGGATTATGAATCAAAAATGAAATAGAAGGTGTTTTAAAATATTCATATTATGAAGGAAAAAATATTATTATATCTATAAATCCAAATTAGGTTAGAAAGAGACGATATGTGCTAATTTCTAGGTTGTTGAAGTTCTTATTAAAAATTAAATTAGTTTCAATAAACAATCCATCTCAAGGATTTCTATAACCTTCACTAAAGATATTTGTATCTTCAAGGGAATTGATTATGAAATTTCACAGTTGGAAAAATGTGGAAGGGGAATCATTACCTTATGAGAGTAAAATAATAGATGTGTTTTTTATCCGTAGAGAATGAATAGATATTTTGAAATGAATTACCTATTCATTTATTCCAACGTTCCGTGGAATATCTTTTCAAATGTAATGAATCTCGAGATCTCCCAAGGTTACCACACGAAATTAATCAGAAGTGTAACAATTTTTAGTATGGGAATATTATTATAAATTAATAAAATGGAAATAGAAAACATCTACTATAATGGTTTAATTTTTAGATAATTATGTGTTTGGACCCATCTATCTAATTCCATTGTTGGGAGAATGTATTATGTTCTTTTCATTGATGATTTCAAAATAAATACATGGGAATTTATGATTTACCAAAAGTCCAATGCCTTCAATTTCAAAATGAAACATTGAAGGGAATCTAAAATTATCCTTGGAATGAATATTATGGTGTTTTATACTGTTAATTTTATAGAATTTGCAAATATCATTATGGAAGTGTATCTCTAGAAACACAGTATAAGGAAATAAGTTTCAGCACGGAGAACTCCTCAATATTGTGGAGTTTTTGAGAGGATTAATTGGATCATAAAAAAAGTAATCTAGAAAAATCTTACTAAAAAGGACACAAAAGAGAAATTTTGGATGTAAGCTGTTTTGAAATTGGGCTACATATCAGTGAGGTCATTTTAATGTCGAAATGAGGAATTGTCTTCATATGATATACATTATTTTATGCGGAATAAATTAAATTATATTATAAAATTTTTATTTAATTATTATATTCTCAATAAGAGTAATTATAAGAAATAATTTTTTTTTGGAGATTTGTGGATATTAAATATATACTTAGGAAAAGCAATTAAATGTTTTAATAATATATTGGGAATTTTAGTTTATAGAAATTATTCCATTGTAGTAGATAATGAACAGAATCTTCAAAAATATAATGAACAGTTCCTCAATTACATTGATGAGGAGGTAAGATAATCAGTTATAGTAGAAGCAATAAATTATAATTTAGATGAATTATTTAATGATGAGTATGTTGAAATCAGATATGTTTCTATACTATCTTTGAAGAGATGAGCATAACATGATAAGAAGAATATTATCAATGATTAGGATGTTCTAGATCAAAAATGGAGAATGAAAACATTAAAATAAGAATCATTCCAATCTCAAGTAGTGCATAAATGTTTTTGTGGAAGAAGAGGGTGATGAGAATATGGGTCATTATTTGAATGAAGAGCTTGACCATATTTTTAAAAATCAAACATGGGATATTTCTTTGAGACCAGTATTTAAAAATATCTTTGGGACCAAGTGGGTATTTCACTACAAGATGAATTATGGTGACACTCTAATTCAAAAAAAATCATAGATATTGTGAAATGTACACTGCTATATATTGGGAATAAATGTCGATAAAAAAATTTCACCTATTGTGAAGCTAGATATAGTTAGATTATTCATGTCCATAATAGTGTAAAGAAAGGTCAATGTTTTTATGATGGAAAAAATAATAATTTCTAGACGGTGTTTTGAAATAATATGTGAATATCGAGTAGCTATATGGTTATCTCATTCATGAATATGTGAATAGATTTTTTCAGCAGTGAATATAGTTGTATGGGTAGATACAATCTATGATTGCATGTTATTCAATGATTTCGTGGTTTTTGAAGAAAATGGTATTCAGTATAGTGTAGTTCATTACAATCCATATTCCACCAATTAATGTCATCAAAGTGTGATGGAACTATTATATGATGTTTTTTAGATTTTGGGTCCCACAACGGAAGCCTCATGGCCATGGATTTTAAAATTGTTCGTCAGCGAATCGATTGTACTTGTTTTCGTCAACGATCCGAGCACCAAAGAAGTATGAGGATCTCACATAAATTATATGGAGCACAAAATTAAAATGAAATAGTACCTATTTCAAATTTGAAGCCCTGATTGGATGCAACTAGTCGAAGGTGATCATCGCTTGAAGGATCCCAAGCAGGATCCCTCTAGATCGTCCACACACGCTATGCAGGAACATCGATCATCAAATTCTGGGTGCTAGAGTGGTTATCCTTCTATGCCTTCGGCATCCCGATGGTCACCGCATCGAGATGCCTACATTTCTAAAGAGAGATCATGATCTGAGCATCTTGGATCAAGAGATTCTGTCTCTAGGAAGCGGGAGGAGAGAGAGGCTGTCAATTTTAATTCCATGCAAAATAATGAATAGTGATTTGTACACCCAAGGGAGAGAGCCTCCTCTCTTATTTATAGAGACATTGATAAATACCCGGTATGGTTCCCCAGCCCCCGTTTATTTCAATTTTCACTAAATAAAAAATTTTGACGTACTTAACTATGCCAATATTATTTATTATTTTTATCACATACTTGTAATATATAAATATAATATATTACGTGATAAAATTTGATCCATTTAACTAGATTCGATGTTCTGGTTACTATTAAACAAACCCTAAATAATAAAATTATATTCGTTCGATTAATATTTTTCACGTATTTACTAAAAATGTAAATACATTAAATAAATTCAATCCCAAATAATCATAACTTGAATATTAATGAATTTATTTATTTCTTTTTTGTTCGATAACATGGACAACGCTCGGACCCGGTGGCGGGCCCCATTATGTCCACATACATATTCAACTGAATAGGGAAGATTCTTGAATGCGCTATTATGTGTGACCCCATAGGCCCTCATCTCAATAACAATGAATAAAATCCACATACCAAGAGCAGAGTCTAGCAACACATCCTGGACCTTAAAGAGATAAGGATAGTCATAGCAATGACTACCATCCTACCAACATTGACTGTGTACTATAATCTCTTTGTCATTAAATATCTCATAATCCAGGACGCACTATTCTATCATCATCCTCATATTTCTTTATTATTTTTTGATGTATCCAGTTAAATTTTCCTTTCTACTACTTCGGCCGAAGACTTATGAAGGCACCAACATCCTGATCAACCAGGCCTGAGATATAAAACTTCCTGAACATGGAATTGACAAATTCGTTCTCGACCATTCATCTAATTTCATACCACCTAATGATTTACACAACACAAACTACTTCACCACGAAATCACTTCCATGGTTTTCATCTGGAATCAAACTACATAATCAAATGATATAAATTGGTGATGGTCTCAAGTCTGGAGACCAATACACATGTCTGTTGATAGGAACATCCAATGACTTCCAAAACATGTGGTGTTTCTACTGACGGGTCTATCCTCATGATCTCACTACTCAAGATCACCAAGTGTGAACTTCATGAGAAAAACTATCAAAGCTTTTGAGCCCCCAACACCTGATTGTCAGAAATATACTATTTCTAGTCAGTATAATGTATCTAGACTATTGAACATATATTTAAGATCAATGTCATTGTATCTCGAGGTTCCCATTATATCCTGGGATCTTTTACAACCTCTCGACATGACAATTAAACTTTGGATAATACCATTATTATAGTGGACACAGAAAAGACTGCACATTAATGGTATTATAACATCATGAATAGTTTACTATACACATGATATAGTAATCAAAAGTATTGCATAGTTGGGTCTAGGCAACCCACTATTTCAACTCTCCCATTTACACAAGATCCAACATGCTATCCAAAATTGTTATAAACGCACATGATAAATACCATGATTTTACTCAGTAGTGGCATTAACTGCTGGGCCTACCATGTTATTACTGCATGACATATCTGCTATATGCGACCACTTCTGCTTGAGTAAAACTTCTCAAGATAAGATATCCACTAGTATATCACTTTGTCCATTTTCATAACTAGACAAATTGTCTTGTAAGAATATCATTATTCTCATTATGATAATACATGTCTATCTAGGTGAGAATCCTAGAACTAGAAAAAACATTGAAATTTATAACTGCTTCATACCTGCCTTTGAATCTGCAATGTACTCGATATTTGTAGGTGTGACTACCATAAGAATTTATGAGCTTGACACACTTATCTCCTTTTCCTAACTGTGATAATAGATCAAAATGATCTATGGATCACTAGTTTGTGTCCCACAAAATCTATTATACCATTCTCTATATATTCCAAGTATATATCATTTTACTTTCCGAAGTACAAGATAATAGGTCTAACTACATCACGTGCAGTGCTCTTGGAAATAATTGATATCTACCTATATAAATTATATCCTGGAAGAATCAGTTATTTTACATATTATAGAAGATTTGATTGTTCCATCGCTAAAGAATATGGTATCAATTCACAACATTAATCTCTACCAATGCTCCAAACTATTAAACCATGATAGATTAAGCCATGTGGCATTTGCAACAATTCTGAACTTGAATTGTCCATCTTTTATTTTTCAATACAATGTCATTATATGTTCAACATTGACTAGGACCAAGAAACCAATGGATCTACCTCAGTAGATCTTGTTCCCTATAACTTAGGTTTCTACATTACGTCAATCATTGGAGAATTAAATTTAACCTGATCGTATCTAATAGTAAGATCAAAATCTGTTTTCGATATGTTGTTGAACATATTACATTTTGAAAACATTAGTGCTCCCACTATCCTTTGGTAGACACAAAGAAAAGACTCATTTATAATGAATGTTCTAAGATCATGTCATTCACTTTAATCCAAAACTAAATTTCAGTAACATTCAACCCTTATTGGAATCATTAGATGTCATCATCTCTTTCTGGTTGGGTCGTATAGACACATTCCATGAATGATGATCTTGAAATTCAATGGACAATAAAAATTTCCTATAATTTTAGCTATGAAAAGTAAAATTCAAATAGATTTAGGCATACCGATATGGTATAACCAATCTCTCATTATTAGTACCAAGCATGTCCAACCCATTTATTTTATTATTTGAATACCCACCCCAGTATTCAATTTATACGCCCCTTTACAATTTGATACATGGAATCCATTATTGAATTTTAGTTGATCTAGTCAATCTTAGATCATTTCCTTATACAACTTACTTGTAGGATTTATTATTCTCAATGAATAATATATCAGTGACCGTGGTGAATATAAATTATCACAATGGTTTCATTCTTCCCACATAGTATGTGTCACTGGAACATTGCTATTCCACATGTACTTGTAGAACTTTTTCTTATGCCTACCATTTGTGCATTTCGAGCATTGACTAAGCCTAATTCAATTAAGCTATCACTATATCTAATAGAGAGGTGTGCCCGTGAATAAAAATGTTGTCTAAAACTTGACTACATCTTTTCTATCTTAGGGATTTAGGTAATATCATAAGCAACTATTAGGATAATTACCTCAAATGCACAATGTGTTTAACATGATGCATGTTTGTATAAATCTTAACAAACTCTTTTCATGTAAACACTTACTATGACACAATGGATTTTACATCACACTATGACTCATATGATATCCATTTTTCATTTTATTTGGCATATTGGTTATGGGATTAAGTAGTTATTTGGAACGCACATCATGAAATATAAGGGAAGTTTCTGCAGGTTGAAACATTGATAAAACTTACATCATATCATTGATGTATAAATTGTGTGTTTAGAAATTGATCCACGCTACATTTATTAGATCAATGATAATATGTAAGAATCATCATAAATGATCCTTATTAATATCAATACAGTGATATAGATAAGGTAATGTGCATTTTGGAATTACTCCATGCTACATTATCATGATCGATCATAGTTTGGTCAAGGTATTCTTCAACATGCAGATCCGAAGAAACTAATATCTTCTTTATAAACTTATAATTATTTGGTGCATTCCATAAATACTTAAAGGAAACATATGAAGTAACTTTTCCACTTTCTTTTTTTTTGGAATAGTTCTCACTGTCTTGTTGAACTATCATCAGAACGCATTGTGAGATACCTTTATTTCTAAAGGTTTCTTTGTCTAAACTAAGAATGTCAAAAATTCCAAAGGTGTTTAGCAGTGTCAAGACTAACTACTATACTAGGTATATATTTGATGTCCACTTTTAGTTTTACTTGACCAAGAATCACATTGTAACAACGTGGTAGGTCTTACATTTTATATTGATCATGTAATTCCATTGATTCAAGTAGCTGTAAACTATTTGTTGAGTATTTTTTCACAAACAACATCATTCCAAAACATGACATAATGTTTATCAAGTCCAAATGGGTAAACGAGTTAATTTTTTATGTTTATATTGAACACCGTTTTCAGTTTTAGTTAATCATTTAGAAATTACAAGTTATGTGTTTCTCATCATGGGCATAGGAATCACCATTTCTCAACTGCTTGGAGAAGACACATTACTTCTAGTAATGTTTCTCTACTTATTTGGTTATTGTATTTAAATACATATATGTGAAAATCATATTGTATTTCAATACCCAAGATGTTTGTGAGAAAATAATACTTTTATTTGATGAATATTAGCTAAATGATATGTGGGTACTTGCTTCTTCCCTGAATTTATATGTGATGAAAATAACCTCCTATTAAATAACCAACCTTTTTTCATTGAAGGACATGATGAATGTGCTTTTGTCATAACATTCCATAAGCCTTTTCCCCTTTTCATTCAATGTATTCACCATAATAATAAAATATGGTGTTATCTCCAATATTCTTATTACATAGTGAATAATACCTTAATGGTAATGAAGCACTTACTCTATACTTTTCATTTGTACATTTAAATGAAACTACAGTAATTGGGTGTAAAGGTATAAAAATGGGATGACATGAAAGAATTTGAACCATATTTCACATTACACAAACTGAGGGTAAACATCAAATTAAAATCTAGCTCCACATTCCCCTCGAAAGGATCATAGAGATGAGACTACATGTAACATCATCCTTGTATTGATGTAGAGACCACAACTAACATCAGAATTTGATGTTAGCTTTATGACAGTACCATCATATGCTTGACTCATGAGTCTCTTTTAAGTAGTATTACAGCCTCTCTTCAAATGGTGGCTTAACAGGTTGGGCATAAGCACCTTGAATTTCTGTTTTGTTAGTAATGTGCGCGAGCACCTATACTACTCATTGAAAATTCGTTCTTAGCATACACACTAACTTTGTCTAATATTTATCACAGTTTTATTGTGGTACTGATTTTCAATATCTACAAATATACATTAGTATATTGTACTTTTATGTGATTACCAGTTTAGACATAATTGATTAATTTAATCATTAAATGTCTCCCACTAATTTATCGAATTCTAGGAACCCTCTGTAATAGTATCAGAGAACTCTTGAGTATTCTAGTGGCAAGGATACCTAAACCTCTCTCATAGTCTACATGATATGGCTACACCACTATTCATAGGGTCCAAGGTAGGCTTTTGGTAGGCCAACCACATTAAGTTGCGGTTCCATGATCTATTCAGTGAAGTCCCACCTTCAAAAATCATTTTCTGATTTACTCAATGCTTGAATCTAAAATTACAGAAAACTAGCTAAGGATGTTTTATTGCTGCAAATTTATTTTATTCAACCCATCACATTAATAAGATCTCCCTGATAGTAAGTGGCACCCTCATAAAAGTCATGATCGGCATCTCGAACACCCAATTTTGTTCAAACCTGAATGGTGGAAGGTTGTTCGTGACATAATATTTTATTTGAGATTTTTATTAGTATTCTCTCTTGACGAATGTAATCCATTTGTATTAAACTTTTTCATCAATGTTGTCGTGCTCACAACTGATCTTTAATAGAAAAACATATTTCACTTTTTATGCATATTATTATCTATTATTTTATGTATTTTACCGGTATTATAAAATGCATGAAATAATAAATAAATTCACAACGGAAAACTACTACCCGAATGGTCATGAGCATCTAAATGACCTAAGCGCATCGTACATGAGTCATATGCTTGACTCTTGACACAGCATGCCCTGTCATATATGTCCTCTGGTCTTCTGGATTATCACCATGTCTTGGCGGGGTAGACGTCATGTCATAGAGTACCGCTTTGTCTTGGTGGAATCCATGTGTAGTCTTGAACCATCGTGCACCGCCCCATCATGGTGGGTTCCACGTGTTTCCTTGCACCGTCGTGCACCTTATCTTGGCGGGTTCCACATTGCTCATGGTCTTTGTCCGAAGTACAAAGATACTCATGTGTAGGAGAGAGGAACTCGGGTATAAATGTACTACACATAAATATAGGGTGTACATGCACTTATACATATTAACTGAAAAATAATGATGATGCGTAGACGATCTATTTAATTAATTTTCAAGCATCACACACATTTAAATAAATAAATAAATAAATGTAGACATTCAAGGGTCGATGCTCAAGATGAGACGATGAGTAAAATAAAGGGAAATAAAAATTAAAATGCATTATTTAAGTGTGAGTGTTATCTAAATAAAATTAAATGAATTTAAAAATTCAAATAATTTAATTATTTATCGGTCCTATAATTAATTAAATTTTAATTTCAAAATTAAATTAATTTATATATCTGGGTATTGAAAATTATTTATTTTCAACCACAATTATTATATTAATAAATTGAATTTAAATTCTGTAATTAAGTAAATTAATTATATCAATTGAAATAAAATCTTGGGTCTCGAAACCATGATTTGGGTCGTCGCGGGTCATGATGAACTTGCGTAGACTTGTAACGGGTGTGTAAAAGCCCATTCATGGCTTATCTGGACTAGGAAGGTCTTTCCTGATCCATACTTGGTCGGGTAGAGATGCATGATCATGTTTCAGGACAAACTGGAACCCGCAAGAGGTGACAGGGTGTATCGGCACCTGGGTTTGACCATTGTCAATGCAGTAGAGAGTCGTGCCAGCAGCGACCAATGGCAGCGGTCTGCAGTTTTGGGCTGCACGACGTCGGTGACCAGGTTCATGGCGTGTGGGCAGTTTTGGATGACCCATGGTGGATCAAGGGAGGCCGACTCTGGGAAGGCGGGATGTGATGCACAGGGTGCTGTGGAGTGCACCGTTCCTACAGGTGGGTGCGACCATGAGGTGGATAAATGGACACCCAGACCTGAAGTAGGTAGCCTTGCACACTATGATGGGGAGCAGTAGGTCCATGAGATGGTGCACAGTGGGGTGGTACTAAAGCAGGTCGCAAGGAACCTGCTGTGCACCCAGCTGGGAAGGCTCCGACGGTGCATGGCTACAGAGGGGAGGAGGCAAGAAGGGTGGTAGAGTGGTGAAGGTAGAGGGATAAGCGTCGGGTTGAGAAAAGTTGTAGCATCCAGGTGGGGGATCGGTGTAGGGTGGCCCGTGGTGTTGGGTTCCTAGCAGCGCCGTGGCAGCACCTTGTGGGGAGAGGGGGCGACGGCAGGCCAAGCCTCCTATGCGGCTTGTGGACGGGGTGCAGCATCGGAGGCCATGGGCTGTGTGTCGCCCCAGAGACGAGGGGTCTGCTCAAACCCCTTGAATTTTTTTTGTCGTTTCTATGCACCACCCCCTATTTTTTCTTTTCATTGCTTGACCCGTAAAAGCCACCCCTCCTTTTTTGTATTTTTTTAAAAATCATTAAGACTCTCCTTTTAATGTTTTATTTCCTTTTATTTTCATATCAAGGTCAAGAGTCCTCCATTATTATTTATAATGGTTAAATAGATTTTAAAATTATATAATAATAAAATTATTATAATTAAATAATAATTTATTATTATTACATTATTCTAATAATAAAATAAATATTATTAAAATAAATTAATTATTGTGGAAATTATTTAATTTGTCAAATTATAAATTTCAAAATTTTAATTATATCTATTAAAATGATTTAAACATGAACGGTTCACTTGGATGAAATAAAATACAGAACATGAGATTAAACAGCAAATTCAATCCTATCCGAAAAATTAAAATGACCATTACTCCCTAATTCAGCAATGGATCGAAGTGTAATTTGATTTGTTGGGATCATTTTTGAACCCTCTACTAAATTTTATGCTGATTAATCTTATTTGACTCAGAAAATCTATGAGATTCGCTCTGATTCAACTGGAAGGTTCCATTACTAGAAGAGGAATCTGGTGGGCCGGAGATTTTAAAATTTTTCGTCAGTAGATCCACTGTACTTGTCGTCGCCGATGATCCTATCCTCGAAGAGGTCCTAGGATCTTGTGTAAATTATAAGCACAGAATTATAATGAAAAAGTACCTTTTCAAAATTTGAATTCATGGTCAACTGCAACTAGTAGATGGAGATAATCGCATGAAGGATCCATAGCAGGTTCCCTCTAGATAGTACACACACACTACAATAATCTTCTGGGACATCGATCGTCAAAATCTGGGTGCTCGTGCGGTGATCCGAAGAAGCATTCGATGTCCCAACGATCAACGCATCGGGATGCCTATGATGCCGATGAGAGATCATGATCCCAACATCTTCAATCGAGAGATTCTCTCTCTGAGAAGTGAGAGGAGTGAGAGGCTCTCAATTTTCATTCCATGCCAATGAATGAATAGTGATTTGCACACCGAAGAGAGAGAGCCTCATCTCTTATTTATAGAGATGTTGATAAATACCCAGTAGGGTTCCCATCCCCTGTTTATTTCAACGTTCACTATATAAATAATTTTGAAAAACTTAACTGCCCCAAAATTATTTATTATTTTTATCACAAACTTGCATTATATATACATTTTATTACGTGATAAAATCTGATCCATTTAACTCGACTCGTTGTCCCGCTAAATATTAAATGAACCTTGAATTTTAATATAATATTCATTCGGTTAATAATTTTCTTTTATTTACTAAACCTCTAAATATATTAAATAAATTCAATCACAAATATTTTTAACTTGAATATTAATGAATTTATTTAATTCATTTAATGAACGATATCTTTGAAAACGCTCGGACCTCGTGGCACGACCCACTTTGTCCATATACCTATTCAACTGAATAGGGCGGATTCTTGAATATGATATTATGTGTGACCCTCTAGGACCTCATCTAGATAGCAGTGAATAAATTCCATAGTTTAAGCGCGGAGTCTAGAAACTCATCATGTCCCCTAATGAGATAAGGATAGTCATAGCAATGACTACCATCCTATGAACACTGACTGTGTACTATAATCTCTTTGTCATTTAGTATCTCTTAAAGCATGACACGCTCTTGTGTCATCATCCTTATCTTGCTTTATTATTTGTTGATCTATCCAGATGAATTTTCCTTTCTACTACTTTGGCCAATGACTTATGAAGGTGACACTATCTTGATCAACTAGGTCTAAGATATACAACTTCCCGAACATGGAAGCGACAGATCCTTTTTTAAACATTCAACCAATGTCATACCACCTAACGACGCACCCAACACAAACTACATCACCATGAAATCACTTCCATGGTTCTCATCTAGCATTAAATTATATAATAAAATGATATACAATGGTAATGTTATCATCTCAGGAGACCAATACACATGTTCATAGATAGTAACAACCAATGACACCCAAAACATGTGGCATTTTTATTGACATGTCTGTCCTCATGATCTCAATCCTAGAGATCACCAAGTGCGAACTTACTGAGAAGATGTCTCAATGCTTATGAGCCCCCAGCACCTGATAGTCATACATATACTGTGTATAGTCAGTAAGATATATCTAGACTATAGAACAAATATTTAAGATCAATGTCATTGTATCCCGTGGTTCTCATTATAGCCTGGGATCTACCATAACCTCTCAACACAAAAATTAACCTTTGTACATTATAATAATTATAGTGGACAGAGAAAAGTATGCACTACATTGGTAAGATAAAATCATGCGTATTTAACTGTACAAATGATATAGTAATGAAAACTATTGCATAGTTGGGTATAGGGCACCCACTATTTCAACATTGATGACATAATATTTGTTTTATCAGATGAATCGATGTGACAACATTTCATTTAATTCATGAAATGTGAATTTAAAATGATAATGATTGGAAATTTCACATTTTTCCTTGGATTATATTTGGAAAAAAGAAAGAATTTAACATTTTTTCTCCATCCATATATGCCATGAATGTTTTAATAATACATGAAATGGATAATTATATGGAGGTGAAGACTCTTGTGTCTAAATAGAGAAAACCACCATGATATGTTGATGGTAAAGTAATTAATGTCAAATAATACATGAAGATCATTGTATTTCTATTATAATAGATTGGTAAGCTACATGATATTGTTATTATTCACTTTCCATGAAATAAAATATCCAATAAAATACATAGAAATCAACATAATTGCAGTGAAAAATAATAAATCAATATATTAATTGGACGGTGAATTTTGGATGGATGAATAATTACAAATCATAGGATGAATTATTGGGAAATAATAATACAAATTGGCCTGGATCAATAGATGATAGAAAATAAATACTAAGCATTCCATTCTACCATGAAAAATTTGGTAATTCATTGAAATATAAGAAATAAGATTTCATTTCATTATGCAACGGTCAATATGAATATATTGAGACTAGTCCTGCTTGAACATGGTTATTATTTATGATGAAATAACCTGTTGACATAAGAGTTCAATTGAATTCTATGATCAAAATCTAATATCATAATTCATGTTCTATAAATCCCAAAAAAAAGTCTATAATTAATTTATGATGAACATTGAAAAAATAATAATTTTGTCATGGATAAGGAGGATAATGGTCTTTTGAAGTAATAATATTTGATTAAATAAATACATGTTTTAGAAATTCTTGAAAAGGAATTACTATGGACGTGGCTTAGTGGCATTGATTGGGCTTTGGAGTCTATCCGACTCATCGCACAGAAATATTGTGGATGTGGGATCTTCTCTCCCTAACGTATGCTGTATTTTTCCCTAATGTGGTTATAGTTTTTTTACCCAACGGGAGACCATAAAAGTGTGAATTTCACATTCAATGACAAAGGGGGTGAATTGTTTTGCAAATAAGGTGAATTAAATATATTAATCAGGGTTAGATGTAAAGACAATAGTGGGATAAAAATGTGTGGTATTTGTTTTAACTATAGACTATTGAGATGTTTTGTTATTGTTTATATATCACGAAATATTGGATTAGTGGTAAAATTAGTTTACTGTTTTGGGAATGAAGTGATTAATTGATGAACAATGCATGCTTCTCTCCATTCTCTTGAAGATCAAGTCACATGTGGGATTTCAGTGTCTTCTGATTAAATGTAGTATTGATATCTGAATTTAATGATGTGAAATTTGGTAAAACATTGAATAATATATATCGAAGAATAAAAATATTAATATTTATCAACAAACTAGGAGGGGGATATTTTCGAAAAAAACTCACATGGTAACATTTTTGTGTTTTTGGATTGATTTATTTTGACCAAATAAATGTCCATGGTCAATTATAGAGCTCTCTATTATTTATGATAAGTTATTTTAATGAATATAAAATGAATAAAGAAAGAATTTATTCCTAGGAAGTAGTATAGAAATATATGTATATAATGTTTCTCTATATCACAATGTTAAAAAAAATTGGTTCCAAAATTTGAATAATGAATCAAGAATCATGAATGTTTTATTTCCTTTAATTTCTCATAAAAATATAGAAATTTCATGGATTCCAAGAGGATTTTAGTTTCACGATGTAATGAAAACATGAGAAGGAATCTAGGGTTGGGAAAGCTGTGTATCGTGAAGGTGTAGAGGATCATGATTGTGTGATGGAAAGACAAGATATTCACATGATAATGAGAATCTTTATAAATGGAAAAACATTTACGAGTTCTTTATTAAGATAGGTTGGTTCACAAATAAAAAAAAGTTTCATGAATAATTGATGGAGTTATTTGAAGTTTCATGAAGTTGAGGCAGTTGCTATTAATATGAATCTACCCCTACCCCCTTACATTTCTTGATAATAAACCATAATGAAAATCCAAATTCTATTAATTCAGGAAGGTTATTCCATTGATAAAATCTCTTTATGTAAATATTTTTTCAATGGATATGTATGTGAACCAAATGTTGCAATCATCACAGAATTATTGAGGTTCGTGAAGGGGATTTGACTTGTGAAGGATGTTTGAGATTGAAAAAGTGGTGATCTTCAAGTATAATATGGGGTTTGTGAAAATATAATATTCCAGAAATGAATTGGGTTATTTCATGATGGTTATGTGAGTTTTGTGAAGGTTGTGAGTGTCATAAAATTTTTTAGAAAGGATTTAATATAGAATATATGGTATATTGATATTCATAATGTGAATGAACATTGAAAATAATATTGCACCAAATGAGGTGTAAAAAGTATTAATTAATGTGTTCGAAACAATATTCTTTGAAAGGATCAGTGATAATACTTTAGTTTAGAGATCAAAGAGCATTAAAATTGTGATTAATTGTAAACTATGAGGGATATTGAGTCAACTCCAAAAAGTATAAAATTTTCTATTATTAGTTTATTTTTTATATAGTCACACATACTTTGCATTCTCCTAAGATGTATTTCAGTGTAGTTGAACCAATTGAAAATGTTTTCACTTGTGAATTATTTCAATTTTGTGTTCTCATTTCTATAGGAAATGTATAAAAGAGTGTTTATTTTAACAACCAAAAAATGATCCTAGGGGGAATTTGTGTTTAACTATTATACATTGATTCACCACCTATTAGGGTATTTAAATAAGTTTTGTTTACAATCACCATAGTCATATTTTTGATGCAATATTGTCAAAAGATAAAATGAAGTAGTCATACTATAGTAAATTCTCATTATTACCATCACACATTCAAAGTAACACAAGGTCATTCCATTTAGAAAATTTATTATAAAATTACCGATAGATTACCCAACTGGGTACTCATATTTTAATTTTGGATAAACACTTTCACCATTCTCTAGTAATCTAGACCAATCGATCTATATCATCATACAATTCCATCATTTCCTACATAGTTCAATCATCCTTAGTCAATCACACACACCGATATAAATGTGTATAAGATGCCTATCAAAATGTACACCACATCATTATTCTAATTAATTTAAACCCTTAAAGCTTCAATTTGTTTTATATAAAATTCAAATGGTCAATCCCTTGACATGTAGCTATTGTGGGACAATGCTCAATTAGAATGTTCTTATAACTCAAGGCATACATTTGTAATTAAGAGGTCATCTATGAGTAGTTAAGGAATCATTCCATGTATTAGGGGAAATATAATAAAATATATTGGAAAATTGTGATAACATAAATAATTATATTATAACCCTTCAATACCTATCTATCTCATATACATCTCTTATAATCAATTACTTCACAATTCAGAACTGAGCTATCTGCTAGTTCTCAAGTGTTTATATTGTACCTTGAAACTTACATCCATCCATATTAATTTTATATTAATTAAACAGGTTACATAAAGTAAAAGATCAATATAACATTGTAGAGAGACCACATTCCTTAAATTACAAATTAATTTCCCAAAATGGGTAACGAATGTAGACTACCTAACTCAACAAAATCCAATTAAATTTAATAAAATCTCATATATTCTCACATAAGCTCTTGTAGGTGCAACCAAACATCTACATTCACACAAGTCCAAATATTTATCCATAAAATTCAAATAAAATAATCATAATAATATGAAACTAAATATCCAATTTGATTAAAAAGAGGAATACTGATTAACAACTCATTGGTAAACAACTGCACACAGATACATAGATCAACAAGGTGTGGTATAATCTTAACATGAACCAACATCAAAGATGCACAAAACACTAGTATAAAACATCAACTCAACAATATATTGATTAAAAAATAATTGTATTTAATTGAAACCCAAAAAACACATGGGGTGAAATAACATTAATGAAATGGTGTGAAATAGAGTGTGATCATCCTCTTGATATTTCCCCTACTAACACAATGTAAAAGCTACATAATATTATGATGATTACACCATGCTCTGGTGGGATCATTAGAAAAAGAATCACAAAAAAAGAATGAGTCAGTGGTAAATAGGCAATAAAATAAATAAATCAAGAATTAATTTAGACAGTTATATTTACATCCATTTATCTCTATAATTAAACGACACTATATTTAGGCCTTAATAAATGAAGAATTCCAAATATAATTAATGGGGGAGATGAAGTTTAGATATCACAAATTCCCACTTCTTTAAATGTGAAAAATATATTTTATTCTTATTAAATATATTTATTAAAATAATTAATTCTATTTAAAAATTAAATAATATTAATCCCCCCTTTAAGTTATCTTTTTTATTCGATATAAAAACCCATCAAAAGAACCTCATCATTCTAGTAAAATAATATATTAACCTCCATTGATTATTTACATGAAAAAATATATTTATTTATAACTTATAGATAAAAATATTTTAAAACCACTCCATGAATTCTTAAAAATAACCACATCAGGTAATCCATCATTATAGGACACATTAAAAATAAAAAATTCTGAAGGAACTACTCTTGCATCCTCCCATATTTGGTAAAACAACATAAGAGTCATTTTATAACTATATAAAAATAATTTGATGACTATATAGGAATAATTTTTGATTAAATAATAGTCACGTAGATAAAAATTGAAGGTACAACCCTTTTTAATAATCCACTGGAACCAATAGCTCCAACCACCCTAATTTTCACCATATGATGTTTCCTTGGTATCTCATTATGTGTACTCTTTGTAAAGACTCAAAAACAAATAAACAGAAATATTGTGAATATAATATATAAAATTATCATAAACTCATTATTATGATTTGTTATAGAAAACCACACTAGGGTCATTGAAATATAAGTGGCTCGCTTACTGGTTTATAAGATCCCCATCCACATCACTATGATGTTTGATTTGTTTTCGAAAGGTCCAATTCATTAAATTTTGTTACCTCCATCTGATCAACTAATGAAGAAAAAACACACCGTACATACTCTATTAAAAGAATTTCCATCTTCAAAAAACAACTCCTATGTGAAACCTTTCAAAGATGGATAAGTCCATCATCTAGTAAATGTTAAGATCAATGACTATTAGAAATTGTATGGAGAATTCCATCTAAGGGTTTCTCGAATGCCTATTAATTTATCATCATTCACTATGTTTTGTATAAATAATAGAATACATGCATACAAAACCAACTATATATCCACAAAAGATCCTCTAGTTTGTGATTCCTTTAAGATCAAACCAAAAGAAACAATTGTTTTTTCAAAAAAAAATAATAATTTACAACCATAATCAGTAAACAACCCCAAATGATCCAAAACTCATTCAAATCTTAACCAAAAAAACATAAATGAATTAATGAAGTCATTAAGACAATCTTTAACCCTTTGGTATCCCCCAACACCTTATAGTGGTCCCTTTCCATAAGGAAAAAACAAGAGAAATTCCAAAACTCTACATAAAAGAACAAGATACATCACTTGATCCCAAATCCATATCAAAATATATATTTAGGGACTGTTCTAATAGTTTTATTTTATATCAAAATCCATTATCTAAAAATTCACCCTAATTATGCCAAAAAAATTAAAATTTCACATGGATATTTTCATACCATAAAACATTAGGACATTAAAACATCCCAATTATAACACTCGTTATCCCCTATAATCATTGTAGAAATTTTAATCATTAATCCATAACTATTCTGGTAACCTATTCATGATCATATCATCACATTCTACCTTGGAATGTTAAATTAATTTTCACTATATAACTCTGGAATGAGATGCAATATTATTCAAAAACCCAACTATCTTTTATTATCACTACCAAGTTACCATGTCAAAGAGAATTTGTGTTTATTAATATTGTGGCAAGATAGTGTCATTCATTAGATAATTATTAGTTCATCGAACTCCCCACTATAATTTTAAACTAATAAAAGAATGTTTCAAGCCATAGTACTCCCCTATATATGAATCACTTATGGAAAATGACTTATTAGTAGTCTAATGACTTGATAAATGTGATTTCTATCTAACCACAAACAATATAATAAAAAATAATCACCCTTCTCACCATTGGTCAACCATTCATTAAAAACAAATGTCACACCCACAAACATGTTATCATTATCATCTAATTAGAATGACTAAATCTTGGAAGGCATCCAAAAATCATTCAAACACCCAAAACATTTAAAAATTTTAAAAAGAAATTCATTCCAAGGTTGGATCCTCCACAAACCAAACATGTCATCATAATTTACAATGAAAATAATACATCAAATATGTAAAAATATATGTCCGGTCACCATTTTCCTGTAGACAAGAAATATGACAAAGATACTTAGAACCCTTATAGAGAAGTAAATAATGGGTAGATATTTATAAGGAACAGAATATAAGAAGATAAAGTCAAATATATAAATTAAAAAAAGTTATATACGATAATTTTCTTCAGGTATTTTACTCATCCCTTTGAACAAAAATGAAAAGGAATTAATTTTAACATAATAAAAAAGAAAATGAATTGGGGTAATTATTAGTTGCAGTTTAATATACATTACTGATATGATTTATAATTTTTCAATAATTCAAATAGTAATTTAGATCGATTATTTGGTAAAATAAGACCAAATATATAGAAAAAATTATAAAAAGGATACATTAAATTTTATTTGAATATAATGTGGTCTTCATTCAATGTTGAAATGGAATTTGGAGATGTGGGGTGGTATCATGGGTAAAATTATAATAAGATAAGTATATATAAGAAATTTAGTAAAACATTTGATTATTAAGAGGATGAAAAGAATCTACATCTCATATTATACTAGTGTTGGAAGAATCACATAGTGAATTTTATTTAAGGAAGTGGTAAAATGTAACTAATAAGGAATTGATGACCACATTTCTCATATTATTCATGTATATAAAATGAAAAAACATCCAAATTCAATTGAAAACAAGAAATATATTGAACAAATATCCCTTAGTGAAATTATTTAGCTCTAGAGAACATGGAAACATTAATAATGAATGTTTGAGTCTATGAATTATGGTGGGTCACTACAATAAATCATAGAATATTATATGTAATCAAGTCTATTATTTTTCTATCATGATGATAAAATTATATGATGTGAATAATGTAGGGTTATGTATAATTATTTATCACTATAATATTTTTAGTTCATTTTATGACTGTTGTCATACATATTAATATAATTCATTTTTGTTTTAAAATAATGACAATTCAAACCCTATAATGTAATAATTATATTTATCTATTAAAAATCTTATTGTTATTACTAAAAGATTACGATTATATTAATAATCCCCTATTAACATTTTTTTACAATATCATAACTAATAAATTAGTCAATCAAATGGTGGAACTTATCATAGTATCAGGAATAAAATGGTTCCAAACGTACAAAAACATTGTCAATTATATAATAAATGAAATTTAATTACTATATAGTGAATTCATGATTTTATTTTAAAAATATAAATATCACATCCTGATTTTCATCAAGAACTACTTCACATATCCTTCATTAAGTAAATGATTATTGAAGAAGTTGAAAAAAGATAATATAAAAAAATTATATCATTTGAAACCATTAGTTAATAGTAAAATGATATTTTTCTTGAATAATTTTATAGATCAACCTGATAAAGAGACAATTTTTAATCAATTAAATATGTACTATGATCCAATTGTATGTATAATACCACATTGATAATGGACTTCATGGAATCAGGGAACTGAGGAAAAAATACTATTTATGTTGCTAAATGGATCCATCTGACTAAGTGTCTCTCTTGGGGAATATGATTTAATATTTGTGAAGAAAAAATATGGATCAATGTGGTTATGAATAGATTATAGAGAGCCGAATAGGATAAAGTCAAATATAAAATACCATATTCTGAGATTTGATTATTTATTTTACCAACTTCGTGGTTCTAAATTCTTCTCTATGATAGAACTCAGGTCTAAGAAAAATTGGTAGGGAGAGGGAAGATAATATTCTTAATATGACATTATGATTGAGGTGTGGAAATTTTGAGTCTATTCTCATTCACTTTATTTTATGTAATGTTCAACTATAATTATGTGCTTTATAAATAAAGTATTCAGTGACTACTTTGATAATTTTTTTGTGGTATTTCTCAATTATTTTCTGATACATACAAAATTACATGAATAAAATTAGGAACACCTAAGAGATATACTACAAAATCTTAAGAATAAAGGAATATTTTCTAAATATAGAAAATGTGATTTAATGTTTCAATATGTTGAATTTCTGGGATACACTATATCTTGAAAAGTAATATATGTAAATTTATAATATTATGGTTGTATATGAGTTTACATGCCCATTTATAGTAATATAAACTCGTAATTTTCCATGTCTAGAATGATAATATTGAATTTCTTTGAGAAAAAATCACATAATTATAATTATTTCACCATGTTAACTCACATGTGATTTATTTTCAACAAGTTATATGAATGTCAAAAAATCATTAAGGAACAAAATAATTGGATTGATATTGAACCAGTACATACATTACCCTAAATGGGGAAGGATTTCTGATTTATAGAGAAACATCGTTGAAATGTGATGAATGTGTTCTTTTGTAGAATAATAAGGTTATTACTTATGTTTAACAACCACTAAAACCTCATGAGAATAACTAACAAATCCATGATTTTGAGTTGGCCAAAAATTATTTTTATATATTAATATAGAGAAAACACCTTTATAAAGAGAAGATTGAAATATACCTAGACCACCTAATTATAAACAATATATTCAATTTCATGTAACTAAAAATTAGACAAATGAGATTTTTGTATATTATAAATTATTACGATTGTTCAATTCATTATCACCTAGGTAAAGGAAAACATTATATCAGAAGCATTGCGTATTAAATTTAATGGTTATATAGTAGTGATGAGATTTAAAGGAGATCTATTGGTCATGGACATTGTAAAGAAAAACATAGAATATATAAGTATAGGGAAATTATTAATAGCATCTCAAATGATTCCAAAAAAACCATTATTAGATAGGATCAAAAAATCATAATGGTATAACATTAAGATTCAAAATAAGCAAGATGTTATTTGAAATGGGAATTTTCAATATTTCTATAATTATCGTATGGGAGTTATATGGTTCATAGAAATGATATGTATAACATTCTTTCATTAATTTAGGAAATAATTATTAGATGAAACATATAGTTTTTTATTCTGTATACATCCACAAAGCACTAATATTTATGGAGATCTATAGAAATATTTTTTGTGTGATAACAATGATGAGATATTTTTTAATTATATGGATAAATTTAATGAACCGAACCAAATGAAGGAAGATAGTAATCATACTAAGGGAGTGTTACAACCACTACCTATTATTTTATTGAAAAACTACAATGGAAATTGTTACTGGACATCCTATGAATTCATTGTGTAGAAATACAGTGTGGGAATGTTTTGATAAGTCAACCAATTCAGTTCATTTAATATATATACTAATGGATTTCAACCTTGAGTGCTTTTTTCTCCTATATATTCATAAACCGGTGAGTCTTCATAGTGTTATACACTGAATCATCATTTTATATAATACAATATTAAAATAAATGATCTATAAGAGACTCTATAATGGAATTAATGGAATTTTGAAACCACTACCTATTCATTTCTTAAAAAATACAAGAGAAATTGTTACATGAATTCCTATGACTTCAAAGAGTAACAATAACATATGGGAAATATTTGATATATTACCCAATTCATTGTAGTAAAATATTTATACTAGAGTATTTCCACCTATAGTACCTTTGACTCCTATATATTATTGTAATGGTGCGACTTCATAGTGTTCCACATTAAATTATCATTTACCACAACAAAATTTCAACTTCAATGTTCTATAGAAGACTTTTAAACGTTATTAATAAGGAAGTGAACCTACGAAAAAACTATAAAACTCAATATAATGTGTGGTTTGAAAGGACTACATGATCATTGGAGGGAATTTTATGGGCTATATCAGTTGATATTTATTTTTATTTGGGACAATATCATTCACATGATGAATTCTACTCAAATATTTGTTTCCAATCCATTATTTATATGGACCCATATGAATTAAATTATTTAGAATGGATCATAAATATAAAATGTTGGGATGATGTTAGAGAACAATAACAATTGGACCCAGACCATGTCGAAGAAACCATAGAGATGATACAACTAATCTAGAGGCATATCTAGGTTACTATGTTTTTTAATGTATCTAATGATAATAATATGTATAATGAATTATAATTTCATGTATTGGATCATGTATTTTTTAATTTATCATCATGGAAATGATTAATGGGATTTGGGATGATTTTGGAGGTGAGTCCAAGGTACATTGCATGTTTTCATGGTGTGCTTGAGTAGTTTCATAAGGGATAATACTACCTCAAATTCATCAAAATGTCCATGACATCATCTTCATGTCCATGTTATTCATATATATTTCATAATAAATAAATATTTACGTGACCTTAATTTTTAGGGGTTTGAACTAGACCTTTCATATAAATAAGAACCAATAAAAATTAATAATAAATAGATCAAGTATTGAGTAATAATAAAACCCAATTAATGAAAGTTATTTAGTGAAATAAAGTTTGTTTATATAGCCTGGGATCCCAAAAAATTGATGAAGGAATGATACACTATTTTATTTTGATATATGATATAAATTTTGAGGGAATTTTATAGAAGGGATTATATAAATCACTATGAATTTATAATATATATATATATATATCTTTTAAATAAAATTTATTTCTTTTAAAATATATCGACACACAAGTAACCAAATGATGAAAAATAAAAACACCATTTATTAAAATTAATATAACCATTTTCAATTAATCATTGGTTTAATGAGTGTAACTAAAGGTTACTATATGATGAGATTTATATGATAAAAAAATAATTTTTTATTCATTTACAAATTCAATTCGTACAACGAAATGCCATATAAATAATTTAACGTATGAATTATATTTATCCTAAAAATTTCCTTCATGTACGATAATAATTTTATTATATTATAATGTAAATTTTTTTTATTGAATTGTTTTCCATAATATATATAATAATACATTAACATTAATCTAATATTTTTTAGTAGACATGTAATACATTTTTTTGTGCTCAAAATATTCTTTTTCCTAAAATTATTTATGCACATATATATATTTATTTTACAAAAATCTATAATTTATATCAAATAATTTAAATTTATGTATTTTAAATGATGAAACCTATATAGTCTTTAATATCAAATTTGAATAAATTGAATGATAAATAAAATTTGGGTCAAAAAATTTAAAAACAATAATTAAATAAAATGTAATTTTCTAAAAAAAATATTACTACACATTAAATGTAATAATTTGGACGTTTCATTTCCCGTTTTTATAAATTGGATCTATTTAAATGAATCCCAAATTATGATTCATCTAGGAATAATTTTGAATAAATGGTGATCATATATTTTTAATGATAAAAATATATCGTGATTCATATTTTATCAAGACTAATAAGTGTTAAAAGGATAATCTCTTGTGACCAAATGTTTACTAAAAAATGAAATTTATACCTTTAAGAAGAGAAAAAATTACTTCATTAGTAATTAAATACCACATATCACACCAATATTTCCCCACATAATTCAACTAACTCACCTATCCCACATAATTGATACGACTTATCCTAGTGGGGCCCATTCTGTGACTTCCCAAGCTCGCCTCTGATAGGCCAGGGGCTCGTGACTTGCACCTAGTAGGCATATTACTACATTGGAGGCATTTCCTAAGAACCTGTACACACACATCTCCTTGCCCATAAACACTGAAATGTAAAAACCACTAAGGATGAAAATGCATGAGCATGACTAAACCCAATCCATATTGTACAATAGAATGTAAAGTAGTGAATGTGAAATGGCCCAGAATACAAGTCCATCAAAAACAAGAGTCTGAAAAAAACGGGAAAGTCTAACTTGTAAACACAAAGAGGTATGGGGACTGATGCTCATAGAAGAATGAATGTCTCAGGCTGTAGAGAACTCAGAAAGCTCTATCATGTAGTAGTCTTCACTGGACTCTATCAAAATGCTTCTTGTATACACATGACATGACACGTGCAGGAAAAAGCCCGTGCATGGGTGAGTATAACAATACTCAGTAGAGGAGCCTGAAAAACACAAAGCCAGTACACAAAGGAAAGGCATATTCTGATCCACATAGAATATTCCTACTGAACATATAATAGGAGATCACAATCTACATATACTCAAAACCCAGACCTATAGTCTAGAGATGAGTCACACAACTGCATACCCCGCTTGGGATTCAGTTCGATGATTTCCACAAAGTACTCATTCCGGGAGAACACACTCCACGAGTCAGGTAGCTCTGATGACATCCTTATGAGAAGTACTGTTTTTCGAGAAAGGTCATGAGAGGTAGATAAACTCATTATAGGAGACACACTCCTAGGTTGGAAGAACACGATAGACAGAAGCACTCATTACAGGAGAAACACTATTGAGTGGGAAAGATCACGATACACAAATGAGGATCACTATGAGGGCCATGACAGATACCACGACTCTTCCGAATTCACTAGATAGGTGATTCACCAGATAGGTAGAGGATCAATGCCCAGTAGAGTTGGTTAAGTCAATTACTGGCTCTACCTAGGGTTTGGAATGGATATTGGATATCGCTCCGGGCCTCTCAGAGGGATGCTAACTCTATCATAGAAAGTCTTGCTGAAGGTATCATAATCCGATAGAAGGAAACAATGCATGGTCCACAGGGGAATGGGAAGAAAGGGAACCTACCCAAATTAATATTATGTCAAGGATATAGGGAACAAGAGGAACATGCCATTTTTCAAAAAGTACACGATATGTATAAAATTTACCCGACATTTTGTCTGACCCCGATTACTGTCGTGTACAACGGTCCGTGTCGTAAGGCTGGTCATGTAGAAAAGTGAGTAAATGGCGTGTACTATGGTTTACACGTTGTGTTTGTGTGATTTTGTTTGGATCCGATTACACTGGCCATGTGCCCGTACATGGTCATGAAACCATGTATTCGAACCAGTGTAATCAGTACATGGGATGACCTGCGTTTCTGGCCTTGCCTAGCCCTGTGATGGAGTACACGCTGTCTACTACATCTCGTATCCCTGTATCCCCTGGATACATGTCGTGTCCCATGTAGTCACCTATGCCATACTGTGTAGGGAGTACACACCATGTAACATCACAAGTATGTAATGAATAATAGATATTATTAGCTATGTCTATTAATGAATTATATAGTGTTTTAGAGGGTTAAAATGAAAATAAATCCAATCTTAAGCATGGAATACACTAATATTCTTAAAAGATTTTTTACTGCCTTTTGATGGCAAACCCTTTTTAAATCAAACTTTTGACAATATTATAATCTATATTTGTAAAAATAAACATATTCATTATGATTGGCACTTTTAAATTTACATTGGATAAATATTTGGTATTTTTCTGACAATGTTCATTTTTTAATGAATAGTGAAAAATACTGCATTTTACATCAAAACTGCTTTTTCATTTATTTTATTTATATTGTTAGATTATATTTTTAATTGGTATTAAAGTTTAATCTGAATATATTTTTACCATTTAATCCAATGGTGGTCATTAGGATTAATTTCACTTTAAAATTGGTCATAAACTAATGCCAAACATTTCATAGATATTGTTTCAAAAAAACCCGTTATTTGTTTTGACAACGGGTATTATTTTTAAATCAATTATTTCAATTTATGTGTTTGTAATTTGGTAAAATGGATTACATATTTGGAATCATAAGGTCCAAATTATGTAATCAAGACTCTTTTGTTTTTGGACATTATGAATAGTAACGACGGTAATTATCTTTAATTATCGTGATTAATGCGTAATCGGGTCGTTAAGGATAATAAAATAATATCATAATAATAAAAAAATGACACCAACATGTGTCCTAATTCTACTGTTTATCTCATGTCCGACCGTGGGATGTCTTTTTCCAAACTTGGGGACCCCATGAAATCACTTTTGTGGAAAGTGACTTGTTATCTTTTTAATTTTATTAAAGAAAGTAAATATAACAAGAATATATCACCTGATTAAAACATTTTTAATTTTGTCTAAATAGATGATATTTTAGACTATAAATATTCATTGGAAAACTAAAAATATTTTATACATCATAGTTTTTTTATAATTTTTAGACATTAAATAAATTAAATTATTTATGACATCATAATGATGCAGTGATGACCTCATTATTTGACGATTTAAATAAAATGGAAAGATAATGTAAAATATAAGACCTACACATGTCCAAAACCAATTGGGTGGGTATATTTCGAACCCTTATCACCTTAGCCTCTAATTATATCAATGTGGGACCTTTAAAATCCGAAACCCATTTAAAAATAATGTAACATTTCTTTACTTTCCAAGAGTGCCCCTCCTCTCCTCTTATAAAAGGCCCCCACCTCTACCTCCTTACCGACACTCCCAAAGCCTTTGGCTCAGCCAACCCCTGATCATTTTGTCTCTCCACATCCCTCTACTTCTTCTTGAAGCCTCACTTTGGGCAGAAGTCTTCCCAAGGAAGCCTTTGAGCTCAAACCAAAGGGAGTTACCCGATTTTAAGGTAATGTATTCACTTGAGTACTTTTGTTTTAATTTTTCTTCTCCAAGCCCCTAAAATCTTTTTATTCATTTCTTCTGTAAAAAATCCAGTATCTTAAATATATTAGTATTTTTTTATAAGAAGTATTCAAGCTACACTTAGACACACCAACATCTAATGGTTAAAGAACATACTGTTTCCGTGGATGGCGAATTTCTGCCTCCTGAAACGATGATTGTTCAAAATTATTTTAACACCTTAAAAGGTGGCCATCAAGATGTCACTATATTTATATATGATATATAATATGTTAATTTTTTCCTTAAGATTCTGTATTTTTCATTTTGGGAATACCTTTATGGTTTCCATTATGGGTAAACGCGATATCTTCATTTAAGGAAGTGTGGACTACCGCCCCCACAAAGTGATTTGATTCGTTAAATACCATATATGGGATGTAAAAGGATGGAACTATGATATTATATATGATATTATACTGGAATTATAATATACCTTTATATCATTATGATTCCATTCTATAAAATAAAAATTAGAAATGAAAGTAGCATTCATGCGTACGTACGGCTTACCGTCTCCATGAACGGTGCATTTCATTTCTTTCCTCTAAATGATTATGTAATATTATAAATGCATGTATATAATGGATATATATGATATATGCATCATTATTATAATTCTGGATATAATGGATACATGAACAACTTGTAATTATAAAGGGTTTATTTTTGACTGAAGTACCAATGATCGTTAAAACGAACGTTATTAACTTAAATAATTACATAGTGTTCATGACATGGAAGTAAGTGATATAAAAGGAATAATGAACTTTAAAAAGGTTCTTAAGCAAGTGGAAATTAAATCAAGTTTATTATTCAGGACATTAAAGAACGATCGAGTCAAGTCGGACCCGAGGTATAGGACTTCGTCTCAATCTCCTTTCATTGAGGAATATTTTGTTTTATACTCAACCTTCTTTTATACAGTGTATAAACCCCTTTTACTTTTACGTTTATCCAAAAGGAATCTTTTTTATACGAAGAATTTTACTAAATGACAAAAGGGAATGTTTTGTCGTATGTATGCGGTGACACCGACTTCTCCACCGCCGTGACCATTATTTGAGTTTCAGCTTCCTCTACAAGCCATACCTTCTTTTTAAAAGAAAAATAAATACCATGTTTTACTTTTCTTTTATTTTGGTATTGAAAATGGTTTTCATAATGTTTTTATATCAATGTGTTGTATTGATATCTTGTGATTGAAATGTGGAAATGTTATGTTTCCCTTATGCATGTTTTATGTGATGCGATTATGTTATGTTTCTTGGTCATTACTATGAAGACGAGTGGTTCCATGATAATCTAAGGGAGGGTGAGCCTGATATAGCTCTCCAATTCATTGGGTAACGTGATGGAGTGAAACTTTAAGGTTTCTCCGAAGAGAATTAGGGAATATACTTTGATGGGTATTCCAAACGTAACCAAGAGGGTTACTCCATACGTAAGAATGTTATGAATGCCTCAAGATACCTTTATGTCTTATGATTTCTATGATTTATTAATGATTTGATGAGGTATGTTTTATGGGTAAAGTATGATTTCATTCTTATGTCTATATGAACTCATGATTCCTTTCCATATTTTTTTATATAACCCATACTGAGCTTTTTGTGCTCATACCAAGTCTTTTTTTTGAAATGTTTTTCACAGGTCAAGGGAAAGGTACATGATATGATGATAGTGTCAAGGAAGTGTCAAGAAATAATCCATGTTTTATCATAAATATGTTTCCATTGATGGGAAAGAAGAATACTATCTTTATGTAACCACTTTGTTCATATGTGGAATGTAATGCATGTTTTATGATCTAATTCTCTAAAACTCTAATACTGAAAAGATCCTCAATGTGTAATCTTGTAATAACTCAAGATTAAGTATGGTTTAAGGCTGGGGCCTTATAGTTGATATCAAAGGTCAGTTTAGATAACTTTATGAGTTAGAATTATATTAAATGATTATCCAAAAATATTTTTTTATGGTCAAATTGACATGATATAGCATTTGAAGATTACCATGTTGCTTCATATAAGACATGTTTGTTCAGAATGGTTTTCTGCAGAGGAAATAGGGAAGCAGTGCTAGGAGGCATACAGAAGGAAATAACCTTCCGAATCAGCATCCTGAGATGGTCGGAATTGGAACTGAACAGTTTGTTGCAGTAATGGCGCAGTTGACTCAAGCAATAAATGGTGGTGGTATCCATGCAAGAGATCAGCCTGATCAACCGCAGAGGAACATGTCAGTGGTGGTACATTTCATGAGGCAACATCCCCCATAATTCATAGGATCATCTGACCTTGTGTTAGCCGAAGGGTGGATTAAATCACTAGAGAAGATTTTTGATGTCATGGGGTGTTCAGAAAATCAAAAGGTTAGTCTTTCTATTTACTGTTTGGAGGGTGAGGCAGATCAGGGGTGGTCTATGGTTAAAAATATCAGGGACGCCGATGAGATTGATGCTCTTGACTGTGAGGAATTCAAAGGTATGTTTCATGAGAAGTATTTTCCTAAAGCTGTTCAACTTAGGATGGAAAATAAATTCATGGAATTGAGTCAAGAGAAAGACTCGGTGGCCGCCTATGAAGAAAGGTTCACTCGATTGGCAAGGTATGCTCCAAATATTATCCGAGACCATGATAGTAAAATCAATCGTTTTTACTCAGGATTAAATCCAAAATATCAAAGGTAATTAGCTTCTCGTGAGTTTAAAAGTTATGAAAATCTTGTTCGATGTGCTGAGAAGGTGGAAATGGAGTTTGTTGATGACCAAGTGTTATATAACAGCCAACAGAAGAAGAGACCGAGGTGGCAGGAGAAAGGTAAGAATTCTTCAAAAAAAGTCTGATGGTAAGAAATATAAGTTTCCAGTTTGTGATAAATGTGGAAAAAGGCATGCTGGGGAATGTCTTATGAATTCTAGAAAGTGCTACTGATGTTGTAAGATGGGACATAAGGATCGTGATTGCACTGAAAAAGATCAGGGTGATGGTAAGAACAAATTTGATTTACAGTTAGTGAAATGTTATTAGTGCAATGATATGGGTCACTATGCAAACGAGTGTCCGAAAAAGAGCATGAGTGATGGGAAGAAGTTAGACTACAAGCAGAAAGGGGTGGTGAAATCCTTTGAAACTACTTCAGCAGATGTCGGGCCGTCAAATGAAGTTGTATCAGGTACTTTGTTTGTTTTTTCAGATTATGCCAGTGTGTTGTTTGATTCAGGGTCTACACATTCTTTCATCTCTGAAAACTTTTCTAGTAAAATTATAATACCATCTCAATAAATGACTACTGAACTTGTGATAAAGACACCTGGGGGAAATGTTGAGGCAAAAAGAATTTATAAGAATCTTCCTATCCTTATCTGTGGAATGAACCTTCTTGAAAACCTTATTGTTCTACCTCTAGTAGAGTTTGATGTTATCCTGGGTATGAATTGGCTCTCTATTTACCATGCTAAGATTGACTGTAGAGCTAAAGAAGTTTCTTTTCAAGAAATACTTTCAGCTTGTTTACAAGAATTCACCCTTACTTTTGAAAACATATCATGAGGCTAAGAAACTTGTAAAAGATTGAAATGAATGTTACCTTGCAAAATTCGTTGAAAATAAAGGAACTGTTCGGATTAATGATGTGCCAGTGGTAAATGAGTATCCTGATGTTTTTCCTAATGAGTTGCCTGGAATAATACCATATCGGGAATTTGAGTTTACTGTTGACTTAGTTTCTGATGCTAAGCCAATTTCAAAACCCCCTTATCGAATGGCTCAAATTGAACTTTTAGAGTTGAAGGAGAAATTGCAAGATTTATTAGAGAAAGGTTTCATTCGACCTAGCACATCCCCATGGGGTGCTCCTGTTTTATTTGTTAAAAAGAAATATGGTTCAACGAGACTTTTCATTGATTATAGAGCCTTGAATAACATCACTGTTAAGAACAAATAGCCTTTGCCTCATATCGATGATTTGTTTGATCAGCTCCAGGGAGCTCAGTATTTTTCAAAGATTGACCTGAGATCGGGGTACCATCAGCTGAAGGTAAAGGAAGCAGATGTTCCGAAGTCTGCGTTTCGTACAAGATATGGCCATTATGAATTTGTAGTAATGCCTTTTGGGCTAACCAATGCACCTGCTGTATTCATGGACTTAATGAATAGAATTTTCCATGAGTTCTTGGATAAGTTTGTGTTGGTTTTCATTGATGATATTTTGGTGTTTTCTAAAAGTAAAGACGAGCATGATAGACATTTAAGGGTTATCTTGCAAACCTTAAATGAAAAGAAATTGTATGGAAAATTCAGCAAGTGCGAGTTTTGGTTGCAACAAATTTCTTTCCTTGGTCACATTGTTTCTAAAGATGGGATAACTGTTGATCCTACAAAAACAAAGGTTGTTGAAGAATGGCCAAGACCCACAAATGTAATAGAGATTCTTAGTTTTCTTTGGTTTGGCAGGCTATTACCTATGGTTTGTTAGAAACTTTTCACGGTTATCTAGTCTAATGACTAAGCTAACTCGGAAGGGTGTTATGTTTATCTGGACAAAAGAATGTGATGATTGTTTTCAGGAATTGAAAAGAAGATTGGTGAATGCTCCAGTTTTGGCACTACCTTCCCGGAATGGTGAATTTGTTATATACAGTGATGCTTCATTGAATGGACATGGTTGCATCCTAATACAGAATGATCAGGTAATTGCTTATGCTTCACATCATTTGAAAACACATGAGGTAAATTACCCTACACATGATTTGGAATTAGCTGATGTTGTTTTTGCTTTAAAAATTTGGAGGCATCATTTGTATGGAGTAAAGTGTGAAATATATACCGATCACAAATGTTTAAAGTATATATTCACTTAGAAAATATTGAACATGAGACAAAGGAGATGGCTAGAATTAAACAAGGATTATGATTGTACAATTCATTACCATCCAGGAAAATCCAATAAAGTGGCTGATGCTTTGAGACGAAAAAGTAATGCTTCATTAGCAATTTTGCGTTTGGAACGTGATCCTTTGGTTAAGGATTTGATGAACTTTGGCATAGAAGTTGTTGGTGCAGGATGTTCTTCTGTTTTGTTTCAGGTATCAGTGAGATCGTCTCTATCAGATAGAATCAAGAAAGCACAGAAGCAAGACAGTGAATTACAGAAAAAGGTAGATCTGGTTCTGAAAGGTAAGTTGCATGAATTCAACATTGATAATGATTGCATTTTGAGATTTTGGATGAGATTGTGTGTGCCTTGTGATTCACAGTTGAAGATAGAGTTGTTATGTGAAGCTCATAGTTCTCCGTTTTCAGTTCATCTAGGCAGTACTAAGATGTATAGAGATCTTTGGGAGTATTACTGGTGGGATGGAATGAAAAGATATATTGCTGATTTTACTGTCAAGTGTTTGACTTGTCAGCAGGTTAAAGTAGATCAGCAGTTACCGTAAGGGATGCTTCAACCTTTACCAGTGCCAGAGTGGAAATGGGAGAATATATATCCATGGACTTTTTGTGGGATTACCGAAGACATCTCGAGGTAATAATGCAATCTGGGCTATTGTTGATCGCTTGACCAAATCTGCTCATTTCCTTGCTATACGAGATACTTTTTCTTAGATCAACTTTATCGATTGTACCTTAAAGAGATAGTCAGGTTGCATGGAGTTCCTCTATCCATTATATCTGATCGTGATCCCAGGTTTACTTCTAACTTTTGGAAAGTCCTTCAGAAGTCGTTGGGTACTGAATTAAATTTTAGTACAACTTTTCCCCTCAATCCGATGGGTAGTCAGAACGAACAATTCAGACCTTGGAGGATTTTCTACGAGTTTTTTCGATGGATTATAAGGTAAGTTGGGACCAACATCTTTCTTTGGTTGAATTTTCATATAATAACAGTTTTCATTCCAGTATACAGATGGCACCATTTGAGGCGTTATATGGGAAGTGGTGTCGAACTCCAGCTTTCTGGGATGAAGTGGGTGAAAGGAAGTTGATGGAACCATAATTGGAAGATGATTTGGCAGAAAAAGTTCAGCTGATACAGAAACACATGATAACAGCTCAGATTAGGCAGAAGAGTTATGCAGACAATAAGAGGAAGGATCTAACTTTTGAGGTAGGTGATCATGTTTTTCTCAAAGTATCACCATGGAAAAGTGTGATTTGATTTGGTAAGAAAGGAAAGATTCGTCCAAGGTTCATTGGACCATATGAAATTCTGTAGAGAGTTGGATCAGTTTCTTATCGAGTGGCTTTACCTCCGATTTTATCTCAGGTAGACAATTTTTTTCATGTTTCGATGCTGAGAAAGTGCATGCCATATACATCTCATGTTTTGAGTCCAGAGGTAGTTCAGCTGGAAGAGAACCTATCTTATGAGGAAAAACCGGTCCAGATTCTTGACCACAAGGAGTGAGTGTTACGGAATAATGTGATTAATCAGGTAAAGGTTTTGTGGAAAAACCACATTATGGAAGAGGCAACATGGGAATCTGAAAATGCAATGAGGGATAAGTACCCCCATTTATTCGATAAGTAAATAAATTGAGGGGGACGCAATTTTATAAAGGGGGGAAGGATGTAACATCCCAGGTAAGTAGTGAATAATAGATATTTTTATCTATGTCTATTAATGAATTAGATATTGTTTTAGAGGCTTAAAATGAAAATAAATCCAATCTTAAGCATGGAATACACTAATATTCTTAAAAGATTGTTTTACTACCTTTTGATGGAAAACCCTTTATAAATCAATCTTTTGACAATTTTATAATCTATATTTTTCAAAATAAACATATTCATTATTATTGGGACATTTAAATTTACATTGGATAAATTTTTGGTATTTTTCTGACAATGTTCATTTATTAATAAATAGTGAAAAATACTGCATTTTACATCAAAACTGCTTTTTAAATTAATTTAATTATATGGTTAGATTATATTTTTAATTGGTATTAAAGTGTAATCTGGATATATTCCTTCCATTTAATCCAATGGTGTTCATTAGGATTAATTTCACTTTGAAATTGGTCATAAACTAATGCCAAACTTTTCATAGATATTGTTTCAAAAAAACACGCTATTTGTTTTGACAACGGGAATTATTTTTAAATCAATTATTGCAATTTATGTGTTTGGAATTTGATAAAATGGATTACATATTTGGAATCATAAGGTCCAAATTATGTAATAAAGACTCTTTTTTTGGACATTATGAATAGTAACGACGGTAATTATCCTTAATTATCTTGATTAATGAGTAATCGGGTAGTTACAGATAATAAAATAATATAATAATAATAAAAAAATGACACCAAAATGTGTCCTAATTCTTATGGTTGTCTCATGACCGACCATGGTATGTCTTGTTCCAAACATGGGGACCCCATGGAATCACTTTTGTGGAAAGTGACTTGTTATATTTTTATTTTTTTTAAAGAAAGTAAATATAACAAGAATGTATCACCTGATTGAAACATTTTTAATTTTTTCTACATAGATGATATTTTAAACTATAAATATTCATTGGAAAACTAAAAAGAGTTTCTACATAATAGTATTTTTTTAATAATTTTTATATATTAAATAAATTAAATTATTTATGACATCATAATGATGAAGCGATGACCTCATTATTTGACGATTTAAATAAAATGGAAAGATAATGTAAAATCTAAGAACTACACATGTCCAAAACCTTTTGTGTGGGTATATTTCGAACCCTTATCACCTTATCCTCGAATTATATCAACGTGTGACCTTTAAAATCCGAAACCCATTTGAAAATAAAGTAACATTTCTTTACATTCCAAGAGTTCCCCTCCTCTCCTCTTATAAAAGACCCCCAACTCTACCTCCTTACCCACACTCCCAAAGCCTTTGCCTCAGACAAACCCTACTCATTTTGTCTATAAAAATTTCTCTCTTACTCCTTGAAGCCTCACATTGGGCAAATGTCTTCCCAAGTAACCCTTTGAACTCAAACCAAAGGGAGTTACCCGATTTTAAAGTAATGTATTCACTTGAGTCATTTTGTTTTATTTTTCTTCTCCAACCCCCTAAACTCTTTTTATTCATTTCTTTTGTAACAAATCCAGTATCTTAAATATACTAGGATGTTGTTATAATAAGGATTCGAGCTACACTTACACACACCTACATCAAATGGTTAAAAGACATACTGTTTCTGTGGATAGCGAATTTCTGCCTCCCGAAACGATGATTGTTCAACATTATTTTAACACCATCAAAGGTGGCCATTAAGATGTCACTATATTTATATATGATATATAATATGTTTATGTTTTCCTTAATATTCTGTATTTTTCATTTTGGGCATACCTTTATGGTTTCCATTATGGGTAAACGTGATATCTTCATTTAAGGAAGTGCGGACTACCGCCCCCTCAAAGTGATTTGATTCGTTAAATAACATATGTGGGACGTATAAAGGATGGAACTATGATATTATATATGATATTATACTGGAATAATAATATAACTTTATATCATTATCATTCCATTCTATAAAATACAAAATAGAAATGAAAGTAGCTTTCATGTGTACGTATGGCTTTCCGTCCGCATGAACGGTGCATTTCATTTCATACCCTTAAATGATTATGTAATATTATAAATGCTTGTATATAATGGATATTTATGATATATAAATCATGATTATAATTCTGTATATAATGGTTACATGAACAACATGTAATTATAAAGGGTTTATTTTTGACTCAAGTACCAATGATCGTTAAAACGACCATTATTAACTTAAATAATTACATAGTGTTCATGACATGGAAGTAAGTGATATAAAAGGAATAATGAAATTGAATAAGGTTCTTAAGGAAGTAGAAATTAACTCAAGTTTATTATTCAGGACATTAAATAACGATCGAGTCAAGTCGGACCCGAGGTATGAGACTTCATCTCAATCTCCTTTCATTGAGGCATATTTTGTTTTATACTCAACCTTCTTTTATACAGTGTATAAACCCCGTTGAATTTTACTTTTTTCCAAATGGAATATTTTTTATACGAAGCGTTTTACTAAACGAAAAAAGGGAATGTTTTGTCGTACGTATGCGGGGACAATGACTTCTCCGCCGCCGTGACCATTATTTGAGTTTCGGCTTCCTCTACAAGCCATACCTTCTTTTTAAAAGAAAAATAAATACCATGTTTTACTTTTCTTTTATTTTGGTATTGAAAATGGTTTTCATAATGTTTTTATATCAATGTTTTGTATTGATATCTTGTGATTAAAATGTGGAAATGTTATGTTTCCTTTATGCATGTTTTATGTGATACGATTATGTTATGGTTCTTGGGAATTATTATGAAGATGGGTGGTTCTGTGATAAACTAAGGATGGGTGAGCCCAATATAGCTCTCCAATGCATTGGGTAACATGAAGGAGTGAAACGTTAAAGTTTCTCTGAAGAGATTTAGGGAATATACTGTGATGGGTATTCCAAACGTAACCAAGAGGGTTACTCTCTACGTTATAATGTTATGAATGCCTCAAGTTACCTTTATGTATTATGATGTCTATGATTTATTCATGATTTCATGAGGTATGTTTTATGGGTAATGTATGATTTCAATCTTATGTATATATGAACTCATGTTTCCTTTCCATATTCTTTTTATATAACCCATACTGAACTTTTTATGCTCATCCCAAGTCTTTTTTTTGAAATTCTTTTCACAGGTCAAGGTAAATGTACATGATAGGATGATAGTGTCAAGGATGTGTCAAGAAAGAATCCATGTTTTATCTTAAATATGTTTCCATTGATGGGAATGAAGAATACTATCTTTATGTAACCACTTTGTTTATATGTGGAATGTAATGCATTTTTTATGATATAATTTTCTAAAACTCTAAACCTGAAAGGATCCTCAATGTGTAATCTTGTAATAACTAAAGATTAAGTAAGGATTAAGGCTGGGGCCTTATACACCGTGTCTTCTTAAGTCGTGTAGTCCATCTCGTGTTCATGTACTCCCCAGAATACATGTCGAGATTTGGGGAAAGTCCAACACACTGTGTGACTAGGGTCATAAGCCGTGTGATTCCTCTCTGACCCACGAAACCCTAGCCGCTACCTCCAGTACTATATGACGTGTTCTTTGAATGTACACGTTGTGTATTCTGGAAATTTCCAGAAACGGGAACCTCCACCGTCACACCTTCCGTGATGCCTCGTTCGTCGATCCGGCTATCCGATCACCACGAAAATATTAGATTTTGGTTTACCGGACACCAATAAAATAATTTTGTTGTTCTTGGAATTCCGATCGGCTCCAGTAACATGCAACAATCCACCCGCATGAAGAACGTTCGAAGAATGGACCTTCCCGATCCAGCCTGATTCATACTCTGCTATCATCGTCGCACCTCCAAAAGGTCGTTGTGATGTCGAATCTTCAATTATGGATCATTTCGTCACAACATTGATGCACAATGATCTATTGTTCATCACCCCACAAAGAACATGATGAACACACGAAAGAATAGTGGACGGAAAATCCAAAGAAAATGAAGGAACAAACCTCCGTTGTCATTCATTATAGCACTGATCGGCTTCTATTTGTATGCCTAAACAGAGCAGAATCAAACTACAATTAAACATGGTTCCATTCCCTGAATCATCACAATAACACCCTCCCACGTGAATGCACGAATCCACGAATCAACTTGTTCATGGTTGATATGTGTTCGTCGTTTAAATCAATATAGGGGAAAGGAAACTAAATAACAACCCCCTAATTCAACTGGGATCGATCTCTTACAAAGGGGTAATGCTACCATCATCATCGTGATCCTCGATCCTCATTGGTGTAGCAATTCACAGCTTTGATACTTCGTTGTTTGTCACCGAGAGTTTTCTCCAAATCATCCTCTCAATCTTCCACAAACGATCGTCGTTCGATTATCCCAATAAAAAATGGAAACATGTTTTTTCATTCAAAATACACTGTGTTGTTAATGAGTCCAACTTGACATTTCCGAGTCATTATAAAGAGGCATATATTAAAGAATCAGCTAACCTCTCGCCATTCCACAACAGATTTTTCCATAAAAAAATAATAATAAATTGCGAATTTATTTTTAATTTTTTTTTACAAAAAATGCCTGAAAATTAACTTTTTCCATAGACCTGTGCCAGTCGAGGTTATACTCATTCTTAGGTAATGTCATCATTCTGGATGCAACGGTGCCCTAATATTTTTCATCCAGGAAACTATTTGGAAACTGCCACAACCACACACAAGTGTCGACTCACTTAACTTAAAAAAAGTATGAACCACCATTCCGGGATCCCTGAGCCTCAGAATGATCTGGTGTCTCTGCGCCTATTCTAGTAATGATTCCATATAATATTTAAAAATAAAACATGAAAAAATTAGAGAAAATACATTATCTCCACCTTGGGCCTTTGCATCCCTGAAAATCCAAAACAAAGACTACTCAAAAAGATGTGGGTACTGGGCACAGATCTAAGCTTCCCACTCCCACGTTCTCTCCTGAATATTCTTGTACTAACAAAGAACACGCACCAAGGGAATCGATCTCCCAAAAAGGATCCTCTCCTATCGATCCTCGATCTCCACCGGGTACTCAGCAATGGACACTCCGTCCTCTATTTCCAGGTCGCCCCAGTCGACAACGTGTGATGGGTTATGCACATAACTCCTCAGCTGCGACATGTGGAAGACATCATGTACCTGAGTTAACTATGGTTATAGATCAATGTGGTACACCACCTCGCCAACTATGTACAGTATCTAGAATGGTCTGATGACCCTCGGAGATAGCTTGTCGCCCTGAAAAAAATATATGTAACCCTCGACAAGGTGAGATCAAAAAGAAATATGTGGTCTCCCTCTTCAAACTCCAGAGATCTTTGTCGTCTATCATCATAAGACTTCTGCTAGCTCTGTGCAGTCTTCATCTTCACCCAGATGATCTGCACCTTCTCAGTGGTATCTTGCACCAACTATGGACCCATGAGAGATGACTCTCTAGGGTCGGTCCAACAATGTGGTGACTTGTAGGGTCTTCTATACAAGGCCTCGAACGGTGACATTCCAATGGTGGAGTGGTGGCAATTGATGTACGAAAACTCTACCAGTGGTAGGTGGTCCTCCCAACTATGACCAAAGTCTAATATACCGGCCCACATAATATCCTATAGGTCCTAAATGGTCCTCTCCATCATAATATCTATTTGGGGATGAAACACTATACTCAAGCTTATCTGAGTCCCAAAGGACTCCTGCAATCCCTTACACAACCCTGACGTAAAGCGGGCATCTCGGTCCGAGACTATCTTCGAAGGGATTCCATGAAACCAAACTATTTCCTGCACGTAGAGGCATCCCAAGCATTCTACGGAACTCTGCTCCCTGATAACTAAGAAGTGGTCTGACTTGGTGAGTTTTTGAATGATCACCCAGATTGAATCATGCCCCTTGGGAATACAGGGTAAGCATGTCCCGAAGTACATCAATGTTCCATCCCACTTCCACTCTTGAAAATCCAGGGGTGATCCAATCCCGCTGGAACCTGGAGCTCAGTCTTCACCTACTGGCATGTTAGGCATCGGGAAATGAACTCTGCTACTGTCTTCATCATTCATGACCACAAAAACTATCATTGGATATCCTAGTACATCATTTCCACTTCAAGATGTACCGCCAAGGGGGGGGTATGAAACTCCCTCATGACCTCCTCCTACAATGCTACTGGTACACTAGTGTGTTACCTTAAATGATGTACGTTCTCCCCACCTTGCAAATATCCATCAGGATCAAGTCATGTGGATAAACTAGCACGTAAAGCCTCACTGTCGACATCCCCAAGTTGTGATTCCCAAACTCATTGTGAGTGGGTAGGGGTGATAGTCATCAACTGCATGTAAGCAGTAACCTCTCCATCCATGAAGGATAACTGAAACATGGCCATCTGCTCTATTGCCTCCCTCAACAGTTGTGAGTTCGACCTTCTGTTAAGAGCATCCGCCACCTTGTTCCATTTCCCATAAGTATAGACCATCTCAAAATCATAATCCAGGAGGAACTCTAGCCAATGCCTCTGCCTCAGATTCAGATCATTGTGCGAAAAGATGTACATGAGGATCTTGTGGTTTGAGTAGATGATAAAACGCTCTCCCATAAGGTAGTGTCACCACATCTTCAATGCGGAGACTACCACAGCCAACTCGAGATCATGGGTCGCATAGTTCTACTCATGTGTCCTATGCTAGCGTGAACAACAAACAATCACTGCCTGCCTTTGCATCAGGGCACAACAATGCCCGATCCCTAATGTGTCACAGGAAACTATGTACTCGACACCCACTTCCAGCAATATCAAAACCGGGGCGCTCGACAGACTCTACATCAACTGCTCGAAAGCCTTCTAGCACTTCTCAGTCCACACGAAGTGTTTCCCCTTCTTGGTCAAGGTTGTCATCGATGCTGATATTCAGAAGAAATCAGGGATGAATATCTGATAAAACCCTGCCAACCCAAAGAAGATCTGCACCTACTTCATGCTCTATGATCGCTCCCATGCAAACACAGCCTCCACCTTGGTTGGGTTTATAGCTACTCTATCTATTGAGATGACATGTCCCAGAATGTGGACCTCCAAAATATAGAACTAGCACTTTGAGAGATTTCGATAAAGCCGGTGATCTCGAAGTACGACTAGAACCACCCACAGGTGTCTCACGTGATCCTCCTCTAATGATGGGTACACAAGGATGTCCTTGATAATGTCCACTACGAACAGGTCCATGTACGGCTAGATGATCTAGTTCATCAGTCCCATGAACACTATGGGGGTGTTTGTTACACCAAAATGCATCACCATGTATTCATAGTGACCACAGTGGCATCTGAAATCCATCTTTATTATAACGTCATCCCGTACTCATAACTGGTGATATCTAGATAGAAGTTCAACCTTCTAGAACCCCCATTCCCCTCTTAGTTGATCAAAGAGGTTACCGATTCGCGGGAGAGGATACTTATTCTTCACAGTAACCAGATTCACCCATCAGTAATCTTCACACAACCTCAAAGTCCCATATTCCTTATTGGGAAACAGGACTGGTGCTGCCCAGGGCGAATCGATGGGTCTTAAGAATCTCTTTCTCTGCATATCCTCCAAATGTACCCTCAGCTCGGGAAGCCCTTCGGGAGCCATCCGATATACTGAAGAAGAAATCAGTGTTGTCTCGTGGTGTGAGAAAATGATGAAGTTGATTTCCTCACGGGGAGGTAATCCTGGAACATATTACTGAAAGGTTTCCTCCTACTCTGCCACTACTGCGGGGAACTAAGAGCTCACAACATCTTCTGCTCTGAGTGTAAGGCTAGCCATCTCATGAGTGATCTGTTGCACCCTCCTATGTACGAGAAAATTCTATGCTTCCTGGGGATCCTTTTCTCCGACAAAGGAATACCTCGTTCCATCAGGGCGGACACACCACACTCTTCATATAAAATAGTCAATCTGGTCATGGACCGATGATAAACAATCTACTCCAATAATGACATCATAAGGCCTCGATGATACCACTAAGAGGATCCAACCGAAAATATCACCTCCAAGGGTAAGAACAAACTATCTACAAAGTTGTGTGATCATCGAGTCTCCTCCGGCAAGTGTCTATAAGCATATAGATCTAGTCAATGGTTCTACCAGGATCTCATGGTTTCGCATAAGACGTGTAGTAATGAAGGGAATACTGGAACATCTGTATATAAGTACTATAGCTAAGGTAGAGAAGACACAGATCATTCCATGTATCACCTCTAGTGTCCCTGGGTCATACACCTAGACAGCATACAGTGGTCCCTTCCCTTGTCCCCCAGCTCCCTAAGCCTGGTGCGGACCTCCCGGAGGAGGTGGTGGAAGTAGATTGAAGCATCTGCCACCACTTGCATCTCCCCATGATCCTCTTCCACATCCGCCACCTGGCGAGGTTGTCTGCTTGATTATTTGCCTCAGCCTCTATGATCCATCCACCGCTTCCTTGTCAACAGCATGACCGGTCAGACAATCTCTAGCGTGATGTCCCCTAGCATCGCACACATAGCATCGCTTCTCCCTAGTCTAACTAAATACATCCTGATAGCCCTGGACTATCGATCCCATGTCCTGGGTCCTCCTTGCCGTGAGTCTGTCTGGTCATACTCCACTATTGTCCCACCGAACCTTGAAAAATGCTCCCTCCTAGGATCATCATCTGGTCTACTGGTGTCTTCACTAGACGGAAAACTCCAGTCACTGCCTCAAGCCAATCCTCAGCCGCCTGAGGTATGGGCTCACCTCTGAACCTGAGGGGTCTATGTCTCTAGAACTCATGGAGCACGCTCAGCCTACGTTCCTCATCGGTCGGTACTATGGGTACCAAATTCTGCTCAACTAGTGGTGGTATAATAGGTGGACCACCTGGTTGCAATTATAGGGGAACTGGTCCCTGTATCGAAGCCTCGTCTCTGAGGGGGTCATCCTCGTGATTGTGCAAATGCATTCTAGTAAGTATACATCGCAGAGCAATCCTATAAAGAAACAAGATGTACCATGGACAATGAGTATATCTACATAGCTGACACAAAGGGTATAGAAAAATCAACTCATTCTTATATAATGCATGTACCATTTCCCCTCAACGAATTTTTGCATGTACCAAGTTTAAAGGCAGGTTATCAGAGTCCTAATTTATTGATACGTCAGTCGCCGCACAAACACTAGAGTCTCTATCTTGAAAGCCATGCTCGAAACAATGAACACTATTTCCACAAGAATTCTCACAGACTCTTGGTCCTATGGTATAACCAACCACCACTGATACCACTCTATAACTACCCGTCCTAGTGGGGCATGCACCGTGACTCCCTAAGCCCGCCTCTGATAGGCTTGGGGCTGGTGACAAACCATTGAGTTGGCGTATTACTACATGTTAGGAATTGCCTAAGAACCAGTACTAAAATACACACATCTCCAAGCCCACAAATGATGAAATGTAAAAAACAATAAGGAAAAAAATACATGAATACGAATAAACCAAATCAAAAGAGTACAATGGAAAGTAATGTACTCAAAGTGAACTGGGCCAGAATACAATCCCTCTAAAAACTAGAGTCTTCAAAAAACATCCAAGTCCAACCTGTAAACACAAAGAGGTACTGGGATTGCTGCACATAGCAGAAGAAACCCCTCGGCTTGTAGGGAACTCATAAATCTCAGTCCTGTCCTAGTCTGTCTTAGACTCTGTTAAAAGTTTTCTCTTTAAAACAAGACACGACACGTGTAGGCAATGCCCGTGCAGAGGTGAGTATAATAATACTCCGTAGAGGACCAGGAAAAACAAAAAGTAAGTACACAAAGGAAAGGCACAGTCAGATCCACATAGTATTTGTCTACTAAACAAATAATAGGAGATCACAATCCAGATATACTCAAATCCCAGATGTGTAGTCTAGAGACAAGTCACACAACAACATACCACGCTAGGGATTCAGTTCAATGATTTCCACGAAGTACACATTCCTGGAGAACACACTCCACTTGTCTGGTAGCTCTGATGATGACTGTCAAAGAAGTACTATTTTTCGGGAAACATCACGAGGGGTAGATACTCTCATTATGGGATACACACTCCTGAGTGGGAAGATCACGATATATTCAAGCACCCATTACTGGAGAGACACCCCTTAGTAGGAAAGATCACGATACACAGATGAGGATCACTGCCAGGTCCATGGAAGATACCACAACTCATCCGAATTCACCAGCTAGGTGATTCACCAGGGTGGTAAAGGATCAACGCCCAATCGAGTTGGTAAAGTCCATTCCTGACACCACCTAGGGTTAGGAATGGACTGAGGATCTCTCTCCTAGCCTCTCGGAGGGATGCCGACTCTATCACATAATGTCATGCTGAAGGGATCATTCTCTTATAGAAGGAAACGATGCTTGACCTTCAGGGGAACGAGAAGAAGGGGCAAGAACCCAAACTAAAGATGTATAATATACGGTGAACAATTAGACCATGCCATATTTAAAAAACTACATAGTGTGTAGTATGATGTACACACCGTGACTGAGTGACGAGGGTTGGTTCCGTGTACACTGGTAATCTGCCCATACACGGTCATCAACTTGTGTATTCCAACCCATGGAATCGGTACATAGGGTGACCCACATTACTGGCCTCACATGGCCGTGTGATGGAGTACACACCATGTAATCCATCATGTGTCTAGGTGTCCCTAATATACACGCTGAGTTCAGCCTAGATGCCTCTTCCATGATGCATATAGAGAACATGTCGTGTTTTCTGAAGCCTTATAGTCCATCCTGTGTCTATTTACTACCTAAAATACACCCCAAGCTTCGGGGAATGTTAAAACAGAGTGTGACCAGGGTCACATGCCGTATGATTCCTCTCTAACCTCTGAAACCCTACCAACCGCCGCTAGTACTACAGGGTGTGTTCTTTGGATGTACATGCCCTGTATTCTAGAAATTTCCAGAAATATGATCCTTCACCGTCACGCCTTCTGTGATGCCCCATTTTTTTGATAAGGTCGTCTGATCACCACAAAACTCCTATTTTTCGGAAACCCCGACACCGCGACAATGATTCCGTTGTTTTCAGTCCTATGATCTTCTCTAAAAACATTCAATGATCAACCCACGTGAAGAATGCTCGAAGAACGACACTTCCCAATCTAGTCCAATTCGTCATCCTCTATCATCGTCACACCTCCGCAATGCCATTGTGGTGTAAAATATTAAATTTCTGATCATTGTGTTGCAAAATGGACGTGCAACGATCTGTTGTTCTTCACCCCATGAAGAACGTGTGAATGAAAAGGGGAAGGAAAATCAAAAGAAAATCAATGAACAAACCTCCACCGTTGTTCGTCACAAAGTTGATCCGCTCCAGTTAGTAGGCATAAATGGAGCAGAATCAAAGGAAAATTAAACATGGATCATTTCCCCAAACCATCCCAATAAAACCCTCCCGCGAGAATGTACTAAACCGAAGAACAACTTGTTCATGGTTGATCTGCGTACATCGTTTAAAACAAAAGCGGAGAAAAATAATTAAATAACAAACCCCAACCTCAACTGGGATTGATTACTGAAGAAGGTTCAATGCTACTGGCATGGTCGAGATCCTCCAACCACATTGGTGTAGCAATTCGCAGCTTCAATCCATTTTCATTCTTCACTGAGAGTTTTCTCCTGTGTTTCCTTTTAATCTTCCTCTAACAATCGAAATTCGATTATCCCAATAAAAAACAGAAATGTGTTATGGCGTTAAATATACGTTGCGGTATTAATGATTACATCTTTCCATTTCTAAGTCATTATGACGTAGAATTTATTAATGAAACAGATGCCCCGTCGCCGCACAACAGTGAATGTTTCCATATAAAAAATAATAATAAAAATAAAACATGTGAATTTATTTTTATTTTTATTTTACTAAAAACATCTGAAAATTAACTTTTTTCCTTCGACCCTCAACAGTCGAGGTTAGAAACATTCTTAGGTAATGTCATCGTTCCGGACACAATGGTTCCCTCTAATTTTTATTCCGAGAATCCTTTTGGAAACATCCATAATCGTGCACAAGTGCCGACTCACTTAATTTCAAAAAATTTCGAACCACCATTCTGAGATCACCGGGCCTCAGAATGATGTACCATCTCTATGCCTGGTCTTGTAATAATTCCATATAATATTTAAATATTATACACGGAAATATCTAAGACACTACACCTAACCCCATGTGATACATTTCTTACCATTCACCTTACATTTTTTTTCATGAAAAATGGCCTCTTTAACAACAATAAAGGTGATCCCTCCATTCCATTATCTCATCCATCATCAACCTAATTAAATTGAATGTGAATATTAATTCCAACTCATTCTATAAATCCCACCAATGGAGATCCTTTGGACATATGGATTCATCGCATTCTATAGGAAAATACTTATAAAGGTAAGTGTTTTACAACACCTCTATTTATTAATGTACTTATTTTGTGATAATATCTTTGATTTTATGTTTATTATAAGTTAAAATGTTCATAATGATCCACTTCCCTTCAAAATCATGTTCAATTGATGATAGAATACCATTATCAATCATTAAACTCCTCATATAATAGTTTTTTTATAACTATCATTTGTATGAAAATATTATTTGATTTTCCTAAACATATTTTCATACTGTGAATTCATAAAATTATTTCAATCAAAGAAGATTCAAATAGATATAATTATCCTTATTTTTTTATAATTACATGTGTTAATCCCACATTCCTTAATAATTTTATTGTAAGTATGAAATACATTCTTATGTCATATGTTCAGTGTTGAGAATATAATTACCAATGAATTGTGTTCCCTAATTTCACTCCAATGAATTGGGTAATGAATTAATATCTGCATATGAAATTTTCATAATACCTTGAAGGCGTGACATGGTAATTTTTTATATTACTATGGTGAATACCTTTTATAATACTCTTTTATTATACCATCATGGTGAACTTTTTTTGATATGATTATCAATATCACATGCTTATGTCATAGCCCTATTTCAACATTATACATCCTGTATGTATGATCATGTTACATCTCATGTTTTTATAATCATGTTATGGATTTTTTATATATGTATGAGTTCTAATATTATGTCCCATATTTTATAAATTATGTTAATATATGATATATTTTCATTTTTATCCCTCAGTATGATTTATGAAAACCATATTCTTTTGAAATATGTCCATAGGAAATCTTATATAGTAGGAAAATATAGGTTTTCCTAATAAAGATGTACATCAAGTGAGTCAATCTTTTTTTTGATTTCCTATATTGTTAATTTATTCCTGGTATTATTATCCTTGTCTCCAAGTCACTTAACATAAAAAATGACCAAAGGAATTAATTACTGTAAATTTTTGACTATGTATTTATGATTATATATATGTATGAAATAGTGAGTGATTATACAACAAGCCTCTAAATAATCATTGAATCAATGAATTTCCTTGAATAAATCTATCCTTATGCCACACATAAAATATCACCAATACATAAAAAATGGGAACCATGGATAGTAATAATTCCCAAAGCATTTGACATTGATATATTTCTAAAAAATTAATTCACAAATTCACTCTACACATTAACATGTATTTTCATCCCTAAAAACCATTTCAAAAGTTATCATCATGATCTAATTAATCCTAACTAGTTTATGCTCCCAATGTACTCAATAAGAAAATAAGAATCATTCTCCATTGAGGCATACATAATTAAACCAAGCATCACATGAATAACATAATGAATAGACTTACTAAATTCCAATCTAATATTTCTATAATCACCTTAGTTATTTAACAAAAAAGAAGATCATATTTTCATTTTTAATGTGAATAAAATTTTCACATTCCAATAATGAACCATCTCAAAATACTATAGATCAATGTACACCCTAAAACTATAATAGATCTATCCAATGATGAACCAAGACCACTACCTCAGCTTAATATACACCGGAAATCAACAAAGACATATATCAAAATGATCTAACTAAAAAAATAAAGCCTTAATACCAAGTAACCTCAATTGTTTCACATCATAAAATATTAAAAAATAAATATACCTATAAGATATATAAGAGAGAAAATTATGTAATTTTATTTGATAAGTAGAATAATTTAACCATAATTTTTATATATAAGGAACTCAAATTGATATGAAACCCCTCTATTATGTTACCCTAATATATCAAAACTCTTCTAAAAAACACCCAAAAAGTTTCTTGTTACTCGATAATAAAACATGTGTCAATAAAATACCTTATCTTCTCAAGAACATTGAACTCAAACTTTACCCATAATAACTTCATACATAGCTAAAAACACATAGAAAAACATATATTCGCACACCTCAAATATCATAATGAAACTCCCATTCCGTAAAACTCACTATATAGTTCACATTGAGAGAGAGAGAGAGAAAAACACACACATCGAGACTCATTTATACAAATCATACAACATATAACAATCCATTATACAAAAAATTATCTAATCCTCGCCGATATTTTCAATAGTAGACTCCCCCTCAAAGGCCATGATTTTATATTATATATATATATATATATATATATATATATATATCGACATCTTCCCATGATGATCCATGTTGATTATAACCTAGAAATATTTTTTTTCTAAATATAATACCACAAATAATCAATATGTTGAAGACACACATAAGTTTCTAATAACAAGTCAAGTAACTGTATCAAATCACATTCCATAATTGGGGTCATAATTACTCTTAATATGTGATCATCATGAAAAAATTGAATTCATGTATCATACCGCCCAGGGTCATTATACATGACATTTATAAAGTACCTATACAGTAATAACCATTGAAAATATCATCACATGATCCACATAACATTCCATTAGAGAAATACATATTTGTTCAGCTTTGTATAATTACCCCATAATATTATTTTGGAAAACATCATATATTTTTTCTATAACATTAAATAGTCGACCCTTATGATAGGTGATATCAAACACATACATGTATGTGTTTGTTATGTGAATACTATGTGTTTAATATGGGGCATGTAAACATTCCTCATTCTAATTGTAAAATATTTAAAACCATATAAATTATAAATCAAAAATTCATGTGAATCACTCCTGGAAATATCATAAAACTATAAAATTAATAATTAATAATTAAAATACCACAACCCATTTTACAAAATAATTCCTTTAGGAATTCATTTTCCAATAAACCTGTTCATTATCCATCACCACCCTTGAAACATTCCTATATCAATGGGAAACTGTATTATAAATAGTAATGCAATGAAAAATATGGTCCAATAAAACATTTTGACACCACACATTAATTGATGACTCGGTTTCTTTCCAAACCAACAATATCTATTTGTCCTCAAGCGCACCATTGTATATGCTAGATGTATCCAACTAGTAGTTAGGGTGTATGTTTTTACATTTTGGAGATTATACCCTTATATATGTTTGAAAAAATAGAAATTCAAAAATTATTATTCATCAAAATTAATTTGAGTATTTGGAAGAAAATTAATCAACATTGTTATATTGAACCTAAATACAGAAGCATATAGTCAAACAGACACATTGTTATATTAGAATACATCAATGGATTTTCCTAAAGGATGATCACATATATAAGATAAATATAAAAACAAAATATGCATAGATCTACTTCTATATATTCAGCTTTATGATATCCTTGTCTCTAAATCCCATCATAGTTTTCCCATTAGATCATGAAATCCATACCTTTACCCCACCACATCCTATAAATAATGAAGTAATATTGGATTCTCAAATATCAGGAATCCTAAAGAAATGTAAGATTATATATTACTATGAATCCACCAATGAGGTTCGTACTATTTTTTTGTAATAGATGTAATAACATGGGATTTTATAACATGAATAAATAGATAAAATATGGATTAATAAATATATATATCTTCAATACTCATGTAATAAAATGAAACCAGAGAATGACTATGAATTATTAATCCATTTCTAGAGTATCTTTCATCACATGAAGTAATCATGTCAATTCCCCCTTGTCAAAATGACTATATAGTATCAAGTAAATGTATCTATTAATAAGAGGTTATCCTACAAAATCCATTATTATGAATAACAAATTGGAATGACATATTATAATCTAATGTAATATTATAGAATTATACCCTATATAGATTACATAGAGGTAATCCATAGAGATAAAATATTATTTTAATTATTATTATTCTTATGTGATAATACTAGGAAATACCTAAGTATCATGAAAAAAACAATTCATTAAAGGAATTCCTATGAAATAGAAATAGACCCAATTGATTAATCAAGAGTGATATCCTTGAAATTAATTAATTAATACACATTGGAAGTTAATCCTTCCTATTATAACTCATGTAATCACCATTATAGCCTCATTAAGATCACACAATCATCATTCGGTTTCTACGGTGAAATCCAAATTCATTAAAAATAATCTCATTTAAGAAACCAACCATGGGTCAACAAATTATTTTGATACCTAATGAGTTCCCCAATGCATCAGCATGAAACAAACACACTATTTGTTTACCTCAATCTCAAAGTCATATATTCGGCCAATAACTTCACTCATAGAGAGCCCCATCATTAATATTTATCATAATCAATTTCATCCTCAATAGCCTCATATGATATTTTGCTACTTTTATAACTCTAGGGATATATAATAATTAAATTATTTTTTCCCAAGTAATCATAGGATATTATACTAATCTATCCTACTATTAATCTATGCAGGATCAATAACCCATGATGATTTTGTTTTTAGTGGTCGATGAATTCTTCCCCCACATTTAAAAAAATTAACCCAATAAGTCTTAGGCATGTAAGTATTCAATCATTTCATAATCAGGTCAATCATCCCTAGTCAATCACAGATCAACTCTATAGGTGTCTAAAAACCCATCATAAATTCCCATTTGTCTAATTCATTTCATTTAATTTATACCCCAAAAGAAACCATATGTAATATATCCCATTATAATATACAATAAATTATCTATTTGTATCCTTCATGATTCATCAAGTACTATCGTCTTAGGGATTAGTGCTTTTTATTGACCCAGATACTCCTTGGGACAGAGACGTGGTCACTTCTTTCCAGTTTTCTGATTTTTAGGGGTTATGTTATTCAGGTTGATGAGGATGAATCCGATTTCAAAATTTTGGTTAGGTCGATCCAGGGTTGTTACACAGTTCCATGTGAGCTCATATACCTAATTTGATTATGTACTATGGTGAAATGTCACGATCAAATTGTTATTCATATTTGGATGGAGGAGAACTTCATGGTGGAGTCACTTACCCACATGGGATGACTGGGAGAAGATATTTTTGTTTATGATTGATTGGGTTACCTTCATTTGAAAGCTATGGATTTTATCCAAGGGGATGTCCTTGGTATTCATAAGTTTTTCCCTCTTGAGGGGTCTTTATATTCCTGCAGCTATGGTTTCATCACAAACACTTTTTAATAAAAATATATTTTTATTAATTTAGTTTCGAATTTTTTTATATCTTCTCACATAAATATTAAATAAAGAGCACAAACAGTGTATCATAATAAATATATATAACAATAAAGGAAATAAAGGTAACTAAGGTTTTATATTCTATGAACACATTAAAAATTATATTCTCACCCTTTAGGTCTTTTATATATCATAACATGATTTTATAACCAAGGACTTTCCCTTCAGTGGCTGAGAAAATATGTTATTGCTTAAGGTCAATTACCATCCCTTGGCCCTTACATCCATCCCATGTAATTTTATTTTAATTAAAAAAATAATGCAATTTAATTAAGATAAGTCACCTATAGCGGTGAGGACACATATCACATGCTACATATCAAATTTAATTTACCATAAAGAAGAATTCATAGGTACAACCATCCTTATTCAAATAAATTTCCATAAAAAAATATTATCTACTCCCATCCAAGATCACCGAAGTCCCACCGACCTACCAACATCACAAAAGGCTTTATCTCATGAAATTAAGAACAAATAAATATATTATAATGGTATATAATTTATTATTCAGTTTTATATAAATAGTTATAGTGCCTACAATCTTAGAGAACATCAACTGATCTCTAGAACCTCAACCAATTGATGAAACTCTAAAACTAACACAAACCCATACATAAGACAAAATATAAACCTTGAATATTTAATTAATTCATCCAAAAATTTTATCCACATTACATTATTTTAATTTCAAATCAAAGTATAATAATTATAGAAACATATCTTTATTGAAATAGAAAATAATTATTTTTGATAATTCTCACAAGATGTCCTCTACCTACACTGAGAAAAAAATCAATCATATCAGAATGATTCAACCATGATCTTATGGAATAGTCACTACAAACCATCACCTAACCCAAATAGGATAGTGATAAATATAAATTGAATGGAATCATAAATTTATTTTTTAGAGTGTTAATTTTACAATAATGTGTCATCCAAATTGAATCATAATAGATCTCAATATGTATTAGAGAAAAAATCCAATTAAATAGAAGAATGAGGTGATATTCAAATACAACATCTACCCACTATCCTAAAAAGAAAAAAATATATTTTTCATATATTTTTAATATTTTTATTTAAAATCAATAATTATTGGTGGAATTTTGGTAATCCTAATTCCACTTTCTGGTGGACTTGGTTGGTTCGTTCAAAAAATCAATCAACTAACCTCCTCTTTTATGTAGAAATTTCTATAAAACTCATTTTAATTTCAATTTTATTAAAATATATATTCCCAAAATCCATAGATATCATTATTAATCGTTCATATTGACTCTTGAAAGCATACAACTTCATGGACTCTATCATATAGAAGATCCCAAAAGACAACCTCTTATTAGATAGTCATCTCCTGAATCTTCCTCCTACTAGTAAAATAATAAAATAAAATTTTATGACTTCATGAGAGTAATTATATGACTAAATTAGAGTTAGTTTTTGACTATTTAAGTGTATTGGTTTATAAAAAATCAAAGGCATACCTGATTATGAATCAACTTCAAAAACATTGGTTATATCCACTGGATATTTTATTTTTGGATGTTTCCTAGGAAAATTTTAAAGAGTACCATATAGAAAGACTCATCTTTTGATCAACTGAAATCTAGTGAACATACAAATAAATCATTATAATTATGAAAAAATAATTCCATTAGGGTATCAAGGGAAACCATTCAAGGGTAATTAATGTATGGAAAACTAACTTATGTATCTTCTAGACCACCATATCTAGTGATGGGACATTGAAAAAAATTATTAAAGTAAATTTAATAAATTTTAATTTCCTATTTCATAAAAAATACAATACGGAACATACATAGTCCAACCATTTATGGTAATTATCTATAGAACTCATAAAATAATCTTGTTCAACAATTCAAGAGACCACTTCATGGAAAATAAAGGACAAATTGATTTTCAAAATTTATTGGTGATGTACTTCATTGGTTTTACCCACATAAAGTGTGTTTACCCACATATACCATTATTTAAAGAACACACAAAATACCCACATTGGGAACTCATATATATACATATTAATATCCTAATTCTTGTAAAATCACTTATTAATCCAAGAAAATACTAGTATTTATTCCAAAAACTACAAAATTCACTCTTGATTTCCCCAATCATTAATAAATTAATCCCCACTCCCTTAAAACATTTATAAATTTTATATATGAAACGGAGAATTCATAAAACCTCTCTAAAACATTCAAAATCATTTTATAACCCTTAGTTCTCCTCCATATCCTCAATGATCTTCCATTACATAAGAATAACACTTGTATTAGTCCAAAAAACTATGCTGGAGTACTTGAGTATTCACTAAATTTTTAAAACATATCCCAAAAAGACTATTTGGGACTATCACTACTCAAAAATATTTAATCCAAATACATATATAAAAAATCCTTATAGTGATATGAAACATTTACATTTTCCATGAAATTAAAATCCCATTAAATTCTAGTTTATTAAACAGTATTTACAATGACCATGATCAGCCACTATTGACTGTCCATTATTCAATGATGAATCACAAAAATAATGCTCATTTAATATGGATTCATAAAATCACTAATGAGCACAAGGGATCATAACTGAATGAACTATTCAAGATTGTGCCATCTCTATACCCACATGAGCCCAATTGACCATTTATTAAAATTAAATATGAACAACTAACGATACATGTTAATGTCTGGGAGGATCAATTTGGCTACCACAATCAATCTATTAAACATCAGAGTTATAAACCCCAATAAAATAAATACTGAATATGAAACTAAAAAATGTAAATTAATGAAATATCATATGGCACCTTTTTGCTGACTCAAAAAAAGGGAAATTTTTTAAATGGGAAACAGAAGGAAATGTTTTATTCAATGACTATAAAATCTCTAAAAACTCATGGATGAAGGACAACAAAAACATGACCAATTTTATTTTTTTTTTTGATATTTTCTTTAGAAATCATTCAACAGGTCAATTAAATGCATGAAAATGAAGTATGAGAAAAAAATTAGATATACATTAAAAAGGACACGGGGAAGTACAATAGATACCATATGATATATTAGAATAGTTTGATTTAACTATTGACTTCCATGTTTTCATATTTTTTATTATCAATTAATTACAAGCCCACTATATTTTTTCAATTATCTCTCACCAGAATTTGAGTATTCCTTGAACAAAGGGGAAGAAGAAAAAATAGTGTTATTTTATGAAATAAAAATGATACCATTTCTATTTGTGATATATAATTTCATAAAGGAATTCGTTAGATTTAGAGATTAATATATCACTCATAAACAACTAAATAATGAAAAAAATCATTAAAGTAACATAATTTTAATTTTTTTTATAATATAATGACATTATAACACCGTTTGATTTCATTTTATAGTTCTATTTGAGCTATAAACTACCATGGAATGTTATAAGGACCTCAAAGAAACTCGTGAAGATGAAATAGTGAATCATTAGTTAGTTATAAGGGAGTTTCTCAAAGTTGTTCAATATGAAAAAAATCAATAAGTATAAAATGGGTGATCTTAAAGACTTTGATTAGTAGAGACTTAATTGTATTCAAATATAACAATTTATTAATTTCTATTATTTTATTAATGATATGTTGGTGCCAATGAATCCATGAATTTACAGAGATCATTGAATAATTAGAGTGGAGGATTGAGATGATGAATATGTTATAGGAGAAATGGAGAGGCCATTACCATTTTAGAATCACAATGAAAAACCACTATTGGAGGCCACTACAGAATATAAGGAAACATGTTTAATTTTTCCAAAATCATATATTAGTATTCAAATTACACGGGTTTTTTTTGATAAACTCATTTCATGTGGTACTCCAAGAACAATTTAATATTATGAAAATTAGATAAAATCCTATTTTTGGCTTCTATCAATGAAATACAGCACACATTTGGATCAATATTTGTTTAATACAACTATATTGTTGTAGAAAGTAACCAAATACCCCCATAAGGAATGTTCCAAGATTATTTTCTTTCCACCCTTTTACATAATACTTTATGTCTCTATAATATTATTATATTTAATTTTTTTCATGTTTGAAGAACTATTTGAAAAAAACAAGGATCTTAACTCAATGATTTATTTATGATAACAATATTGTTTTTTTATTCTATCACACGAAATTATAATTTATGTATAATTTTTTAGATTTATGTAGTAGTGGTGTTTGATTGTGGGGGAGGATCTAAACCCTTTTTACAATCTATTTACATGTTTATAACATTATTTTTTTATTTTTTTGTGACATTAGATCTGAAATTTGATATTTAAATGTTATCATCAATTTTAAATGCCCCATTATAGTTTTTTTATTTCACAAGCTTTTATGTTTTTGAGTTTAAATTGTTGATGATGTGCTTTTTTCCTTACTTTAATTGAATTTATCCTATTTTAGTATAATAAAAATAAATATCAATACCATTAATTGACTATCTCAATTATTTTTATTCCCTGAACCAAGATATATTTTTGACCCCGATTAATCAAATTCTTAATTATGTTATATATTTTATGAGTCTCAGGTCATGTGTGAAACAAAGGTTTTTATTATATTTTAAATATATAAGACTCTTTTTGTCATGTGGATTATAGATATCATCCTTAAATTGAAAATTCATTTTTAAAATCCCTCTCTCCTACCTTTATAGTTGAACCACTTGACAATATAGAATACTTAAACGACCTCTTAGGATAACTTCATTACAAGACAAATAATGATTAAATCCCCATCAATATTATATATTTTATGTTTTATATAATGATAGGTATTGGGGGAGAGTGTAGATACAAAATATTTTTAAACACACACCTAATTTATTTTAAGAATTGACATCTAATAAACAAAATTAAAATATCACGAGCCCTAGTGTATTTAGAAGACTCTATAAAAAATACATAAAAATGAAAATAAATATCAATATGATTATATTATTATCCATAATGAGATTAATAATCCCACAAAAATTGTAAAATAGAATAAGATTTATACAGAATACATAAATAAAATGGGTTAGTTTTATAGCCTAGTTAGGGGATAATCATGATTACAAATCCTAACATGTGAGTTGAACAACATAAAATGATATCATAAAATAGATGTCTCAATAATAAATGTATGGTAGAATAACATCCTATCATAAAATCAAGGAAACTATGGAAATTGGAATAAACATAAAACATTTCATATGGATAAGTCGTTAATAACTTCCAATACTAAATCACATTATGGATAGAGTCACAACATGGATTTTGTATTTCATAATCCAATACATACTATCTCATAAGACAATAAATACCCAACATATTAGAGTATTATCCAGTAAATCACACCATGAAATGTGCATGCATATGTGTTCTGCATAAGAAATATGTCCTAAGTAATTAACATAAGAATTACCCATAGAGAGATATGGGTATCATAATCACAATTCATATTATAATCCGTGTAAATTTCCTACTGAATCAAAATAGAATAAGAAATTAACAATATTGAATATTCATATAAGGGTGAATAAGTTGAGGTCCAAAATTATGATGTTTAGATGGAAATCAGATTATAAAAATGAGTATAGAATTTGTTATAGAAATGATCATTAAAAATGGAATTTTAATAAATTAATTTAAGGATTTTGGTTAATGAATAAATATTGATTCTTTTGGAAAATAAAAAAGTAAAAATTGAATGGTTATACATTAAATATTAATTTATTTAATGAAATAATTAATGTGAAAAAATAATTTAAATTATTATTAAATAAATATATTAGAATATTGAAAATTTCCACTTTACAAGGCTTGATTATAAATTGGAAATTTTTGAAACGAAAATCAAACATATATTACCATGTCAATAATGTGTGAATAAGAAAAGTAAAATATAAGAGATATATATACACAATTTATAAGCATTACATAATATCAATTATACAGATAAATGTATTTATAGGGAAAATTTTCTTAAAAAAATTAAATGGTTTATTTAAAGAGTTTCCTTGTGATATATTCTAGAACCATTCAATAGATATAGTTAATTTCATAAAAGATAATATTGGATTAATTAATTAATTAACTCATAACCTATTATATTTTTATTTTATGTACTATAATTCAATTAAATTAATATAAAAATATTTCAAAACCCATAAATTTTATTTTTGTTATTCTGAAGACATTTTATTTATTTTTCCATAGTCGGATCACTCATAGATAATTATTTTTGATAATTTACAATAAGAAAACATATGTAGAAGTGAAATGAAATAGTAAAAAAGAATTTATTTACTTTTAATATGATATAATTATGCCATATTCTAATTTAATAAGACACCAATATATATTTTATGTGTAGGTGAGTCCAATATTCAAATAGTCAAGTTTATATTACTAATTTTCATATAATTATTCATATGGTCGTATTAATATATTAATGGTGACATTATTATTGATATATTTCCCTAATCTATCCTAGGTACTGAAGTATCCCGATAACCAATCTATCTCTGACATAGCACAGTTGTAATTCTTGATCCCCGTGGGATGGAGACTAGCACATGGAATCATACAAAATAAGAGATGGAATGATCTTGCCACAAATATAGTAGAAGAAAAAAACAAGAAATTATACATACAAAATAAAATCCACTAAGAGACATTTACCAGAAGACCAATAGGTGTAAACAACCAAATTTATTACAAAAAAGTACTACAATATATCTATGAATAAACAGTACAACTTCCAAAAGACATTACTCTCCAAGTCCACCGATCAATATTTTGAACCAGCTCTGAGTGTTCTCTTTACACTGCTCAAAACATGAAGCAGATAATCTATAATCATATGAAGGAGTATATAGGGTTTGACCTAAAAAAATATTAGGGTCTCCCTAAGGATTCCATAATTATATTCCATTGTAAAATAATCCAAAAATTAAATTTTAATTTAAAATAAATAGTTCTTAAATTCCTATAGAATAATTAAATCAATTCATGATTTTCAAATAAAAATATTGAAGTAATTACCAAATTATGGAAATAATTTTTTTAAAAAAAGCTTAATATTTCAACTAATGTAATATTTCAAAAATAATTTCACTTTTCACAAATGAAATAAATAAACAAATTAATATAAAATAGTGTATATAAATCAAAAGGAATGTTAAATCATTTTCGTTAATGGAATACATTCTGTTGAAATGTAAACAAGTAAGAAACATAATCATATTCTTAATATAATATGATAGTTCATTCCAATAAGGATCCACACTCATTACATCAAAACAATACAAATATATGCACATTTTAAATTTTTTCAAAGAGAAATCGTCATCATCACCTAAGGGATGTGACCTCATGAATTTTTGTTTTGGAACATTGTAAAGCATAATGTTTCATTCAAATAACGCACAAACTACCTACAGATTCCATTTTAACTAGTACCAAAAATATAGTTAATTTATTTCAAGACTACAAAAAATAAAAATCATCCCATTCTCCTTTCCAAATAAAAAAATTTTAAATTTAAAAACCATAATATATTTCTAATAAAAACATGTATTTTAACAAGATAAAATAGAAAGGTTTCTATCAAAACAATTATATTCTATTTTATTATATAGGGTTGTGAAATATTATATGGTCTATAGTGAGTGGTATACAATGATAAATTCATAGTTTTAGGTGACACTAGCATATACAGAAATAAATGAACAATTATTATTTCCACTAAACAACACAACAACCATATTTTCAGGAGTGTATTCGTATTCATCGATAAGGTGTAATCCTAATGAGAAACATTATGAAGTGGAATGATGAGTTCATATACCATCAACCATGTTTGGTCATGATTATGAGATCTGTTAGAATAAAATCCAAAATATGAGGTAATGAATTTTAAATTATCATGTTAAAAATTAAATACACACACATATATATATATATATAAAATAATTTACTAATTTATGAGTATGTAGAACAAGATTAATTTACCAAATAAAAAATCATTTGAAATTCACACCTATCTTAGATGTTCCATGAAGTCTACAAAGGGTCTTCTATCAATAAAATATTGTCATATAGAATCATTACTTTAATCTAGGAAGGTGTATGCCCCCTAAAACATTCTGTGTGCCCATTAATATGAATCCCATCATTGGATTCTTACTTATAAAACATGATGTAAAAATATTACATAGCTAAACGAAGAATAAAATATTGATTATTGATGTTTCACATCTCATATGACACACAATGGGTTAGAGATTATTTAAAAAGTATTCCATTTTACTTAAATATTTAAAAAAATCTATAACAATGTATAGGAAATATATTCCTACCATTTTGTTGAAAAATGGTTATAATATTTGAAAAAATAATTTTTTATTCCCATGAATATATTTTTATTTCCTTGAAAAACTCTTCTTATGGGGTAAACTGATATCCATGTCAAAATATTATATTCAATGATTCAATTTTTCGACTGTTTGATATAAAATCTATAAATAGATGAAAATTTAAGTCTATTTAAAGTTGAAAACATATTTTAATGAATTGGGAATTTAATGTGGACATTCACATGCCAATTTCCATAATACTAATTTTAGAAAATGGATGCACTAAAGTAATCTCATTCCATGAAATTTACATGTTTTATTGTAAAAAAATTACATTGGATAATTTAATTTATTTCATTTCCTTGCATCTATTTATATATTACCACTTCTATATATGTGAATAATTTTGGATGTTTTATACGATGAACACAACTCTTATCGACATTATGAAAACCTTTATGTCATTATAGTATTTATTTCATGTGGTTTTATGTGTTTAGGTCTCATTTTAAATTTACAATGAGTTTTATCTAGAATCAAGATAGTTTCAAGTTGTTTGATACTTTCATAGTTTACCTGAACGGTTTTGAGTGAACTAAAATATTATTCCTTCTCATATGGGTTTTCAATTTATTTTTTTATGTTCACATGTTTTTTCAATACGGGTGATGTATGGTTGAGTCCAAATAGTATGAGCCCTAGGAGAACCAATTTAGGGATTCTGTTGAGTGTGTCCTATAGCACATACCATGTATATGGTTTTGTAAACCAAGTATCCAGAATGAAAATTGGGTATATAGTTTGTTAGTTCTATTTTGAACAATTGAAGAAGGATTTTTCCATCAACAAGGAACCCCATATAATCTCGTAGAGGTTGGTTTTGTCTAGATAGATCTGTTCCCTTGAATGGAAAACAATTTTGAAAACCATATGTCTAAACAACGAAGCCTATTGAGATTCATTAAATAGTGAATTTACATTTTCCCTCTTAGTTGTTTGTTCTCTAAAAAATAATTTTATCCTCGTACCACATAAACAGACTATGCATATTCCCTTTGGGTGTCTCATCCATCTTCCACCAATTTTTGTGTATTATACCTTTTAGTAAAGTGTTTCTCGTCATTGTAGTTCATTCTGAACCCCTTAATCAAATTTTTCTCCAATTCCACCTTGATTTATTTGACTCCCATGATCCTTATATTTATTGTTGTCCAATTCTTTGGTGGGTTATTTTTTAAATCATTTGTAATTTCTCATATAATGGATATGGAAGGAATATTTTTGCATGGGGGTGTGTTTTACATCATAGGTGACAACATAGGCTAGGATTTATGATGATATTAGGTGTGTGATTAATTGTTGTTTCTTTATATTACATGACATTATATTCTTCTGGAATTGAATTTTTTTTATCCTTTTAATGTTATTCCAATATGGGTTTCGCTGAGAAAAATGGTTATTTCCAAATGAGTTTATATATTTGATTGGAAGTAGATTCAATTCCATGTTATTTAGAAATTTCTATACATTATTTTAAATAATAATTTTGGTTTTTATTGCAATCCACTATTATAGCATGATGTTTTAAAATTTGTTCTTTGAAAAAAAAATTATTCATTCTAATTTATGGGTGTTTATTTTGAGTTGGAAAACATTTAATGGGTTATCAGGTTATTTAAGGGTAGATTTAACAATTATATGCTATTTTAAATCATTGTTTAACCATGATTTATTTTTATATCAATGGTTTATGGATTTATCAGTTTTTGAGATTTTAAATGAGTTCATTGATTTAAAATAAGTTTTTAATACCATTTGGTTTATATTTTGAAAGACATAGAAAGAATTGAATGATTTAAAATATATTATATGGAGGTAAAAATGTTCTCTCATTTTAGTTTCAAATTTTTTTCACAAAATTAGTCCCAAATGGAATTTAGTACCTCTTTTTAAATGAAAAAAATGGCATGGCATTCCAAGCATATGTTGAAAAGAGAAGTCATTTTTTGGAATTTTATGAAATATGAGTATCCAAATGTAATGATTCCCATTTAATCCCTTTTGAAACTTCTAAACTTGTTGTGTCTTATGATACCCTAATGTGGATTATATTATTGATGTATTTGAAAGATATATTTATGTTGGAGATATATTGGGTAGGATATTGCGAGGATGAGAGGTAACACATGAGTTATTTTCAAATTTTTTATCCTTGAGTTAATAAATGTTTTATTTCCCTCACCATAATTTTTATTGATATTTTATTCATATGCAGATATTATGTGACATGTATGTTAGAAAATACTAGTGTTCTAATGGGTTTAATAAGGAATAATATCCTTGCAATTATAAGATGGTTATCCCAAAAGTAGTCACAAGAACATAAATTAGAAATCACAATATATATATATATATATGATCTCAGGTATGAAAGAATACCATATACCACACGAAATTTCATACCTTAGACGAAGATGTTACAGGCAAAAACTATTCATGATACCATAAATGAAGGATTTCCCAGGACATTATCTTTGAGTAGTTTGTTGGGGCTTCTGAGAATGATAAAAAGTTTAATACTTCCATCATAGGATAACTTTCACCTATTCATATTATTTTTATTAATAGAGACTAGGGATCATTCCCATTTTAATGGGATCCTTTTTAGTATTGTTTATAATATTTACCTTTTTTTAATTATAACCATTGTTTTTTATTATACTATATTCAAAAAATATTATTTTCACTCCTCCATTGTTCAATGACATCACATAAAGGTTAATTACTATGATCTTATTACTTCATTGATTCGGTATCATTTATAATTTTTGAAAACTGATTTTGGATAAAAATTAAATAATTATAAATTATAATTATGAATTTTTAATATTCTCCAACTATTATACAATGAGATTTAAAAGAGTCCTCAATGGAAAACTTGAGAACGGTTTATTCATTAATCTATAATTGAGTCGATATTTTGAAAAATTCATTTATGTTAAATGTGTCATGATTTATATAAATGATTATTTTAAAAGATTTTATAGAAAAAGAATGTTTTTTTTCAAACTATTTTACTGTTAAATTTGGATTTTTAGAAGGATTGTTTAAAATATGGTTTTATATCGGTAACTGAAATAGTGCTTGTTCAAAACTATACTGGAGTGGGTTTTAAAAGTGTACCCATGTTATCATTTTAATTTAATGAAAATTAATTAAAAATAGTTTTAATACACTATCAATGTGTTTTTGTTCTTCTCATAAATCCTTATGAAATTTTTTTATTATATTTTTTCATTTGAAACTAGTATCATTATGATTTATAAGAATGAGACTGTTAATATTTTACAATTTGTGTTGACTCAATAGGATTTGATCTCATTCAAATATTTCACACGCTTAGGCTGATTCTATCTTTCTTCCCTGCCATAGGATCATTTTGGATGGATTTATGGTTAGATGGTGACCATGTGTCATGTGGTGGATCATTGGAACTGGTTTGGGGTTTATCTTCCATTAGTGTTTTTTAGTCTATTTTCCATGTTTTATTTAATTTATTTTATTCAGTGTATCTATTTCCACTCTAAAATTATTTATGTATAATTTGATGATCATATTTGTATTTTCAGTTTTATTTTTAAATTGTGAATGTTTATTGATTTTTCTTCCTCTAGTAATTTTATAACGGTTCACAAGGGAAAAAGAAATCCCAGTTTCATTCATTGATACTAAGGCACTAGTTTCTATCCCATGGGCACGATGAATGACCTTTATTCCATGTGTAGGACCAGGTTGGGAGCTTGTTTAGATGGAACCCTATAATGTTTAATTGCAAAAATGTATCAAATCCTATGTTCTTAGGGGGGAAATATGTTTTATAATTAAAAATTATTATTTTGAGTATTGTTTGATTGGAAATACACTATTCAAAGATATTGATGTAGGTATGGGAGACTATTGTGATCTATTTCCCACCATAGCCTTCAATTTCTATGGGATGTTCAGATTTTTTTCTTCTTATTTCAGAATATCATTTAATGGTGTTCTTAGATTATAGATATGAGAGTGGTATTTTGATCATTCTATATATTGATAGAGTTTCATTGTGGGTCATTTATAACGTTTTGGAATAATGATTAAGAAGGAATTTAATACTTAGGGTTAGTTTATATGACATTAAATACAATTTGATATCCAAATTATTGATATTAGATACATTATATTAACAAATTCATGATTAGAATGATTCTATCAGCCCTGTTTCCTTGTTAGGAAGTATTCCACGGCATAGGATTTATTTTTTTGTCCCCCTATATCCATGTATTTTAGAGTGTGTTGTTAGGACATGGGAAAATATTCATGGTTGGTCTTCAGATATATTTTCATTGTTGATATTAGTTTGATTGAGTCTCTTATTATGCCTTTTTTATTACATTATTTCATGGAATGTGAAATTATTTTTTTGTGGCCAGAAATATTAATATCATCATAAAATGGTTTTAATATTAAAATAAGGACATAAAGATTTTTTATAAGGTTTGAATTTTTTTATGAAATTATTTTAAAATTGTTTCAAGTGTCAAGTGTTTTCTTTGATATGAAACCTTTACATTGATATAAATTTTAAAAAAAAGGGCTATTTGTTATTAAATATTTTTTTAAAATAATTTTAATTTACCCAGTAGAGAAAGGCCTTATGGTTTGAAAATATAAACTAGATTTCAATATATTTTTTTAAAATAAGCCACAAATATAATAGTGAAATTTTTTAAAAACTTTTTTTGGATCTTGTTAATTGACAATGATTTTAAATAAATATTTTTTTAATGATAAATTTTTTTTTGGTTCACTAGGGTTTTGGTACAACATTTGTGGTCCTTGCGACATATAATTGTGAGGGGCTATGTCAAATAATGTTTGATGTATGCCTCATAAAAGGGTCTTCTTTGAAAGTATATTTTTTATCGTTGGTATTCATTATCCTTTAGTTTGAAACGTTCCAAGAATTAAATTGAGTGAAATTCGTGACGTCCATTTAAGATTAAATTTTTTATCTATATTAGTTAGTGATTATTTAGTGGCTATTTTGGATATATTTGGGACTAGTCATTTAGACTCATGAACTATGGTGTGATGGTTAGAACATATAGGGTTATTTTTATTCCATAGAGACTCTTGGGTGAGCATGGGTTTTTAATTCCTACATAGATGATATTAGAAGTGTTTGAGTTTTTTTGATGAGTGACTATAGTATGTGTATTTTTCATGTATTTTGTTGGTTCACTTTTGGAAGAATATCCACTTTGGGATTTGTTAAAATTGAGTTTAGATAATTTTTGAATCAAGGAAGCCTCATCATAGAGTTTCTTGGGTTCTTATATCGTATCATATAATGGGGCTTATTCCAATTCATAATTATTTATCAAAAATGTATTATTGATGTTTGTCATTTACCTTTTGGTTATAGGCCATGGTATGTCTTTCAGCTAGTTCATACATGTAAATAACCTTGGGTGAATATAGTTATGTTTAAGGGTGTAGTTTGGTTTTCCATTGGGTTGTCTATTCCACAAGGTTTTGATTTAAAAACATCAATATGTGATGATATTGTACATAAAAGAGATTTAAAGACCCACACATATCATATGTGACCCTTACGTTAGAGTATCATTGTTTTTTTCATTACATGTTTTTTTACTACTTGATTATATCTTGTGGATTAGTGATATAGTTTGTTTTCCCATTTTAATGACTCAAGATGTAGTGTTATCTTTCATGTATTGAATTATATTCTTGTGGATGGATTTTTCCAATTGAGTTTTCCAATTCCCTATTGATATTTCATGACTCAGTTGAACAGTGGCTTCAAATTTTTCATTAGAAATAGATTGTATGTTTTTCCATAATTTAGATTAACTATAAATTGTGTAGAGAATGATGTTTGATATCCCCTTCTTTAGAGTCTTTCACTAATTTTTTTGTAGAACATGTTTTTTGAAGATGTTTAGTTTCATTTGAGGATTCATCTTTTATTTTTGGTACCCATCCGTCCACATCATGGTAATTTTTTTACTTTATTCTCTTTTTATTTCTACCAACACTAGATACATTATTTTTAAACAAACTACTAGAGTGTGGAGTATTATGATTCTAACCATGTAATTATATAGGTTATATTATGTTGGTTTATGAGCTTTTGGACACTTTTCAATTCTATGGTGTTTTGGAATGAAGCATGGAAATTTTTAGTTATTCATCATGTGTATGATTTGTATTCACATCATAAAGAGGATTTAATGATTACACCTTATGAGATAGTTATTTGAATAATATTACTATGTTCATATATTTTTAAAAAAAGGGTGGAATGGTTAATCCTATAATGTGTGAGTCCTATAAGAATTTTCGAGTGGATTTTTGGGAGACTAACCTATGGTGAATGTCTTAAACAAGGTTTGGTAAACCATGTAATTTTTTTAAATGAATCATCAATTTTTTTGTTATGGTAGGAGTTGGTTTTTTGAAATAGTTATGTGCCTATAATTAACCATGGGGGTGATGGATTGAAAAGGTTGTTCCCTATGCATGGTTGAAATGTAGTTTGGAAAAATGTGTAGCCAAATCGTGTGGCCTATCTGGACTCTATAAAAATGTGTTTAATTTTTTTTCACTTCTTTTTAATTCTATAACCATGATTCTATCCCCATATATTTTGAATTGAGTAGGGACACCCCCTTTACTGTCTATTCCTTTCGTATAATTTCGTGTCATTTTTTACCAAGGGTTTATATATGTATATTAATTGTAATTCATTATAAACCCCTTCCTCTCATTTATTCTCACATTATCACTTTATTTATTTTCCTCCCATGAAAACTATAATATTCATTGGTCTATTTTACGGTGGTAATTGGTTTGAGACATGTGGATTCACTCATGTAAACGTTTTAGAGGAGTCAATTGGTCTTGGGGGTGTGTTCTCCATCATAGATGAATAATTCTAGCATGATAATATTTGAACCGAGGTAGGTGTTTTTTTATGATCACATTATATCACATAAAATTAAATTATTTATGTTATTAATATTTCTACTTTATTAAGGTGTTTCTAATATGAGTGAAACTGTTCAAAAAATGGTGCATTCTTAATTATTTTATTCCTTAGAATGGAATTAGATTCCATGGAAAGTGTTTTTGAATATTTGTAATTGGATAATAATTTTTTTATAGTATGTAGAGAATACCATGTTAATTTTTTAAATTATTAATTGAATTAATGTATTTATTTAACTCATTTTTGGGTGTTCTGTAAGAGTTTGAAAATATTGACGTGGGTCATTTACATGGAAATTATTTAAAATTATTATTATTTAAAATGAAAACATTTCATATTAAAATAAACTTGTAATCTTTTAATTGAATAATAAGAATGTAAAGACTTCATAATGGTGTAAAATAGCAACTCACATAGTATTGGATAAAAAACATTCTTACCTTTATTTTTGGAAGAGGGTCCTAAATTACCTCATTTAGAAAAATGACATACAGATTCATTTCAAAACATTTTATATGAAGTTAAACATGTGTAAAAATAACATAAATCAAAGTTCAATAATATTTTGAAATAAATTTTACGAAACATGAAAATGAAAGATAAATTAGTCTTAGTAGATACTTATGAATAAACAACCATGAATAATAATGAGATTGTAAAATTAACCCTCAACTTGTAATTTTCTTTATTCTAGGTTGCATTAATATCCTAAATAATGATTATTTTAATTTATTATATTATACTACAACAATATCTACATTTATGATATCATTTATGATCCTATTATAATTATTTCTTGAATAAAAATTTGTGTTACCATTATTTAGGGTGTTAACAACTTCATTTTCTCAATCCTATTTTTCCATGTTAGTCATATTTTTTATGAATATGATGCATTTTATTCTTATCCAGAATGATACTAAGTTAAAAATTATTACATTTACAAATCATATAAATATTATAGTCATTCTTCAATGTTTAACGCGGAGAATGAATCTCACTGCATTGTGGAGAGAGTTGGTCGTACATACGCATGACTGATGATATCATTTTCTTAATGGTGAAATGGTAGTGAATTGGATGGTATATTAAATATATAGAATCATTATAATTTTATATTAATTATTTATATTCATTATATGAATCATTATACCGATTCAAATAAAGTAGTTTCGAATAAAAAAGTACACCACGGTGTGGAGTTGAGAAGTTTTACTTTCACATTCTTGGTTATAGTATTATTTATATGAATGAGAAATAGAAAAAATATGAGTTTTCCATAATTATAATAACATAAAGTTATGATTATTACACAATATTTATTACATTGGTATTGAAACAACATGTGAAGATGAAGTAGAAGAAGAAAATAAAATTACTGGAATTGGAAATCAATTACCAATTCATTGAACATCTCTTTTTGATTAGGAAAAAAGGACTCTATAAGATGGATTTCTTACCATTGTATGTCCTGTAATATTATGTTTTAGTAGTTGTTAGTTGAAGTGGGTAGGGATTTTCTAATCGAAATGGATTCAGATTTGTGAATAAAATAGAAAGATATGATCTCTTTTATAATAGAGGGGGTGGGATCTTTTGGAAACTCCAAAACTATAAATTTATATTAAATTGATATTCTATTTCAAATTGATGAAAAGTGACTTTTATTGAGTATAAGAAGGGTATGTGTAGTAATCATCTCATACAATTATTTTTAGACTTGTTTAGGTTTCAAAATGGTCTATACTGTTTGGGTGTAACTCTTAGTTATGTTTTTTAACTCTTACAATGTCTACTTGTCTCTTTATACTATAGTTTTAATATATTTACTTTAAATTATAAAACTAAACCATATTTTCTCCTTTATGATATATGTAATATTATACTAGCTATTTTTCTGATCTTGATATCTTTATGAATTTAATATTATATATATTAAAGTATAATTTAAGTCGATTTTGAAACTATTCAATATTTTGATTTTTAAAAATATCACATCAATCTAATTAAAAAAACCAATAATATAAATGTGTCAATAAAATGTCTATGTTATCTATAAATTTTTGGGTTTCATTAATTAAGTCATATTGTTTTTATTTTAATATTATTGATATCATTTCATTGATTCTTCCTTTAATAATTCTATTATTCCTCTATTATTTTGTCTCTATTTAAAAAATGAATTATTTCATAGAATAATTAATATATTACCATTATATTGTTAATAATATTTAATTTATAAATACTATTTACATTGAACTATATCACTCATATATCCTCATATTAAAAATTATATAGTTATTAAAATTATGATATGAAATTTTTACCTATTCTTTAAATAAAATATAATAAATGTCCTAATTTAGAAAAAGTGGCTTAAAAGGATCATGTATTCTATATATGGTTTATTTTTCTCAAAAAACACTTATTTAATAAAATTACGACAAATTGTAGGGTAATATTTTATTATTAGAATATTGTATTTACCTTTAATTAATGTATTTATCTATAATAGTGGTAAATAAAATTAAAAAGATGTCACTCCCCAAAAAATAATTTTTCTAATTAGACCACATTTTTCATACAGATTATAACCCTGTATGTCCTTTTTTCTAAATTTAATTCAATGGGGATGTAAAATAATGTTCAATGCTAATGCACAGATTCAGTTAAAAGGCGGGTAAAAGATAAGTTCAAAGTATTAATAAAATATTAATATATAATTCTACTAAAAAATGACTCATGTGACCAACATTGGACAAATATATTTATTATTTATATATAGTGAAATTAAAATAAATATAATTTTAATGAAAATGTCAGTTTTTAACAGAACTGTAGTATTTGTGACTAATCATCGAATGGTTAAAAATTTCATGAAAATTTGAAAACATTCCCCATATGAAAATTTTGTTATTCTAAATTTGAAACTTTTATGTATTTTTTAAAATAAAATTTATAAATTTCATAATTTGGTTAAAATTATTCATAAACACTTTTTGAACATCTTGCATGATAGGACATGTTGTGCTGAAACATGATATTTCATTCAACACAAGCTATTGAATTATTTAAAAGGAATTGTACCATGGAGGTATGGGGTGTTACATTCTTCACACCATAAAATAATATTTGCCTTGAAATTTCTGGAATATACCTCCATTAATATATTTTTCAGGTTCTTCATCATACATTCCATAGGTTCCCACGTTTTCTATTCCATTTTATGGGTTATCCAAATAAATTTACTAGAAAAGTTATATGATTTCTCACCAATTGTTCTATGGTATCAAAAATAATTATAGTATCATCACAATAAGACATATCGAGTTCCAGTTGTATTTCATTATTGGTTAGTTCATGCATTAGGTTGGCATGTATTTCTTCAAAAGTGATATGTGGAACACATTATGATCTTCTGAGAGACTTGGTGCTATTTTCAAATAGTAATTTATAGATCCAATTTGTTCTAGAATCTAAAAATTTTGGATATAACTAGGAAATAATTTGACCTTCATAAAAAATAAAATAACACCCATCCATAGAGATACCTTCAAGAAAACATGATCTCCCACATGGAATTAAAAATCATTCCTCCGGTTTGATAGACAAGATATGTTTCCTACCATGTTCTGTTTTTATATAGGTTTTAATAGTCTGCAACATTACTAATTTTTCCTCAACAAGTTATGGGCCTACATGTTTTCATTCACAAAAATCATTCTAGTAAGACAATTTATAACATCTCATTCCATATAACGCTTGATATGGTTCCATCTGAATACTTGAATTGAATCTATTATTATAGTATATTTATTCTCGATGTAAATATTGATCTTACATACCTTGAAATTCATGTGATCAATATATCAACATATCTTCTGATGTTTTAATTTTACATTCGGATATTCCATCCATACGAGCATGGTTGGTAGTGCATAATGGAATCTCAGTATCATGGGCATTCAAAATACCTTTCTAGAATTTTAATGTAAAATATGGGTCATGATCAGAAAAAAACAATAGGGGTACATCATGAAGTCTTCATCTTTATTAATATATAGTCGTGCTAAATTTTCATGTGGTAAATATTCAATTATAATGATAAAATGTGCTTATTTGGTATGAAAACCAAAAATAACCCACATCACATCATTTCCAATGGTAATATTTTGTTTCCCCCTGTAAAAGTATGTCGTAATATAATCCTACTTCCACATAGGAATAGGAAGATATAGTATCAATCCTCTAGGATGATTTTTTACATCCTTTAGCTATTGACAATCAAAAAATCTCGATACAAAATCTAAAATTTCCTTCTTCATGATTTCCCACCAAAACTTTTCCGTTTAGTATATGTACATAAAACATGCATAATGTTTTATAGAGAAATTAGAGCTACGAGCATCATCTAATAATTCTATTTTATGGTTATGTATAGTAGGAACACAAATCCTCTTCCACAATTTAAGAGATCTATCTTCAAAGAAAAAATCAATCAATCTCGCATCATTCACAGCATTAATTTTATTTTTAAAATCCGTATTATCAGATTGAATCAACTTATATATTCTTTTTAATATTTTTTTTGTAACCATATAAAAAATTACTGATGTTTCACCTTCTATGAAATTTCCCAAATCCACAATTACTACATCCATTAACATAGGATCCTTTTTAACTCTCAATTTTTTAATACTATGGTCCTTTCTTCTCAACGAATATTACACCTTATTTTACTTTTCTAGGTGGTAGTTTCTTTTGAAATCATGATCCTTAAGTAGCTTAAGCCATATCCTTTGTCTAATGTTGAGTTCTTTCTTTGAGAAAATAAATGTCAAACTATAGTGATCAATATATACCTCACGTCATTCACTATAGAGAATGTGTTGATGTATCTTCATAGTATATATTACCACTACTAACTCATGATAACGAGTTCTATATATTTCTTCACGAATATTTAATTACAATTAAGAATATGAAAAAAAACATAGCATTCTACTTAATGACACAACCAAGTACATTCCTCGATGCATCACTATAATTTACAAACCCATAATTCAAATATGGTAGAGTCAGCATAGAATCATTTCCAAATATTATATTTCATTCATTAAAACAGCCTTCACACTCTAATTTCAAAATGGATTTAACCCCTTTATGTGAGATATTGATTAACTGGTTGTCCAATCAGGAAACATTCTAGGAAAAATGCATATAGTAACCTTATAAACAAATCAAAATTCATTCCTAGGTTATAATCATTGGTGATGTCCATGCTGGGATTTCCTTTTTATTTGCATGGTTAAATGATATTCCATATATGAAGATGATATGGCCAAGAAAAAAAATTCTTGATGCCAAATATAAACTTCCTAAACATACTATATATCTCATTTCATTTAAGAGTCTTCAAAACAATATGAATGTGGTTCTCACGGTCTTCATATATTTTAAAGAATACCAAGTTATCATCAATAAGCATGAAAAAATAATCAATAGGATATTACTTGAATAAATTGTTATTTAGATCCATGAAAAAAGAGGGTGCATTCGTCCATGAAACTAGAATTACCATAAATTATTGGTGACCATACCTCATTCAGATTGTTGTCTTTTGAATATATTCCTTCTTACACACAACTGATGATATCCAGAATAATGTTCAATCTTTGAAAACTATTATTCTTGATATTGTTTATCAAAAATATCATCAATTCGAGGAATAGGATACATGATCATTATTGTAATAGAAATGTTTTCTCTATTGTCAATGAACATCCTCATTGATCCATCATTATTCATAACAGAAAGAACTGGGTATCCCCATGAAGAAACATTAGGGAGAATAAATCCCTCATTATTCAACTCTTCTAGTTATTTCCACAGCTCTAATAATACCACAGTGGAAATTATATTGGGATATTTTGATATTAGACTTGAAACATATATTAAATCAATTGTAAACTAAAATTCCCTCTCTAAAGGATGTTTAGGTAAATCCTTTGTAAATACATCAATATGTTCAGGTATAAAAGGCACAACTTCAAAATGAATATTTTTTTCTTCATAAATATATTTTATTTCCTCTTCTGCCCCATGAATATCATTCAGTGATTTAATTGGGGTGTATTTTGATATGAATAAAGTCAAGAAGTTTTATCATTATAGATAATAATTAGGTGATTTCATCCTCAAAATTTGTAGAATAACACTTCATAATATGATTTGGGTGGTAATTTATAATACGCTTCTAAGGATCCCATGTTTTCTCATCCATTTTATGGTTCCTACAAAGAAATTTTGCCTTAAAAGTTGTCTGATTTATCAAAAATTGTACTCCAGAATAAAGAATATTAATAGGCTATACACAATAATATAGATTAGGTTATAGTTCTATTTCATTTTTGGTGTGTACATGCTTTGGGTTTGGAATATATTTCCTCAAAAGTGATATGGAGAATGTTGTACCTCTCGTACCCCTCGTGGTTTAATTTTCATGATCACAATCACTCTCTTATTTATCTAATCTTGTTTTAAGTGTTTTTGGATGATAGGCATGATTTCAGGTTACCAAGGAATTGGGCCAAGAAAGCCAGAAGGCAAAAGTGGACTGATTTCAATCCACCGGCCAACCGGTGGATGACCACCGGCCAGCCGGTAGTGCCTGGGCAGAAGGCATCCCCTCTGTCCAGACCACCGGCCAACCGGTGTACCATCACCGGCCAGCCGGTGGAACCCAGACCGAAGAGTTTGCTACTGTCTCAGCACCGGCCAACCGGTGGCCTCCTCACCAGCCAGCCGGTGGTGCCTGGGCAGAAGGTCTCTCCCTGTTCCAAAGCACCGGCCAACCGGTGGCCAAGCACCGGTCAGCCGGTAGAGCCAGTCAAACTAGCCGTTGGGCTTTGACCAGACTTTCCCACTTGACTACCAACGGCTCCGAAGGCCTCTCCAACGGCTCCGAAGACCCCCAAAGGCCTTTTGAGGGTTCCCCCTCTATAAATAAAGGACTAGGAAGCCCCGGAAATGTACGGTAGCCCACGGGAACATTGTTCGATCATTTGGCGAACCTCCGGCGCATTCCTTCAAGGAACCTCAATTGCTCCAACTCATTTCCACATCCAAGGAGCACCATCAAAGAAGCTTGGGAGCGCTCTTCATCAACTCCAATCAATCCATTGGCGCCCAAGACTTCTCCACATTACGGTTTTTATTGTTTTATCTTTTTGAGCATCAATTTGGGTTTGTGCATACAAACCCCTCTTTCTCTCATCTTCCTTTTGTTTGGGTTTTCACACCACCTTCAAGGTGTGAAGAGGTTAGTCAAGCCTTCCCTTAAGGCTTGAGTCATAGGTGAGCTAGCCTTCACCTGTAAGAAGGCTAGTGGGTTCTTGCTCAACCATTAAAAGCAAGCTGTAATAGGTTCTAGACTACCTTAAAGTCTAGTGGGTTTCTTGCTAAAACCATTAAAAAGCAAGAGGTAGTAAATCTCTCAACGGTTGAGTTGGGAGCAGAGACGTAGGCTTTGGTTTATGCCGAACTCCGTTATCAAGTTTTTTGTATTGCCACTTTTATTTCCGCTGCACCTTTAACTTTGTTTTAAATTATTTATTATTTTTTAAAAGGCAATTCACCCCCCCTCTTGCCATCACTCACTACCCAACAATTGGTATCAGATGCAAAATTTGAGTAATACCTTCACCGGTTTCAAATTCAATATCCTTTGTGATGGCTTCAACTTCTTTCGCCCCCGAAGGCTATTCTTTGGGTCGTGCTCCATTCTTTTATGGAACCGACTATACTTATTGGAAAACCCACATGACCACTTTTCTTAGAAGTATAGGTTATCCTATTTATAAAATTTTCATGCATGGTTATTCTATTTCTTCTCCCGATGAATCCAAATGGACTCAAGCCGATATTAAAAATTTCAAGCTTGATGGAAAATCCATGAACGCTCTTCATTGCGGCCTTGATCGTAATGAATTCAATCGAGTTTCCACATGCACTTCATCTCATGAAATCTGGAAACTATTGGAGGTTACCGATGAGGGGACCAACAAAGTTAAGGATACTCGATTGGATATGGATCGTCAAGACTTTGAAAGTTTCACCATGCACCCACACGAATCTATTACAGAAATGTTTACTCGCTTTACTGATGTGTGTAATGGGAGAAAGTCTCTTGGGGATGATGTTTCTGCAGAAACAATGGTCAAGAAGATCCTTTGGATCTTACCAATCACATGGGCACCAAAAGTCACGGCAATCCAAGAAGCAAAATACATTAAGAAAATGCCGGTCGAAGAGCTCATCAGATCCCTCATGACCTACGAGATCACCATGAGGAGGCAAGCTGAAAAGGAAGGCAATCTCATCAAAACTCTAAAGAACATCGCCTTCAAAGTTCAAAAAGCAGAAAGCTCCTCCACCTCATCGTCTTCCTCTTCAAGCGGCGATTCAGAAATGGAGAACCTTGCCCACAAAATGCACAAATTCATGAAGAAGCACAAGAAGAAGAAATCCCGCAAGGCTCAACCCAACGAAAAATCCGAGCCCGAGGTAACATGTTACGGGTGTGGCAAGAAAGGCCATTACAAGCCCGATTGTCCACTCAACAAGAAAAAGTCCAAGGAAAAGGAAAAGAAGAAGGCATTCAAGGCCACATGGAGTGATAGCTCCACATCCTCCTCCTCCTCCTCCTCAAGTGACAACGGTAAAAAATGCCTAATGGCATTTCATGAGGTATCCTCTTCCGACTCCTCATCCTCTAGTTCTTCAAATTCTTTCAATCATTTATCGTATGAGGATCTCCAACATGCAAGAGATCAATTGGAGGAAGGTTTTCACGAACTTTCTTCCAAATTTATTGCTTTAAAAAAGAATTTCAAAAAACTTTCTTCTGAAAAGGAAAAACTTCTCAAAGAGAAGGAAGATTTGTCCCTCAAGATCCAAAACCTTCCCGATTTTGATTCTATGGAATCAACAATCAAGGATTTAAAGGAATCCCTTGACAAATTCACCCAAGGTGAACAAAATTTAACCAAATTACTTGGTTCCCAATGCGTATCTAGAACCACCCAAGGGCTTGGCTATTCCAAGTAAGCTTCCTCTTCCCATGCTCTAACTATTTTTGTAAGGGGGAGCTCCCAATATAAATTTTGAAACTATTGTAAAAAACCCGGGCACTTAATTTATGAGTGCAATTGCAAAAATGCCCGGTATGGAAGGCCCAAAACTATTTTCTTTAACGATGAATTTCATAGGAGAAGACCCGCCACTAGAAAAGTTTGGATTGAAAAATCCCTTTTAGCGAGTCTCTCCGGACCAAAATTTGTCTCGGTTCTAAAATCCTCTCCCCGGTGATTTGTTGTTTTTATTTAGGGGGAGTTAGGATCGTTTAAGACTTTTTGCGTTTTTCATTCAAAACATTCAATTCAAAACCTTCATTTTCAAAACATTCAATTCAAAACTTTCAATTCAAAACATTCAATTCAAATTTCAAAAATTTCAATTGGTTTAAAATCTCTATCTTGTTTTTCAACCTTTCCCTCAATCAAGTTTTATGCCCCGTGCAATTTTGATAATCACAAAGGGGGAGAAATTCTTGGTTGATTGGGGGAGAAATCTTTCTCTCATGCTTTTCTTTACTTTTCAATTTATCCTTTAAAGCATGCCTTTCATTTCAGTCTTTTACATTGTTTGTTTTGGTGATTGTGATCATCAAAATAGGGGGAGATTGTTGTACCTCTCGTACCCCTCGTGGTTTAATTTTCATGATCACAATCACTCTCAAATTTATCTAATCTTGTTTTAAGTGTTTTTGGATGATAGGCATGATTTCAGGTTGCCAAGGAATTGGGCCAAGAAAGACAGAAGGAAAAAGTGGACTGATTTCGGTCCACCGGCCAACCGGTGGATGACCACCGGCCAGCCGGTAGTGCCTGGGCAGAAGGCATCCCCTCTGTCCAGACCACCGACCAACCGGTGTACCATCACCGGCCAGCCGGTGGAACCCAGACAGAAGAGTTTGCTACTGTCTCAGCACCGGCCAACCGGTGGCCTCCTCACCGGCCAGCCAGTGGTGCCTGGGCAGAAGGTCTCTCCCTTTTCCAAAGCACCGGCCAACCGGTGGCCAAGCACCGGTCAGCCGATAGAGCCAGTCAAACTAGTCGTTGGGCTTTGACTAGACTTGCCCACTTGACTCCCAACGGCTCCGAAGGCCTCTCCAACGGCTCCGAAGACCCCCAAAGGCCTTTTGAGGGTTCCCCCTCTATAAATAAAGGACTAGGAAGCCCCGGAAACGTACGGTAGCCCACGGGAACATTGTTCGATCATTTGGCGAACCTCCGGTGCATTCCTTCAAGGAACCTCAATTGCTCCAACTCATTTCCACATCCAAGGAGCAACATCAAAGAAGCTTGGGAGCACTCTTCATCAACTCCAATCAATCCATTGGCGCCCAAGACCTCTCCACATTACGGTTTTTCTTGTTTTATCTTTTTGAGCATCAATTTGGGTTTGTGCATACAAACCCCTTTTTCTCTCATCTTCCTTTTGTTTGGGTTTTCACACCACCTTCAAGGTGTGAAGAGGTTAGTCAAGCCTTCCCTTTAAAAGGCTTGAGTCATAGGTGAGCTAGCCTTCACCTGTAAGAAGGCTAGTGGGTTCTTGCTCAACCATTAAAAGCAAGCTGTAATAGGTTCTAGACTACCGTAAAGTCTAGTGGGTTTCTTGCTAAAACCATTAAAAAGAAAGTGGTAGTAAATCTCTCAACGGTTGAGTTGGGAGCGGAGACGTAGGCTTTGGTTTAAGCCGAACTCCGTTATCAAGTTTTGTGTCTTGCCACTTTTATTTCCGCTGCACATTTAACTTTTGTTTTAAATTGTTAATTATTTTTTAAAAGGAAATTAACCCCCCCTCTTGCCATCACTCTCCGCCCAACAGAGAAGACATCATAAATATTTCAGAGAAATGGATACATTTCCAAACAGAATGCTACAAATCCAATTCGTTCTAGAATTTAAAAAGTTCTAATGTACCCAATACATAATTAAACCTTCTTATATAATCATATGACACCCGTCAATAGAGATACCATCATGAAAATCTGATCTCCCACTTGGAATTCCAAATATATAATTCTTTCAATAGAATATATTATTTTCCTATATTGTGCAATATGATATGGGTCTTAATAGTCTTTAAATTTTCTATCATTTTCATAATAAGATCAAGGACTATTATTTTTCATTCCCCAAACATCATCCCAACATGTCAGTAAATTAAAACACTTTCTATATAACACTTCATATATTTCCATTTAAATACTTGAATAGAAGCTAATATTTTAAAAAAAATACTACTAGATCTCAATATCAAAGAACATCTAAAGACTATTCTAGAATTGTGATGTAGAACGAAGATAAAGATCAAAACTGATCAATAGGGGTACTCCATAACGTATTACATCATCAATAATATATATTCCTGAAAATATTTAATGTGGTAAATATTATTTTATATCATGAAAATATGTTGATTTGGTAAGACGTTTGACAATAACATGTATCACGTAATTTATTCATGGATTCTTTGGTATCCCCATGAAAACAATACATCATAAAATCATTCCATTTCCACAAATGTATAGGTAGTGGTTTCATGAAACCACTAGGATGTTGTCTTCAAGGCTTCACCTATTGAAAAACTAATTATATCAACACATAATAAGAAATATCCATCTTCATGTTGTCCAAAAAAAACATTATCCTTCAAATATTTATAAATCTCAGTTTTACCAATGTGTATAGTGAAATAAGGGATTTGAGAATCATATAATAATTCCTTTTTCAGATCATGTATAAAAGGAACACCATTCCACTTCCCAAATTTCAAAATTACATCACCATATATAAATTTAATCCATATTCCATCATTCACATATTAAATTTTATCTGGAAAATTATCATTATCAAAATGAGATATTTTTAACCATTTATGTAACTATGGTATGACAAATATTTAAAAAATTAGTGATATTACAATATCCATGATAATTCCCATATACATCATTAATTTATCCATAAACATAGGATCCTTTTAAAATCGCATTTTTTTAGAACTCGAAGTTACTTTCTACTCGAAGGATCCACCAACTTATTTTCCTACCATGGGTGCTAGTGTATTGTGAATTCATAAGCCTTGATTACCTCAATCCATATAATTTGTCTCATGTTGAGTTATTTCTGTAAGAAAATATATTTCAAACTATTGTGATATGAATATATCTCCCATATTTCACTGTAGATATAGTGTCTGCATATCATCGGAGAAAAGATTAATGGTGTTAACTCATGATCACGAGTTAGATAGTTTTGTTCATGAGATTTTAATTGTCTTAAAGAATAATAAATAACCATATAATTCAATATAAGTACACCACCATGTAATTTATTTTATACATTACTATAAATCACAAACACATCATTCCATGATGGTAGGGGAAAGAGAAGATCATTTAATAATATTCTCTTCAATTTTTCAAAACATCCTTCACACTCTTTCTTCAAAATGAATTTAACTCTTTTACATGTGAGATTTATTAACAGGTTTTACAATCAGGAAAAATTCTTGATGGACATTTAAAGGAACCATCTAAAGAACTATAACTAAGTACCTTGGTTATAGTTGTCAATGTTTTGCATTATTGGATTTTATTTTTCACTTTAGGATCAATAGATATTACATCATTGGAGAGAATATGTCCAATAAAAAAATTTCATGAAGCTATAATTATCAATTTCTAAACTTAATATAATGTTCATTTCTCTTATGCGACTTTATATTAATCTGCAATATGTTATCATGGTCTTCATAGTTTTTGGAGTATAAAAAGATATCATAAATAATCCCTACAAAAAAATCATCATGATATTACATGAAAACTATGTTCATTAGATCGATAAAAAAAGAGGGTTCATTAGTCAATCATAATTTAACAACGATAAATTCATAATTACTATACCTTTTTCAGAATTCAGTAGTTGGAACATATTTATTTTTTACACACAACTGATGATATAAAGAACAATGGTCAATCTTTGAAAAATATTGAGCTCCATATAGATGATAAAAAAAATCATCAATGCGAGGTAGAGGATAATTTTTATTTATTGTAATAGTATTTATTTATCTATAGTCAATGCACAACTTCATTGGTCCATCATTATTCTTAACAATAAGAACTCAGGATCCCTATAGAGAAAAACTACGAAGAAAAAGTCCCCAATTAATCAACTCCTCTTGATTTTTATTTATCTCAACTAATTCCACAATATCAATTCTCTATGTATTCATTTATATTTTCTTTAGTTAAGGAATTAAATCAATATTAAGCTCAACTTCCCTCTTTAGATGAAATCTATGTCAATCCTATGGAAATATATAAATATATTCTCATACAATAGGTACATTCTCAATTTGAATATTTTAGTTTTCATCCCCATTTTTTAGTTCCTCCTAATCCCCTTGAATTACATTTAATAAAGAAACTGGGGTTAGATTTTGATAACATCATTTGATTATGTTTCTTCTCTAAGATAATGGATTCTATAGCTTCCTCCCAAATCAAAAATTCCTTTTTCTTAAAATAAATTTTCTTGGGATATTTTTATCATCATTCCATACCATGTATTATATCAATGTGAAACATTGGTATGTCGATAATGACAGTGAATAAATAAAATTTATATGCCATAATGGGATCTTCTTAACACATCATTGTGGAAATGAATCATCCCTTTGTGATTTTGACTGAAAACAATGTTGTTAATTTGAATTGAAAATATATAAAATTTTATGTAAACTGGTAATATATAATGGAATTGAATGACATTTAATCATATAAATCAATTGATAAATTTGAGTATACAATTAATGTA